>CM035130.1:56091108-57291108 GCA_020205605.1 Panax ginseng | reverse complement strand
CATGTATCCATTACTAGGTATTCTGTCCAAGCTGTAGTAAGCATTTATTGTTGTGAACCTGACCTCCACTAATTTCTCGCGGACCCAAACTACGTTACCTACAATATCTTTTGCATTGGCGTAAAATTCCTTAACAATTTTTATGACCGACATATCCTGTAATAACCGTGAATTTTAAGTCACTATATATGTATGTACATTATTGATATTTAAAACTTTATGTTATATAGTGATTTAATATGTGACAACATATGTGAAGTTGTGCATAAATCAATAAACATATATACTATAGTTATGGATATATACATTTATAGATTTCATTAAGAATGAAAGCTTCGTAACCTAATTATACATTAGGTGAGACAATTAAATAACCTAAGGGTTATGGTAATAAGGAAAGGTTAATATATAATATGTATACTAACTTAAGTGGATAATCCTATTATTTCAAGTGACTAATAATTTTAAACCTATTTCTAGTATACCTAATTAGGTTATGAGCTAAAGTCACATGTATAAGTAATTAAATTTCATAAGATTGGGGATGGAAACCCTAAATAAACAATTTGGATAGCATATATTAAAATTGTTAGACTATTTTTATTACATGGACGAAAACAATTAAAGGAGAATCCCAAAAGAAATAAAATGCAAACCAATACTTAGCCCACTTGATTAAGGGTATTTTAGACTTTTGATTAATCAAATTTGTACATTAAAATAAAAGCAAAATGGAGGAGATAATGGGGGCAAGGGGACCGGCCATATTAGGCCTTTTAAGGCAACAAAATTATGCTAGTCAAGTTCCTTAATTAATAACTCTTACGTCAAGTACAAGTGTGTCCATCTCCCATTGGTTGAAAATCTACTTACCACCCTTAATCACATGATTAGGCTCAATTGAAAGAGATAAGTCAAAGCCTTTTATCCAAGGGACAACAAAAGTATGAGGGATATTAGTTAAATCACACATTTTAATTGCTAGACATTTCATTTCTCTTATTCTTCTTCTTCTATTTTTCTCCCAAGCTAGCAAGATACAAAGAGAAAAAAGAGAGAGAGGGGTTCGGTTTTTTGAGAGAGAGAGAGAGAGAGGTGTACTGGTTTGATTAATGCACCCTAAGATTATATATTACTTTGGTAAATCAAGGAAGGTTGCTACTAGATCAAGGTATAACCTAATCTTCATCTTCTTCTTCTAGTTTGTGTTATAGCATGATTTGTTGGGGTTATGAATTAATACTCAAGATACCTTAGTTCTACATATCATCATGTATGGAACTAAATATCTTGAGTGTTAGATCAAAGGTTTAGAGGAAGAAAATGAGCATATGTTCTCCTAGGGGTTAAACCCTTGTTTTTCTTCCACTAAATCTTGTGTAACTCAAGTTTTACAACTTGGATTTGTGATCCATTGAAGGGGGTGCTAGATACATGAGTTATCTAGTAAAGCCAAGTGGTAGAACACAAATCTAGCAAGTATTTGAAGCCATGGGGGCTGTTTTCCCCAAAACAGTCCACATAGAGAATTAAGGTTTTAAAACCCTAAAAAAGCTATTGTCCCCATTTTTCTTAAGGCTACTTCGGACAATTTCAAGTCTTTTAAAAATCTAGGAAAAGTCAAAGAGGTACCTTAAGAAGTTATCTACGTGTAGAAAAAAGAACGGACGTGTTTCGATTTATAGGTTGTGCGTAATGACTATTTCCGTAAAGGACTCCTAAATATCAACACCCGAATTTCTCATAGTGTATACATGGGAAAAATCCGAAACTTTTACCGTATGTTCATATATGTTATGAAAGTATACCCTGAAAATTTTAGATTTTTCTAAGCAAAACTCGATTTATGAAAAATAAAGAAAGATCTGAGTGTTTTGGGCACTTTAAAATTAGTAAATCATTTTCTAAAATTCCAGACAAATTTGGGGATCATTGTTGGGTCATATACTATCCAAACCCAGAAAAGAAGAATTTTTGGAATCAGTTTAGTATTTTTCCTAAAAATGATGAAGTTATGAATAAAAGGAAATAAATAGTTAAATAATGTCTTAAATAAGAAAAATGTGATTTTAATTCTTGAATAATCCTAATATATAATATTATGACTATTTTAGGACATTTTGGTAATTTATAATAACAAATATTATTTATGACCTTTTATGGATATTAAATAAGTGGTTTTATAAAGGGTGAACAATTAGAATAAATTGTTTATTGATCTAATAAATTATTAAAATGTTATTATGATATTAATAATATTAGAATATGATATTTTTAAGTAAATAAAAATATTAAGATTAAAACTTTATTAAAATATTATTAAATGGTTAATAATATTTGATTTAAGCATTAATAAATGATTAAAGTATTATTAAATAATTAATAATATTAGATTAAAATAATAATTTTAGATTAAAATATTATTAAAAGATTAATAATATTAAATTAAAGTATTATTGGATGATTAAAATATTATTAAGTAAATAATAATATTCGAGATTAAATAAAATGTTATTAATGTAATAACATTAATAAAGAAATAAAATATTATTAAATGATTAATAATATTAGTAAATGAATAAAATATTAATACTATTGGTAAATGAATAAAAGTATTATTAATTGATTAATGATACTAAAGCATAACTAAGATATTATTAAAATAATAATATTAATACATGATTAAAATATTATTAAGGGATTAATAATATTAGTAATGTATTAAAATATTATTAAGATATTAATAATATTAGTAAAAGAATAAAAGTATTATTAGTGAACTAATAATACTAAGAGGTGAATTAAATATTATCAAGATTAATAATATTAAGTGTAATTAAAGGTAATTGTTATTTAATAGTAACATTATCGAGGCAGGATAATATTTCTAAGAACTAAATGTAATATATAATATCTATGTGATTACCTAATCTAATGTTATGTTATGGCTAATTGAAAGATTAACTACAGGTCTCCCAAATGAAGATAATTAAACTGTATAGTGGATAGAATTTAATTGTGTAGCCGTAACCTACAAACGAGGCAAGTTTCCTAACTCAAACTCGAGTTATTATTTTCAAAGCATGTTAGTGAATAATTATTGATGATTATTCACATCTATAATGATTATTGAAATTCACACTTTGTGCAATTGAATTCATGTTCTATTATCATTGAACTGTGAATTAAATTAAAGTTCTTTCATTCATGAACTGTTTATGAGATAGATCTATGCAAATTGTATCAGCTAGATCAAGCATGTTTAAATTTGTTAAATCAAATGTGTTTTAAAAAAAAGTTGTTCTTATTAAATTGATATGATAAGAACTCTTGACTGAGAAAAGGACGAATTTGATTAGGGCATGATATCGATGCCGGATTATTAAGTGTTTATGCATAAATCATGGGGTATGAAAGGGTTATCCCCTTGAATACCAAAACTTATTAAGAGATCCAGTTTAAATGACTGATAACCTTGGAAAATGTTCATGGTTATTTCAAAACCACTCAGTACGCGTTATTCAATTATTCGAATATTCAATTGTTGATTATTAATTCATGTTCCTTCACAATCTTATACTATTGTTGAACATTGAAAGCAAAATTTCTTTCTAGTCATGATATATCTCCCTTGTATATAAACTTGCTAAGCAAATTAGTTGTTTACCCTTGCTATATCATGACATTTATTTCAGTTAAGCCTGAAGGATCCAATACGAAAGACAAAGGCAAGGGTAAGATCCAAGAATAGTTTAGAACGAATGTTAGTTATTATTATCTGATGGAATTTCTTATGTAAACCTTTTTGTAATATGAATGGTGTGTTTAAGTTAAGGTTAAGAAGACCTTGGGACTATGTTATGAAACTTTATTATAATGAACAATGTATGTTTATTATTCCATAATAGATATAGAATGCTTATGATGATGATAGATCGTGAGCACCGAATCTGAGGTTAGAGAACCTGGATTTGGGGGCGTCACAAGTTGGTATCAAAGTCATAGGTTATAAACATTAGGAATGTGAAACCTAGGTTGTAACCTTAGTAGAAAACTCTTATAGAGTATATTAGGAGATGCATTGTGGAAATTCATCGAGTATGTGTTGTACTTAATAAAATATTATTTCATTTTATCAATGAATATATTTTATTGTAGTACTGATGTTGTATCCTTGTTTTATTATAGGATGTCAAGTGTTAGTCAGGGGAACCATTCTGTAGACCAGGAGGAGGCCGAACCAGAGGAGGTGATGGACACCTCGCAGGATGTGATGATCAATGACCTGCTAGAGAAAAACCATGCACATGAGCAGAGGATTTTACAGTTGGAGGCATAGAATATGACTCATCAGTACATGGAGCAGCAGTATAAAGATGCTGCTAATCAGGCACTGATTGAGCTAGCAGAGGCGCGAGTACAGCTAGAGCAGGAGAAGGCAAAGTTCGGAGAGCTGAGCGTAGAGCATCTGGCGATGCGGGGTGAGTTTGATGTGGAGATTGCAGATAAGATTTGCGTGGAGGAGGCATTTTATGAGTCAGCCAAGCGGGTGGACCAGTTAGAGATAGCACTGTAGGCCATGAAGGTTAGGGTCAAGACTTTAGGACTGGCACTAGACGCAGCATATGAGGGCCAGCGCAGTGGGACTAGGAGGGCGCATATCGAGATAGGGGAATCGAGTCGATCCGTTTGGCGTAGAGTTATGGAGGGGTTGTTTCCCCAGGGGCCTGTTCAGGTGACCCAGCAGGGCCACCAGTGATGATTATGCTATGGACCGGTTGTAAATAGATGCATTAGTACCCCTTTTTGTGTAATAGGGTTTTATGTTGATGTAGACCTCAACAAGTGTGAGGTAGTAGGTAATATCCCTATTTGTGTATGTAGGGGAGTATCATTTTGAGTTAATCCCATCTTTTGTGTTTAAAATGGGATAGTAGCATTTATAAAAATATACCTGTATTGAACATGTGAGACACCAAAGATTGGTATATGAATATAAATGCATTATTATGATATGTGTTAGAAAATTTAAATAGTAAATTGTCTATTTAATGTTATGTGAATCCAAAGAGATCGAATTGGAATTTTTTTAAACAAACTTAACCCACTAATCGGGGAGAAAGACTTCCAAATCTTGGTAATTTAAAACTCTCACATAATGATCATCTGATTGTTTGAATACAGTAGCGTATTACATGCTAAGTAATTATATGATAATAAAACCCGAGTAACGTGTTAGAATTTTGTTTCACTAGATAATGCCGCCCAGACGTGTACTAAGGAACCAAGAGATCGAAGAGTCAGTTAATAATTTAGCAGGAGCTCAACCAAACCCAATGCAAGACTTTATCAACATGATGGCTGAAGCTATGAGGAATCAAGCTCAACCTGCAGGAAATTAGGCGGGAAACCAACTAGCCAACTTTAAGGACTTCAAGGCACTAGGACCGTCGGAGTTTAGAGGAACAATAAACCCGATAGAGGCCCAGACGTGGATAAAGGAGATTGAGAAGGCCTTCATTATTGCTAGAGTAGCAGAAGAGCAGAAAACAATTTTTGCTACCTACTTAATGAAGGGTGAGGCTAACTATTGGTGGGAGGCCAACCAGAACAAAGATGGGACTAGAATCGTGACTTGGGAAGCGTTCAAGAAGTTGTTCTTTGGGAACTACTTCCCTAAGAGTATATAAGCGAGAATGGAGATCAAGTTTTTGGAATTGAAACAGGAGAATATGTCAGTGTCAGAGTACGCTGCAAAGTTCAATGAATTGGCCAGATTCGCTCCACATCAGGTGGACACAGAGGTGAGGAAAGTAAGAAGGTTCGAAAATGGACTAAAGCCGTGGATTTATAGTAAGGTAGCGGTTTTACAAATCACGTCATTCTAAACTCTGTTGGAGAAAGACCTCATAGCGGAAGGTGGAAGCGGTCACGTCTCAAAGTACAACCTGGAGAAGAACAAGAAGAAAGTAGAAGGTGGGAATCGAATGTTAGCAATGCTCAGAGTGTTAACAACAAGAAGCGTAAATAGAGCGGTGGGGTAGTAATTTGGAGAGTCAATAAGGAAGTGTGTAACAAAAGAAGTCTCTGTGTGGAAATCAGTGGAAAGGGTCACCTGAGAGAGTGCTTGAAGGGAAAAACGGTATGTTATACCTGTGGACAAGAAGGGCATACCACACCCAATTGTCCTAAGGTGAAGAAGGGAGGTTATAGTCTCTTATTTGTCAGGTGTTAATTGTTTTGTTAATGTTGTTGTATCTAGTTTGTAGCCTGTTAGTTATACTCTAGATCTATGCTTTTAAATCACTCAAACAATCAATAGATTGTAAGTAGTGGATGGTCAAAGTAGGTCTCTCATCATTTACTTTCAAATTCTGGGTAACCCAGAATGTGTATTTCAGTGTCTGACAAGATTTTCAAGGTCTCAGATCTTGCATGTGTTTGATGTTTTGTTTGTGTTAATGTATCTAGACTATACTCTGGTATGTATACTACATATTCATGCTCTTAAATCACTTAGATAACAAACAGAATGAAAGTTATTTACGGTCAAACTAGCCTACACGATCACAGATGCAGTTTTCTGGAAAACCCAGAAAACTCAAGAATGTTATTTTTGACAATGTTTGACCAGTTGCTAGCTGATGATTTTGATGTTGTTTTACTGACCTAAAGATTGATAATTATACACGGACATGTGGACTACAACCTTGAACCATTAGATCACATTAACCAGTAACAGAACCTATAGAAATTAAAGCCTCAAAATGGACCTAGAAACTGACTAGGTTTTCTGGAAAACCCAGAAAGTTCTGACAATGACTTTGCAAGGCTAGATCTTCATGCTATGTGTTTGTATGATTGATATGATGTTTGATTCATGTAGTATTACATAAATACTACATGATAAATGCTTAAGATTGTCCAAATCATGTGTAGACTGAGAATTAGAAATGGTCAAAGTGAGGCACTTAGCCACTGATTATCAGTGTTCTTGGCCCTCAAGAACACCTAAGGCGATAGATTTTGTCGCTAAAAGCTTTAGCGATAGTTTTATTAATTTTAATTAAATAAATTCCCAAAAATACATTAAAAATAGAAATAAATTCCTAAAAATTACAAAATTAGTTTTAAAAATTATTTTAAGTTATAAAAATGAACTTTTGATAAATGGAAATATTTTTCATTAATATTACTATTTATTTGAATATTAATGATATTAAATTTATTTAATAAATATATTAAATAAATGGGTTAAAATGATTTTATATTATAAAAATTATTTTAAGTGATAATAAGAGGTTTAAAAATATTTTAAGTTATAAATCATGACTTTTAATATTTTAAGGTAATTTTCATTAATAATTTAGTATTAATGATAATAATTTTATTTAATATTTATATTAAATAAATAGTTTAAAATGGTTTTAATGATTTAAAAATCATTTAAAAAGGATATAAAGGATTTAAAAATATTTTAAGTGATAATAAATGACTTTTAATATTTTCATGAATAATACATTAATATTTATATATTAATGGAGATTATTTAAAATGATTTGAAATGTTTTAAAAATCATTTAAGGGTAAAATAAATGTTTTAAAAATATTTTAAGTTATGACTTTAGATATTTTGTCAAGTATTTCATTAATATTTTTATATTAATGATAATGGAATTATTGTGTACTTAAATCATTTAAAAATGATTTCAAAGTGTTTGAAAAATCATGATAAATTATAATAATTATTTAAAAATTATTATAAAACCTTGAAAATAATATGATTAATATTTATTTTTATTGAAGTTACAGAATAAAGTTTATGTAAGTATAAACTCGATTATTATCCGATTAAGCCATTGATACATCAAAATGTTACCGAAGTCGACCTAGACTTAGATAGATTAACCTGATAAGTAATTATTTATGTTAGAATGACTGTTATAACTATGTGACAATGTGTTTAACTTATATGATGACTGCAAATAGCAGTGTTATGTGTTATGGTATATTATTTTGATCAAAAGAATAATCTTATGAATGATAGGTTTCAGTATAAAAGATAAAATCTAAGTTGTGTAAGCAGCAGATCAGGCAAGTATCCTTACTCTTTGTTTCTGCTTATACAATGCTCTTATATAAGTAAGTTATCGAAATATACTCTTGTTATATAAATTATTATACCCTACTAGTATCGGTCACGTATTTAAATATTAGTATTTATGCCAGTTATAGAATTATATTCGTTTACCAGTATTGTAGTAATGTACGATCAGTATATACCTTGTTGATAGATAGTTAAGATTATTCAAGTGCCCTCACTTGGATAATGATTGTATTTAATCTCATGTCGACACATACCTACTAATTTCAAGTATGTATATGTTATTTAAAAATTGTCTAAGCTATTTAACTCAGCTAGACATAGAATGAAAGAATATTATAGAATATGATAGAATATTATTATTATTGAAATGTTTTATTTCGAATGCCGGATTAATTATGAACATCCCGAACAGGGAAAAACTTTTATGTGTCAAAGGCAGACCAGCTGAACGATTTATCGTTCAAACAAGTAGTTTTGATCAATACAGGGCATAACGGGCTGATCACCCCCCGTGTCCGTAAGTCATGATGTTTTGCAGATGAATTTCTGTTTAACCTTTTTGAAAATTAAGATAAAATTTATAGTCTATTAAATTGTTACTAAATTTATAGTCAGTACGTAGTTTCAAAAATGAAATAGAATTAATATGTCATTCAGTATTGTCTCAGCTTACTTCACAACATTTACTTCGTTGCTGCAGTGTCGTCCAAAGAAAATATTCAAATCTTTCAGATAATCGTTATTCATTGTTATTACTTGCTGGGCACTCAAATGCTCATTCTTGCGTTAAATTTAAAATGTTTTCAGCTAAGCTAGCACATCCTGAAGGTTCCAGCAAGGACAAAGGGAAGGGGAAGCTGAAGGAATAGATTACTTTATGTTGTTATGATGTTTGTAGTAGGATAATATAATATTTATCATGTAATGTAAGACTTAAAAGTTCTCGAGACTGGGAAGGTAGGTAACTTTGATATAATAATTTTGTTTAATTAATACATTAAGTGGTTGAATGAATGTTATCGTGGGCACCAAGTACGGGTTTCAAGTACCCAGATTTGGGGGCGTCACAATAAATAGGAATATAAAGATTCCTTTAAAACATTTCATTCTTTTGCTGAGGGGTAAAATCGACCATGAACTCTTACTAGGTTTAACAGCATTTCACCGTAAACCCTTCTTACACGGTAAGTTTACAATCACAAAGAAGGTAAACTACCTCTTCCATATGTAGGTGATCAACCCATCGTATACCCCCATTTCGGAGTATGTTCACCTCAGACTTAATCATTAGATTCCGCACCAAAACAATTTGGTTTGGCATAACTCTTGAAAGAAAGCTCAATTTTCTTTTAATCATGACATACCATTCATCTTAGCCAAGTCAAGTAGCTTAGACCATACCAATAAATTGGACATCAACTTGAAACATTCGTCTAGTCAAATCAATTGACATCGACTACTTCTTTAAATTCTTTTCGCAATACATCAAAACATTTTATGACGTCATGATATCGTACTTTTCACAGTACGTTGAGGACTTCGTCATTATACATCATACCATAGCCGGTTGTTGATCCTAAGATCACTTCCAACACTAGGTTCAGTTGCATTAATAACTCCATCCTTTTTACCATCCTTGCATCAAATGCACTGATGATATAAAATTCATTTTGATATTTCAAATCAATTTATGTCTAGCTGAAACAATTAGCATAGACATACCAAGAATAGTTCTTTTAAAATCCATTGGTTCCAAAAGATGAACCAATTTTTTCCTTTTCAAAATGCGCACATTAGCACGATTTCAAGAAACTTTGAAATCTAACATAGCTAGATGACTTGGAATATCCTATTCTCCATCTTCCTTCATTGTCTTACTTGCGACAATACTTAATCTTCTCTAGCACCTTCAATGCTAAGTCTACTGAAAACAACTCGTTTTCAGTCCACACATTCCTATACCTTAGTACAGTACATCAATTTTCCACACATTATGAGTTCAAGAACTTTCCACAATAATATGAGTTTAAGTACCATCCCAGACAGACCATAAGCGTCCATTCGCTCAGAACTTCAAAAACATACCATATAATTATGAGTCACGAACTTACCATAAGTATGAGTTTCAAGAACTCACACCTACTTTATTGTCCTCTACCTAACAAGTATATACATGAGAAAAGATTCACCTTCTCGTCATATACATCTTGATAGCGCGACCAATTCCAATGATTATCACCATAATAAACTGAGTGGTTGTTACACCGAAGCACAAACCTCTGCCCATACACAGATTCATACAACTCAGCTATCACATGAGTCCTCAATTGAAATCTTACAACTTCTAACTTTCTCTTTACTTAATACAAATTTTCTTTAATTCGTATGTTATCCTTTATAACTCAATCTGAGTTCTTCTTCCCGTACTACTTTTTAGTACCATACATTAATAACATTAGCTATAAATCATTCATCGTTTAATAGCTCATCTGTTACTATGATTTACTATGATCACGTGGTGATCTTCTTATCATTCTCTCTATGATTATAGTCTTAGGTACTCATACATAAGATTTATAACCTATCAGCTTTGATACCACTCTGTAACGCCCCAAAATCTGGTCTATTTTCACGTCCAGATTCCGTACGTCACGATCCCATCTTCTTCCAAACATACATCATTATATAGCTAAATATAACAACATACATCCTCAAAACCCAGGTTCTAAAACCTTAAAACCTCTTTCATTACAAATAATGATAATTACATTATTCTTTACATTTTGCACGAGTGAATTTTATCCGCCACCAAGGATACATAATCATTCATTAAACTATTCTATAGTTTAATTCTATCATTCTATATTACAAGTCTTCGCTTGATCTTCATGCTCATTCATATAATGAATGGTACTTCTTCTAGATACCAATCAGCTTGATCTTTATGGGATCCTTAATTTCTTCTAACATCGTTCGCTGAAAATGTTTTTATTTAAAACAAGTGTGAGCATTCAATTGCCCAGCAAGTCATAATAGTTGAACAAACAACTTTAAGAATTTAAACATTCTTTTAAGACCTCAATAACCGAACAAAGGTTATGAAGCAGCTTGAATAATAGGAATAATCTTGATTCCTATCATTTTAAAACATTAGTCACATTCACTTTGAAATACTTTCATTCTCTACTCTCTTTCATACACATTCTATTTGGCTAGAATCAATAGCATAAACTTAACAATAACGGTTCATGTATAAACAAAACATTCTCATATTGAACAGTTCAATTATAGAACAGTTCATCTCACAGAAACACTGAAGTGTTCAAATTGTGGCACAAGGCCTCATATATTCTAACACCTTGTACAAATATCACACATTTGCACATAGATAGAACTTCTCAGGTTCAACATCTGAGAAGTTTTAGAAACTAGCATTCATTTGAAATATGAATGAAGTTAGGAAACTTGCCTTTACGCATGCCATAAACTTATAGTTTACTGTTGAATCGCTCATTCCAATTACTATGTAGCACATAAGGAAATAACACATACACCAATTAGTCATATACTTGACTTTACGCATTGGTTTACTTAACTTTACTTCTTAGGGTTCGCGTTCTTACCATCTAATTTTACGCGACCAACTTCCTTTACCGTTTAACGGCTTCATGACATACAGAGATGTCTTACTCAATACGTTCATCATCTTTGATGATTTACATTCTTATTTTCTTCTTATAACCTCTCTAGGACTCAGCACAAATTGTTTCTCTGCTAGTATTCCATATGGTACTCTGAGTGGTTTCCCACAAACAACCAACAAACAAGTTCTCGTCTCATCTACACTGCCCATAACAGTGAGTTAGTTCGGTTGCCAATTTTGTATAAACCTTCGGTCTCTGAAGGAATTGTTTAGCCCAGCTCCCATATGTTAACCATCAAAGGTTACGATTACACCACAACCTAAATTATCTTAACTTATCCGAACTATTAAACTATATTGTTCGTTAAGTCAAATTCTTATTCCTTATGGCTTTCTAACAACTAAATGCCATACCTCAGGATTCATTCATATCGTTCAAGTCATACAGTCTTTTGTATACTCAGAACGATCATTCAATAATAATTCTACACATTTATAGCGTTAACCATTTTACGTTACCTTATTCTTATCTTACAACGTCCGGCTCATTCGATTCGGAACGTCTTCCAAGTTATAAAATTAACTCGGCTTGTTTACATTATACGTACTTGTCTTTAATTCAGTTTCTTCACCGTTCACAAGTTTAATCATTGATCTTCATTACCCTACGGTCAAACCATACACGGGGTGTAGGTTCTACCTGTTTAATATTCGTGTACACTTAACCTTCACGTCGGTTAAAGTGTTCAACGCTTACATTTCATTCTAACATTCTCATCCGACCCACATTCATCTTTCATTAATCTTCTTACCATTCGCTACGACTTTCTTGATAATTTATATCTTACTTACTACTTTCATCAACGTCTAAGTCATACAACCAATGTATACTTAGAACGTTCGCCCGAAGTGAATACGATTCACGAGGATCGTTTACGTATTCAACGTTTACGTTGTTCAATCCTTGCTCTTTCATTCAACCTTTATCTAAGGTTTTAATCACTTTCATTAATTACTATCATCTGAACCCCATGTTCAATATTCTTTTTTAATGTCAAAGCCATACGGTTCTTGTATGCTAAGACCGATCGTTTATCGCAACAGCGTTGCTTCCACAGCATCTAAACGCTTTACATTCATCTCTCATTACCACGTCATAACATCAAAATGTTATACATTGCCCTCGTTACTCAACGTCTAAGGAATCACCATCATAGCAATCCCTTATGTTCGCTTATCGTGACTACGATCCCCGGATATCGGTTTCGTAAACTGCATTCACATTCTTTGTCTTTTAATCTCGTTTAATCTTTTCGTTCAACCTTCATCAAAGGTTTAATACACTTGATTAAGTGTTACATTAGTTGAACTACATTCTTGAGTCTACGACTCACGTTTTATACATTCCCTTACATTCTTATGAAACCCTACACGTTCGGGTTCATTTACATAATTTCTATTTCTCGTTCATCTTTTACGAATTTTTGCCATAACTTTGTTATAGCTCAGTTTTAATCTGTTCTTCATGAACGGTTCTAATGTTCCTAACCAAGCAATTAGCAACTAACTTATACGCGATGGTTTTAAACTTGTTCATCAACAACAATTACACTACGATGGTTTTAAATTTGTCCATCAACAACTTTCTTCTCGTTCTTCGCGTGTTCTTCGCGTTCTTCGTTCGTTCTTCATTTTTAATCAATATTTTGATTATGATTTTACTTTTTCTTGGAATTTGATGTTATAGAACACCATTCGTTACTTATTTCAACGAATTGTTCATATGATTCATTCGGATCGTTCAAATTCATTACGAATCTTATACTTCCTTAAGAAATTTTTTAACATAAACTTCAAATTTCTTATTTCTTCTTTTCTCATGATTTCAACCATATGAAATCATTCCTAATATCTTTTACCTCTTATTCTCATTAAACTATGTTTTTAACATATAAACTTAAAGAAAATTATCTAGAAGCTAGGTTTTCGGATTACCTCTCTTCTTTAATCTTTCTCTGTTGGAAAAAGCGTTATGTTGTTATGTTGTTAACCTCTCTTTTTTAACCTCTCTTCTTTAGGGTCATTAAAATAAGTTAGGTTAGCATTTCCAAAGTTATGTTGTTAACAGCTCAACACTGGGTCTGACTGACCACTGGCGCGACCGCGCTATGACACCCTTTGTATCTGGCTCATTAAGATGGTCATTGCATGCCCAGAGGCATGCGCCACACTCTAAGACTGTAAATGCTTTTTGCAAAACACGAAATCAGACTCTGTTATAAACCAAAAATCCCAATTCCATAGAAATTCACCAAACTTCAACATCTAAAACTTTGTAATAACATAGTTAAGCATGCTATTCATCATTCTAACTACATAAACATTATATATACTCAATTTTAAACATTCAAAACCATAATTTCTCTAATTTCATCACTTTAACACTTTTAGCGAATTCGATCGCAACGACTTCATTTCTTAACCAATTAACACGATTTAAACTATGTTGTTTTCATTTCTTAACATATTATCACAATCTATCATAAATTTGTAGATTATAGCACATATTGAACATCAAATTTTGTACTTTCTTAAGCTATTTCATATGAACTTACACTGACATTCTAACTTTTTTCTTACAAAGCCAATTCTCACGAATTTGATTACTAACTACTGTATATAAATGACAATAACAGATTCTACAACACAATTATACACACCCATAACCCATGTTTTATATGCAATAACTTATCAAAATCCCACTTCAAGAGAATGAAAATCACAAAACAGAAAATTAGAATTAGGGTAGGTTATACCTTGATTTAGCAAGATGTTTAGCAAGCCCTTCTCTTCCTCTTGGCAAAATCATAGAGATTTCTCTCTTCCTCATAAACTCTCTCTCTCTCTCTTGCTCTCTCTGCTCTCAGTCCTTAGAGAAATACGTGAAATAACCCAATTGAGCGCTAGCTTTAGAAAATAGGTGTGTAATAAAACTGATATGGCCATTCTCCCACGTACGTCAGGTCACAAACCCAAAAGGTTGCGTCAGTTCAAATAAGCCAAAGGCCACAAGGCCTTGTTTGGCTACCACAAATCCCCCCTACTAGATTATTTCAATACTATTTTTATTATATAGTTTTTATTTGTCACACATGTAACCCATTTAAATAGCTTAAACTTATAATTATAAAAATTATAATTTTTTTTTAATTATACTTATGATTAATAAATAATTATATACCTAATTTAATTAATAAATTAGACTTAAACATTACGTTATTTAATTTACTTATTTTCTTAAATATTAAACAATTCATTTAATTTAATTATTCTATTAAATTAAATCTTTCAAATAAAAATTACCATAATTTAATTTAATTAACATTAACCAATTTAGTTACTAAATTAATGCACCACAATTCATCAATTATTTATTTTTATGTTTTTCTTTCAATAAATAACTTATTTAAAAATATTTATTTAATTAAATAAATATTTAAATTAAATTATAAAATTTCTCGTGAATGCTACATCGATTATTATTACGATTCTCAATTGATGCCTATTTGTTACATCTTGAGATATAGATCAACCTAACAGCTTTGATCTTTTCTTCTATACATTCATTTATAGAATGATAAACATTAAAGCTCAGATCAACCTAACAAGTTAGATCTACCACTAAATCCTTGTACATGTGTTCCTTGAAGGACTTTACATATAATCATGAATATTTACTTTCAACATCAAATTTTAAATATTCAATCTCCCAACAATCTCGCCCTATTTGATGTTGACATGACCAAGGAGATTTGTATCATGATTATTAATTTCTAGATGCAGTTGCTAGAAAGTAAATATGACTTAGTGTTTCAGTGAGCAACTGAAACCTCTAGAGAATAAGCATGAATTTATTGATGTTTGTGAAGACATTCATTACAATTAGGCTTAGTTACATCAATAAGAAATGAGTTTCAACTTATCTCTATTTCTTCTGCCTTTTGCTCCTTGGAGGATTAGCATATTCTGCAGCTCTTCTTCTTCTGCTGACTTCGTCTCTCCATGCTATATCTTCCATCTCACTTTTACTTAGCCTTTCCAAATTATCGTGTCTATTCATGAATGCAGGATCTCCAATTGGCATTCTTAGGCATGTGGTGGTCACTTCTTGTGAGCTAGGTGAAGGCCCTTGACTCCTGAGTAGTTGTACCATGATAATTTGTTGTTAATCAGATCGTGGAGTCTGATGGCGAGGTTGTCTTGCAGGAGGACTCCTTAAAGATTAAGAAAGTTTACCTTTGCCTCTTCCTTTTTCTCCTTCCCCTTTATTCTCCCCATTTATGTCAGCATCAAGGGTTCGAATATCTTCAGAAAGTCGAGTCATGCCTTGTACGAGCTCGTGGAGTTAAGTCTTGGATCTAACAATGTCTGCATGATTTCATGGATCAGGGAGTCAGTATGAGCTTCTCTCTTTTGTAGAATGGCCAAGATATTTTTTGTTTGTTGCATTTGACCCATGGAGAATGCTTGGAATTCTTTCATTTGGGTTTTTGGACTCGCGAGATTTCCATCAGAAGTTTATTTTGGGATTTCTGAGTATTTTGTAAAATAAGAACAGCATCCCTTTGTTTCTTGGCAGCTAGAAAGTGGATTTGGTCCCTTTCATTGATACTCTGAATCATTTCTTTTATGATCTCCCTAAGCTTCTTTGTCAGCTCAGAACTGAGATTACTTGGGAGAGTATTGGAAACCTTGATCAAATGAGTCAGCCTCATATGAACAAGTTCTGAGTGAACTTCAAGATCTTCTTGTATGTCCTTGGTTACCTTCTTGGTTGCTTCTGACAACTCCGTTTTGGTAGGAAGATCAGATAAAAGCTCAAGGAGTTGTGGATTATTTGCAGGATTGGCTCTTGTGTATTGATCTTGCATGTTGTAGAGAGCAAGATCAAGATCGAAATACTCATTTATTGATGAGGAAGGGATATCTATTGGAGGGGTTGGTGTGTGTGATTGAACTTCAGGAGGGGGTGACTCTACGTTTTGAGCAAGTGACTCTACGATTGGATTTGGAACAGTAATCATGAGTGAGAGATGATAGGAGATTGGATTAGTACAAAGTTAGGCACATTTGGTTCATCAGTTACAGAATGTTGGGATTCTATAACTAGAAATTGATTAAGTGGATGAAGTATCACTTCTAACCATCTTAGCAATTCGTAGAATTGATTGATGATTGATGGTGGACAGTGACTAAGCTTGAAAGAGATGGGAATAGTTTGTACCTCATGCTCGATTTGTGAAGAGGGGCTATTGGTGATCAACTTTCGGGCAAAGTTGAGTATTCCTGGGAATCCATGAGCTAACACCAAGATTGTTGGATAGGCTTTGAAGGTCCAGAACATGTGATCCCAGGAGTTGAGGATTTGGGCTCTGTGAAATGGCATCATAGGTAGATAGAAGAATAGTTGATTGCAGTTGGCTCTCCTATATCTATCATAGCCCATAGCAATGATCTCAACTTCGTCATCCTCTTCTTCTTCTCTATCTTCATTTGAAATTTCCACTACATCAATTATCTCTATTTGACTTCTTTGTTCTTCTGCTTTCTCATCCTCCATAGCTTTAATCCTCTCCATTTCGACAGTTCATGAAGCTAGATTTTCTTGAGGAACTATAGAGGATTCATGATGATCTCTTGGCAATTCTTCCTCAATTGCAGTCTTTTCTGACAACGAGACTTCGTGAGGCTCCCCCTCAACTTGATCATCCATTTGAATTTCAAATGGCTCCCCCTTAGCTGGAGCATTCTCTAGTGAAAGAACTTCAGGAAACTCCCCCTCAACTTGAGTTATATTCTTCTTATTAGCTTTGGGTATCCCTTTGTCAGTAGCTATCCTTTTGTCTTCCTCTTTTAACACTTTTTCATTGATAAGGATGTACTTCTTGACCAGTTTTCTCTTTAACCTTTTAGGCTGAGCTACAGCCTCAGTATTTTCTTCAGCTTCAGCTCTGAAAGGTTGATCAGGCTGAGAAGGTATTGCAGCATCTTCTTCCAGAGTGGTGTCAAGTCTGGATTCTACGATTTGTAGAGACTCTATGATCGAAGAAAAAAAGGGCTTCTTTAACTTGTGACTCCACTTTCCTTTCTTGAGCAACTGAGAGATGGCAGCTTTGTCTTCTTCTTCCTTAGACTACAGTTCTTTCCTTTTTAATTTCTTCAGAGTTTCAGTGCTTGAACTTTCTTGTGGTGCCTTAGTAGTTGAGCCTTGAGGTTCCTCTACCATTAGAGCCTTCATTTTTCTCTTACCCTTGCTTTTTCTGATTAAAGTAATGGGTTCTTCCTTGTTGATTTCTTCTTCTTCTTCTTCTTCTTCAGTTTTCTTTACAACTGACATGTTTCTTGGTATTCCAGAATCCTTTGCATCACCAGTTCTTCTAGTGGATTCAGACATCATCCTGACATTTATAGCTAGATTTCTTTTCAAGTTTTCAAACAGCTATTGGGTCATCCTTCTGTTGGGATTGATGGATTCTCCTACATTATCCCCAATTTTGTCACCCAGTGCTGACTGTAGGATGATGCTTATGAAATGCCTGTAGAGCATCTTTCTAGAGCTCTTTGATTTCTTTGTATTGAGGATCTACTTCCCAATCCAATTGATAAGTAGGGCCCCAAAGTTGAGTTGGATCCCATAACAGATTGTTGTCATAAGCTTCAGTTGTACTTCATTCACGGAGTCGTGGCCAGAGCTTTTGCAACATATGCATTTTCTAACAATGTTAGCTAAGAACTCATACTTTTGGGGAAACTCCTTCTTCTTGTACCCCTTGATGGTCTTATTCTTTTTGTGATGCATCTTCTTTAGTCCTTCATGGAAGTCAATGACCTCTATCGATAGAAGTCCCTTTAATCTGAAACCTAGGGCGAGGTTTATATCTTCAACCTTAAGTTTAATTTGTACTCCCCTGACCCTTGTCGTGATGGTGTTGTTCTCAAAAACTCCATTTCTGTAAAACTCCTTTATTAGCTTTGGGTAGATTCATGTGCTAGTTCCCAGAGCTTCTTCAAGAGCAGCTTTCTTTACCAGAGATAGAATTTTGTGAAATTTGAGGTCAGCTGTCTTGAACTCATCAAAACAGAGTCCGTACCCAGTGATAATACTTGAAGCAGCCATTGATTTCTTTGCACTGAGGTTGATTGAGCGTTTCTGAAGGCTAGAGTTTTACTAGTAGAGAGAGAAAAAAAAAGCATTTTGAACTTCTGATTTCAAAATGATATTTTTAGACTGTACTTGTAACTTCCCTCCTCTCGATTTGCTTAGTGGGGCATGTGTCAAGTTTTGCTTGGCTCCAGATTTTAACTTGTGTGGAAAGTACTGATTTGCCCTTAGCTCCTCATGAGCTAGTGTATTCTTTGGGAGAAATACGATCGTAGAGATAGCACTGCAGTCGTTGAGGTTGTCATTGTGATCGTTGAGTCCACTACTGAATTTTCTCTACGAACATCATCTGCTCTGGTCCTTGTGATGAACTTTTGACTTAGCATTTCTTTCGTGTTAAGGTAGCTCAGGAAGGGCCAACCTCTTACAATGAACTAAGGATTAGGTTTGTCCCTGAGGCGCTTGATGGAGAGATTGCTTGGATTTGATGGAACTTTTTGTCATCACAGGATGCCTCTTTGTCATGTCGAGGAAGCTCTACGACCGTGGTCTTTCATGTCACTGCAACTCTACGATCTTGAACACAACCTTTATATCTGCATGGTTAGCACAAACTAGAGCATAGATTTTATGGTTGTAGATTTAGCATGCCCAGCTCACTTATTAATTTATTAAATTTGGATTCATCTTGAGGCTTTGTAAAGACATCAGCAAGTTGATTTTCAGTAAGGATGTATTGTAAAGATATGGTTCCATTTTGAACATGATCCCTAATAAAATGATATCTTATTTCTATATGCTTAGTCCTAGAATGCATGACAGGATTGTGTGGTATTGCTATGGCACTTGTGTTATCACAATGAACAGGTATAGATTTGAAATCAAACCCATAATCTGCTAACTAATTTTTCATCTATAAGATTTGAGCACAATAGCTGCTAGCAGCAATATATTCAGGTTCTGTTATTGATGTAGATACTGAGTTTTTCTTATTGCTAAACCAGGACACAAGCCTATTTCCCAGCAGCTGACAGGTGCCACTAGTACTTTTTCTATCTATTTTTCATCCTATAAAGTCAGCATCTGTATATCCTGTCAGTTCAAAAGAGGACTCCTTGGGATACCAAAGCCCCAAGTGAGGTATGCCTTTGAGGTACCTGAAAATCTTTTTTACAGCAGTTAAGTGTGATTCCTTAGGATTAGCTTAAAATCTAGCACATATACATGTTACAAACATTATGTCTAGTCTACTGGCAGTTAGATACAGAAGAGAGCCTATCATACCTCTGTATTGAGTTATATCAATACTTTTACCTTTCTCATCTTTGTCAAGCTTGGTTGCTGGAGCAATTGGTGTTTTCATGGGAGAGGCTGATTCCATGCCATACTTTTTAAGTAAGTCTTTAATGTACTTGGCTTGGTTTATGAAGATTCCTTCATCAGTCTGCTTTACTTGCAATCCAAGGAAGAAATCCAGGTTACCCATCATGCTCATTTCAAACTTGCTCTGCATAAGATTGGCAAATTTTTTACACAATTTTTCATCAGTAGAGCCAAAAATAATGTCCTTAACATATATTTGAACTAATAAGACTTTGCCTTTATGCTTCCTAAGAAATAATATGGTATCTACTCTACCTCTAGTGAAACCATTTTTAATAAAAAAAAAAAAAGTTAGTTAGTGTTTCATACCATGCTCTATGTGCTTGTTTAAGACCATATAAAGCTTTGTCTAATCTATAGACATAATTGGAGAGAGTTGTATTGATGAAACCTGGAGGTTTCTCTACATACACTTCTTCTTGAAGTTCACCATTCAGGAATGCACTTTTGACATCCATCTGAAAGACTTTGAATTTCATGTGAGCAGCAAAGGCGAGGAATATTCTAATGGCTTCTAGTCTGGTAACAGGTGCAAAGGTCTCATCATAGTCAATGCCTTCTTCTTGAGAGTAATCTTTGGCCACTAGTCTTGCTTTATTCCTGGTTATTACTCTATCTTCATCCATTTTGTTTCTGAAGACCCACTTGGTGCCAATGACCGGATGGCTCTTTGGTCTTGGAACTAATCTACATACTTTGCTTCTTTTAAACTAATTTAGTTCTTCTTGCATAGCTTCTATCCAACTTGAGTCTTCCATAGCATTTTCTATCTTCTTGGGTTCCATTTGTGACAGAAAGCTTAGATAGAAACACTCATTTTGAGTGGCTCTTGTTTTGACCCTTGCATTTGGATCTCCATTGATTAGGTCTTGAGTATGATCTTTTGCTCATCTGGTTCCTGTTGGAACATCTGTCCTGATGCCTTCTTGTCTGAGATCTTTAAGATTAATTTTTTCTTCTTGATGTGGAGGTTCGTTGTTTGGTGTAGTTCTCTCTACGATCTCCTCTCCTGGCTCGACGATTTCATTTTCTGGAACTACGATCGTGGTGTTGAGCTCGACGACCTCGTTCGTAGTGTCTGAATTATCGTTTGTAATGTCTTGAGATATTGTTTTGTCCAAGTCTGTTTCATCAAAGATGATGTGAATTAAGACTTCAACACTTAATGTCTTCTTATTGAACACTCTATAAGCTTTACTGTCTGTGGCATATTCGAGAAGGATTCCTTCGTCAGACTTGGGTTGGAACTTTGTCAGATACTGCTTCCCATTGTTGAGAATGTAGCATGCACAGTCGAATACATGGAAGTAGCTGACATCTGGCTTTCTTCATTTCCACAGTTTGTAGGGAGTCTTCTTTATCGTAGAATGTATTCACACCCCAAATTTTGATTAGTTGTAGTTTCATTCCCACAAAGAACATTTGAATCTGTGTTCACTTAATCAAACATTCATATCTAACTACCCAATCACAATAAAATAAACCGATAAATAAAAAATGAGCTTTCCCATTAAAGGGTTACATAATAAAATCTCCCACGTTGTCTAACCTTTAAATACAATCATTCAAAACCTTGCGGAATTTAAAAAAATTATTACATAACATCATTATTAAGAAGTTATAAGATCATCACAATAATTAAAAGTACAAATCAAAGATCACTTATATAATTTTCCTTTCCATTGCTAGTTGAAGGTTCATCTACCTTCTCCACTTTAGTCGCAATGAGTTTATAATATGCAAGAGTGAGCAAAACAATTTCTCACCGGATAAAATAATGAATCAATGTAAGAATAATAATAATAACTCGCCAATGAGTAAGCTCATTAAAACTAGATAGTACTCTAACAATGATAATCGAACCCAAATCCAAAGTATGGAATAAACATAACCGAGGGTCATAAGACCATGAACTATGTCCACAATTATGTAGTAATCTTTCAACTCCAACTTTAATAAATATAAGACTATAAGAACTCCTCGTACTTAGGGGGATCAAATTTCTTCGCATCATGTATTGTGCATTAAACATTTAACGCCACGCTGTAAGTTATCCCCTAATAATAGGGTTGTTCATCTCAAAAGATTTAGAGTACAAGTCCGCACTAAAGAGAGTTTGGTTTGATAAGCTTTCAAGGGTAATTTGAAGTTCAACGATCATCAACTAGAGGACTAGTTGAATTAATACTAATAACATCATATTATAGAATACTCAAATTAAATCAACATGGTAAATTAAAATCATGCTTTAGGAATAATCTAATAGCATACAACTTGAATAACTATAACACACCTTGCTTGAACAATATTAAGCCAAGGTTATTTAGAATTGAATACTAAGCATGCATGGCAATATGAACGATAAACTATTCAAATATATTCTAGCATGCTAAACAACAAGTTAAATACAAGAATAACTTGTTCAATATCAAAACAAAGTTTAGAAACCTTGCATTATTATATTGGAAACAATAATTGATTCAACAAAAAAATAGATTAGAGAACTTGCATCATTTATAAGGTAATCGAATTGGAAACCATAATTAGTTCAACAAGATAAAGGATTAGAAAACTTGCCTCATTTTCGTGTGCTAAAAACCGAACAATTCAAATCACAATATCCTATAAACATATGTCATCATGACATAATTAGTCATTACCACCTTACAAACATAACTAAGTACGCTCATCATGTAAAAATTGATTTTTAATCACATAATCAAGTTATAACACAAGTTAATCATTAATAACATAATTATTCATAGTATAAAAATACTAAAATCAACATTTTACAAATTCTACTATCATCACATAAAATTCCTTAAAATTTCGAGTACAAAAAGTACAATCGTCGACTATTCTCGCTAACTCTCATCACAAGCGCCACACAGCTTTATATCTGCATGTCATACTACATGAAGACATGAGATGGCATCATACGCGAATAAATAAAGTCAAGGTTACAGTAGGCAGTATGGCGATAATGCATGGCATGTAAAAAATGAATCATTGCTAAGTCATGTACAAAAATCAACAGCTTTTGATCGACAACTTTTCAACAATAAAGATAAGAAAAAAGCCAATTTTGGCCTACAAGTTCGCTTTCTAATAAATTAATTCACATGTAATTCATACAAAGACTTCATAAAAACATAATTCAAGAACTCCTAACATGTTTCTATCCATACAACAACATAAACAACAAATTTAAAACATCCAATTTCACTGCTTTTTGATAAAAATTCACTTTTTGATGTTTTTAATGAAAATCAACATCGTAATTTTGTTTTTCAACCAAAACAGCTTAATTTAAAGCATTTTATCAAAGTTTATACATACTCTATCAAATTTAAATAGCCAATTTATCAACTAAACAACTAAACAACCCATAATTTCTATTTTAAATTAACCCATATATCATTCACAAAAACTCTCTCAGAAAATATACTTTTCTTCACAAACATATATTAATAACATCAATTCATTGACTATAAGCATATATAACCTATAAAAATAGTTTAACAATCACTAGTTTATCATATAAAATACACATACAATCAACAATTTATCCTATCACAAGAATTTTACAGAGAATTAGAGAGAGAGAAAACTAAAACTTTTAAAACTTAAAAAATAGAGTTTAGAATACCTTACATTGTAGAAGATGATGATATCCTTTGGCTATATCTTTAATTCTCAAGCTTCTTTCTCCAATCTCCTAGCCTTTCTTCTTCTTCTTTCTTCTTTTCTTCTTCTTCTTCTTCTTCTTCCTCGAAGTTTTTCTTTCTTCCTAACTCTAACTACGCATTAACAATCTAACGATATAGGATATAATATATATTAATTATATAATATAAATATTAATTTAACTCGATATCGCTTATTTTATTTTGAAAACCAAAAGCCATAAGGCTTGTTTGGCTAACTACTAAAAAAAATAATCAATTAATCCTTATGCCTTGTTTGGTAAAACACAATTAGATTAAAGACTTAATAGGCATTAGGCCTTGTTTGGAAAAACCTAATTAAAAAACTCCTTTAAGTTATTTTAATAACTACTTTATAAAAGGTTATTTGCCACATTTTTATTAAATTAAATTAATCTTAATAATAATTTATTAAATTACTACATCACATAAATCAATACCACAAAATTATAATTTTCTATATAATTATAACTTTATTTAATCAACTAACACATCCTTTTTAATTACAAATTCAAATAAAAAGAATAATAATTCAATTAATCAAAACTCTAAACTTAATAATTAAATTAAATTAGCATAAAATAATTAATTTCCTTAATTATTTATTTAACAAATAGTTAACCAAATTGAATCAAATTTGAACAATTATTTATTTAACAATAAACACATCCATTAAATACTTAAATATTTCAACAAATATTTAATATAACAATTAAAATTCGAATGTTACATCATTCCTCCTTACAAGGATTCTCATCCCCTGTAATCATAATTCAAACAATTCATTCATTACATTCTCCCTTACTTACAAAGATTCTGCCCCGTAATCAAGACATAGATTAAACAAATAACTCGTGGTAATTCTTCATCATTTCAAATTTCGAGTTCCCACGTAGCCTCTTCGACATCAGTGGTTCCTCCAAATTACCTTCACACGTAAGGTATCACTTTATTTCGAGCACTTGTTCTTTCCTCGTCAACTATCCGGATAGAACCTCTTTCATAGACAAGTCTTTCTCAAACTTCAATGGTTCATACTTCGATCACGTGTTTGTAATCGATTTATATGGTCGTAATATCAAAACGTGAAAAACATTATGAATGTTTTGCACTTCGAGGTAGAGCTACCTCGTAAGCCACCTCCCCAACTTTTCGCAAAGACTTCAAAGGGTCCAATAAACCTCTGCTTAGTTTTCCTTTTTACCAAATCAAATTTTTCCTTCCAAGGTGAAACTTTTAGAAAACGTAATTTCCTACGCCGAATGCACGATCTTGTCTCGTGTTGATCAAGATATTTCTTTTTCTCTGCCTTTGCAGCAGCTATCAATCTTGTTCTCGATGAGTTTGACAACCTCAGCAGCTTTGTTGTACCAGCCTCGTCCTAATAAATGACGCTCACCGACTTCATCCCAAAGACAAAGGAGTTCTCGCACTTTCCGCCGATAATGCTTCGTAAGGCAAGATATGATGATGCTAGTGTGATAACTCAAGTATTGTAGGCAAATTCCACCAATGGTAATTGTTCATCCCAACTTCCTTTGAAATCCATGACGCATGCTCTCAAAGATATCTTCCAATGTCTCAAATCGCTCGCTCGCTTTCGCCATCTCGCTTATGATGATATGTCGTACTCATTCGCAATCGTGTTCCCATACATTCCTCGTAGTCTCTTCCGTAAGTTTGATGTGAACCTCGATCTCTATCTCACACAATTGATACCGAACTCCATGTCTTGCAAACGATCTCTTTAACATATAACCTTTGCCACCGATCAAGATTGAATCTAATCTTTATTGGTAAAAGTGTGCGCGATTTTGTCAATCATTCCACTATCACCCAAATCGCATCGTATCCTTTCGAGTCGTTGGAGACTACTACCACAAAATCCATCAGGATATGTTCCCATTTCCATTCCAGATTCTAAACGGTTGAAGTAACCCGCTTGGTCCTTTGATGCTCTACCTTGACTCTCCGATATGTTAAGAACTTTGCAACGATTCTCGAACGCCTCTTTTTTCATGTTTGGCCACCAAAATGTCATCTCAAATCTTGATACATCTTCGTATTTCCCGGATGAATCGAATATCTCGAGTTATGAGCTTCGTCAGAAAGATGTCCTCTTTAATATCTCGTATCATTGAACCCAGATTCGCCCCTCGAATCTCAAAGATTCCATCAAGATCAACCATGTATTTCACTTCTTTCCTCAACCACTCTTTCTCTTATTTTTCAGCATTCCTCATCTTGCAGCAGCTGAGAGCTGCTTTTCACTTTGTCCACCAAAGTTCGACCGGCTTCCATCCGCATAATTTTCATCGATTCTTTTTGAAATTTGATTTCCAACTCTAACCTCGACATTGCTATAATAAGCTCCTCCTTATCGCTTAAAAGAACTTTTCTCTCGCTTTTCCTACTCAAGGCATCTCGCAACCACATTTGCTTTGCCTCGATGATAAAAGATCTCACAATCATAATCCTTTATCAATTCCATCCATCTCCTTTGACGCATGTTCAGTCCTTCTCGAGTGAAAATGTACTTCAGACTTTTATGGTCCGTAGATCTCTACATTTTCTCTCGTAGAGATAGTGTTCCATATCTTTAGTGCGAACACAACCGCCGCCAACTCTAAATCATGAGTCGATACCCTTTTTCATAGTCCTTCAATCTGCCTTGATGCATACGCAATAACTTTTCCGCTCTCGCATAAGGACACATCCTAATCCTCAGTGTGAAGCATCACTATACACCATAAAATTTCCTATTATCCGGTAATGACAACACAAAAAGCCATACTTAGCTTCTTTTTCAATTCTTGAAAACTTCCTCACATTTCTCCGTCCAAACAAATTTTATAATTTTTCTCACAAATTTGTCAACGGAGTGGCAATCTTGGAGAAATCTTGATAAATCGTCTCATAATACCCTCGCCAATCCCAAGAAACTTCTTACTTCGATGGAGTTCTTGGTTGTTCCCAATTTATCACAAATTTCGACCTTTGATGGATCCACCGAAATTCCATCCTTGTCAATTACGCGCCCAAGAAATTGTACACGTTTCTAACCAAAATTCACATTTAGAGAATTTTGCATAAACTTTTCCTTTTTTCTTAGCGCCTCCAAATATTAGACGTAAGTGTTCCACATGTTCTTCTTGAGTTCTAGAGTACACCGTAATATCGCCAATAAACACCACCACAAACTTGTCTAAAAAATGGTTTAAACACCCTATTCATCAAATCCATGAACGCCAGTAGGGCGCTTTGTCAAACCAAAAGACATCACCAAAAAAATCAGAATGTCCATACCGAGTTCTAATGCCGCCTTCTAGACATCCTCCTTCCTTACTTTCAATTGGTGATACCCACTTCTCAAATCTATTTTCGAGAAATATCTAGCACCCTTCAATTGATCAAACAAGTCATCTATTCTCAGAATGGATATTTATTCTTAATAGTGACTTTGTTTAACTCCCTATAATCAATGCAAAGACGATCGACCCATCCTTCTTCTTTATTTAATAATAACACCGGTGTTCCTCCCACTATGACACACTCCTACCGAATGTATTTCTTGTCCAACAAATTCATGAAGTTGTACCATCAGCCTTTCATCTCTACCGAGCCATTCTCAGACGGGCTTTCGATATCGTGAGCGTTTCTCGCGCTAAGTCGATCACGAACTCGATTTCTCCGTCAAAGTGAAGTCCCGCAAATCCTCCGAAACACGCCCACAAATTCCCTAACCAATCGGTATTTCTTCCAATTTCGCGACCTTTCTTCCGAGTATCGACTATGTAAGCTAAATAACCCACACAAATTTCGACTCAACAACTTCTTGGCCTCGCATAATCGCTTTACATCTCATTTGTTCAGGCGATTTGCTACTACCATTGAAAACTACCTTTTTTGGAGTCATAAGGTTTACATATTTTTTTGGCAACAATTATTGCTCCACAATTGAACAACCAATCCATTCCCAAAATAACATCAAACTCTCCAAGCCTAATCGGAATTAAATCTACCATCAAAATATTTCCTTAATGTTCACCCTACAGCTTCAGATATACGAACCTAACAGAATTACTTCCTTATTCGCAATTTCTATGTTTAAAGGGAAATTCAATTCTTCACTAGGCAATCCTAATCTCATAGCAAATTCATCAGATATAAATGAGCAAGTAGCACCCAAATCAAATAATACATAAGCATCAATATCATTGATCGGGATAATACCTGACACCACATCCTTTGATTGCACAAAGATCCTCGCATACCATGTTGAAGGTTCTTGTCAGGGTTTGTTTTGATGTCGCTGGCCCAAGAATGGCCCAAGTACCTCCACCGCTACCTCCCTCGCTTCCTATTGTTTCTCCATCTTTCTTCTTAGGGCACTCACGAGCAAAGTGATCCTTGACCCGCAAGTGTAGCAAACATTCTTCTTGGGTTGATTGCAATTTGGGGTGATGTGACCCTCCCGCCACAAGCTAAAGCATACACATTTCCCCATTAAGCATACACCCTTGTGAAACTTCCCGCATGTAGCACATGCTTCAAACTTTATTTCTCAAGGGTTACCTTGTTGATTCCCAAAGACCCACATTTCCATTCCACTTTCTTTTCAAGTTATTATTACCATTTCCACTACCACCACCTCCATTCTTCACCTCCACTTCATTCTTCTTCTTCTTTTGCTCCTCGATTGAACTTGGTTACCGCCGCCCCACCTTCAAATGAGAATTGCCTTTTCCATTACTACCGCAAAAGTCTTCAATCTAGAACAAGGAAACCCTACTAAACAACTGTGGCTTCAAATTCGCTCAAATCTCTTTGCCTTTACATTCATCTCAGCCGACTTGATATGGCGCAAAACCTCGCCAACTCGTTGAATTTCATGGCATACTCCGACACCGCTATCGCTCCCGCGCCAGCTTCTAAAACTTGTACTTAATCGGCTTTTCAACTCTCTCGGGAAATAGGTCTCAAGAAAATCTCCTTAAACCTTTCCCAAGTCATAATTCCCGTCCTTCCCGAGTTTTTGTTGGCCTCGCCACCAATAACTAGCCTCTCGCTTTCAACATGAATGTTGCAAAAGCAGCCTTCTAGTTATCCTCTACCCTAGCAACATCAAAACCTTCTCAATTTCCATGATCCAGTGTCTCAGGCTTCAACCGGATTCATGGATCCACAAAATTCGTGGTCCAACCGCCTTTGAAGTCCTTAAACGTAGCACCTTGGTTCGAGGTTGATTCTGCGATTGATTCTCAGAAGGCACCACAAGAACGCCGCCACCAAATGCCGAATGGGGTTAGCTTTCAAAGATTATCATTGTTGGTTCCTTCAAATGTTCTCTCGACGGGGTGGTTGACGCCTCGAGGCATTTTCTCGTTAAAAATACACTCATTAGATTATTACTCAACTCTTTTCAAGTAATTTCTAATTAACTTGCCCCAAAAATAATCACCACATAACACATAACACTTTGGATAAAAGAAGATAATAACTTTTATTCATACTTAATTCTTTGAAAAACATCATATCCATAAAGATCACCGCTATTTACATTATTTTCCTAACTACTAAAGTTTCAGGATATCATCATCATATCCCATAAGTTGCATAACACTTGGGATTTACATATATACTTATCATAACATAAATCATAAATCAAGTACACTTCCTACGATGTTCTATTAAGATATCGCAAAGCCTTACGACGCTCTTTTCTCCATAATTCTAACATGGTTCGACGATCTAAGATGTACGAGGGTAAATATCTCAAATCGAATTGGGTAACCCATGACCCGATCCTCGAGCTTGATTGATCGCGATGTTGAATACGCTTATCCATTTCCCCGCATCTTCATTCTTTCTTTGCTTGGCCTCCTCTCGCTATTTCGTCCTGCTGATCACCTTCCTCAGACGCTGCCTTCTGCTTCTTGCCTTTTTGCGCACTCTTCTCTCAACTTGCTCTTCAACTCAAATCTCTCGCCTCATTTGGTCGTTTCTCTTCAAAGCAGAAACCAACTTCTCTTCAACATTGTTCAATCGTTCTTCTTCTCGATCCCGATCTCGTCGTCTTCTCGTGCCATCAAGGTCTTTTGTTCAAATACTATCTCTTGTAACTCCTCGACCAGATCTTGAAGTTCCACATCATGGTCATGCACCTCATCATCGTATATACTACCACCATCGAAAGTTAAGTGGAATCCTTTCCTCCTCGTCCTCTTCATCCGCTCTGCGGCGCAGCTCCAAGGGATCTTCCTCATCCATCTCTATCTCATCATCCTCATCGTACTCTCTCCCGCTCAACTATCGCGACCAACTAAATCGCTTCCCGTGGCAAGAATTGTTCCCAAACTACCAATATCTCTCGAGACTCCTCCTCCCTAGCTTGACCGGATCCTCCTATATTAGACATCCCGTCAACCAAAGTTTAAGTTTTAATTACTAATCATTACTACTGACGCTCACGAGCACATAAGTTGTAAACACATAAGCACATAAGTGTTTTATTACTTCTTCCTTAAAACTCGATAAGAGTTTATCATCACTATCTTTTCAAGGTTACTTCCTAAGGCTTTTCCCCCCTACCTAAGGTTCATAACCTAAGGCTTTGATACTAACTTGTGACACCCCCAAACCTGTGTACTTCATTCCCACAGTGATTTGGTGTTCACTTAATCAAACATTCATATCTAACTACCCAATCACAATAAAACCGGATAAATAAAACCTTTCCCATTAAAGGGTTATATAATAAAATCTCCTGTGTTGTCTAACCTTTAAATACAATCATTCAAATGCGGAATTTAAAATTATTACATAACATCATTATTAAGAAGTCTAAGATCATCACAATAATTAAAAGTACAAATCAAAGATCACTTGTACAATTTTCCTTTTCCTTTTCTAGTCAAGGTTCATCTACCTTCTCCACTTTAGTCGCAATGAGTTTATAATATAAGAGAGTGAGCAAAACAATTTCTCACTAGATAAAATAATGAATCAATGTAAGAATAATAATAATAACTCGCCAATGAGTAAGCTCATCAAAACTAGATAGTACTTTCTAACAATGATAATCGTGAACCCAAATCCAAAGTATGGAATAAACATAACCGAGGGTCATAAGACCATGAACTATGTCCACAGCCAAGTAGTAATCTTTCAACTCCAACTTTAATAAATATAAGACTATAAGGACTCTCGCACTTAGGGGGATCACCCTTCGCATCATGTATTGTGCATTAAACATTTAACGCCACGCTGTAAGTTATCCCTCAATAATAGGGTTGTTCATCTCAAGATTTAGAGTACAAGTCCGCACTAAAGAGAGTTTGTTTGGATAAGCTTTCAAGGGTAATTTGAAGTTCAACGATCATCAACTAGAGGACTAGTTGAATTAATACTAATAACATCATATTATAGAATACTCAAATTGAATCAACATGGTAAATTAAAATCATGCTTTAGGAATAATCTAATAGCATACAACTTGAATAACTATAACACACCTTGCTTGAACAATATTAAGCCAAGGTTATTTAGAATTGAATACTAAGCATGCATGGGCAATATGAATGATAAACTATTCAAATATATTCGTGCATGCTAAACAACAAGTTAAATACAAGAATAACTTGTTCAATATCAAAACAAAGTTTAGAAACCTTGCATTATTATATATGGAAACAATAATTGATTCAACAATAAAATAGATTAGAGAACTTGCATCATTTATAAGGTAATCGAATTAGAACCATAATTAGTTCAACAAGATAAAGGATTAGAAAACTTGCCTTTCTCGTGGGCTAAACCGAACAATTCAAATCACAATATCCTATAAACATATGTCATCATGACATAATTAGTCATTACCACCTTACAAAACATAACTAAGTACGCTCATCATGTAAAAATTGATTTTTAATCACATAATCAAGTTATAACACAAGTTAATCGTTAATAACATACTTATTCATAGTATAAAAATACTAAAATCAACATTTTACAAATTCTACTATCATCACATAATAATTTTTAAAATTTCGAGTACAAAAAAGTACACCGTCGTAATTATTCTCGCTAACTCATACACAGACGCCACAGCTTTATATCAGGTTGCATAATATGCATGAGAGATGGAGATGAACAAAGACGAGAATAAAGTTACAAGGTTGCATACATGTATGGATATGGCGCTATGCATATGAAAAATGAATCGCTGGTCAGCCAAGCATGCAATAAATCAGAGTTTCAATCGACACTTTTCTAAAAGATAAGAAAAGCCAATTTTGGCCTACAAGCTCGCTTTCTAATAAATTAATTCACATGTAATTCATACAAAGACTTCATGTAATCATAATTCAAGAATTCCTAACATGTTTCTATCCATACAACAACATAAACAACAAATTTAAAACATCCAATTTCACTGTTTTTGATAAAAACTCACTTTTTGATGTTTTTAATGAAAATCAACATCGTAATTTTGTTTTTCAACCAAAACAGCTTAATTCAAAAGCATCTTTATCAATATTTATACATACTCTATCAATTTAAATAGCCAATTTATCAACTAAAACAACTAAACAACCCATAATTTCTATTTTAAATTAACCAATATTCATTCACATAAACTCTCTCAGAAAATATTTTTCTTCACAAACCATATACATAACATCAATTCATTGACTATAATCATATATAAACCTATAAAAATAGTTTTACAACACTAGTTTATCATATAAATACACATACATATCAACAATTTATCCTATCACAAGAATTTTACAGAGAAATAGGAGAAGAGAAAAACTAAAACTTTTAAAACTTAAAAAAAAAGTAGAAGAATACCTTGCTTGTAGAAGATGATAGTTATCCTTTTGATTATCAAGCTTTTTCTCCAATTCCTTTTCCAATTCTCTCAGCCTTTCTTCCTTTCTTCTTTTCTTCTTTCTCTCTTTTTTCTTCTTCTTCTTCTTCTTCCTCCGAGTTTTTCTTCCTAACACTAACTCTAACTAGTGTACTAACAAAATAACGATATATAATATATAATATATATAATTATATAATATAAATATAATATAACTAATATCGCTTATAATAGATTTGAAAATCAAAAGCCATAAGGCTTGTTTGGTTAACTAACTAAAAATAACCAATTAACCCTTACACCTTGTTTGGTAAAACACAATTATATTAAAGACTTAATATGCATTAGGCCTTATTTGGCAAAACTAAATTAAAACTCCTTTAAGTTATTTTAATAACTACTTTAATAAAAGGTTATTTGCCACATTTTATTAAATTAAATTAATCTTAATAACAATCTATTAAATTACTACATCACATAAATCAATACCACAAAATTATAATTTTCTATATAATTATAACTTTATTTAATCAACTAATACATCCTTTTAATTACAAATTCAAATAAAAAGAATAATAATTCAATTAATCAAACTCTCTAACTTAATAATTAAATTAAATTAGCATAAAATAATTAATTTCCTTAATTATTTATTTAACAAATAGTTAACCAAATTGAATCAAATTTAAACAATTATTTATTTAACAATAAACACATCCATTAAATACTTAAATATTTCAACAAATATTTAATATAACAATTAAAATTTGGTTCTCGAGGTCGATTCCCAAAACCTAAACTCATTACATTAGATGCACTTCTCCGATCAAGATCGTGGAGTCCACTAAGAAGAGGATTTATTCCATGTAGAGATTGTCCTTTCTAGTTCCTCAATTTTAGAAGTTAGACTTGACTCTCTTTGTGCACTAGGTTCATTGGTCTGTTTTAAGAACTTATTCTCAGCTTCAAATTTGGAGAGAGAGTTAGTACTTAGAAGAGTTATTTTTAGTTCTTCCTGAACTTTCTCTTTCTCTTTTTGAAGAAAAGAATAATCTTTGGACAGAATTTTGAACCATTTAATGTATTGATGCAGATCAGATGTTATGCCATGTAGTGCAGTTCTTAAGTCATTAATATCTACATCATGAGAGTTAAAGTCAAATACCTCATCTATATTTACTTCAAGTATGTCAGAGCTCTTCTTATCCTTTGCACGTTTGGCCATCAGACCAAGATTTTCCATTTGAGAATCTTCATCTTCTCCATGTTCGAGAGTTGAGTTATTTTCTGAGTCACTCCACAATCCTCTGGCTACAAGACCCTTGTCTTTCTTCTGGAGCCTCTTATTTCCTTTGAATTCTTTCTTTGGATTTGATTTCCTCTTTAGTTCTTCTCTAAGAGGTTTGTTACAATTTGCAATGAAATGATCAGGCTTCTTGCAGTTGTAGCATAGGTCATTTATATGTTCCTGGCTGTTGTAGTTGTTGAACTTCTTAGGTTTACTGCTTCTGCCTTGACGCATGAACCTTCTGAGTCTTCTCACCAACATTGCAAAGTCCTCATCACCATCTTCATCATAGTCAGAGTCATTCTTAGTGTTAGCTTTAGAAATGTTGTCTGTTGCTTTTAGGGACCTTTGTCCTTCTTTCTTCCTTCAGAAAGAGTTTTTGCTCGTTGAGTCAGCTCTAGTTCATATGTGAGAAGGTTGCCATATAACTATTGAACAGTCATTTCATGGAGATTCTTTGATTCTCTAATAGTTGTGGTTTTGGCATCCCATTTGCTAGGTAAGGCTCTCATGAATTTTATGATTAGATCTTTATTTGGATAGATCTTTCCAAAGGCTCAAAGAGAGTTGAGCAAAACATTGAATCTTTCATAGGTGGAAGTAACATTTTCCCCCGGAATATGGGCAAACATTTCATATTGTTGAGTTAGAAGAGATTGCTTGTTTTCTCTGACTTCTTCAGTTCCTTCATACGGGATAAGCAATGCCTCCCACACTTCCTTTGCTATTTTTCTGTTGACCACATTTTTAAATAGATCATCTTCTAACGATTGAAACAAGATGTTTTTGGCCTTCTTGTCGAGTTGGATAGCTTTCTTTTCGTTGTAAGTCCATTCTTCTTTGACCTTGATCTGAATTCTGTTTGGGTCATCTGCAGTAGGTGTAAGCTTGGTAGGAATGTAGGGCCTATTTTGAACAGTTTCAAATAGATCTTAATCTATTGAATCAATGTAGGCTTGCATACGAACTTTCCAGTTGGCAAATTTATCTTTGTTGCACATGGGTGGCTTCTTTGCCTCCTCCAGATCTTTCATTCGCTTATCGGATGTGCCATTGGATCTACTTAGGCTTTGTAGTCGTTTGATAGAACTCCTTTGATACCAATTGTTAGTTTCAGAGCCACAATAGCTATCTAGAAGGGGGGTTGAATAGATATTTTAAATTCTTTCTTTTCAAAATACTTGTTAGTTTTGATAATGATTTAAGCACGGCAGAATTAAGATTTGTTTGTTTTCCCTTCAAGTTATAATGAATTAATAGGAGTAAAGCAGTTATTACAGTTATAGCAGTTATGGCAAGAATATAAGAGACACGGTGATTTTAAGTGGTTCAGAGCACATAAAGCTCCTAGTCCACTCTTCTACTCCTTGAATAGGAAATACACTAAGGATATCTTTATAACTTCTGAATCTCACAGATTTCTTCAAGACCAGCAGTCTTGGAACTTCTAAGTTCACTATTGAACTCTTCAAGTCCAGCAGACTTGGTACTTCTCAGTTCACTTAGAACTCTTCAAGTCCTTCTGACTTGGAACTTCTTACCTCACTTGATAATAGTTAAATTCTTAAATGGTGTTACTCAGCTGCCATTAAGCTTGTGTTCGAAAGAACTGAGTAGCTGAGCAAGCTTTCCTTTTTAGATCGTATAGTTGATCATTGAGTGTTCTTCATCTTTTTGTTCAGTGCTTGCTTAATCCTTTCATCTGCTTATGTTTTGTATATATGATGCCTTTGAAATGTTTTCGTTGTAGACATTCGTTGAAGCATTAAATGCATTTGACATTTCTGAGCTTTAATGGAGACTTTCTCAGACAACTTCGATTAGCGATCATTACCGACACAAAGCAGATCGCTATCTCACCTAACACCTGAAAATGTGTTTCCAGCTGACCCTTAGTACTTACCTTAGCTTCTTCAATACACTTCTTTGTTACATACTAAGGATGACTGTTGTGTCATGGGGATTCGTGGTACTCTCAACGTCTAAAATTCATTCTACATTTGTTGACTTTTATTATTAAACAAATGGACAAGGATCGATGTTTCTGATGCAGATAGATGATATATTACGATCATGATCGTGGTGTCTTCCCACCTTAGTACTTGATCTGGTGCTGAAAGATGAGAACACTACGATTTCTCTTAAGTACTGGTACACTACGATCTTCACTTTCTTGACTTGCAGACTTTACAATTTTGAGAGCACTCTATGATTCTTGAGTTTGACTCGGCATATGTTTGGACCACTCTACGATTACAGGAGAGGCCCTCCAGGACAGACAGACTACTATTCTCAAAACTCCACGATTCTGCCTTGGCTTTTGTAGTCTTTTGATCAACTCGACACATTACGATTCTGCTGATGCCTATCTATTACATCTCGAGATATAGATCAACCTAACAACTTTGATCTTTTCTTCTATACTTTCATTTACAGAATGATAAACATTAAAGTTCAGATCAACCTAACAAGTTTGATCTACCACTAAGTCCTTGTACATGTGTTCCTTGAAGGACTTTACATATAATCATGAATATTTACTTTCAACATCAAATTTTAAATATGCAATCTCCCAACATAGGCATTTGTTCTAAAGCATCTGCAAATGGAATGTTGATTTATAGCTTTTTGAACACTTCTAAAAATTTCAAAAACTGTTTATCTAATTTGTAATTTTGCAATCTTTAAGGAAATGGCACAGGTGGTATGACTGCTATTTGCTTATCTTCTTGCAGCTTTTTCACAACTTTTTTCCCATATTTATTTTTTGAATTTCCACTCTCTTTTTCACCATCCTCAACAGAAATTATTTTATTTTGTCCTTCTGAATCTGTAGTCAACTCCCTCCCATTTCTGAGTGTAACTTCCTTACATTGTTCATTTCAATCATTCCTAGGGTTTTTCTCTATATCACTAGGAAAAGAACCTGGAGTTCTAGTATTCGAGGTACTAGTTATCTGCCTAATTTAGTTCTCGAAGTTCTTTATTGCAACTGATTGGTTTTTCGTTGTGGCTTCAAACTGAGTTGCCAATCTTGCCAACAATTCTTCCATCTGTGCTAGCTTATCAGGTTGTTGAGGTTGTGGGTGTTGTTGGAATTGTTTATGAGGCTGTAATCTAGGTGGTTATGATTACCTTGGATCTTGTGCCTGATTAATTCTCCAAGAAAAATTTGGGTGGTTTCTCATTCCTAGATTATAACTGTTTGGATAACTGCCCTGCTGCCTGTTATAACTAGAAACAAACTAGACTGACTTAGGATTTATTGCACAATGATCACTTGAGTGGCTACCCGCACATATTTTACAAAGTATTTCCATTTTTTGAACCGGTTGTACCCCAAGTGCATCTATCTTCTTTGTAAGAGCAAAAATCTGAGCTGTCACTTGAGCTGATAATGATGTCATCGCATCCACTTCATAAACCCCGGTTGTCCTTGGCTGAGTTGTTCTTGCTGTTGGCCACTGATAATTATTAGTTGCCATGGTTTCAAGCAATCGATACACTTCATCACAATTCTTGGCCATAATAGCTCCACCCGTTGTAGCATCTATACTCGATCTCACTGTGCTGAATAAACCGTTATAAAAAGTCTGCACCTAAAGCCATTTAGGAATCCCATGGTGTGGACATTTTCAAAATGAGTCTTTGAATCTCTCTTACGCTTCATATAGTGATTCTGAATTATGCTGAACGAAAGAGAAGATATCGTTCCACAACTTTGTTGTTTTTGCAGACGGGAAAAACTTTGCAAGAAATTTTGGGCTAGGTCATTCCATATAGTAATCGAGCTTGGTGGTAGTGAATGGAGCCAACTCTTAGCCTTATCTCTGAGAGTAAATGGAAACAGCCTTAGCCTTATTGCATCCTCTGACACATTATTGTACTTGAAAGTATCGCAGATTTCTATGAAGCTGACTATGTAATCGTTCGGATCATCATTCGGTAACCCTCAAAACTGACATGAATTCTGAATCATATGTATTGTCCCCGGTTTTATTTCAAAACTTGTAGCAGTAATAGCAGGCCTCATAATACTCAACTGAATTTCAGTAACCTGCGATGTAGCATAATCCCGCAGTGTTTTTTGCTCTTCTTCATCCATTTTATCTTTCTTATCAAGTGCGTCTTTGGTTTCTTTAACCCACTTATGCAACCGCTGAAACCGTTTTTTGATGTCATCCTTATAAGGCAATAAATCTGGTTTCTTCGATCGCATTTTCATATACTAGTCAAGAACACCTGAAAAAGAACAGAAAAGAAAAGGTTTAAATTAAGATTAATTTTACAAAAAATTAACAATGACAAAATATTAAACTAATTTTCCCGGTAACGGTGCCAAAAACTTGTTGCCTTTTTTCTGACTATCATTTTAACACGCAAGTATACGCATTCAATTGTAATATTCTGCAAACAAGGATATCGTTCCCATAAGAAAATAGATTAATCTTTATCAATTACCAATTTTAATTCAATTAATCTTATTTTAAACTACGAAATATTAGTTGTGATATGAAAATCTAAATTAACAAAATTAATAACTAAGATCAAAGTTCACAAGATTAATTGCAGATTTAACAGGTTAAGATTACAACTTCCCTTGGTATTTCATTTAAATTAATTTACTTCCCATTTAAATCAATTAATTAATATGAATTATTATCCAAGAATGCTTTATAGTACTCGCACACTTCTTCCAAAGACACGTGAACAAACCCTCCTAAATTCGATCTTTAAGACACGGAATTACAAGGAACACCCTAGTCAATCAACTCACTATATTCCTATGTGAATCAAGTTAATTAGGGTTTTAAGCATAAATTCTTTTAGATACAAAAGACACATATGTATATTCCTATCCTACATGCTAATCATATTAACCCTATTCAGATTATATAAACAAATGTTATTATATCCAGATTTAAATCTATATTCCATCTTCCAATTTTATATAGATTATCATGGTAATTGTTGGCCAAACAATTAATCAATAAAAAAAAGATAAATAAACAATTCAATAAAAACTAACTTTCATTCAATGGGAAGAATTAATTTAAACTACATACCAAGTTCCGTTGTAATCTTAATTAAAATTTAGTTCATAATGATAAAGGAAAACATCATCCAAATTAAAAATCCAAACATCCCAGATAATTATAAAGAATAAAAATTAAAAAAGAGAATAAGAAAGTCTGAATTTGCTCCGAGAATCTCTCTTTGATCTTCAGCCTTTGCAATCCTCCTTCGTGTTTTCCTTCGTTATTCTCTTTGCAATTGACTTGATAAATTGATCGATACATCTTTTCTGAAGTCTTTTCCTATTCGTATTGGTCCAAACCCTCATCAAGAATCCTATTTAGCTTCAAAATCCAACTCAGCAGCAGAAAAATCAACTGTAGGCATACATGAGCGCCTAGGCGCTCAACCTAGTACAAATCTAAGTGCATAGGCGCTTGACCAGGACCATGTATTTACTTGATCAGATCTAGGTGGTGAATACTTAAGAGGTGAGTTTCTCAATTGTCTCAAAGAAAATGGTATAATCTCACAATAGACTCCACCAGGGACGCCACAGCTTAATGATGTATCTAAAAGGAGAAATCAAACATTATTGGACATGGTTCGTTCCATGATGAGCTTTACTGATCTTCCAGTTTCCTTCTAAAGATATGCTCTAGAATCGGCTGCATACCTACTTAACAAGGTTCCTACCAAATCCGTTGTGACGCCCCCAAAACAGGTATACATCACCCATCTTGAGTTGCCAAATACATGGTACAGAAATCAAATACAATCTTCTTTAATACAATTGTCGTGTAAAAATACGACAAAACATAGCTGAGTTTTTACATGAATATTGTCTCATAGACAATATTCAAACTCAAATTTAATCCTCATTACATTTATTATCACACTAAGTAGTGAGGACTACTAAAATAAACATCTCGGACCATCTCTCCAATCCCCGACTAGTCCCGGCTACGTTCTCATTTCCTGAAGAGAACAATGAAAGCAAAAGAGTGAGCTCAACTAGCCCAGTAAGAAATATTATGACTAAGATAATGCAGAATAAATTATCGTTAGCCTTCAACGGTGTTAAACTAATAAACAACAAGTTTAACTGCAGCAGAACAAGCAATCCATTAGAAGAGTCAAGTAGAGCATAATATCTACTATCTTCTATGATTTAAAAAGTTTTTCATCAACTTTATCGCTGAGTCTCAGCTTAATAAATAAACCACATCATCGAATCATCCCAGCACTACGGGCCACGGATATTCATGTAATCATCAATGGTCATGATTATACCGAATAATCTCTGGTCATAATCATACCAACAACTGTCCATCAATACACTACGGGCTAATGAGGACTTTTACCACATCATTAGTAACATTACGGGTCATGATTATATCGAATGATTCCTGGTCATAATTATACCAATCAACAGTCCATCTATGCACGTGAGCCAAAGATGACTTTCATCACAATATAAGCATGAGGACGATGACAATGATATAAGCATTAATCAAACAAAATCAAGGATAAATATTAAAGACTTTAAATTTATCCAAAGTTTAAAAAATATCCAAATTGTCAACATGATACTGCTTTATGGAGTAAAATTTAAGAATAATATTCATGTATCAAAAATAACTTGGACAGAAAAGAAATATATTTTTCGAGTGAATAGTACCTTGTGAATAGTACCATATGAATAGTACTTCGGGAATAGTACCTCGTGAATATAGTACCCTGACATGAAAAGTGCCCCGAATACCCTAGTAAATAGTAATTGGGTAAATAGTAACCTGTAAATAGTAACTCATGAATAGTATTCTGGCATGAAAAGATCAATAATTATCAAGAAAGCTCAGAATAATATTTTCATGAAAAGATACTAGATGAAGCGCAAATATCAAGGATATTATACTAATTTCACGGAGTATAGAAGCAATACTTTAACAGAATGAGGGTATAATCAGGAATATAAGATGAAACAATATTACTCACATACTATAGAGTATGGAAGAAAATATTATTCCTTATGATACTGAACAAAAATAATATCCCTTACGAATATTGAATGAAAATAATATTCATACGAATACGAAAAATAATATCTCTTCAGAACATGAAATAAATAATACCTCTTACCACAGAAGAAGACTGGATAATAGAATAGTGAAGTAGCAGACTTCTCTTCTTCTTTCTCTCTCTAGCTTCTATCTCTATAGCTTCTCTCTCTATAATTGCTCTTGTGAGTCTTAGTGAATTAGTGAGAATGAAAAAAGAACAATCTTCTATTTATAGGAAAATATAGTTTCCATAATTGCACGTTTTGGGGCTCGAAATATTATAGTATAATACCTTCATCTTTTCCTCCATTTTTAATTTAGTTCTACAAGTATTATAAAACTTGCACCACCTCCCCTAATAGTACATCATGTGAATCAATAGTTCAATCATGTGAATCAATAGTTCTATACATGTGAAAAAAATAGTTACAGTATAGTACCTTCATCTATACCTCTATTTTTAATTTAGTCATGCAAGTATTATCAATCTTGCACCACCTCCCCTAATAGTACATGCATGTGAATCAATAGTACATACATGTGAATAAATAGTTATAAACATGTGAATTAATAGCAATTAATTTCTCATTTATCCGATTAATTACTCGATTGGTCAATATAACATTATCAAAATAAATGTTGATTTTCACTAATACTAATAATTCCAACACAATGGAAATATCAATTTCATCTTTAACCAACACGAACTTATTCATCATTAATATTATAACTGACAATATTTAACAACCAGATCATTCCCAGGAAAGAGGGGGCTGTCCGATAAGGATTTCTCCCTTTTGGCGCGTGATTAGGTGACCAAACCTCTCCTCAATGCAACTTTCTGTACATCGTCGATATTGCAAATAATAATATGAATAACTTTGTCGTCTCAATTATTGATTTAATAATATAAAATATTATGAAGATGATATTGTGATAATAATTGAATCAATAATATGAGAGATATTATACAGCAATTACTGTAGCAATAATTGTGTATAACTGAGTGACTTCTCACGTAAGCATCAATAATCAATACCATGTGCTACTATGCAACCACGCGTATTACTGTACTTTTACCACCGAGTAGTTAACGAAAAAACTTTTGTCGTTATTTTTATAAAAAGATATTTCTGTCGTTTTCTAACTACGACAAAACTTTTGTTGTGTGGTCCACCAATGATTGTGCCGTCGTACGAATATTCCCTATTAAAATGAATATTTCCCGACCAATCGAATATTTTATAACAACTTGCTTACTTTACAAAATTTATAAATATTACCCATAACTATAACATTATATCATATCCACACCATAATATTCAAAAATATATTTCGAGAAAAATTATTCTTCATTCATAAAATTTGGGGTCTTACAACCTCCTCTTCTTATGAAATTTTGTCCTCGAAATTAGGGTACGTATATGGTATATCGAAGAGGTGAGGATAAGGTGTGTTGTGCGCCTCCATCATGATTTTATACTTAAAGTCAAAGTCTTTAAGAACACAAAGTCTGGAGTTGACTCGAAGTATTCCTTCTTCATCGATTCTTGCTTCCGGAATAGCACCTTCTTGTACTTTCTTCCTCATACGCATCAGCTCCAGGTCTGTAGCTTGAGAAGCTTTAACTTTATCGATTAAAGTTGGTTCTAATCATATATTTGTTATCTTCACGTAGGTTCTTAGAGTCTTTAACTCTATCTCCATCTTTTGTAAATTGTACGAAATGGGTCTTTGTGTTAACAACGTCACACTCGTAACCGCATACGATCTTCTACTCAACTCATCAACTACCACGTTCGCTCTTCCATGATGATATTGAATGGTTGGTCGTAATCTTCAACAGCTCGAGCCAACATCTTCGGCGCGAGTTACGTTAGTTTTGGGTGAAGAAATATTTGAGGGTTTTAGAAATGGGTTTTGTATTGGGTCAATACAAAATTTGATTTCATGCTCTAGGGGTGATGAGTGGAATTTATACCCGCGAATCGGATACTTTATGACTTAAATAATTGCCTAAATTCGTACTTTTTATGTAGTTTTATATAAATATAGTGTTATTGTGATTAACTGATGAATTGCAGGGCTCTACAGTACTTTTTCAGCTTTAAAAGGGAAAAATGGTCATTATTCTCACACTCGCGCCTCGGCGCCAATGCCAACTTCTTGGCACACACCACGCGGCCACCCCTTGGGCCTTCTTGACATCACACTTCACATGTGCATGGCACATGCATCAAACTTATTAAGCACATCACAGTCAGCGAGCTCCATGTCCCTGATTTTAATGTGGCGTACATTTCATATAAACTTATTAATTGGCCATGGCCATGGCCGCCATACCTCCGTTCCCGACAACCAGGGCCTTTGTTTGACCTAGCAAAAGGAAGGAATGAGGATATAAAAGGAAAGGGAGGCTGGACATTATCATATCATAGAGAGAGAAGAGCACATATCATATTCCTTAGTATTTAGCTTAGGATTTTGTTTAGCTTTGTTTTGTAATTTCTCTTGCTTTCTCTTAGATAATTGTTTGTAAATATAGATTAGCTAGATTAGGGAGAAGTTTGGGTTTCTTTGGAGCATCAAGAGCAATGAGCTACACGGACTGGAGAGCTTGATTCGAGCAGAATGCTTAGAGATTGAAGGGCTTTGACAGAATTTCTTCTTATCTATTTATTTTCTCTTATTTTGTAATCCATAAATGTTGCTTTATTGCTACTTGTATTTTATTCAATAGCTATGAACTGAATATTTGCTCTAAGGTTATAATGGAACCATTTGTTATTTAAATTGACTGTCTTATCTCTTTGGTTGGCATCATATGATATGGTTTGATAAATTTATGCTTAATGATTCTCGCTAAGACATTAGCGATGATTTTGGTAATTTACATGATATCGACAGAAGAATTGTAGATTTATACCTGAATATATTGGCATGTGATTGTGGGTTTCGACTGCATAAGTTGTGCGTAGAATAGACATATATTTGTGCACCATGTGCGACCTAATTGAGAGCTTATGCTTAAATCTTTGTTCTGATTAATTCGCATAGACATATGTAGGATTGTATCTACCTTGGGCATTCTTTTCTGTTCTATTCCCTATCGGGTGGATCTGGAAAGGATATGTTCGTACATACCTCGACAGAGGTGTATGAGCACTTGAGTATTCTCGGTCGACAAATTATCGTGACCATTTAGACCAGAGAGAGAAGGGTAGCTAGTTTAATGAAACATAGTACGCTAGGTGTTCGACAGAATGCCTGAGTGGGGTGAAGTTGTTACCTTAGCTTGTTATTCCTTAGATTACCATTCGTTATCCATTTACTTGCTTTGATAATTAGTTATGCTTAGATTAATCACTCTTTCATTTATTGCTGTTCGAATAAGACTTTAGCGATACAAAGTCAGTATTTGGTAAATATTAGTGATAGTTCCTTGTGGGTACGACATTCCACTTATCACTGTATTACTTTTTAGACCGCGTATACTTGCACGTGTTTAGTGATCGGTTTTCCGACCAACAAGTTTTTAGCGCCGTTGTCGGGGAATTGTTATTCTAATATTGTCCAATATTGATTTCAATCAATTTAGTCTTACTTTGAACGTATATATATATATATATAGAGAGAGAGAGAGAGAGCAAGGATCAAGTTCATACCCTTATCTTACTCACCGTGTGCACCCCCCCTTTAGCGACGGACGGACGGTTTTTTTGGTCATACAACCGTGGTTCATACTTTTAGCGACGGACAACATATAAGCGTCATTAAAAGTATGTACAGACATTTATTGATAAACCATCGTACCATCACCGTCCATCGATAATGGGGGTGAGCACCATGAGTAAGATAAAGGGTATGATTTGATCCTTGCTATATATATATATATATATATATATATATATATATATATATATATATATATATATTTTCTTTTATTTGTTTGATCTTCCTTCCTTTTGTTTTTTAATTTTACTGATTATGGATGATCAATGTTATCAATGGCCTTATGAGTGGACGACGCTACCAAGCTCGGAAGAAGGACTCGAGAAATTGCAAGTTCAAATTGCCAATGCCTTGAGGTTTTCTGACAATCTTGAGTGTCAGCCCACACAGAATGCCTACTGTCAGGAACAAGCTGACTTTGAACCAATCTCCTATCATCCAAACTGCCAGGGTTATCCAAACTCTTGGGACTACAGTCAAGAGCAATATCATGATCCGAATCATGCCTCTCAGTTTGCATATAAGTCTCCGCCGCACTATGAGTGGACATCTCAGCCGAATGAGAACTTTTCTGAGTCCTCAACACTTGAAGAAGAGAACCGGCTTGAAGAGCTTCTCGTCATCTTTATCGAAAGAAATGAGATTCGGATGGCAAGCCAAGAAGCCGCATTGCACAGCCTTGAGAATCAATTGGGGCAACTCGTCAATGCCATCACAAATCCATCGCAAGGCAATCTTCCGGGCTTTAATTGATCTCGACGATGAAGCAATAGAGTATTGCACGGTGGATACGCAAGGAAAATGTGATGAGTCTCGCACAGTTGTTGAGGGAGATGTCATAGTGCAAACTAACCAATCGGTGGAGTCTGAAGTTGAAGATAAATGGAGAAACAGTGGTTGTATAGTCATTGCTGATCTACAGTCAGAAACCACGCTCCCGACTGTGAAAACCCTGGAGGGACCGATTAAGCATGAAGAACGCTTCCAATTTAATGAAACGGGCGAATTAGTGGATAATTCCAGTGGCGAGCGATTCTTTATGCCAAATGATGACTGGATGGATGAAGGACAGAAGAATGGCCAATCACCTTTGTAGGCCCAAAATTTAAATGAAATAACGAATAGGCGGCACGAAAAGGTCATGTTTGCTTATGAGCCGGATTGAACGACATCAATATAGTCAAGCCGACGACTTTAAAACAAGCGCTTGATGGGGAGGCACCCCCATCTTGGTATAAATTTTATCTGTTTTCTTCCCTTATTTCTAGTTTATTTTGTGTCTGTTCGCTTAGGTTGTTAACATAGCTTCCAGATTGTGCATTAATGCTTTTGTGTCTATCATCTGCAGGCGATATGTTAAGTTTGATGTATTGCGTATTATAATAGTGTTTCGGAGGTTTTTAGTAATGTATGATAACCTTTGTAGTGTAGTTTTTCTTTTTGCGTTGACATGTGCAAATAACAGATAAGGAATCTCAGTAATTGCAACTCGCGTCGCGGCGCCAACAAGTGTATTGCATCTCGTATTGCTATACTTAAAGCTTAAGTTGCCTTCTATTAACTTCAGACATGCATGCCATCCAACAAAGGTTATCTCATATGCAAGACCACCAAATAAGCCTACCTATCGCTAACTCAGCACATGGCATACTAAATACCAAAAGGGGCCTCAGGCCATGCAAGCCACCAAAGAAGATTCGATTTTAAAACGCGGCGATTTTTCATTGGGGCATTTAAATCAGCGTTCGCAGTATTGAATTGCAGACGAAAATTACTTATTAACGACGTAGTTTCCCACTTAGTCATGCGTAGCGTCCGCAATGTGAGTTTTGAAGAAGATGATCATCCCATTTATATGTAGCTAAATCATATTTTATCCAAGCAACCACTATGGTATTTTCATTGTTGAGGTTCAGATCTTGTTCCACTATATCATGTAAACTACCACTATTATGTTGTTTGCTTGGCTGAATCCGTTGTAGATGAACTCATCAAGCATAGATGAAGTACTAATTGTGAGGGAAATAAAAGAGTTCAGAAGTATGAGCAAATTTGGCATGGTGGAAGACATAGATTTTGGGATAAAGACATTTCTTCTTACGACATCGTTCTATTTCCACAAGGAAACATAACGTTCGTAGTTTAATATTGCGAATGAAGACTTATAAATGAGAGAATTTTAGACATTTGTTCCGTTCGCACTATTTAACTACGAAATAATGAAAATTAAATTACAAACAAGGACTATATCAATCATTCAATATTCGAATGGACGCTCAATATATGTTGTAAGGTTAACCTTAAATTGACAATGTTTGCTATGGATCGGTCCCCCCCCCCACACTCCAGTGAACCTTAAATGTTGAACTAAAAAACGAACCGGTCATAAATGAAGATATTTTGTCACTATAGCATACAAAGTCGACGACACAGCTATGACGATGGTTCGAACCGTCACTGTAGTCGATTCGTTTTTAGTTCACTGTTTAAGGTTCGCTGGAGAAGGATACCGTGTGTCTGTGTGTGTGTGTCTATATATATATCGTTTTGAAATTCTAAAAGTACTTATCAGAAAGTAAATATTATTATACAATTTTACATCATTCTTGACCTTGAAATCCTTTATCAAATTGCTCAAAATTGCTTCTTCTGTTTTTTTTTTTTGCTACTTTAAACACACACCCGTCCTTAGAGTTGGTAAATTCTAGTAGATGATATTTAGAGAATCAGGTCACATTTCTCCGGGAAGCATAGTGTCTTCGGGTAGATCACACACAGCAATGCCCTGATAAGAGAAAAAGTTACTTATAGAACTACTAATAACAATAATATTAGCAACAGTGTAAAAATATGATACTGACCTCCCCTGTAAGATGAGCCACACATCTCTTCTCAGCAAGTAACTCAGCTTCACTCTGCATAAACAAACATTGCCATTCCCATCAAACTGTGAATTGTTTCAACAAGCCAAATATAGAAATCAACTAAGAAATTAAGGCAACGCAAGATTTACATGTTCAAATTGGGAAAAACCAAGGGCAGAGCATAAGATAGTACATATCAAAGTGATAAAAATACAATATGTGAAGAGAACTCTTACACCCCAAAACTCAAATACAACTAAATTTTTTTTCTCTTTGAAGGCGGCTAAAACTCAAAAAGAAAATAATACATAAACCTTAACTACAATAACATATATCTTGCCATGTTAAAAACATAAAGAGACCCATATAACATAACATGTCCACTACCACTAAACTTCATTTTTTTTCCTTCGGGTCACCACAAGAATATAATTCGGGTTTGGTTTACTTAACCAAACTAAAATATGAGACACGCATAACATGAATGTATGCCAAAAATTTCACCTGGATATGACATGGAGTGTTTGAACAATAGAGTAATTCTTTATCTTGTTTTTGAAACAAAAATTATGAAAATTAATTTTTTCTTCCCCCACCCCCGCCCCGTGAATGCGGGATGTGTTAACATATGTCATTTGTGAAAACAAGAAGAAAATTGACAACTTTAAAAAGATCTTTGAAGTTTCTAGTCAAATTCAGCTCGTGTAATTTAAAATGAGGACAGAGGGTAACTTCAGTCGCCAACGGAAAATTATTGTTGGAAAAACTTCTCCAATTATAAATGTCTTTGATAAATTAAATTAATCACACCAAACTAATAATGCAATTCCACCAAATAAATTATAACCACAAAAAATAATAATACGAAAAATAAACCAACCACAAGACACCAAATCTTACGTGGAAAACCCTCTAAAACTAAGAGGTAAAAACCACGGGCCAAACTCTGAAAAAATTCTACTATAATCAACTGTGAATACAAAGTCCTTCCAAATTTTATAACTAAAAACTTGAAATATTAAGAAATTGAGAGAATACAAGGATACCTCAATTTGAGTGAAAACTTAAATGATCTCACCAACCAAAACCTTTAAATTAATTAAAGTCTTCAAGCAATTAATTGATCCAAAAAGATGATGACAAATCGTGAATAAACCTTCACAAAAATCCTCTCAATTTACTAGCATGCACCCACTGTTTTTTTCGTGTAGTAAACTCAAAACAAAGCACTCAAAATTTTCATGTGTGTCAAATCTTGTCTTCAAGAGCATATATATATATATATATATATATATATATATATATATATATATATATATATATATATATATATATACTCCCCGATGTCATCCAAGTTGATTTTGGATTGGAAAAGCACTCCTAGATAATTCATAATAGACTTCGGATATATATACTCCCTGAATTCTATTTCATGTTAGCTTCGGAATTCACGCCATCCCCAAATCCTTTTCCAAATAAGAGATATATATATTCCCTTGATTCCTGCTTGCTTTTAAAATAATTCACTCCTAATTTAAATAGGATAGTCTCATGGGTTTGAACTTCACAAACCCAACAATCTCCTTCTCCAAATCCATGAGAGGGGATTTCCACCGTGACTCCGTCACTTGGAGTCCATCCCGGACAATTCCTTACAAAACTCCAATTTGTCGCGAGTTACAACTTTTGTCAACATGTCTGAGGGGTTCTCGTCGGTATGAACTTTCTTTACTTTCATCAATTTCTTTTCCATCACTTCTCGAAGACAATGATAAAGAACATCAATGTGCTTGGTACGATTATGATACGTGGCGTTCTTGGTTAAGTTAATTGCACTTTGACTATCACAATAAACCACGTACTCATCATGTGTCAAACCCAACTCTTGAAGAAACCGTTTCAACCATAACATCTCCTTGCCTACTTCCGTAGCGACTATGTATTCTGACTCAATTGTAGACAAAGCAACACACTTTTGCAACTTGGACTGCCATGATACAGCTCCCCCTAGAAAAGTAAACAAATATCCCGAAGTAAACTTCTTCTCTTCAGAACATGCCATGTCTGCATCTGTGAAACCCTCCGAGATTGGACTCGAACCACCAAACCCCAAACACCAAACACAAATTGGAAGTAGCTTTCAAGTATCTGAGAATCCACTTAACTTCTTCCCAATGTTCTCTACCAGGATTTGACAAATACCTCCTCACAACGCCAACTGCATGAGCAATATTTGGCCGTATACAAACCATCGCATACATAAGACTCCTTACAGCGGAGGAGTAGGGAACTGCTGCTATATCATCTCTCCCTTCCTTAGTAGAAGGACACATGCGCTTTGTCAACTTAATATGATTGGCCATTTGTGTGCTAACTGGCTTAGCATCACCCATGTTGAACCTTGCAAGCATCCGTTCAACATACTTCTCTTGTGACAACCACAACCATTTAGCTTTCCTGTCACAAACAATCTTCATGCCCAAAATATGTTTAGCCGGGCCTAAGTCCTTCATATCAAAAGACTTAAACAACTCTCCCTTGAGCATGTGAATCATGTTAACATCTTGCCTAACTATCAACATATCATCTACATATAGCAACAAGATAACAAAGTTGCTGTCAGTGAACTTTTTAACATACACACAATGATTTGCAACTATTCTATTGTATCCTTGGTCCATCATGAATGAACCAAATTTCATGTACCACTGCCTTGGAGCTTGTTTCAGGTCGTACAAACTTTTTTTCAACCTGCAAACCAAGTGCTCTCTCCCTTTATCTTCAAATCCCTCTAGCTGCTCTATGTAGATTTCCTCCTTCAAATAACCATGAAGGAATGCAGTTTTCACATCTAGCTGCTCAAGCTCAAGATCCATACTAGCTACTAACCCCAACACTGCTCGAATAGAAGTCATCTTCACAACCGGAGAAAAAATCTCATCGAAGTCAATACCTTGTTTTTGAGCAAAACCCTTGACGACCAACCGGGCATTGTACTTCACTAGTTTTTCACCATCCTTTTTCAGCTTGAACACCCATTTATTCTTCAATGCTTTCCTGCCCTTTGGAAGTGTAGTAAGCTCATAAGTGTGATTCTTGTGCAACGAATCCATCTCATCCTGCATAGCTCTCAACCAATTGCTCTTCTCCTTATGAGTCTTAACTTCTTGAAATTTTTTTGGCTCCCCCTCCTCAGTAACTAAAAGATATTCAGATGAAGGATACCTGACTGATGGCACGCGTTCTCTCGTGGATCTTCTTAGTTGAGGTTCTTCAATTTCAAGAAAAGGGGGTTGCTCCCCTGCCCAACACTCTTTGCATCTGACCCATCACCATCGTCAAAACCAGATCGACCACATCTTCATTCGACTCTTCTAATCTGGTGGCGTTTCTCAGAATGGCGAAGGAACTCCGCTGAGGTCTGGAACACTATTATCTCTGGACTGTGTAACGTTATTAAAATCCTCATAATTTTGGTGTTCATGAAACACCACATCTCTGCTTCTGAATAATTTTCACTGAACTGGATCCCATAACCTGTACCCAAATTCTGCATCTCCATAGCCAACAAACATACATGGAGTAGATTTGTCATCAAGCTTCAATCTTTGTTCCTTGGGGATATGTGCAAAAGCCTTGCACCCAAATACCCTCAAATAAGAATAGGACACATCCTTACCACTCCAAATCTTCTCTGGAATCTAAAAATCCAACGGTGCAGATAGAGATCTATTAATTAGGTAACAAGCAGTACGAATAGCTTCGCTCCAGAATGACTTAGGCAGCTTAGCCATTCTCAACAAGCATCAGACTCGCTTAATAATAATGTGGTTCATTCTCTCAGCCACACCATTATGTTGTGGGGTGCCAGGAACTATCTGCTCATGACGAATACCGTGTTTAGCACAATATGTTGCAAACTCCTTTGAAGTGTATTCCCCTCCGTTGTCACTGCGAAGACACTTCAATAATTTCCCAGTCTCTCTTTCAACCATAGCATGGAAACTCTAAAAATGCTGAAATACCTGGTCTTTTGTTTTCAACAAAAACACCCACACCTTACGTGAAACATCATCAATAAAAGTAACAAAATATTTATTGCCACCTAATGACTCAACCTCAATGGGACCACATACATCAGAATATACTCTCTCAAGTAACTTAGATTTCCTTTTAGAGGAGCTACTAAAAGAAAATCTATTCTGCTTACCAAACAAACAATAATCACAAGGGTTTAGTACAGTACCTTTAGCAAAAGGAATGAGGGACCTCTTTGCTAACATCTGCAACCCTTTCTCACTCATGTGCCCAAGTCTTTTATGCCACAGATTCGGTGAAGTTTCATCTTCAATTGCATTCAACTCGCTAGAATATACCTTCACATGAGTTTTGTATAACGAGCAACAAGCAGTACCTCTAGCGACTACCATCGAACCCTTGGTAAGCTTCCACTTTCCGCTGCCGAAGTGATTCTCATAGCCTTCCCTGTCCAAGGCCATACCAGAAATTAAGTTGAGGCATAAATTTGGGACATGTCTAACATCCCTCAAAGTAATAGTCGCGACCGACATACATGCTCTCAGATGCAAACATCACCAATTCCAACAATCTTGGACTGATCAATGTTACCCATTCTCACAAACCCAAAGTCTCCAGCTTTGTACATAGTGTAGAATTCTCTCTTTGGAGTAGCGTGATACAAAGCACCTGTATCAATAACCCAATCAATCTTCCGATTAACAACATGTAAGCATTTTTCTTCCCCCAAATGAAAGAAGCCCAACATCCTCAGTAACTGTAGTTGCAGTATTCTTCTCCTCAACCCTCCCTTGCTCACCAGTTTTCTGCTTGTCTAACCAGATCTTGCAATTTCTTTTGAAGTGACCCTCTTTGTTGCAATGAAAACACATGTATGTAACACCTTCTCTGGTCTTTGATTTGCTCCTATGATTTCTAGAATTTTTGCTTTTTACTGCGATTCATGTTTCCCTTGTGAGATCCTCTGAAGTTACTTTTACCCCTGTTCTCTGCCACAAGTGTTTGTGTCTCAAAATTCAAACCCTGCTCCTTTCGCCTTGTTTCCTCATTGTGTATGTTGTCCTTGACCATCTGCATGGTTATCTTTTTTTCCGGAGTTGAATTGCTTAGTGACTAAACCAAAGTTTCCCAGCTGTTAAGCAACGAACTGAGAAGTAACAATGCCTGAATCTCGTCCTCAAGATTTAACTTCATGGTAGACAATTGGTTCACCAATCCCTAGAACTCGCTCATATGCTCGGATACACTGCTACCATCTTTATACTTCAGGTTCACGATCTTTCAAATCACAAATGTCTTATTCTGAGCATTCTTCTTCTCGTACATGGACTCTAATGTAGTCCAAAGTGTATAAGCATCTGTTTCATGCGAAATATGGTGGAAGACACTCTGATCGATCCACTGCCGGATGTGACCGATAGTCTTCCTGTTCATCTTTTTTCAATCAGCCTCAGTCTTGTCCGCTAGTTTTTTCCCCTTAAGCTCTAATAGATCATACAAGTCCTTGCAGTAAGGGATGTCTTCCATCCTAGGCTTCCAGATCGAAAAATTAGATGAGGTCAATTTAATCATGGCGCCGCTTGATTCCTCCATTTAATTTATCAAAAAACAACTGCGCAAAGAACCTGACTCTGATACCACTTTGTTGGAAAAACTCCTCCAATTATAACTGTCTTTGATAAATTAAATTAATCACGCCAAACTAATAATGCAATTCCACCAAATAAATTACAACCATAGAAAATAATAATATAAAAAATAGACCAACCACAAGACACCAAATCTTACGGGAAAAACCCTCTAAATTTAAGAGGTAAAAATCACGGGTCAAACTCCGAAAAAATTCCACTATAATCAATTGTGAATACGAAGTCCTTCCAAGTTTTATAACTAAAAACTTGAAATATTAAGAAATTGAGAGGATACAAGAATACCTCAATTTGAGTGAAAACTCAAATTTTCTCACCACTCAAAACCTTCAAATTAATTAAAGTCTTCAAGCAATTAATTGATCCGAAAAGATGATGATAAATCGTGAATAAACCTTCACAAAAATCGTCTCAATTTACTAACATGCACCCACTGTTTTTTCCGTGTAGTAAACTCAAAACAGAGCACTCAAAATTTTCATGTGTCAAATCCTGTCTTCAAGAGCCTATATATATATATATATATACTCCCTGATGTCATCTAAGTTGATTTTGGATTGGAAAAGCACTCCTAGATAATTCATGATAGACTTCGGATATATATACTCCCTGAATCCTAATTTATGTTAGCTTCGTAATTCACGCCATCCCCAAATCCTTTTCCATATAAGAGATATATATATATATATATTCCCTTGATTCTTGATTGTTTTTAAAACAATTCGCTCCTAATTTAAATAGGATAGTCTCATGGGTTTGGATCTCACAAACCCAACAAAAATAAACAAAATCAATAAAAGTAAGTATACCAGAAGCAGATCTTACAACTCCCTGTTAGTGACTACTGGTGGGGGGAGCTGTAAGATCGGCTTCAGGTAGTCTATTGCTTGCTTAGCAGTACATTTATCTCACAGATTTTGGCATACATGATATTGATGTAAGGGAGTTGTCCGTTTCGCTTAAAAATTATGGTAAACAAAGTACACCTTTTTTATTCGCTTGAAAAGGTAGTCGTCAAATATTACATCCTTGGCAAGTTCATAATCACCATCACCCTGTAATAAAAACATTCTTCGGAGATTACATAAAGTTTGGGTGATAAAAGTGCCAAAACTTAATAATTAATGACTAACTTTACCTTTGATCTGCATGGCATGCTGAAAACAATATCCTCTGCTATACCATAGTGATTTCCACTTGTATAAACCTATGCTTGCATATTAAATGCGAGAAGATCAACATTAACTTTTATGCAATGGCTACAATCAGTAATCATGTTAGTGATCGAAAAACAACTACTAGTGCATATTATGTGCTCTCCAAGCAAATGGTTAGCTTTGCCTATTTGGGTGTTTATTGAATTTAAGATATAACTTTATCAGAACATTACATATTTACACGTCTTCTTTCCAGAAGGAAACAAAAGGATAATAAACGAAACAAATGCAACTCAAGTGAACTATGTAATGTTCATAATTTACTATCGGCCTTTATCTCTCTATCTCCGAACAGAAGGATAATAAATGATTCAAATGCAAGTACTCAAGCGAACTATTTAATGTTCGTAGTTGACTGCCGTTCTTTATCTTTATCTCTGAAAATATGTAATGTTCATACTTTACCTTAAGGTTTTATTATCTTTCTATAATTTTTATGGGTTTCCTATCTTATAACTCTATAAGTACAAATAAAGTTGACATATATATGATTGTTTGCAAAATTATGTCATGTTTAACTGACGCAGCCGAAACAAGAAATAATAGACGAATTTAAAGACTATTTTTGAGTGCTTTCGACCAGATATCCCAGCAAAGATTAACTTACCCCAGAAGAAAACCAATCACCCACAGGAGTGGGAATTCTACGAGAGACCTTATGGCATCAACAATCGACACAAAGAGATTGATGCAAAGCAGAAGATCGTCCCCATTTTTTAATTAAAACGCCACCTCTCTACAAATCAATGTTTTTCCAGTTAGTAACCACACACAGAGAGATAAATATAAGCCAAGCTTGGCTACAAAGCATTTTAAAAACAATATTTTTTGACGTTTTCTTTCAAATCTAACCGTATACATGATGAAAACATGAAAAACATAAGTGATATTATAATTTTTTTTTAATAACTTTTATAAAGTAAGATCCTCTTATTTTAAAATAAAAAAAAATTAGTAAATCTATGCCATTGAAATTATACTGAAATTTCAATAGACAGATCAATGGATTCACCAAGTAGAATTACTTAAAAACTAATAGACCATTTATGTACTCATATTTTAGTAATCTATACAATTGGATTTGAAAGAAAACATTGAAATATGTCATTTTTAGAGTGGTTTGTAGTCAACCATACATGATAAATGTTGAAAATTTATGGAAGACGATAAATTATAGAAGAAGTGAAATATATCTTTGAAGAACACTTAAGAATACTTTCATTTCACTTGATTCAAATGAACAAAATACAACACTATTTATAGGACTCATAGGACACTTCTAGATCCACAATAATAATTACTACATGACCACATTCATGTACATGAACCTAACCATTACATGTTCCAAGACAATAGAAATACATTCATGTACTTCGATATCATCAATTCATGTACTAATATTAATTAAGATATTTCTTGAATAATCTAGAATATATTTGGTTTAGATGCTAACAAGGCCTCCCGTAAACCAAATTTATTCTTCATAATGTCGTAAAACATTTTGATCTTCCGATTCCTTCAAACGCAAGAAACTCTTTTGTCATCTCCATTGATGTATATGACACAAATGCTTGAAGTTTCCATTTGTTCATCCTGATCTTGCTTACTAGCTTCTCACATTTTACATGCTTGTATAATTTCTTCTCCATTTCACTATTTCTGAACTCATTTTGATCAAAATACTTCTTCATATTAACCCATTCAATACCTTCCACAACTTGAGTTTCTTTTTTCTTGGTCTTTGCATTTTCGACCTTTGGTTTGCACTATGCTTCCAACTTGGACTTTGTATATGATGTTTCTTTAGCAATTTTTGTGACTTGAACCTTTTTGGCAACCTTCTTCCTTGTAAAAGTCTGACAGTAGCAGGATTAGATGATGTGACGTCTAATTGACTAGTAACTTCTGAGTGTGCACTCTTTTCTTCAACATCCTTATCCTCCAGCTCATTATTCAAATTTGTCTCATTCTCTTCTTCCATCGTTTCACTCTCAGGTTCTTCTTTCTCAAAAGATGCTTTAATTATTGTGTCATCAAATTCTCTATTTTCGACATGATCTATTTCCTTTGCTTCCCGACATATGTCTTCAAAGTCTTCATTTTTCTTTTCTTCTTCTTCTTCTTCAACTTCATCAATTTCTTCTACAAGTTTCTCATCCTCTTCCAAAAACCAAGACTCTTTAGGTAACGATGAACCTTTATAATTCTTGCAAATCAATTCAAGCTCATTCCATAACTGAGATAGAGAATCAAAACTCACAACACGCATCCAGACTTCTTCATGCATTACTCCTTGCAAAATCTTGTTCTTTTTTCTTTCATTTCTCGAACTTTTTCTGAAATACACTTTTCTGGATTTGCAATGACATCTTGCCATAAATTGCATTCTCCAAGAAATACTCGAATCCTTATACTCCAAAGATTATAATTTATGAACACTAATTTGACACCAAACCTAGGAAACATCATTTTTTTTTATAATTTACCTCACCAAAAATGCTATCAATATGACAACCTTTGTGACGTGCTTCAACTCACAAACTTCTTCAAAAAAATTCTCAACTAGCACATTTGCTAGATTGCAATTCGAACTATAACGCCAAGCACACTTTGCACTTCGCCCAAATAAACACTTCGATAAAGACTAAGTCACCTTTCTTGGGTCGTCGATTTTACCTTAGCCACTTTAGTTTAACCTTCGAATTAACCTTAGCTCTGATACCACTTGTTGGAAATTTATGAAAAATGATAAATTATAGAAGAAGTGAAATATAACTTTGAAGAACACTTAAGAATACTTTCATTTCACTTGATTCAAATGAACAAAATACAACACTATTTATAGGACTCATAGGACACTTCTAGATCCACAATAATAATTACTATATGACCACATTCATGTACATGAACCTAACCATTACATGTTCCAAGACAATAGAAATACATTCATGTACTTAGATATTATCAATTCATGTACTAATATTAATTAAGATATTTCTTGAATAATCTAGAAAATATTTCGTTTAGATGCTAACAATAAATCATACCGTCTGGACTTTTTCGGTGAACTCCTCCTCTAACCAGTTGGTATCCCTGATGACCTCTTTGACAGGTAAGCCATTAATTCTAGCATTCAAAAAGTCAGGAACCTGATAAAAATTAAGCAAAAATTATCATTAAGGGAAGCGAGGAATCGTTAAGTATTCACAATTTAAAAAATCTATCTAAGGACCTGAGTGGTTGAGTGGTTTCCCCAAATGGTCATATTAGAGACTTTGTCATAGAATACTCCTGCTTTGAGAGCGAGCTGCAGAAGTAGCCGTAGCATGAGCATAGAATATTTGAATTATTAAATACCCCCTCCATCCCAGAATTATTGACACACTTTATTTTGGTGCGTGTGGCATGCAGTTTAAGATGAACCAAAAACAAATTTAGATATTATATTTTTATGCATATTTGTATGGTTTGGTACATTCAGATTTTATATTTTTGTTTATATTACAAATGTTTTAGTAATATAATTTTGGCACGTCTTAAAATTCATGCCAAACACTAAAAAAAGTGTTTTAACGGAGGGATTAGATAACATCCATGTGTTACTTATACCTGGCACTTTGCTCTATTCTCATCTAATCTAGTCAAGGCATGAAAATTCTTAGCGAGAATATTTGGAGCATTTTTCAAGCGAGATCAACGCCGTAATAAAAAAAGAAAACAAAATAAGTGATTACGGTTTCACTTAAATTACATGACTAAAGGCGTGTAAGAAATCAAGCAACGAATAAATGATTATTACTTGGTGTTACAAGGGTTTGCCCACTACCATTACTTTGACATTACGTGAAGCAACAAAGATTGAGAGCTTTTCCTGAAAGTTTGAGCGTAAAACCGCATAAGAAAAATACAAATTTATTTTATATACAGCCCAAGTGACGCCGAATTAACGATGCACCTTTCAAAGAAAAAATCGGCCATTTATGTCTAATAAGTCAAGACGTTCCATTCCGGGTCCTCGGGCTTTCATACGCAATTAAAAGTGCCCATTCGGCATCTTGGAACACCTCATAAGGATCTATCCGATACTTACCTCTCTCAACAATGGATATAAGGAATCCTCTAGTTCCATAAAGAACTCCCCGCATCGTTATGGCATCATTTTAATTGGGCGATTAGCTTAGCTTCGTATGCTTTTGTTTCCCGAGTTGCTAGCATCAAGGTATGTACAATCGATACTAGTTGCAACTCGATACTAGCAATCGGAACTTAATTTGTACAACTTAGTTTTGTATGCTTTTAGTTCTACAATTTAGATATGCTTTTATTTTTGAAGTATAAATACCTCTTTTGGATTTTTATACTCATATATACTTGTTGTTTAGATGGGTTTAACATTTGGTTTCATTTACTTATCAAAAAATATTTTGGCATCAGTTACAAATTCTGATTTACATTTATAAAAATATTAATGTCACAGAACATGTATATGGATCTTCTTTTATATATATATAATTATAAAGTTATTAGAATTTATTGATACTCCAATTTGTCCTTCCAACTAGGATCTTGTTGATGCCTTCAGGAATAAGCCCTATGTTTGTTTGAAAGGATTATATTTGGTATAAAACTATCTTGTTTGTTTTTAAATTTGAGCTTGGGACTATTAGTCCTGAGATTATAAAATAGCTTAAGATAAGAGATTATTTAATATCATATTCTACCTGGTATTATAATTCCAAGCGTTTGGGATTAAAAATTACTAGACAAAATTAACTTCAATCTTTTTTTAAAATGACCATCATATCTCGTAATTTCTGCTATTATTATTGGCAACTTAAAACTTACCGTACATAAAGACTAAATATTATTATTTTTGGGAGGGTTGGGGTGGGTAGGGTGGGGATGAGGTGTATATATAATCATTGAATATTATTTTTTTTGAGAGGTGTGAGGTGTGAGGTGGGAGGGTGGAGGGTGGGGGTGGGGGATGGGTGGGTGGGTGGGGCTAGGGGCTGGGCGGGGGTGGGTGGATGGGTGTATACATAAGCAGTAAATATCATTTTTGTAAGACCCCAACTTATTATGAATAATATTAAATTTTCTCTATTTATTATCTTGTAATAATTAGGAGTTAATTTGATATAATACTTTGGTTATGGGTGAAATGTGCAAATTTTACAAAATAAGCAAGTGGTTATAAAATATTCATTTTTGTCGGGGAATATTCGTTTGGTCGTGGAATATACTTGTTGCTTGAGGAATATTAAATGCGACAGTAGTAGCTATCATTGTATGAGAATAATTGTTGGATGAAGAAAACGACAAGTTTGAGTTTTTATAAATAATTGGCGTAGTTATATCGTGAATCTTGTTGGATTACCCAAAGGTTAAAATACGATGTCGCTGGTTCACCTAGATGTTAATACCTGCGGTATTGCATAGTATTTTTGAATTATTAATTCTTACGTAAAGGCCTTACTTTCAATAATTGTTACAGTAATTACTTTTCAATATTCTATTCTATTTTATTGATTCAATAATTGTTGCGTTAATATTTTATATTATTGTTGTTTTAATAATTGTCACTGCACAGTATTTCCCATTATCAAATCAATAATTCATATTATTTGAATAATATTATTAGATAGCATTATCGGCAATGTCTAAAAGTTCTGTCTAAGGAGAGGTTTGGTCACCTAATTGCGCGCCAGTAAGGAGAAATCCTTATCGGAAAGCTCCCTCTTTCTTGGGAACGGCCTGGTTGTCATAATTGTGATTCTGTAATATTATTTGTGAATAATTAATTATTGATTTATATGATAAGGAAATATTTATTTTATAATTGATGGTTATATTTATTTTATGTGGATATAATTGAAGGAATTAATGTTGAGGTGTTTTTGTCAAAATGGAAGTATTAAAAATTAAATCATTGTTCTTAAGATATATTGCATGAGTTATAATTTTTAATCTGACCGTTGGATCGTTGTGATTTTTGGATATGTTATACATATATAAGTTGAGTATATGTCCACAAATTTTGAACCGTTAAAAATGAACGAATGATTTGTTATGAATTTTAAGAGGTGACTGATTCGGAAATTAGGGTTATAATTGATTTTGGTGAAAAATTCTAGAATTGAGTGGGCCCCACTTGTGGTTTGTGAAGAAATGTGTTGAATTTTATTTCAAATGTGGTGGGTGGCAATAGTAGCAGGTAAAGCCATCAGGTAGCAGGTCAAGTCTGCTTCGGCGGGCTAACATTTTCCTATAAATAGAGGACTAAGTTAGAATTGAAAATCACACCAGAAATAGAAGCTTTCTCTCTTTCTCTCTATATATGATCGAGCGTATTATATGAGTATTTAGATACTTTGAGAGTTCTTTGTTCGAAGACAAGTTTCATTCAAAGATCACTTGACCTTTCATTCCGGCAATCTTGTTTCTTTGAGGTAAGGGATGTTATTTTCTTCTTAAATGATATTATTTTCTTCGATATCATTATGCCGAAATGTTGGTTTGAACTTTTTAATCAAATTTGGAACTTTTGTGTCGGGATTACTATTCACGTATACGACACTATTCACGTATACAGCACTATTCATAAATACGGCACTATTCACCGAAAAATAAAATTTTCTCTTTTTCGTCCCAGATGTCTTTTATGGTTACTATCCTTGATTGTATCCATGTTTTGATCTTTATTCTACTTCACACTTGGTTATTATGGAGATTTATTGAATTTGGATAAACCGAAATACGAATCGCTAATATTTGTCCTTCTGTCTCACTAGATTCGTTCTCTTAAATATTTTTCATCATCCTCAATCCTTAATGGTGATACTTGATGAATATCTTTGGCCTATAGTGCAAAGATGAATGATTACCTGATGAATATCTTTGGCCCGTAGTGCAAAGATGAACAGTGTTGAGATGAACATGACCAACTCGGTGATATGAATGAATATCTTTGGCCCGTAGTGCAAAGATGAATATTTGATGCAAGATGTATATTGATTGATGTTACAGGGATAAAATATTGATGATGGACTTTTATATTCATAGATGATAGTAGATTGCATTCTCTACTTAACTCTTCTAATGAATTATTGTTTTCGCTGCAGTTGTTGATCTAAAACTTGTTGTCTATTGTATTCTATCAGATTTTTCCCTGTTGAAGACTAAGGATAATTTGTTGTATATTATCTTAGTCATAATATTCTTTTATGGGCTAGTTGAGCTCACCCTTTTCCTTTTTGTTCCATTTTTCTTCTCAGGAAGCGAGAACATAGCGGGAAGAAGTCGGGGTGTGGAATGATGGTTCTAGACAGTTGTTTAGTAGTCCTCACTATTTTGTAAAATAGTGTGTCAATAATTGTAATGAGGACTTTATCTGGGTGTGGGTATTGTCTAGAAGACAATATTTGTATTTAAACTCACAGTATGTGTTGTCGTATTTTGCACGACAATTGTAATAATACAGTTGTAGTTATTTACATACCATATTTTGGCGACTTCGAAATGAGTGATGTATACCTATTTTGGGGCGTTACAATTTTAGGGGTAGTAGTGGGAGTGGGCGGGGTGGGGTGGAGTGGGGTGGGATGGGGTGGGTGGGGGTGGGGTGGGGGTGGGGTGGGAGAGTGGTGGGTGGGCAAGGTGGGATTATATACATAATCAAGAAATATATTTTTTTTTGAGGGGGGGGGGGTGAGGTGAGTATATAATCACCGAATATTATTTTTTGGGAGGGTGGGGTATATACATAATCACTTTGATATTATTTTTTTGTTGAGGTGTGGGTAGGGGTGGGGTGGGGTGGGGTGGGGTGGGGGTGTATACATAATCAAGAAATATTATTTTTTTGGGTGGGTGGGTGGGTGGGGGGGTAAGGGACAATGGGTAAGGAATAGGGATGGAGGGTGAGGGTGGGAGTGTATACATAATCAAGAAATATTATTTTTTTGAGGAGGTAGGGGTAGGGGTATGGGTGAGGCGAGGTGGGGTGGGTGGGCGGCGTTGGAGTGTACATAATCAGTAAATATTATTTTTTTTTGAGTGAGAGTGAGAGTGAGGGTGAGGGTGAGGGTGGGGGTGGGGGTGGGGGTGTACACATAATCAGTAAATATATTTTTTTATGTATAAATAAGTTTAAAATATGTTATTATTGGTAAGGATATAATAGTCCAAATGATATTTTTTAATCTAATACTTTAATTAATTCTGAAAAAACAAACATAACATGTGATTATTTTAAGTTATCCTATGAATAATCTTATAATAATCAAACACGTGATTAGGACTATTTAATTTTGTGATTAATAGTCTTGGAATTATAATTCCACAATTATAATACTTGCAAACAAACATGTCCTAATGTTTTTTGAATTTTTTGAGTAGGGAAGGAACTCCAAAAATTGAAAAATTGTGTCGGTCAACTAGCAATCCTCACCAAGGACATAAAAGTTGAAATTAACAATTGATATGAAAAAAGGTGCAACAGGAAGTATTATTTTAGCCCACATTAACAGCATTAATAAACTTTTTCTATTGATTAATCAAAAGGCATGCATACTCAAATTATTCCAACTCTAACAAATATTGTTTACCAAGCAGTACTTCAACTATTTGAGATACTGAATATATTGCTTAGTTTGTCAGCTATATTGCTTAAATGATATGCATATTGGTCCATAAATGTCACAACAACAATTAAGAATTACCTTCAAGAGCTTGTAATGACCTTTCAGATCCCAAGAGTTTTAATGCAATAGGTTGATCTAGACCAAAAACTTCACCGGAAGCGAGCTGACATAATAAAATAAGTACCCTTTTCTTATATAAATGAGGCGATATTAGCATTTAGAGCTACTCTCTTCAATGCAAATGTGTTGTTAAGTTGCACGATAAAAGATAATTCTACAGTAGAAGGTAGACCCTAAATCGACATAATTTAGCCATCAATTATAATCAACCTACTTAAATTAGTCTCGAGTTCATCATTTTCTGTAAAATATCATGTAGTAAAATACATTCATAATAGGAAATTAGCTATCCTGAACTGAAAATATTGAATGAATTCATGTGCTGATAATGTTCAAGCTTTAAAATGGAAGCTACAATGCTTCAACTGTGCAGGATAGGTAAAATATCTCAACATAAAAAACCATACATTCATATTCGACTCCTTAAATTAATCAATCCTCTACTTGGTGATTGTAAGAAAGCATATTCAAAAGTTGGAACTTTATGACTGTACAGTCTGTCCTTATATTAAACTCTATTTCAAAGGTCTTATCATAAATGTCTATGAACCAACTGGAGATTTCGATATAAAATAATTCAATAACAATCATGGAAACACTAATTTCTTACTTTGAAAAGTAGATGATTAGATATCATCCCAGCGGCACCTGAAACAGCAATATTGATTAATTTCTTCCAGGATTTTGTCTCGTCTTCCTGTAAATATTATTAAAGAATGAAGGTTTATATTATAAGTCAGTTCAATCACATAATGCCTTACCTGTGCTAAAGACAAAAATGGAATAAAAAATACAAAAAGAAGAAGAAAAGCTCTGATCTCGGCTAATCTCTTCTTCTTCTTCTTCTTCTTCTTCTTCTTCTTCTTCCCCTCCCCTCCCCTCCCCTCCCCTCCCCTCCGCTCCGGTTTGAAGTAGTTCCCTTTAAGTACAGCGAGTTAAACAACTCAATCACATAACATCATCAACCTCTACCACATCAATTTAATAATGAATTTGAACCTCTATAATACTTGAAATGAATTTGTCAAGCCGTTAAAGAATTTTTTTTATAAAAAAAATTCATGTAAAATTTTAAAAGTTACATCTCGTATAACATAACAAGTATGTATAATAGAAAAATAAATATATGAGACCGCTAAAGAAAACGCCTAGTCCGCCTAGGATAACGGCTAGGCACCGCCTAAGTAGCCTACACATTAGGCGCCCCTTTCGCCGCCTAGGTCCACCTAGCAATTTTTAGAGCATTGGAACATATCATAAGCATTTATGTAAGGTGACACTTAATAATGAATCTATAGCTAAGTTCTCTCTACAAATCTGAATAAGAACTATCATCCTCGTCTCTGATCTGAGTTTTTTAGCATGTTCATTTATACTTATCTACAGAGCATTCTCACTATAAATTTGAATTAAGACTATTCTGGACAATTCAATTTCGATAGTTATATTCCATTTTGGTAGTTATGTACATGGGTCTTGTTTGTCACTTTATGTTCCGGAGTGTTGGAAAGAAAGTAAATGGTTTTTCATGCAAGACTCGTTCGGATAAAGGAAACAGTTAGATAAAGTTCCCCGTCCCTTTCGTTTTCTAAATATTTGGACAATGCATCACTCATTTTTGCCTATGATTAAAGCCTCTTGGGAGGGTGTGGTTAATGGTAGGACTCACTCAAGGTAGTTCGGTTAAGGTTAAGAGTTCTTCAAAATATCCTTGGATTTGGAAATGAGAAACTACAGCTCTTGCTCCAAGATCTAAATATGGATGCCTTTCTTACTATTCAATTAATGTTAAAGCAAGAAGCGTTAGTCTTATAAGAGTTCTGAAAGGAGTAGTTTTGGAGAGCTAGCAAGGTCTATAACTCGGCCTTGATTTAACCACTTGCATTGATCGACTTCCTCTCTTGGTCGGGTACAATTTCCTTAAGATTTTTCCTTTGTAGCCATTACCCGAATTCGTGCAAGTGTGTCCACACCCCCCAAACTGACTTGACGAGGAATCCATTCTCTCGAACAAACACAACCCCTACACACACCTAGGAGTACCCCTTCTTGCACAACCTTTGACCGAGTGTTATTTCTATAAAAAAAGATTGAGAAGAACTATCAATTTTGTCACTGATCTGAGTTTTTAAACATGTATATTGTAGGACTTTTATACTCATGCTATTTCATATATTTACACATACAGGAGAGTCAAAATCTTACCTCTTGTAGCGTGAAAATCTCTGATGTGGAAGACCCCCTGCAAATCTACGTTCCCTTGAAACCCAACTGGGACTCCGAACTACGATTGAAAATGGAACACTATCTCACGGTTTGTAAAAATTTGGTTTAGGTCTGTATTGGGAGAGCTCTGATAATTTGGCCAACTGAATTAATCGCAATCCACTGATATGAGGAGACATGAGTATATATGTGAGACCCCAAATTTTATGAATAAAGATTTAAATTTCTCGAATTTTTTTTTTTTGAATATTATGGTGTGGTTTTGATATAATGTTATAGTTGTGGGTAATATTTATAAATTTTGCAAAGTAAGCAAGTGGTTATAAAATATTCGTTTGGTCGGGGAATATTCTTTTTGTCGGGAATATCCGTACGACGGCACAATCATTGGTGGACCCCACAACGGAAGTATTGTCATAGTAAGAAAACAGCGAAATTATCTTTTTTATAAAAATAACTACGAAAGTGTTACCGAATTAAAAGCTGTTGAACTACTTTCGGTAGTAAAAGTACGATGTCTGGCGTGATTGCATAGTAGCACACGGTATTGATTATTGATGCTTACGTAAGAAATCACTCAGTTATACTCAATTATTGCTACAGTAATGGATGCATCATATCTCTAATATTATTGATTCAATTATTGTCACAGTATCATCTGTATAATATGTTATATTATTAAATCAATAATTGAGACGGCAAAGTTATTCATATTATTATTTGCAATATTGACAATGTCTAGAAGTTCATCGAGGAGAGGTTTGGTCACCTAATTGCGCGCCCAAAGAAATCCTTATCGGAAAGCCCCTCTTTCTTGGGAACGACCTGGTTGTTAAATATTGTGAATTATAATATTAATGATAAATAAGTTCGTGTTGATTAAAGATGAAATTGATAGTTCCATTGTGTTGAAATTATTAGTGTTAGTGAAAATCGACATTTATTTCGATAATAATTGATGTCCGGAGGTTATATTGACCAATCGGGTAATTAACTTAGGATAAATGAGCAATTAATTGCTATTGATTCACATGATTATAACTATTTGTTCACATGTGTGTACTATTGATTCATATTCATTTACTATTAGGGGAGTTGGTGCAAGATTGATAATACTTGCATGACTAAGTTAAAAATGGAGGTATAGTTGAAGGTACTATACTATAATTAATTTTTTCACATGTCTAGAACTATTGAGTCACATGATTTTACTATTGATTCACATGATTTACTATTATGGGAGATGGTGCAAGTTTGATAATACTTGCAGGACTAAATTAAAAATGAAGAAAAAGAAGAAGGTATTATACTGTAATATTTTGAGCCCCAAAATGTGCAATTATTATTTTCCTATAAATAAAAGCTCATTATTCCTTCATTTCTCACCAATTCACTAAAGCAATAGAGCAATTATTATAGAGAGAAAGAAGAAGAGAAGTCTGCTACCTCCCTATTCCAGTATCCAGTCTTCTTTTGAGGTAAGGGGTATTATTCTTCCGTATTCATGAAGAGAGTTATTTTCTTTCAATACTCGTAAGGGTTGTTATTCCATTCTTTATTATTATGTTGGAATAACCTGTCAATGCGAAGTATCGCATACATGGTGAAATTCTTCTGTTATTCCATTCTTTATTATTCTGTTGAAATAACCTGTCTGTGTGGTCTATCGCATGCCTGGTGAATTCTATTGTTATTCCATTCTTTATTATTACATTGGAATATCCCGCTTGTCGGATTACGCATGACCAGTTCCATTCTTTATTATTCATTTGGAATATCCTCGTGCTGTGCGGATTACGCATGACTTCAGTTCCACTCTTTATTATTACTGCTTGGGAATAACATGCATGCGGTCTATCGCATGCATGGTGAATTCTTCATTATTCCATTCTTTATTATTCTGCTGAATAACTTTTATCTATGTGGATTATCAGCGTGCGTGGTGAATGATCCTTTGTATTCATTCTTTATTAAATTGTGGAAATGATCTCATCTTTACGTGGATTACCGCACGGGTGGGTGAAAATCCATTTGCGGTTTAAATGTATTCTATTATACTCGTATGAGATATCATTTCTTTTGTACTGCCATGGAATATCATTTTCTTTGGTATTTTTCTTTTCGAGTTACTATTCACCCTTCTTATTCACTTTCGGGTATTAGGGGCACTTTTAAATGTAGAATACTATTCACGAGTTCTTATTCACCCGATTACTATTCACTCTAGTATCATTCACTCCTGTATTTGAGGCACTTTTTGTGCTCTGGGTACTATTCACGGGTACTATTCTAAAATACTATTCACGGGAAGTGCGATTCACCCGAAAATATATTTCTTTTCCGTCCAAATTATTTTTAGTACATGAATATTATTCTTGAATTTTACTCCACAAAGCGAAGATCATGTTGACAATTTGACGTTATTGATTTACGGATAAATTAAATTATAAATCTTTAAAATTTATCCTTGAACTTGTTTTATTGAATTATTATGTCATTGTCATCATCCTCATGCTTATATTGTGATGAAAGTCATCTTTGGCTTACGTGCATAGATGGACTTGGTATGATTATGACGAGGATTATTCAAAGATAATCATGGTAATGTAATGTGACGAATGATGTGGTGAAAGTTCTCGGTTGGCACAGAGTGCATTGATGGACAACTTTTGGTATGATTATGATCAAGGATTATTCGGTATAGTCATGACCATTGATGATTTAATAAATATCCTTGGCCCGTAGTGCAAGGAAGAATCGATGATATGGTTTATTTATTAAACTGAGTCTCAGCGATAAAGTTGATGAAAAACTTTTTAAATCATAGAAAATAGTAGATTTTATGCTCTACTCGACTCTTCTAATGGATTGCTTATTTCCATCACCGCAGCTTGTTGATCTAAAACTTGTTGTCTATTGTATTCTATCAGTTGTTATACTGTTGAAGGCTAAGGATAATTTATTATGCATTATCTTAGTCATAATATTTCTTACTGGGCTAGTTGAGCTCACCCTTTTCTTTCATTGTTCTCTTCAGGAAATGAGAATATAGCTGGGATAAGTTGGGGAATGGAGTGATGGTCCAGGATAAGTGGCTTTAGTAGTCCTCACTATTCTGTAAAATAGTGTTATAATAATTGTAATGAGGACTTCATTAAGAGTGGATATTGTTTAGAAGGCAATATTCTTGTTTAAACTCTCAGCTATGTTTTGTCGTATATTACACGACAGTTGTATTAAAGAAGTTTGTATTTGATTTATGTACCATGTATTTGGCGACCCAAGATGGGTGATGTATACCTATTTTGGGGACGTCACAATATAATACCGAAGTGGTTTAACCACTTCCTAATTTCTCCTCCACACTCAGTCAAGCCACATTCAAAATAAATGAACGGCTTTTTTGACCCTGTCAATAGATAAAGTTGTTAATTAAATCCAATGGGTCGGCCCCCATTTGAATACCCTAGATCTAACATCTACCACTCGCCCATGGCAGGAACGAGGTAATCCTCATATCTGCCAAAACCAGCTCAAACCAAAACATATAAACCTCTAACTGCCGAACCGTGCGACCGCTGAGTTCACTTGCAATGTGGGAGCTCTATATCAAACCCATTAAAACCAACATAGATATATCTACCCTTTAAAAGAAAACAATACGGGAGCTCTCAAGCCAAACTCAATTAGTTCACGTAGAGGTTACAACCCATAAACTTCGAGTACCCTATACATATTTGAATTTTCACTCGGTTAAGTATCTCTAATCCCTCAGAGAGTCTTACTTAACCACCTTTAGGCCCAAGTCCATTTCGTTTATTGAGATGACAAGTTATTCATATTATTATCTGCATAATTAACAATGTCTAGAATGTTCTGTCGAGGAAAGGGGTTTGGTCACCTAATTCAAGCTACCATAAGGGAGAAATCCTTATCGGAAAGCCCCCTCTTTCCTGGGAACAATCTGGTTGTTAATAGTACGAGTTATAATAATGATGAATAAATGTTGTTAAAAATATTGAGGAAAGTTTTTTATGAAGTATTTGTTGTAAATTTTGCTTATTATATGGACCCCACTTACTCATTTTTCAAAATAATCGGTAGAAATTTATTTTGTATATATATATATATATAAGTATTATATATATATATAATATAATATAAGGTGGGGCCACATGTTGGATGAAATGTGGGGTGGGTGGAATTTGAAAACATGTGTGTGTGCGCCATGTGTGTGAGTGTCTATGTGTGGTGAAAAATGGTGGTGGTGGAAAAGTGATAATGACATAAGTTGTTTTATTTGAATAATTTGAAAGTTGGGCGACTGATGATCAGCAGGTAGCAGCCCGTGAATTCTTTCAACTGTTGGTCCGTGAAATATTCTAAATAGTATACTTCTAATCTCCTATAAATAGGATGCTTAGTTTAGAAATGAAAATCACACCAAAATCAGAGAATTCTTCTATAATATTGAGCGTATTTTTTAGAGTTTAAGAAAGCTTTAAGCGTAGAAAACAATATAAGTTTTTTCAAGAATATCTCCGTCCTACCAGTCAAAAGTACTCTCTTTTTAAGGTAAGGGATATTATTTTTGTTCAATATTCGTATGAAATAATATTTTCTTCCATACTCTGTAGTATGTAAGTGATAGAGTATATATTTAGTATGTAAATAATCAGTGGTATTTGATTAATCATGTCCTTAATTATAGCCTAGAATCAAGCATTGTAATCATAGGCTAGAATCAAGCATTGTATTCATAGGCTAGAATCAAGCATTGTAATCATGTATATATACTGAGTTTGTGTAATGAGAAAGACTCACGGAAGATATTTCCTTCATGGTATTAGAGCCATAAACCCTAGTCGTTCCCTAGGTGTTTCTCTATCACCCATCTCCTTCTTCTACCTTATCTCATTTTTTTTTGTTCTCCTCTCCTCTCATTCTCCATGGCTGATAACTCACGCTTCCATCCGACCCTAACTGTAAGAAATGTCAAGAATTTTATCCCAATTATTCTTGAGATGGAGAAAGGACAATACTCATCATGGGCAGAGCTTTTTAAGATCCATTGCCGTGCGTATCAGGTGATGAACCATATCATCCCTACGCCACCCATGTCGTCTGACAAGGGTAAGGAGACGGTGACAGTTCGAGATGATGAATTGTGGTCTCGTTTGGATGCAATAGTCCTTCAATGGATTTATGGAACGATTTCGAACGATCTCCTCCACACTATCTTGAAGCCCGACTCTTCGGCACAACAAGCATGGGAACGCTTGCAAAGCATTTTTCAAGACAACAAACACTCACGGGCAGTTTACTTGGAAAATCAATTCACCCAAGTTCATATGGATAATTTTCCTAATGTCTCGACGTATTGCCAAGAACTCAAGATGCTTGCGGATCAACTGTCAAATGTTGAGGCTTCGGTTAATAATCACAGGTTGGTTCTCCAATTGATTGCGGGGGTAAATGAGAACTATGATAGTGTGGCTACGTTCATACAACAAAGTGACCCATTACCTCCGTTTTATGAGGCTCGCTCGAAACTAATTCTCGAAGAGACGCAAAGCCAAACAGGTGGCTATGGCGTCAAGTGCCTTTGACACGGCTCTCGTAACAACCAACACTGGCAACGAAGAGACACACGGTTCTGGACGGGGAACAAGCTATGGTAATGGTCAAAATCGAAACAATACCGGTGGACGTGGGAAGCACAATAATAGCAAGAACAACCGTACTAATAATAGAGGGAAGAATAATAGTGGACGTGGACGAGGAAAGGTGGTCCAAACCAGGTCCTTCTGTGGCAACAACCACCAACAAAGCCACCCATCCCGTCCCATGGCGAAGATCCGCCACCATGGTGGCAGTATAACGCCGGTTGGGCTCCATCGGGTTGGGTAGTGCCTCCATGCCCTTACCCATCATCTTCCTGGACACGCCCCCCATCAGTACGTCAACCGGGAATTTTAGGACAACGTCCGCAAAGCAGTTTACTGGCTTTCGCCCCCACTCCCCCTCCAGTGCACCCACGGATATTGAAGCAAATGATGCATACTATGTCTCTCGGCGTTCCGGGTGACAATTGGTACATGGACACGGTCTTTACCTCGCGTATAATGACGTGCCGCAAGGTACTCTTTTCGTCTTATTTTAATTCGAGCAATAATAAAAATATAATTGTTGGTCATGGTCATGTTATTCCGATTCGTGGTTATGGACAAAAATCACTATCTCCACCTCATCCACCCCTAACACTGTCCAATGTCCTCCATGCCCCAAACTTAATTAAAAACTTGGTTTATGTTCGTCGTTTCACAACTGATAATCATGTTTCTGTTGAATTTGATCCGTTTGGGTTTTCTGTGAAGGATATGCAGACGGGGATTCCCATAATGAGATGTGATAGCACTGGGGACTTATACCCCTTATCCACTACCATGAGTCCTCCCACCACCGCTCCATCAACTTTTGCTGCTCTTTCTCCTACTTTATGGCATAATCGTTTGGGCCACCCGGGAACATCAGTTTTTTGCTCTCTTTGCAATAATAAATTGATTGCATGTAAACAATCTTCATGCACTAGTATTTGTGTTTCATGTATTTTTGGGAAACATGTTCGGTTGCCATTTTATCCATCTACTTCTTGTACTACTATGCCATTTGACATTATTCATAGTGACTTGTGGACATCTCCCATTTTAAGTTCAGCAGGACACAAGTATTATATTTTTTTTCTTGATGATTATTCTAATCTTCATGCACTAGTATTTGTGTTTCATGTATTTTTGGGAAACATGTTCGGTTGCCATTTTATCCATCTACTTCTTGTACTACTATGTCATTTGACATTATTCATAGTGACTTGTGGACATCTCCCGTTTTAAGTTCAGCAGGACACAAGTATTATATTTTTTTTCTTGATGATTATTCTAATCTTCATGCACTAGTATTTGTGTTTCATGTATTTTTGGGAAACATGTTCGGTTGCCATTTTATCCATCTACTTCTTGTACTACTATGCCATTTGACATTATTCATAGTGACTTGTGGACATCTCCCGTTTTAAGTTCAGCAGGACACAAGTATTATATTTTTTTTCATGATGATTATTCTAATTTTCTGTGGTCCTTTCCTATTGGCAAGAAATCGCAAGTCTACACCAGTTTCCTTTCCTTTAGAGCTTATATTAAAACTCAATTTGAGAAGGAAATTAAATGTTTTCAAAGTGATAACGGGAAGGAATTTGATAATGAACATTTCCAATCTTTTTGTCGCAACCATGGTATGAGTTTTCGGTTCTCGTGTCCCCACACCTCCTCTCAAAACGAGAAAGCCGAAACTTGATTCGAACCCTTCTTGCTCACTCATCTATGCCACCGTCATTCTGGCATCATGCTTTACATATGGCAACATATTTATTAAACATTCTCCCAAATAAAAATCTTAAAACACTTTTCTCCTACTCAAATTCTCTACTTTCGGGATCCCTCATATGCACATTTAAGAGTATTTGGTTGCTTGTGTTTTCCTCTTCTTCCCCCCACCAATATTAATAAACTCCAAGCTCGTTTTAACCCGTGTGTTTTTCTGGGCTACCCACAAAACCATAGAGGATATAAATGTTATGACCTCTTGAGTCGCAAAATAATTATCTCTCGACATGTTGTGTTTGATGAGACTAAATTCCCCTTTGCTAATTTTCATACGCCTCCATCCCATACCTATGAATTTCTTGATGATGGAATCCATACCGTGTTACATGAGCTCGCTATTTTTCCTGCTCCCACCATCAGCCCGCAAATTGGGCCCAGCTCCAATAACACTCCCAGTGATCCTCCACCCGGCCCACTACAATCCCCTTTTCCAGCAACCAGTCCTACACCCGGCCTAGAAAACTCCCTATTTGTCCCTAGCCCATCAAGCTCCCAGCCCAACCCACCCACATCCCCACCTGATCCACACATACACCCCTCCCATCCAAACCAAAACCGCTCCATGGCGACCGCAAAGATGTCATGGGATTTTTTAAGCCCAAACGTCATTTTAATTTAACTTCTTGGGTTTAAGAATCCCTCTCGCCATCTAACCCCAAAACTGCGTTGTCCGACCCGAATTGGAAAGCGGCCATGTTGGATGAATATGATGCTCTTATTAAAAATAAGATGTGGGAGTTAGTGCCCCGTTCGTCTAATGTGAATATTATTCGGTGTATGTGGATTTTTGTCATAAAAAGAAATCTGATGGATCTTTTGAGCGGCATAAAGCCCGTCTTGTTGGTGATGGCAGGTCTCAGCAGGTTGGTGTCGACTGTGGTCAAACATTCAGCCCGGTAGTGAAACCCGCTACAATTCACACTGTGCTCAGTTTGGCTTTATCGAATTCTTGGTCCATACATCAACTGGATGTCAAGAATGCATTTTTGCACGGTCACTTACAAGAAACTGTCTACATGCATCAACCTATGGGTTTCCGCAACCCGAACCATCCAGACTATGTATACTTGCTCAAGAAGTCTTTGTATGGCCTCAAACAGGCACCCCGGGCTTGGTATAAATGGTTTACGGATTTTTTCTCTACAATGGGGTTTAGCATAGCCAAACGGATCATTCTTTATTTATATATTGCAAAGGAAATGACATGGCATACATTCTTCTCTATGTTGACGACATAATCCTTACCGCATCATCTGAGGCTCTTCGTCGACATATCATGTTTATTCTGGCATCTGAATTTGCTATGAAAGATTTGGGTCCCTTACATTATTTCTTGGAAATTGCTGTGACCCATCACGAAAGAGGTTTATTTCTTTGCCAAAAGAAATATGCTGAAGACATCATTGAGAGGGCAGGTATGTCTTCATGCAAGCCGTCACCCTCTCCTGTGGATCTGAAAATGCGAAATTGAGCAATTTGGGTGGAGCACCTTATGCGGACCCCACGCCTTTATCGCAGCTTAATGGAGCCTTGCAATATCTTACGTTTACCCGCCCAGATATCTCATATGCGGTCCAACAGGTATGTTTGCATATGCATGACCCCAAGAGCGAACACATGACTGCACTTAAGAGAATCCTGCGATATCTTCATGGATCGCTCGACTTCGGTTTGCATCTATATAAATCCAAGTTTTCTGCTCTCAGTGGCTATACGGATGTGGAATGGGGAAGGTGTCCTGACACTGGACAATCAACATTCGGTTACTGTGTATTTCTTGGCGATAATTTGATTACTTGGTCGTCTAAGCGACAACCCACCTTATCTCGGTCTAGTGCTGAAGCTGAGTATAGAGGTGTCGCCAATGTTGTTGTCGAATCATGTTGGCTTCAAATCTCTTGTTAGAATTACATGTTCCGATCAAGAAAACAACGATGGTGTCTTTGTGATAACGTCGATGCCATCTATCTTTCCTAGAATCTGTCATAATCATCAACGCACTAAGCATATTGAGCTGGATATCTTATTTGTCCGAGAGAAAGTTGAAAGAGGACAAGTTCGTGAGCTTCATGTCCCATCTCGCTACCAGATAGCTGATATTTTCACGAAAGGGCTCCAGCGCATACTCTGATGATTTTGAACGAGTCTCAACGTCTGACGACCTCCCGCTTCCATTGCGGGGTATGATAGAGTATATATTTAGTATGTAAATAATCAGTGGTATTTGATTAATCATGTCCTTAATTATAGCCTAGAATCAAGCATTGTAATCATAGCCTAGAATCAAGCATTGTAATCACGTATATATACTGAATTTGTGTAATGAGAAAGATTCACGTTTCCTTCAATTATAACTACTACTTAGATTGCACAGTAAGAATATTCAGTAATGCAGAATTTTGTAAAATCTTTAGTCATTAAAATAAGATAACTAGTTTTTTTTTTTTTTAAAAAAAAAAAAAAAACCACGCCAGCTAAAATCAAGCAGCCACAGAATACTAAAAAAGAATTAAAGAACAACTTACAGCCATGAGATCATAAGTAAGGCAGAAAACACCAAAGCACTCAGGTTTCTTCTTTGCGTCTTCATGTTTTACAGCAATGGGTGCTTCAACTAACCTGGGTATTTATGAAGAATTAATACTGAAAACACAAATACTCCCTCAATTTCTAATATATAAGACCATTACTAACTTTTTGCAGTCAATTTCAAACATTTTCAAACTTAAATTTAACATAAATTTATTAAATTTTAATAAATACAATGATGATAAATATAGTAAGCTATCTAAAAAACATACTATTAACCATAAAATTCATTATTTTATAACTTTTAATGAATTATATTAAAAATTCGTTGAAATTTATGTAAATAATAATCTTATAATTTGTAACCGAGACAATTATATTATGTAACTTAAGCAAACGTAATTGGTATAAAATGAATACTTGAAAGCAATCTTACTTGGATGTAACACAGCTAGAAATCCTTGGGACTGGCCTTCGAGTGAAAGGCCGGAGAATGAGTTGTTTATGAAAGGAAGGGCGGGCTAATGATTTATAGGAGAGTTGTGGAGTTCTTAAACTGGATTCTGTGTACGCTGCAGACGATAGCTCTGCTACTGCCATGGCAACAAAGCAAGGGAGGAGAGAGAGAGAGATGTTTGGAGGGTGAGTGAAGAAGAGAGGCAAAAGAGGGAGTTTGGGATGGATTATATTATGATTTGAGTTTGAAATATAGGCAATATAAGGTATAAGGCCATCCATATGACACTTGTCAATGCTGCCTCATCCAAAAAATCTCACTATCTGTAAATTTTCTTCAATTTTCTTTTCCCTCTTATTTTAAACCTCACAAACTCTGGCACAAATTCCTTTACATTTGTTACTCAAAAGTAAACAAGACGGGGAAAGAAATAAATGTGCCGACAAACTTACATATATGGAATGTCGTCAACTTTTAAAGAAGTCTTGAAATATGAAGCTAATGTACCCAAAATATGGAGACAAGTTTAAGGATTTAGACTATAGTTGTAGTTATGATATTATTAGTAGCAAGAATACTCCTATTGATATCATAAAATTGTTAGAAAATGATTGTAATGAATCTTTATTATATTATTCTAAGGCCGCGATGCCTCCTTTGCACAAAAAAAGAAAAAAAAAACCAAAAGGCCTCCTTTGCACACACAAAAAAAACCAAAATACCTTTTGTTCCAAAAACCAACAAATCCACCACTCCAATCGGCAATCACCACCGCTATAGGAGCTCCAGTCTATGACTATGTACGATGGAGGTGTACAATTATCGTAAAGTATTTTTTTCCTTCTTTCTTTTCTCATTCTTTTTTTACACATTAAAAAGTGTATTAATTTTAATTACATTTTAGGCCTATTTAAAATAAATAAAATAAAATTAGAGAGACTTTAATAAGTGTTTTAATAATAATTAAATTCTAATCTTATACCAAAGACGAAAGTCAAAAAACTAAATTTTGTCTTATTTGTATATGTATATTGATTTTATATTTTATTTATCACAACAAACACCAAAATTTAGAGAAATCACATTCACTTATCATTCGAGGAATATGTGAATTTTTAATCATAATTTGAATAGTTGAGAATTGTTTTTAATTTTCAAAACTGATTTTTTTTTTCTAATAATTCTTATTTTTTGTAGAATGATTACGTGATTGTGATCTTTTCGCTGAAAAAAAGTAGATTTTTAGTAGAAAAAAGACATGATAAATAAATATTTATATAGGATTGAGGGAACTTGAGAAGAAGGATAATAATGGATAGAGCAAATGTAAAATTCTAAATTTTACAAATAAAGATTTAATTTTCTCGAAATATTTTTTCAAAATTATGGTGTGGATTTGAGATAATATTATAGTTATGGGTAATATTTAGAAATTTTGAAAAGTATGCAAATTGTTATATAATATTCGATTGGTCAGGGAATATTCTTTTTGTCGGGGAATATCCGTACGACGGTACAATCATTGGTGGACCCCACAACGGAATTATTGTTGGATTGAGAAAGCGACAAAAATATTTTTATGAAAATAATCTATTAAAGTTTTACCGTTAAAGCTGTTGAACTACTACTCAGTAGTAAAAGTAAAGTAATATATGTGGTTGCATAAGAGCACTACGGTATTGATTATTGATGCTTACATAAGAAGTCACTCGGGTTTTGTTCAATTATTGCTACAGTAATTATTGTATAGTATCTCACGTTATTTGATTCAATTATTGTCGATATTTTATATATTATTAAATCAATAATTGAGACGACGAAGTTATTCATATTATTATTTGCAATATTGACGATGTCTAGAAGTTCTGCCAAGGAGAGGTTTGATCACCTAATTGCGCGCCAATAGGGAGAAATACTTATTGGAAAACCTCCTCTTTCCTGGGAATGACCTGGTCGATTAATAGTGTGAATTATAATAATGATGATGAATTTTGTTTTATTATTATTATAAATGTAATAAAACAAAAAACTTTTTATATAAAACAGAATCTTTTTTATAAAGTTTTGTTTTATTTGATTATAAATAGAATATAATATATTTTATTATGCATAGTATTTGCATAGTGCCTGCATAATGTTGGCATAGTAAAATCTTTTTATATAAAACAGAATACTTTTTATAAAGTTTTGTTTTATTTGATTATAAATAGAATATAATATATTTTATTATGCATAGTATTTGCATAGTGCCTGCATAGTGTTGGCATAGTAAAATCTTTTTATATAAAACAGAATACTTTTATAAAGTTATTTATTTTATTAAATTTTAAATAATATATATATATATATATTTTATATTATATTTAATTACATAGTATCCTTTCCATTCTCCTATAAATAGGATGCTTAGTTAGAATGGAAAATCACACCAAAAATTCAGAGAATTCTTCTTCTATAATCTTGAGCGTATTTCTTTAGAGTTTTTAAGAAGCTTTGAGCGTAGAAAATAGTATAAGTTTTCTTCAAGAATATCCTCGCCCTACCAGTCGAAATACTCTTCTTTCTAAGGTAAGGAGTATTATTTCTTTCGTATTCATGAAGAAAATTATTTCTTTCAATACTCGTAAGGGGTATTATTTCTTTCGTATTCATGAAGAGAGCTTCTGTTATTCCATTCTTTATTATTATGTTGGAATAACTTTTATCTCATGCGCAATCCGCATACATGGTAAAATTCTTCTCATTATTCCATTCTTTATTATTATGTTCCATTCTTTATTATTATGTTGGAATAACTTTTATACTGAAATACTTGCATACATGGTGAAATTCTTCATTATTCAATTCTTTATTATTACATTGGAATAACTTGTCATCTGAAGTACAACATACATGGTGAAATTCTTACATTATTCAATTCTTTATTATTATGTTGGAATAACTTTTATACATCTTTAATCTGCATACATGGTGAAATTCTTACATTATTCCATTCTTTATTATTATGTTGGAATATCCCGATGCAATGCGTATTATTACATGACACGGTTCCATTATTTATTATTCTATTGAATAACATGTACTATGCAAGTACCGCATACATACACGGTGAATTCTGTTGTTATTCCATTCTTTATTTTTACATTGGAATATCACATGCATGCGGATTCGCATGACACAGTTCCATTCTTTATTATTATTACATTGGAATAACCTTTACATGCGATTATCGCATGCGCTGTGAATTCTTACATTATTCCATTCTTTATTATTACATTGGAATAACTTTGTCATACATGTGGATTCTGCATGCATGGTGAATGATCCTTCGTATTCATTCCTTATTAAATTGTGGAAATGATCTGCATTTCGTGGATTACTGCATGGCGGCGAAAATCTATTCTGAGCTTCATATATCTATTATACTCAAATGGTTAAAGTTTTGGCTTCTATACTCCATGAAATTAGTAGAATATCTTGGATATTTAAGCTTCATCCTAATAACTCTTCTAATGAGATTTCCTAAATAAAATAAATAAGAAATTTACGTATAAATTTTTTTATTTAATAGCGAGAATAAGTGTCTAATAATGTGAGCGATAAATATGAATATATTTATTACTTGAAAAAAAAAAAATTAGAAATAATTTTGGAATAATTAATTATTACAAATTATAATTAATTTATGTAAGCGAAATGTTTTTATTAATTATTTTCCATGATAACATGATTGGAAATAATATATGAAATGATAATTAGAACTTATATAATATATATTTTATTATATAAATTGTTGAGAATATTTAAATCAAGTATTTTAACTTGATATGCGAAAGAAGTCGGATATGAGATCGAACCACGAATTGGGATTATGATCAAGAGATGATAATAATAATATTATATTATTATTATAATGATTTTCTGATACAATAATTATGTCTTTGTGTGTATCTGAAGACGAGATATTATTGAAGCGATAGCGATCGATTAGGTCATAGCATATATACAATCTTTGTGAAACCCTAATTATTAAACTTCGATTATGATAAATGGTAGAGTAGTATATAAAGTTCTTGTGTATATGAAATTCTTGTGTGTACGAATGTATGGTAATTAGAAGAAAAACCTAATTACTATTTTACGGCGATAACTAGGACAAACCCTAATTATTACAACCTAATCGGTTGAAGTTAGAAATAGTAATGGCGTGTTAGATCATACGAGATAATTAGAGAACCACTAATGGTCAATTAGAAAACCCTAATTGATAACGTTAAGAAACCTAATTAGAAAACCTAATTTTCTATAGAAAACCTAATTTAAAATTATCGGGTTTAATTACGATGTTATTATATAAATGTTTTAATTTACCAAATGATAGAAATTAATTGGTAAATGGTAAAATTATAATCTAATGGTTAAATATTACATTTAATGGCCTTTTACAAAAATGCCCTTGGAATTATATGTGAAATGACCAAAATACCCTTTTGTCATTTTAGTGTATTATTACTTACATTGTTGATAGGATCTTGCAACAAGGATGCCCAACATATTTTACCTACATCTTATCGACTCTCAAACAAGGGAATCATCCCACTTTAGCATCCAAGGTATTTAAAAATTATTTTTTAAATTAAAGGAAAGGAAAAATGCATTAATTATGTCTTATTGCTACCACTTGTCCACAAAATCCGCCCGATCCATCTAGAAATTACCTATGAAACGTAGTATTACCATCGATCGACCATTATAATCATTCCATTGCATTATTTTATGAATTCAAGAGAAAATGCACCATTTTGGCCTATTTATACCCAAGCACTTAGCTTCATTCTCCCAAAGCCTAAACCTACGAAATTCTCTCATTATATCGGTCTATAAACAAGCCCCATTCACACGATAACAAAAATCGGTAGCCAAAAATCGAAATCAAAGCTTAAAAAGGTATAAACCCTAAGCTTGATTTTTTTAAACTTTTGGTGTTAGATGTTATGTTTAAATGTTAAAACATGTTGATTATAGTGTCTAAGGATGATCAGGGTTGCTTGATGTTGATTCCATAACATTGAGCTTCGGTTTGAAGATCTTCAAAATCTGGAAATTTTAATTTTGTGTTACGACAGCGAATGTCGGAAATATGTATCCCATCTCTGTTTAGCGTTTTTGATGTTTAAAACTTGCTATGTGTAGCTTTGGTATGTTGTCTTTATTACGCAAAAGGAATCATGGTCATATCATTTGTAGATTAGAAGTTATTTATGGTCAAACTACCGTTATTAGAAGCTAACTTTCAAAAAACATTTACGGGTTTCGAAAATGTTCAAAAACGATTATTGAGTCACATTGGTGAAGCCTCTTTCTCTTTGGATCTGTTGTTGTTATATGTCTTATATGTAATAGAGTTGTAGTATTACATGTTATCTACAACACAGAATCAATAGATCACTTAGATCAAACTTCGAATGAAAGATATAAAGATCAAAGTAGCACGCGATCGGTTTTAAAATTACGGAAAACCCGAATTGGCATGCAAGTTTTATCGAGAGAGTTTGATGATTTATATCTTTGGTATTGTTAATGTTTAGACTTGAAACTTGATTTAATCATGTTCTCTGTAAGTTGTACTACATGGCAGCGCGTATAAAACACCTATAACATATACGGATCGACGAGAATAAGACCCTTAAGGTTAGTTGGCCAGGTGTTGACGAGTTTTACGGGCAACCCGAAACTTATGAAGAACACGTCGACAAGGTTTTATATTGATCATATCTCACAGTTGTTGTTGTTTGGCCATGAAATGAGTATATAGTTGTAGTATTACATTAGTCTTACAACATTGAAGTTTTGCAAGTCGAGAAAACACTTAGATCATGGATTTAAAGCTCGGTCAAACTAGTACCTTTGTGCGGCGACATGAAGCTCAAGAACACCTATAGCGACGGTTACGTAATAAGCTATAGATGCCTTTAGCGACAGATAACATTTTATTTTAGGAAATTAATTTAAAAATTAGAAAAATTAGTTTTAATTATTAAAAATACCAAATAAATTATGAAAAATTATTTTAAAATCAAAAAAAAATAGTTTTTAATTATTTTGAGTATATTTCATAAATATTTAATATTTTTGAAATATAAAAGGTATTATTTATTTAATTATAATATTAAATAAATGATTTAAAAATAGTTTTAATTCATGAAAAATCATGAAAAATTATTTTATGATATAAGAAAATATTTTGAGTTATAAAATATAACTTTTAATATTTAGAAGATAATTTCATTAATAATTATATATTAATGATATTTAGTTAATGATTTGTGATATTAAGTTTATTTAATATTTATATTAAATAAATAGTTTAAAAATGGTTTTATTTATTTAAAAATCATTTAAAAGAGAATATTAAGGATTTAAAAATATTTTAAGTTATAATTAATGACTTTTAATATTTGGATAAATAGTACATTAATATTTATATATTAATGATGATTATTTAAAAATGATTTTAATTGTTTTAAAAATCATTTAAGGATAAAATAAATGTTTTAAAAATAGTTTGAGTTATTATAAATAACTTTTATATTTTAGCAATGATTTCATTAATAATTTAATATTAATTAATTATTAATGATAATAGAATTATTTGATGTTTAAGTCATATAATTATAATTAGATGTTTGAAAGTGATATCCGGTCAAACTAGTATTGAAGGCAGGTTATGAAGTCCGAGGATTTGGTGAAGAGCACCCATAGTAGCATTATATCACTATAAGCCTTGGTGTGATTTGATTTATTTTAAATTTTTCAATTTACGGAAAAATTGAAAATGATTAAAAGTAAAATGTCGATATTCTGAGATGTTGAGGTATAGAATAAAGTCTTAGACTCGGTATGTACCCGATAAAAAAAGGCATCGATGCAGCAAACAATATCGGACCCTATATAATAAAAAAAAAAGACTCTTTGTAAGAACATGGATGAGATATTTGAAAAATGTATAAAAGTATAGAATGTGAACTAAAAGTATGATCACTTGCGATTATGTGATGACATAATTAGGCTATGTCTTGACCATAATTGTGATACTATGTGTTATGATATATTGTTCTAATCGGACGAATGACACATTTATTGATAGGTTGTGATAAAGAGATAAGATCTAAGTTGAGATTTGTAATCGACCGTCGAGCCAAGTATCTTACCTTTGCATTTCCTTTATCTGATGGACATGAGTAAGAAGTTTGAAATTATTCTATTCATATACAGATTATATGCGTTTTGATTATCAACATGTTAGCTCGGATATATATTACATTAAGTTGATTTCTAAATGGTTATACAAGTGTCCCCACTTGGATAATCATAGCATTTATTCACATGTTGATATACCATGTCAATTACCCGTATACATATATGTTGAATTACATATTATTGTTGAGCAAGATTAAAACCTTGGGTTTGGAACCGGGCATGTATGAACATCCAGATAATGGGAAAATTTTTATGCGCTTGGCGGACAAAGGATGAAGCGATGAATGTCGTTCTAGTTATGTAGTATTGATCGTCTGAGAATACTGTGAAATTGATCACCCTCAGTGCTAAGTAAGTTATGACGGTTTGCGGATGAATTTACATTAAACCTTTTGAAAATGAAAAACAATGTTCATAGTATGTTTCTTAAACCCTATACATGGGTGGAGCCTCATTTCAAGAATTTGAAAGAGAGTTGTTATGTGAATCTTTTATCGATCTGATTACTTCACAACTTTTGATTAGTTGTAGAAGTGTTATGTAAAGAGAATACTTATATTCTTTAAACTTATATATATAATTGCTATTACTTCTTTGGGCACTCAAATGCTCATCCTTGCTTAAATTAAATGTTTTCGATTATGTATGAGCAACTTTGAAGGCTCGAGCACGAACAAAGGGAAAAGGAAAGGCGATCGAATAAGTGTGTATTATGAGTTAATGGTTATAAATTTGCATTGGGTATCTATTTATGTATTGAAAGGAATGTATTTGAAGGTCTAAATGCACAGGAAGTAAACTTTGATGTATGTAAATTAAGTTTGAATGTAATATTACTATTGTATTATTAAACATAGAAATGGTATATCGTGAAACCTTTGAGTTGGGTTTCAAGTACGGATTTGAGAAATCGTCACGGGGTTGGTATCAAAAGGCATGAGTTATAAGCGTTAGGAGTCTGAAACCTAGGTTATAACCTTAGTAGAATGGAGGAGCGAAAGGTAAGATAAATATTGATGAACCGAGAGGCGAAGTACTACGGTGAGGAGTTATAAGATATGATGAGTCGAAGAGATCCATCAAGTTTTAGTTGTACTAAATAAAATATTCCTTCATTTTACCGATGAATATATTTTATTTGATTGCTAATGTTGTCTCGTTTATTGTGGTCATAGGATGGATGGCGAAAGTCAAAGTAGCAATTCCTTGACCCGAGGGCGATGGACTCTAGCGAGGAGTACCTGAGACGGTGAGATGATAAGAGATTTGTTAGTTAGGAGCGGCGACTTAGCGGCTAGAAATTTGAAATGAGCGGAGGCCTGAGATCGTACTCTCAGTTTGAGCAATGATCAGAGGGCTGGCTGCTCACCAAGCACAAATAAATTAAGCCCAGAATTCGAGGAGGTTGGAAGCAGAGAGAGAGATCTGGTGGGGACGGTTGAAGGTTGAGATAAAAGCCAAAGACACCAAGATATATACCTTGGAAGCGGGCTTTAGGCATCGCCTTTATGCGATTCGACATGAAGTGGATGAAAGCGCCTTTTCGGCGAGAGAAGGATAAGCGTTGATGAGAATTGAATAAATTTATCGTCAAACAAAATAAAAGACAACGTATATAAAACTCTTGATTCTTTGTGTATATATATATATATGCTAATCGGGGGTAACTTATGTATGTAGATATACGGTGGAAAAGATATGTGGAATAAGAAGGATCGGATCCATACCCCAGAGCTAATATCAAGGCCAACAATTTGAAATAGAAGCTTACGAGGAACCCCAAATCGGACGAGGTGGCTATAGTGGAAAGCGTAGTATCGAGATCCGAAATGGTGGATTTGACGGATAGTGACTCGAGACACTAAAGTTGAAAATTGCTCGAAGCATCAGCGGAGTCTGAGATCTGGAGAACAAAGTTGCTTCTGTTGGAAAGGTACATGGGAGATAGAGGCGTTGCTTAATATTCAAGCTGCGTCGAGCATTCTTTGGAAACAATGAAAGAAGCGGGATAAGCTCAAAATCCAAATTGACGGATGGGAGCCTCAAGCAACACTTAGTGTGCGACTCAGGAGAGTAAGGAAAAAGAAAGATAGAAGATCGACTTAGGAAAATCGATAAGAAGAAAGGGAAGAGGATATGATATATTTGCGGTTTGTGAGGGACATACATCTCCTCGTTGCCCCAACTATAAGCAAGGTGGATGTTTTAATTGTGGAATGGAGGGACATCGGCGAATGAATGTCAGAAAGAAAACTTAGTAAATAAGTGGTATGGGTTATGTTGTGTTTATGTAATATGTGTGAAAAGTAATGAACTATTTTCAACTTTATGTTGGTCAAAATTTTAAATCCAGACTTTAGTAGTCACAAAGGGATAGTTGTTGATTAAAAGCGGTATGTCTTTATGTAAATATTCGATAAATGAATATGAATCTAAGTTTGAGAAATGAAACAGAGTTTAATACATTAATCTTATGCAATAATGTTTAAAATGTAAAGGTATAATTTATGGTTTTATTTAACGAGATAATCATGATCAAATCGAACTTCGAAACCAAGGGGTAGAAGAATCTATTAATGATGGAGAACAACGGCGAGGCGATGCAAAACTTTGCAAACATGATGGCTCGGGCTATGAAGCGAGGAATGCCAATTTCTTTGGGAACCAACGAACAATCGCTTGGCAAAATTCAAAGACTTCAAAGCGGTAGGACCACGAGTTGAGGAGGATCGGTGACCCTCGAAGCCCGGACATGGGTGAATGAAATAGAAAAGGCATTCATAATTGCTAGAGTAGATGAGGGGCAAAAGACCGCTTTTGCCACTTATATGATAAAAAGGGAGGCTAACTTTTGGTGGGAGGCAAATAAGACTCGGGCAGGAGAAGAAGAAATTGCTTGGGATAGGTTTAAAGATTTATTTTTGAAAACTATCTCTCTGTTAGTATCGATCTAGAATGGAGGTAAAATTTACGGAGTTAAAGCGGGAAAAACATGGTATTACGGAGTATCTTGCGAAGTTTAATGAGTTAGCTAGGTTTGCTCCACATCAGTGAGTCTGAAGTTAGAAAAAGCGAGGAGGTTTGGCGGGGCTTAAAACCACAGCTCTACATAAGGTGGCGATCTTGCAAATAGATACTTTTACGACACTCATGGAAAAAAAGCTATCATAGGCTGAGAGCAGGGCGAGGCCATGAGTCTCTACAACAAGGAGAAAAAAGAACCGAGGCGGGGACGGGAGGAGGCGGTGAAGATGGAAAGTAGTAGTGGGAATAGGGGTGAGAAGAGAATGAGGAATTTTCGAGGAATGTTCAAGTGAAGCGGGAAGGTGTGAAGAAGCGAGGCGGTGCGGTCTGAAGCTGCGGAAAGAATCACTCTGGCGAGTGTCTAAAGGGTAAGTTCGCGTGCTTTAAGTGCGGGCGAAGAGGTCATATCTCTCCAAGCTGCCCCAATTCAAGGAAGATTAGTGGATGCTTCATATCTTGGATCGGTGAGCATCGGTGAGGAAGCTGTCCAAAGAGGGAATGGAAGCGACAAACATAACCACGAGGGAGAAAGCAGTGGACCACACTCGACGATACCCCAGCGTTAGCAACTCAGAATTCTACAACATGACGGTCCGGGATACATTGGCGCGTGGAAGCGAACTCCGGTCTTATGTGAATCGCTTATATATCTTATATGTTTTCCTATATATATATATAGTAAGTGATTTTATAAAGAAATTTTGAGTTCTTTGAAATCAAATTTACGCTAAAGTAAGTGATGTGAAGAATAGTTAAAGATCGATTCGATCAAGTATGATCGAGGTCTACGTCTTGATGATTATATGTCTTTATGTACCCTTATGCTTATGAGTTTTAGAGCGGTGATTAGGGGCGGAATCCTTATAAGGGAGGTGAATGTAATAACTTGAGATTTCCTAAATAAAATAAATAAGAAATTTACGTATAAATTTTTTTATTTAATAGCGAGAATAAGTGTCTAATAATGTGAGCGATAAATATGAATATATTTATTACTTGAAAAAAAAAATTAGAAATAATTTTGGAATAATTAATTATTACAAATTATAATTAATTTAATTTATAATGAAATGTTTTTATTAATTATTTTCCATGATAACATGATTGGAAATAATATATGAAGTGATAATTAGAACTTATATAATATATATTTTATTATATAAATTGTTGAGAATATTTAAATCAAGTATTTTAACTTGATATGCGAAAGAAAGAAGTCGATATATGAGATCGAACCACGAATTGGGATTATGATCAAGAGATGATAATAATAATATTATATTATTATTATAATGATTTTCTGATACAATAATTATGTCTTTGTGTGTGTATGCGAGACGAGATATTATTGAAGCGATAGCGATCGATTAGGTCATAGCATATTACAAATCTTTGTGAAACCCTAATTATTAAACTTCGATTATGATAAATGATAAGTAGTATATAGTAGTATATGAAATTCTTGTGTATATGAATTTCTTGTGTACACGAATGTACGGTAATTAGAAGAAAAACCTAATTACTATTTTTGCGGCGATAAGCTAGGAATGAAACCACAATTATTACAACCTAATCGGTTGAAGTTAGAGGCCGTAATGGTATGTGTTAGATCATACAGAGATAATTAGAGAACCCAATGGTCAATTAGAAAACCCTAATTGATAACGTTAAGAAACCTAATTAGAAAACCTAATTTTCTATAGAAAACCTAATTTAAAATTATCGGGTTTTAATTACGATGTTATTATATAAATGTTTTAATTTACCAAATGATAGAAATTAATTGGTAAATGGTAAAATTATAATCTAATGGTTAAATATTACATTTAATGGCCTTTTACAAAAATGCCCTTGGAATTATATGTGAAATGACCAAAATACCCTTTTGTCATTTTAGTGTATTATTACTTACATTGTTGATAGGATCTTGCAACAAGGATGCCCAACATGTTTACCTACATGCTATCGACTCTCAAACAAGGGAATCATCCCACTTTAGCATCCAAGGTATTTTAAAATTATTTTTTTAAATTAAAGGAAAGGAAAATGCATTAATTATGTCTTATTGCTACCACTTGTCCACAAAATCCGGCCAATCCATCTAGAAATTACCTATGGGAACGTAGTATTACCATCGATCGAATACTATAATCATTCCATTGCATTATTTTATGAATTCAAGAGAAATGCACCATTTTGGCCTATTTATATACCCAAGCACTTAGCTTCATTCTCCCACAGCCTAAACCTCGAAATTCTCTCATTATATCGATCTATAAACAAGCCCCATTCACACCATAACAAATCGGTGTAGCAAAATCGAATCAAAGCTTAAAAAGGTATAAACCCTAGCTTGATTTTTCTTAAACTTTTGGTGTTAGATGTTATGTTTAAATGTTAAAACATGTTGATTATAGTGTCTAAGGATGATCTGGGTTGCTTGATGTTGATTCCATAACATTGAAGCTTCGGTTTGAAGATCTTCAAAATCTGGAAATTTTAATTTTGTGTTACGACAGCGAATGTCGGAACATTTGTAGATCCCATCACATTTAAGCGTTTTTGATGTTTAAAGCTTGCTATGTGTAGCTTTGGTATGTTGTCTTTTTATACGCAAAAGAATCATGGTCATATCATTTGTAGATTAGAAGTTATTTATGGTCAAACTACCGTTATTAGAAGCTAACAAAAAGAACATTTACGGGTTTCGAAATGTTCAAAAACGATTATTGAGGTCACATTGGTAAACCTCTTTCTCTTTGGATCTGTTGTTGTTATATGTCTTATATGTAATAGAGTTGTAGTATTACATGTTATCTACAACACGGAATCAATAGATCACTTAGATCAAACTTCGAGAATGAAAGATATAAAGATCAAAGTAGCACCTACGATCGGTTTAAAATTACGGAAAACCCGAATTGGCATGCAAGTTTTGTCGAGAGAGTTTGATGATTTATATCTTTGGTATTGTTAATGTTTAGACTTGAAACTTGATTTAATCATGTTCTCTGTAAGTTGTACTACATGGCAAAGCGTATAAAACACCTATAACATATGCGGATCGACGAAATAAGACCACTTTAAGGTTAGTTGGCCAAATTGTGTTGACGAATTTTACGGGCAACCCGAAACTTATGAAGAACACGTCGACAAGGTTTTCTATTGATCATATCTCACAGATTTGTTGTTGTTTGGCCATGAAATGAGTATATAGTTGTAGTATTACATTAGTACTTTACTGACATTGAAGTTTTGCAAGTCGAAAAACAACTTAGATCATGGATTTAAAGCTCGGTCAAACTAGTACCTTTGTGCCTTGACACATGAAGCTCAAGAACACCTATAGCGACGGTTACGTAAGCTATAGATGCTATAGCGACACAGATAACATTTTATTTTAGGAAATTAATTTAAAAATTAGAAAAATTAGTTTTAATTATTAAAAATACCAAATAAATTATGAAAAATTATTTTAAAATCTGAAAAATAGTTTTTAATTATTTTGAGTATATTTCATAAATATTTAATATTTTTGAAATATAAAAGGTATTATTTATTTAATTATAATATTAAATAAATGATTTAAAAATAGTTTTAATTCATGAAAAATCATGAAAAATTATTTTATGATATAAGAAAATATTTTGAGTTATAAAATATAACTTTTAATATTTAGAAGATAATTTCATTAATAATTATATATTAATGATATTTAGTTAATGATTTGTGATATTAAGTTTATTTAATATTTATATTAAATAAATAGTTTAAAAATGGTTTTATTTATTTAAAAATCATTTAAAGAGAATATTAAGGATTTAAAAATATTTTAAGTTATAATTAATGACTTTTAATATTTGGATAAATAGTACATTAATATTTATATATTAATGATGATTATTTAAAAATGATTTTAATTGTTTTAAAAATCATTTAAGGATAAAATAAATGTTTTAAAAATAGTTTGAGTTATTATAAATAACTTTTATATTTTGTGATGATTTCATTAATAATTTAATATTAATTAATTATTAATGATAATAGAATTGTTTGATGTTTAAGTCATATAATTATAATTAGATGTTTGAAAGTGATATCAAATTCAAACTAGGTACTAGAAAAAAGCAGGTTATGAAGTCCGAGGATTTGGTGAAGAGCACCCGTAGTAACAGATTATATCACTATATAAGCCTTGAGTGATGATTTGATTTATTTTAAATTTTTCAATTTACGGAAAAATTGAAAATGATTAAAAAGTAAAATGTCGATATTCTACGAGATGTTGAGGTATAGAATAAAGTCTTAGACTCGGTATGTACCCGATAAAAAAGCATTGCCGATGCAGCAAACAAGCTGTCGGACCTATAATAGAAAGAAAAAAGACTCTTGTAAGAACATGGATGAGATATTTGAAAAATGTATAAAAGTATAGAATGTGAACTAAAAGTATGATCACTTTGCGATTATGTGATGACATAATTAGGCTATGTCTTGACCATAATTGCGATACTATGTGTTATGATATATTGTTCTAATCGGACGAATGACACATTTTATTGATAGGTTGTGATAAAGAGATAAGATCTAAGTTGAGATTTGTAATCGACAAATCGAGTGAGTATCTTACCTTTGCATTTCCTTTATCTGATGGACATGAGTAAGAAGTTTGAGAATTATTCTATTCATGTATACAGTTATATGCGTTTTGATTATCAACATGTTAGCTCGGATATATATTACATTAAGTTGATTTCTAAATGGTTATACAAGTGTCCCCACTTGGATAATCATAGCATTTATTCACATGTTGATATACCATGTCAATTACCCGTATACATATATATTTGAATTACATATTATTGTTGAGCAAAGATTAAAACCTTGGGTTTGGAACCGGGCATGTATGAACATCCAGATAATGGGAAAATTTTTATAAACGCTTGGCGGACAAAGGATGAAGCGATGAATGTCGTTCTAGTTATGTAGTATTGATCGTCTGAGAATTTTGTGAAATGATCACCCTCCGTGCTAAGTAAGTTATGACGGTTTGCGGATGAATTTACTGTTAAACCTTTTGAAAATGAAAAACAATGTTCATAGTATGTTTCTTAAACCCTATACATGGGTGGAGCCTCATTTCAAGAATTTGAAAGAGAGTTGTTATGTGAATCTTTTATCGATCTGATTACTTCACAACTTTTGATTCGTTGTAGAAGTGTTATGTAAAGAGAATACTTATATTCTTTAAACTTATATATATAATTGCTATTACTTCTTTGGGCACTCAAATGCTCATCCTTGCTTAAATTAAATGTTTTCGATTATGTATGTGTGCAACAACTCGAAACTCGAGCACGAACAAAGAGAAAAGAAAGGCGATCGAATAAGAAAGTGTAATAAGTTATTATGAGTTAATGGTTATAGGCATTGGGTATCTATTTATGTATTGAAAGGAATGTATTTGAAGGTCTACACGTTTGCACAGGAAGTAAACTTTGATGTATGTAAATTAAGTTTGAATGTAATATTACTATTGTATTATTAAACATAGAAATGGTATCGTGAAACCTTTGAGTTGGGTTTTTATTCTACAATTCAAAATAGAGGTTGAGGGTTCGAATATTATTGACGGCAAGTTATTATGAATTTTTTCATTAACTAAAAATACGTGAATAAAATAATCAATAAAATAATACTAGGGTGACAGAATTGTAATGACACAGAAAATTCCATATAATATTTAATTATTATTATGACAAATTTTGTAAGACCCCAACTTATTATTATTGAAATTGAATTTTCTCTATTTATTATTTTGCAATAGTAAGGGTTGATTTGATTAATGTGGTTAGTTATGGGTAAAATGCGCAAATACTTCAAATAAGCAAGTGATTATAAAATATTCATTGTTGTCGGGGAATATTCGTTTTGGTCATGGAATATTCTTCTTTGTGGGGAATATTAAATGCGACGAGTGCAACCTTGTGTGGGCCCCATAACTGAAAGCGATTGGATGAAGAAAACGACACGTATAAGTTGTTTATAAATAACTAGCGTAGTTATTCACAAGTAATCTTGTTGAAATACTCTCGGTGGTTAAAACACAGTAGCACACGGTATTGCACCAATTATTGATTCTTACGTAGGAAGGCACTACTCAATAATTGTTACAGTAATTACTGTTTAATATTTTATTTTATTGATTCAATAATTGCTATGTTGATATTATTGTTGTTTCAATAATTGTCACTACACTGTATTTTTTATTATCATATCAATAATTCATATTATTTGAATAATATTATTAGATAGCATTATTGGCAATGTCTAGAATGTTCTGTCTAAGGAGAGGTTTGGTCACCTAATTGCACACCAGTAAGGAGAAATCCTTATTGGAAAGCCCCTCTTTCACAGGAACTACTGATTGTCAGTATTGTGATTCTGTAATATTATTTGTGAATAATTAATTATTGATTTATATGATAAAGAAAATATTCATTTTATGTGGATATAGATGGAGAAAATTTTAAAGTGACAATTGTTGAAAAATTGATATTTTATCTTTTCTGATAAAATATTTCATTTAAATATATTATTATATTATAATAATATAATAATGGTGATATTTTTACAATAAATGTTTGATATATGAATAAATGAGGATGAATAGTATTTTTGTTGTAATAAATATTAAAAACATGTTTTTCATGTTTGTGGACCCCATTTCTTGACTGAAATTTGATTATAGCTTGTAAAATCGTCCGTATGTGAATTTCGGTCAATTTCTGTTTGGAATTTGGAAAAACTTAAAACTACAAAGTTGTAGAGAATTGAATTTCCTATAGAATGGACATAAGATTTGAATTTTTCTGATAAAAGGGTTATTTATTATGAATTATTGAAGTTTTGAAGTTCTGGAATAATTGATTTTTGAAGTTTTAATTTTTTTTTTAAGAAAAACATTTTTATTATGTTGATGGGCCCCACTAGTATTGCAAATGTGCTGAGTTCAGTTTTTCAAAGTGGTCGTAGGAATTTAAAATAATTATATTAATATTTTATTAAATTTTCTGCTTTGGTGTTCTAAGCATTTTCCTATAAATAGGGTGCTTAGGTTAGAATTGAAAATCACACCAGAAACTGAAATCTTCTCTCTATATATTATCGAGCATATTTTTGTGAGTATTTTGATACTTTGAGTGTTGTTATACTTGCAAGTTCCTTCAACCTTATATCCAGATATTCGGTCGGAATCTTGTCTTTTTGGAGAGTAAGGGATGTTATTTTTTTTTATAAATGATATTATCTCTTTCAATATCATTATGCTGGAATATTGGTAAGATTTTTCTTGTGAAATTCTTGTCTTTTAGTGTTTGGGTTACTATTCACGTATACTAAGACTATTCACGATATCTGACACTTATTCACGAATACGACCTTATTCACAAAAAAATTAAATTTTCGTTTTTTGTCCAAGATATCTATTATGGATACTAGCTTTGATTGTATCCATGTTTTGATCATTCTTGAATTTTACTTCACTATAGTTATTTATAATGTATTTTTGAACATGGACTGTTTAAAGTACGAATCCTTAATATTTGTTCTTTTGTTTCACTGGATTCATTTTTTTAAAAATATTTTTCATCATCCTCAGTCCTAAATGATGATATTACTGAATATCTTTGGCCTGTAGTGCAAAGATGGTTGATTTTCTTATGAATATCTTTGGCTTGTAGTGCAAAGATGTACATGTGTTGAGATGAATATGACCAACTGATGAATATCTTTGGCCTGTAGTGCAAATTAAGATGAATATTTTATTTAAGATGTATATTGATTGATGTTACAGGGATAAAATATTGATGATAGATTTTTTTTAAAATCATAGAAGATAGTAGATTTCATTCTCTACGTAACTCTTCTAATGAATTGTTATTTCCGCTGCGAATATTGATTTAAAACTTATTGTGTATTGTATTCTATCAGATTTTTCCTGTTGAGGACTAATATAATTTGTTTTATATTATCTTAGTCATAATATTCTTTCTTCTGTTGAGCTCACCCTTTTCCTTTTTGTTCCATTTTTCTTCTCAGGAGGCGAAAATATAACGAGTACTAGTCAGGGTATGGAATGATGGTTTTAGAAGTTGTCTTAGTAGTCCTCACTATTTTGTAAAATAGTGTATCAATAATTGTAATGAGGACTTATTTGAGTGTGGATATTGTCTAGATGACAATATTTGTATTTAAACTCACAGTTTATGTGTTGTCGTATTTTGCACGACAATTATATTAATAAAGTTGTAGTTGTTTATGTACCATGTATTTGGTGACTCAGAATGGGTGTTGTATACCTATTTTGGGGGCGTCACAGTTGGTATCAGAGCTTAGGGATATGATCTTTGGCGGAGATCGGGGAATAGAACTAGGAGGGGAGAGATGAATAAATCCTTCGCTAGTATGTCCTACCTAAGCTTATTTGTTGGTTGGTCATAATATATGGATATTATGTGAGATGTTAATTTCTTTAATTAACCCTTGTTTTATGGCAGTATTTGAGAATGGCAACTGAGAATGTTAATAGTGGAGTAAATGAGACCGTGGAGATTCCTTTACTCACCAATTAGGAGAGAACGTCTGCAAAGTAATAATGTTCCTCCCATAAACAACACCACTGATCAGACGATAAACAATGGGATGTTTAGAAGCTTTTTGCAGTTCATGCAAAATCGAGACGAAGAGACTCGTGTACAAAATACAGGTGAAACTGATAGCAATGCACGCAGTTTGTCACAACAAGCGATTCGAAGAGTTGGGACCACCACGAATGCGGAGAAAGCGGATCCGATTAAAGGCGGAGACATGGGTCAAACAAATTACCAAGATATTCGATGTCTTGGGATACACGGAGAAACGAAGGTTCCATTCGCCACCTTTATGTTTCTTAATGAGGCGAGATTTTGGTGGGAATCGTGAAGCGTACCCATCCAAACCGCTTTCAACATGTCTTGGGAAACATTTCATAAAGCGCTTTCAATGACAAGTACTTTCACGAAAGTATTAAATCATATGAAGGAGGTAGAGTTTATTAGACTAGAAGCGAGAACAACATGTAGGTGTCCCAAAGATGCAAGCGAAGTTCATGGAGTTATCCGAGTTTACACCTCATTTGGTGGAGAATAAGGAATTATGGCGTGGATGTTTCTAAGAGGTTTGAAACCCGGCATACGTCGATTATCTCATTTCTCATAAATTTTCTCTATATTCGGATGTTGTCAACAAGGCTCAATTATTAGGCGAGATAACGAAAGTACGTTCAACCGGGGACCACGACCGAGGTCATATGGATGATGCTAAATCATCGAGAACGATAACCAACGGGGAAAGAAAAATACGGACAAAAGCGACAACCACTATGGTGGTAGTCATGGCCATGAAAATAAAAGAAGCGAGTCGGGGGGAAATTTTAAAAAGAGGAGATTCAACAATGACAATGTGAAGACGTCAGCACCAGCAGCAACTGGTTCTAAGGGAAGAGAACAACCACCGGTCGTAAGCTATAAATGCGAAAAAGAGGGACATATCAACCCAAATTGTCCACAATAGTTCAAGGTATGCTATAGTTGTGGAAAGGAAGGACATATCGCTCGAGATTGTACGGTAGCCAAACCAAGTCCAGTGGGGATGGTGACTCAAAAGACTATCCCAGAAAAGTCAAAGTCAACGGTTCTTGGAAGAGCGTTTGTCGTGACTGGTCAAAATGCGAGGAACCCAAACGAGGTGATCATGGGTAAGCTAATCATAAATTCTTGCGAAGTTTATACCTTACTAGATACCGGTGCTACCCATTCATTTATCTCTCCTGCTTGTGCTCAACGTTTAAACTTAACTCCAGAGAAATTAGACTTTGACTTATCCGTGGAGACTCCGTTAGGAGAAACTTTCATTACATCCACTGTTTATAAATCTTGTTTGATCCAAGTTGGCACCATCACATTACCTGTTGATCTTATCTCTTTAAAGATACTTTCTTTTTATATGATTTTAGGGATTGATTGGTTAACTACTCATCATGCCAAAATTGATTTTTTTTCGTAAGGTTGTTAGTTTTCATATTCCTAACCAACCTGTTATGCGAATTCAAGCAACTAAACCACTAAAATCAATCACTGTCATATCAAGTCATAAAGCTATTCATTTATTGAAAAACGGATGTCAAGCTTTCTTAGCCCATGTTATGGATTTGAATAAAGACACGTCAGATTTGAATAAAATTTCTGTTGTTAGTGAATTTCCTGATGTATTTTCTGAAGAACTTCCCGGTCTACCTCCAGAACATGAAGTTGAATTCTTTATTGACCTTGAACCTGGTACAAAGCCCATTTCTAAAACCCCATATCAAATGGCTCTTATTGAACTTTAGGAGTCAAAGGTTCAACTACAGGAGTTGTTGGACATCGGTTTCATTCGTCTTAGTACATCTCCTTGGGGTGCTCCTGTTTTATTTGTAAAGAAGAAAGACGGGAGTATGCGACTTTGTATTGACTACCAAGAATTGAACCATGTCACCATTAAGAATAGGTATCCGCTACCTCGCATTGATGACCTGTTTGACCAGTTACAAGGAACACAATTCTTTTCAAAGATCTATCTTCGTTCTTGATATCATCAGCTGAAGATTAGAACTGAAGATATTCCAAAGACTGCCTTCAGAACTCGGTACGGGCATTATGAATTCTTAGTCATGTCTTTTGGATTGACTAATGCTCCTGCGGCTTTCATGGATATGATGAACCGAGTATTCAAGGAATATTTGGATCAGTTCGTTGTTATTTTTATTGATGACATCCTCATATATTCCAAAAGCCGTGAAGATCATGAGCACCATTTGAAGCTGGTACTCCAAAGGCTTCGTGAAAACAAGCTTTATGCTAAGTTAAAGAAAGTAGCTAAGTTCTGGCTTGAGGAAGTAGCATTCCTTGGGCACGTGGTGTCAAAACATGGAGTATCTGTTGACTGAAGCGAAGATTGAAGCAATACAAAGTTAGAACAACCAAGTCGGTGGCCGTAATCGTAGCTTTACGGGCTTAAATTGGTTATTATCGGAGATTAGTGGAAGGATTTTTTCGAATCGCTTCTCTGCTTAACTCGGTGACTCGGAAAGATACAAAATTCATATGGAGCGAGGAATGCGAGAAGAGTTTTCAAGAGCTTAAGAGGAGACTCATTTGATTTTTGTTACGACAATACCATCCGGTTCGGATGGATTTGTTATCTACTGACGATGCTTGAGCAAAGGGTTAGGATGTGTTCTCATGCAACATGGGAAAGTCATAGCCTATGCCTCGCGACAACTTAAAGAATATGAGAAGAATTATCCTACTCATGATCTAGAGTTGGTAGCAGTTGTGTTCGTACTCAAGATCTGGAGGCACTATCTATATGGAGAGAAAGTGGAGATATATTCAGACCATAAAAGCCTCAAATATTTCTTCACCCAAAAGGAACTCAACATGCGGCAACAACGTTGGCTCGAGCTGTTGAAAGATTATGACCACACTATTCAACACCAACCTAGAAAAACGAACGTGGTAGCTAACGCGTTGAGTAGAAGATCATATGTGGGAACGAGTGTGATGTTGTTAACACAAAGGCCCATTTTGTGTGATTTACAAAAGATGAAGATAGAATTCAAGACTCCGGGGACCCATGTGATGATGTCAAGTATACGCATAGAACCGACTTTAATCGAAAAAGTTAAAGTTGCTCAAGCCACAGACCCGAGCTAATGCGTATGAAGAAGAAAGTACAAGAAGGTGTTATTCCAGAAGCAAGAATTGATGAAGAAGGAATACTTCGAGTCCACTCCAGACTTTGTGTTCCTAATGACTCTGATTTGAAATACAAGATCATGATGGAGGCACACAATACACCATTTGCAATCCATCCTGGAAGTACCAAAATGTATCGTGATCTTCGACATACATTTTGGTGGAATAATATGAAGAGAGAGATTGCAAAGTTTATCTCGAGGTGTTTAACTTGTCAACGTGTAAAGGCGGAGCATCAAGTGCCTAAGGGTCCATTGTAACCACTTGAGATTCCGAAATGGAAGTGGGAACACATTACCATGGATTTCGTTACGGGTCTTCCCACGGTTTCTCAAGCATAGATGCTATTTGGGTTATTATTGATAGATTAACCAAGTCTTCTCATTTCTTGCCGATATGGGAGACTTATTTCCTTGAACGTCTTGCTCGTATGTACGTGAATGAGATTGTGAGGTTGCATGGCATGCCAGTATCCATAGTTTCAGATCGTGACCCAAGATTCACTTCACGATTTTGGGTTAGCTTGCAAAAAGCTATGGGCACGGATTTATGATTCAGTTCGGCATACCATCCTCAAATGGACGGAAAATCAGAGAGGACTATTCAAACTCTTGAAGATCTATTAAGACTATGTATCCTAGACTTCAAAGGGAGTTGGGATAAGTATTTACCATTGGTGGAATTCTCCTACAACAACAGTTATCAGGCAAGTATAGGTGTGGCTCCATTCGAAGCATTGCATGGACGAAAGTGTCGCTCTCCAATATGTTGGGATGAGGTGGGTGAAACAACATTGTTGGGACCAGAGTTGGTACGTATGACTATAGAAAAGATCCAAATGATTCGACAACGTATACAAATGGCACAGGATCGACAAAAGAATTATGCGGATCTTCATCGAAAGGACGTGGAATTTAGTATTGGGGATTATGTATTGTTGCGAGTTGCCCCATGGAAGGGAGTTACAAGATTTGGGAAGAGAGGAAAGCTCAATCCATGATTTATTGGTCCATTTCAGATTCTTGACCGAGTAGGAAATGTGGCCTATAGACTCGCGTTACCTCCTAGTATGTCTCGTGTTCATAATGTTTTTCACATATCTGTGCTTCATAAATATGTGAAAGACCCGAACCACGTTATTGAGTTAGAACCAGACGAGATAGCCTAATGACATACAACCTCGTGTTATCATAAGACATGGTTGTGCACATCCACTTGCTGAGTATATCTACGAGCACTACCTATATGATCTCGGAGTTTGGTTAAAACATAACATTCAATTGCAGACGATGGAGATAGTTATATGTCAAGAGAAGACTCACCATTAGAAGGAACATGATAATAATCTTCTCATTTTTCTTTAGGGTCTATTGGATCAACCAAGGATAATTCTCTGGACATATGATATCTATTATAACTTAGATTCATGGCCTCCCATGTACGAAGGTTTCCTTGAGCACTTCCCAGAGATTTTAATTTCTAAAACAGTTATTGACTATACCTTTATGTAAGGTGCCATTGTGACGTGCTATCCAAGGTTGGGATGAGAGTTACAGTTGGTATATATTTGTATCAAAACTCACAACATATGTGTTGTTGTATTTTGCATGACAATTGTAGTAATAAAGTTGTACTTGTTTTCTGTATCATGTATTTGGTGACTCAGAATAGGTTGGATGGATTGGACCTATTTTGGGGGCATCACATTAACAATATATGGTATATATTAATATGAATGCTCATTTTCAATTACGCACGTCATCAAACCCATAAGAATCAACGTGTATATCATTCTCATATTTGGTATCTTCCTCATCCTCAGTTTCGACATCAGTTTAGTCATCGTTATCATCCTCAACGACTACATAATCATTCATGTGTACGTTTGCCTCGACATCTTCATCGTTAGGTACGTCAATGACATCAGTACTCACGACATCTTCAGCATGGAACACTACGACCAAAGGGTTGCTCACATCTTCTTGCAACGCCTCATCCATACCAAACATGTTATCAGCATTAAATGAACGTGTTTTAGTAGTGACTACTGTGTACTAGGGGCTTCGAGTATTTACGACATTAGGAGCGTAATACACTTGAGTTGCTTGACTTGCTAACACGAACACGTCATCAGACTTTAACACTGACTTGATATCCACGGTTGTGATTCTATTACGATCAACTTTAACTCCCTTTTCAGTATCAAACTAGATACACTTAAATGTAACTACCTTTTTTCCCCTGTGATAATTGAGCACAACCACATCCTGTAAACGGCCATAGTAATTGGACTCAGAATCTTGGTAGCAGCTTCCTAACACCACATGTAAGACCCCAACTTATTATAAATAAAATTAAACTTCCTCTATTTATTATTTTGAAATAGTAAGGGTTGATTTGATTAATGTGGTTAGTTATGGGTAAAATGCGCAAATATTTCAAATAAGCAAGTGGTTATAAAATATTCATTATTGTTTCTGGGAATATTCGTTTGGTCGTGGAATATTCTTACTATCTAGGGGAATATTAAATGCGGCGGCCTTGACCTTGTGTGGGCCCCATAACGAAAAGCGATTGGATGAAGAAAACAACAAATATAAGTTGTTTATAAATAACAGTAGTAGTTATTACCATTAATCTTTGTTAAAATACCCGTTGGTTAAAACACGAGAAAGACACGATATTACACCAATTATTGGTTCTTACGTAAGAAGGCACTTACTTAATAATTGTTACGATGAATTCTTGTTCAATATTTTATTTTATTGATTCAATAATTGCTACGTTGATATTTTATATTATTATTATTTCAATAATTGTCACTACACATTATTTTCATTATCAGATCAATAATTCATATTATTTGAATAATATTATTAGATAACATTGTTGGCAATGTCTAGAAAGTTCTGTCTAAGGAGAGGTTTGGTCACCTAATTGCAAGGCACAAGAAGGAGAAATCCTTATTGAAAGCCCCTCTTTCTGAGGAACAGCACAGGTTGCCCGATATTGTGATTCTGTAATATTATTTGTGAATAATTAATTATTGATTTATATGATAAGAAAAATATTCATTTTATGTGGATATAGATGGAGAAAAATTTTAATGTGACAATTGTTGAAAATTGATATTTTATCTTTTTCGATAAAATAATTCATTTAAATATATTATTATATTTTAATAATATAATAATGGTGATATTTTTACAATGAATGTGGGATATATGAATAAATGAGGAGGAAGAGTATTTTTGTTGCAATAAATATTTAAAACATGTTTTTCATGTTTGTGGACCTCATTTCTTGGCTGAAATTTGATTATAACTTTAAAATCGCTTTGTTTGTGGATTTCTATCAATTTACATTTGGAATTTGGAAAAACTTAAACTTACAAAGTTGTAGATAATGGAATTTCCTATGGAAAAGACATAAGGTTTGAATTTTTTTGATAAAAGGGCTATTTATTATGAATTATTGAAGTTTCAAAATAATTGATTTTTGGAAGTTTTAATTATTTTTTTTAAGAAAAACATTTTTTTGTAAGTTTTGTGAGTTGGTGGGCTATGGTAAATGTGTTGAAATGAGAATTCAAATGAATGCGTATGATTATTTAATAAATATTAATATTTTATTAAATTTTCTACTTTATTTCTAAGCATTTTCCTATAAATAGGGTCTTAGGTTAGAATTGAAAATCACACCGGCTCAAGTTTTCTCTCTATATTATCGAGCGTATTCTTGTGAGTATTTTAATATCTTGAGTGTTGCTATATGGTGCAAGTTTCCTTGACGTTATATCCGATATTCCAAATGTAAGTCTTATTCTTTTTGAGGTAAGGGGATGTTATTTTTTTAAAATAATATTATTTCTTCTAATATCATTATGCCAGATTATTGGTAAGATTTTTCTTATGAAATTCTTGTCTTTTAGTGTCGGGGTTACTATTCACGTATACGACACTATTCACGTATACGACACTATTCACGAATACGACACTACTCACAGAAAAATTAAATTTTCCTTTTTTTTTTCCAAAATATCGATTATGGATACTATCTTTGATTGTATCCATGTTTTGATCATTCTTGAATTTTACTTCACTATGGTTATTTATGAAGTATTTTTGAACTTGGACTGTTTAAAGTACGAATCCTTAATATTTGCTCTTTTGTTTCAATTTGATTCGCTTTTCTTTAAAATATTTTTCATCATCCTCAGTCCTAAATGATGATATTACTGAATATCTTTGGCTTGTAGTGCAAAGATGGTTGATTTTCTTATGAATATCTTTGGCCCGTAGCACAAAGATGAACATGTGTTGTGATGAACATGACCGACTGATTAATATCTTTGGCCTATAGTGCAAAGATGACTATTTGATTAAAGATGTATATTGATTGATGTTACAGGGATAAAATATCGATGATGGACTTAAATTCATAGATGATAGTAGATTTCATTCTCTACTTAATTCTTCTAATGAATTGTTGTTTCCGCTGCAGTTGTTGATCTAAAACTTGTTGTCTATATTATTCTATCAGATTTATTTTCCCTGTTTAAGACTAAGGATAATTTGTTGTACATTATCTTAGTCATAATATTCTTTACTGGGCTAGTTGAGCTCACCCTTTTCCTTTTTGTTCCATTTTTCTTCTCAGGAGGCGAGAATATAACGGGAATTAGTTGGGGTGTGGAGTGATGGTTCAAGACAGTTGTTTTAGTAGTCCTCACCATTTTGTAAAATAGTGTATCAATGATTGTATGAGGACTTATTTGAGTGTGGATATTGTCTAGATGACAATATTTGTATTTAAACTCACAGTATATGTGTTATCGTATTTTGCACGACAATTGTTGTATTAATAAAGTTTTAGTTGTTTCTGTACCATGTTATTGACAACTCAAAATGGGTTGGATGGAATGGACCTATTTTGGGGGCGTCACACCACAACCCCGGAATTGACTGATGTGAGTTCATTCAAGTCATTGACTCTAAATCTGTACCCATTCACGATGCAACCAGGAAAAGAACTAACAACTTTGTAAGGTCCTTAGATGACATCTATAAAATGCTCAAAATTGTTCTCCGCTTCAACCCTTTTCTTAAACCACTGTTGGAAATTAGCATTAGTGAATGTTTCCAATTCTCCTGCAGTAAAAGTTGGGTTAGAAGCATACGCTTCCTCTTCGAATGAACTGTGAAATTAGGAAAATGTCTTCAACATATATAGATGACTACACTTGTAAATTGTACTAAATACCGCAAATAAGCTGAGACTTACGTGATGTATGATGATACTTCGGGCATATTTAGAAGCACATATGTAGATACAATCTTCACATGTATTAACTTTTGTATTTCATACATACATCATGTGAACTTCAACATTTTCATAGCAATACATATTTCAACTATTCAGTTATCACATTCATGAAGCAAATAGGAACTAAAAGACTTGTCTTGATTGTTGATTACCAACAATAGTTTAACAGCTTAAATTTATCTGCATATCACGTTCCTACACAATTATATAATCATGAATACATAACCATCTGCCAAACATATTCATATCTTCTCCATGTAAAGATCAATTTTACATTGTTTCCTAGCTTGGTTTTAAAACGTCCACTTTACTTTCTCATTATACTCTTAGGATAGCTATGTTGTTAGTCAATTACATTCTCATTCTTACTCTATTGAAACAATCTTGTTTCATACCTTGTGTTCTTTAAGTAACAATTACAGACATGCTTTAAAGTCTAGACAATCAACAAACATGTCTTGATAACTATACAGCACGGCGCGACTGCGCTTCATTTTGCCTTAGGAGTGGCGCGGCCACGATACCCTTGATAAAACTCAGAACTAAGTTTTTCTAACTATGTCCAACCCTTAACAATTCCCAGATTCTTTGATAACCATTACTATACTCTAAATCAGAACTTTGGTATCTTCTAAACCATCTTAGGTCTACTAGACTCTACTATTCAAAACTTTTAGTTCTCTTTATTTAAAAATTAATATGATACCAATTAAAACAATTCAAATAATAAACAGATGTCTTGAGCCTTATAGCAGATACATCTATCCATAACCAATATTTCCAAGTCCTTAAACCAAACCAAGTTGTGACAACCCGAGAATTTAGAAAATTTTTAAAATCATAATTGATTGATTTAAGGTTCAATATTAGAACCTAGACAGAAAATAAGTTAATGGATTTGACATTTATGGAAAGAAATTTTATGGATTAAAATTTTTTTGTGGTGAATTATTTAGGATTAAGTATATAAGTGTATATGTTCTGTGTGTATAGTCATTTATGTGTTCAGAATGTGGTTAAGGTTCAAGGGTTGACCAGATAAATTATATCAGTGTCAAACCCTAAGTATATCTTAAGAACATCAATGTTCAGTTATTAAACCCTAATCAGAGATTTTATATGTACAGTTGTGATTTAAGATCAAGGAATTTATTGGATAAGTTATAACTTTAGTAAACCCTAAAGTTAGGTTAAAAACATCATGTTTAAGTTAGAAAACTCTAATGAACTGTTAGAAACCCTAACGATATGTCCAAAAACCCTAATTTTAGTTCTGGGAATTCAAAACCCTAATTCGAATATTAAAAACCATAATTTGGGAATTCAAAAGCTAAGTATAAATGGCTAAGTGTTAAATGTTATGGGATAAAAGGGAAATGTCCAAAATGCCCTTCAAATTATAGGGGAAAAGATCAAAATACCCTTAGTGGGTTCGAAATGTAACACCCCAGTCCCACATCGAAAGATAGGGGAGAAATTTGTCTGCATATAAGGAAATAAGTTACTACCAATAGTATCTTCAAATCATGACCTTTTGGGTGAGCCTGTGGTGGGCTAAGTTGACCCAAGAAGATACTATTGGGCCAGTAGTTTGAGGCCTTATTTTTATGGATTTGATTCGATTCGGACTTGGGATTTGACCCAATATTTGTTCCGGACTCGGGATTTGACCCAGATTTGATTCGATTCGGACTTGGGATTTGACCCAAGATTTATTCCGGACTCGGGATTTGACCCGGGTTGTTACGGTTGGTATCAAAGCTGATAGGTTATACACCTTAGGTAAGAGTACCTTAAGTTTAAGTTATGTATAATGAAAAGGTGATTCTTTTCACATATGTAGATGTATAGGATGAGTTTAGTCCTAGAAATGTTATAAGAAGAATATTAGAATGGAGAGGGATAAAACTCGAATAAAATATTGAGTAACATAAATTATATTAAATTCTTAAAGGAAGAGTTAATAAATAAACAAGAAGATTCAAAGAAGAATCTTGAAGAGATATGTAGATAAGAATCAGGAGTTTCCTACCTCCAATAGCCAAGATAATGAATAATGATGAATAGACAAAGTCTGTATAATTAAAAGTATAAATGAAATCATAAATGATGAAAAAAGGAAAGAAAGAGGATCGTAAAACAAAACGATCACAAGTTAAGAAAAGAATTTTAAGGGAGATGATTATAGAATAAGATCAGGACGTGATCCGTTTAAGTTATAAAAGAAAGATGGTCTGTAATGATTGAATGGTTATAGTTTGGAACTATAACAAGAATGTACTATGAAATAGTACGAGATAACTCACGAGGAGTTATAGATGATGAGGTACGTAAAATTCGTATCGAGCAAAGAGCAAGTTATAAGCAAGATAGAGTTAGGTGGGATTTCAATTGAGGACCCATGTGATGGCTGAGTTGTACAAACCTTTGTATGGGTGAGGGTTTTGTGCTAGCACTAAGTTTATCACATTGATAATCATTGGAATGTTGGTGTCGCGCTATCAATGTATATGTGGCGAAAATGTGATTCTTTTCTCATGTGTATATTTGATAGTTAGAAACTATTAAGATTAGTCAGATATTATTATGATTAGGTACGGTTCTTAAAACTAATGCATATGGTAAGTTCGTGACTCATAATAATATGGTCTGTTTTGAACCCCTCAGCGAATAGACGCATATGGTCTGACTAGGATAAGTTCTTAAACTCATATTATTGTTGCAAGTCCTGAACTTCCAATGTGTAGTAAGTTTGATGAACTATACTGGGGGCATAGGAAGATTGTAGGTTAAAATACAAGAATACTTAGTATAAGAGCATTGGTGGTGCTAGAAATAAAAGACGTAGTCAGTAATGAGGTAATGGAGTAAAAATTGAAATTGATGGAGAAAATTAGGTATTCAAAATCTTCTAGCTTTGCTAGATTTTTGAAATTATTTGAATTCGTGTTGAATTATTTATTGAGATTATGTAATTAATATGGAGTAATGTAATTAATTGTATTATATTAATTAAATAATTATTTAATATTTAATTAATATGTAATGATTTTATGTTATAGTTTTAATTTAATTGAGATAATGTAGTGATGTGGTAATTGTTACATGATGTTATAATTAGCGAGTAATTATAATGTGACAATTTTATGTGTTTAATTGATGTTAAAGTTTTAATTAATTAAATTAATGTTAAGATTTAATTAATTAAAGGATAATATTAAGAATATGTGTTAAAGGATCTATTAAAAGAGTTTTTAAAACCGTTTTCCCAAATAAGGCCTTACTTTTGTTTTAAACCTGTTTTACCCAAACAAGACCTTAACTATTAAAACCTGATTTTAAAATAATATGGTTTTTCCAAACAAGCCTTAGGGCTTTTAAATTTCTAATTTTGTATAATTATATGTGTTATATGTATAATTGTATATACACTAAGTTATGTTAGATTTCTAAACCTAAGTCTAAACTAAGAACAAAGAGAAGAAGAGACAATAAGAGGAAGAAGGCTGCCATTGATGGAGAAAAAGAAGAAAGGAGAAAAAAAAAATCAAGAAGGCTTGCAAGAAGAAAAAGATAAGAAATTGAAAATTTATAATTTTTGTGCTCTCTTTTGTTTGATCTTTATGAACCAATCAACTTTTGTTTTGAATCTTTAAAAAAAAACTCATTATTTACATGAGTATTGGTATTTTATATGTGTATCAAAGTATTTTTGAAATCAAAAGTTAGATCCAAAGTGAGAAAACAAGTTTTGTACCAAAATGTTTAAGAAAAAGCTTTCCTTTGTATGCTATATATATTTTTATGTTAGATTCGTTGGGTTCATGTGGTAAATAGTTTAAAACATGTTATCATGCTAGATACATGAGTTAAGGGCAAAAACCCTTTGGGATCACTCAAATATGTTAAGAAATGAGCAAGTTATGAATTAAATCCCAAACTACCTTAACTGTTGAACACAAGCTACCGATCAGTCACTTCTGTCCATTTTTCCGGGATCAAAACAGAACCAAAATATATGTTTGATACATGGAAACTATAGTTCGTAAAAGTATGAATCCAACAATACCTATTGGACCTAAATCCGATTTGTAGATTTCGTTTTATAAGCGTTTCCGTTAAGGATCCCAAATCTAAAAAATGAACCAACTGTTGAAGAAAACCTTTGCGATCGATCACTTTGGGCGGATTTCCGGGACCTGAGCAGTTGGAATTTGGTGTTTGATAACTGAAATCTGTAGTACAAGAAGATATGGATCCAACGAGTATGATTGGGAATCAATCGGAGTTGTGGATCTCGTAATACAAGCGTTTCTGTAAAAGACTCCAAAACTGAAAATGTTTACAAGGCATGTAATGGTCAGTCGGTAGTGGCCTATTTTCAGGATGCTATACTAGGCCAAATGGACCTTTTCTTGAGCCTAAAACGTAGCTCGGGAAGTCATGGTTCTAACGATACCAAGAGGGGCCAAATCGGACTTGTAGATTACCATCTACAAGTGTTTCTATGGAGAACCCCAACTTTAAACGAAAATTATAGAATCAATAGAAAATAAATATTAGAAATTTATAATAAATTTGTAAAAATTATTTTAAAGCCTAAAAATGGGTTTTAATAATTTGGAATATATTTCATTAATATTTTAATATTTTTAAATATTAATGATAGTTAATTTATTTAACTATTATATTAAATAAATTACTTAAAAATGATTTTAATACTTTAAAAATCATTTGAAATTATATTAAAGTGTAAGGAAATATTTTAAGTTATTTTTAATGACTTTTAATATTTTGTGATGAATTTCATTAATAAATTAATATTAATGATAATGGATTTATTTAATAAATATATTAAATAAATTATAAAAATTAGAATTAATGTTTTAAAAAGCATATAAAAATGATTTAAGGGTTAGAAAATATTTTTTAGTTATAACATATAACTTTTTATATTTTTCATGAAAACACTAATATTTTAATATTAATGGCAATTATTGGATAATGAATTTTATGGTATTAAAATACTTTGAAATATTATAAATATATTATAATATTATGACATGTATTTTATTAATATTTGATATGAAATAAATATTAATGATAATGGAATTAAGTAGTATTTAATTCATATTAATATGATATTAATGATTGAAAAATCATGATAAATGATAATAATTATCTGAATATTATTATAAGTCATTGAAAAATATTTTGACTGAAAATGAAATTATCTAAGGTAAATGTAAAGCATTTAGGCAGAGTCTTATGGAAATTAGACTCATGAATTATCCGACTAGACCGTCGGGATGTCAGAAATTGTACTGAATTCAACTCAGACTAAAATCGTTTGACTTGATACCAAATTTTAAGTATTTTATAGACTGATAGGATTATGTGGTAATTTGTTAGGTTATATTATAACTGTATTTAAGAGTACTATAATATGATGATATTATTCTAATATTTGGAGATCGGTATTATCTATATTAGGTCTTCAGACAAAGCGATATAGGTTGCGTAATGGTAATCAATGGTACAGGCAAGTTGTCTAACTCGATCTCGAGTTGATATTTTTGAAATAATCATTACTAATTATACCATGTCTATGAATTATTGATTCGCACTCTGTGCACATTGCATTTATTCATCAGGTATGAAAGACTGATCACCTTCATTACCATTTGGTCCAGTTGATTTATTCTTGTTCATTATTCGTTCAGCTATGAAAATTTATTCATGCTCTTTCACAATGTATATATTGTAGAAAGTTAGCCAGCTTATTGTTCAATTTTTTCAATCATGATATATCCTTAATTGAACTTATACTTGTTGGGCAAAATTGTTGCTCACCCTTGCTATATCATGATAAATATTGTAGATTAGGACGAATACGTTGGATACAGGAAAAATCAAAGACAAGCCAGCTTTGGATTATATGTGCAGCTAAATTTGTAACAGTAATGTATGATAATAACTTTGTATGTCTGATAGGATATTGATTTAGGTATTATGTGAAGGTTCTCGACCTTAGGGATAATGTATAATGTTTAATGTATAAACAGTTTATGTTTATATCTTTCGTAATAGACATAGAAATAGTACACCAGATTCGTGGTGATTTGGGACCCGAATGTGGGGGTATTACAGTTGGTATCAAAGCCAAATGGGTATTACAGTTAATGTATAACGTGACTTATTATCCCTCGTCTCGGCTTATTAATCAACTTACGTTATTAACCAGACTCTAACATTGTCAGTGAAGTACCAACGTTGTTCACCAATTAGGTTTCATTGACAACACTTTGCGTTCTTTGTTCATAACTTACTAACATACATCAAATTCTTAAGTTTTAATACCATATACCTTAGTACAGGTAGTATAGGAATATCTTTAATACACTTATGAAGTGTACAAACATTTCTCTTATAGGTCTCTGAACAATTGAAGTTCAAAACCTAAGTCATCTATTAAACACCACATTTCAGCGTCATGTATTACCTAATTAGTTCAAGACCGCAGCTTGCCAATTTCCAAGAGCCAGTCCCAGGTCTCGCAGCACATGCCACATGAGACTTTACTCTAACAGTGGAGCTGCGGCGCCATTTAGCACTATGCAAACTTCACATCAGGTTTGTACACATGCAAGGCATTTTAACACTATGTCTGGAGCCATGGCTGCCTGACCCTCAACTTTAAATTTTCAATGATAAAAATTTTAGTGAGATTCCCGGAGCCATAACTTCTTTGTTATAAGCCCGATTTGGTCCGTTCAAAAGCCTACACGTCATAAATGACATACTCTACGCATTCATATAAGAATTCCATACTTTAGAATCCGTTAACTCAAAATTCACTATTGAGTTCATTTTTTAAGCGTTCATAAATGTTAATGAGCGTTCAATGCTCGTTTTCTTCGTTTTAAGTCGGAATCCGACGATTCTCAAACCCACAACTTTTAAATACCCTATCTCACATGTTGACATTGAAAAACAACATTTTTAAGTCTCATGACAACTTTTGACTTCCAATCCGGAATTTCAACGGTTTTGATGTTCAACGTTTTTTTCCGTGAAATTCGCCATAACTTCGGTACTAACGTTCTCTAGGCCAAATCACATGGAATACTCCATGGATTTCAAAATTACATCCTAACTAAGCAAGATGCACATATTAATGTATTGATAGAGTTCAATCATTTATCAACAATCGATCTCAACAATTAATATTTCCATGATTTAAAACTATATCGAACCTCATGATTCTTATGATCTCATGACTTATAGAGATTGAATCTATACTAAGTCATCTTTAATCTACTATACAAGACACATACTACCTATTTATGATTCCCCATGATAAAAGAAAATCAAAAGAGATGAAAATGAGAAACAAGGAGTATTACCTCAAGAACTCTTATGAAATCTCTTGGAAAACTCTAAGTCAAAGCTTCCAAAGTGTATGATTTATGAGTCTAGCTCTCTTTCTCTCTCAAATAATCTAAGTTGGGAAATTGAAAAACTCTCAAATGACCAAACCTAGCTTCTTATTTATAGAAAATAGAATAGAGGACAATCTAGACATTAAACCCCCCACCACCTCCTTACTATTCACTCTTGGTCACCAAGTAAAATGCTTGGTGACCAAGCATTAAGCTTGGCTTGCACACCAAGGACGGCCCACTCTTGCCCATGGGTTTTACCCATTCGGTGACCCGCCGGTTCGATCCGCGGTTCGATTTTCTTGCATTGGGCTTAAACATCTAACATTGGGCCTTGACTTGGGCTTAACCTAATAATCCCTTGGGCTTGTTCATTCAATTAATTGGACTAATTATAATCCAACCCAAATGAATTAACATTAAGTCTTAACTTAATTCTATACTACGAATCATATCATATACGTACAATTCACGTATTCTCTCCGTATAATACTTGTACGATAATCGTATTATACTTCGTATTTACCCATCGTATTATACATAGATACTAATTAGTACCATATTTGTATAACACTCACTTTAACTATAACACAATTCTTCTACGCATTTCATTTCCTTCTCGAAAATCAATATACTCAACCCTTAAGTTTTAAGTCCGCAGGCGAAAACTCCGTTTGCCATAAATGAAATATTATCAGATATTTCATCTTATCTCGATATTCTATCATTACGCATTTCTCGGAATTTCAAAATAATTCCCCGAACAGAAACAAATGAATAGTGTTTTTACAGAAATTTCTCGGAAAACATTTATTTTCATCTTGGAAATTCTAAACAATTAATTCTAGAACATAGCCAGATTACTAACCACATTAGCACATTCTAGGTCATAGAAAGACCTTCACATAGCTTACTCACATAATAAATCAATTAAATTCATTTAATTCACATAATCAAATAAAAATTTAATTGTCATAAAAATCCGCTTTTCTTAGGCGTTACAAGGTCAATACAAATTTCGATTTCACGCTATGGGGGTAGGCCAAGAAGTCTTCCAGAATACGTCAAAAAATTTATTAACGATAGAAATATCATTTAAAAACTGTGACTCTCATCCAAGACTTGGATAACATATGAAATGAAGGTTTCTACTAACGAAGTTTGCCGATAAGTCAAAGTCTAATTACTCCGAAGTCAAATTTAAACGTTGAGCGCAAGCAAGAGAGATAAAAGAATGGGTAGAACCGGTATCTAATAAGGTATATACTTCGCAAGAATTTATAATTAACTAACCCGTGCTAACTTCGTTAGGGTTACTCGCTTTTTGAGAAGTTACGAAAAATGCTCTTCCTGAAACCACCGACTTTGTTTTGTCCGTATCCACCTTTGGTGCCATCGTCCCAACTGGACTTGACTTTGGTGCATGACAAAATTGGGCTAGGTGACCTTATTTTCCATAATTATAACATGCTTTGGACTGCATCATGCATTTTGGACTGATATGTCCCTCCCCTCCGCATTTGAAGCATACAATTGGTGGTCGTTCTCCTTCCTTGAAAACGGGTGTTGGTGCTACTGTCTTTCCATCATTGTTAGACCTTCTCTTCTTGAAATCTCCACTCCCATTATCTTGGCCATGATTACCACCAAAGTGGTTACCATTCTTGGCATGATAATTTCCCCCACGATGGTTATCATTGTTCCGATGGTCGTTGCCACCGGTACGATTATTATCGTGTTGTTAGTCGTTTCCTTTTGGTTGTGCTGACTCATTATCGCGCTCCAATAACTGAGCCATATTCACAACATCTGAATATAAACAAAGTTTGTGAGAAATGAGGTATTGACGTATATCGGGTTTCAAACCTCTTAGAAATATTCGCGTCATTCGCTCCTCATTATCGACCAAATGGGATGCAAACCAGGATAACTCCGCAAATTTAGCCTCGAATTGCGACACGGTCATATTGTTTTGCTTCAACTTGATGAACTCCACCTCCTTCATGTGACGAATTCTTTCGGGAAAGTACTTGTCGTTGAACAATTCTTGGAACTTGTCCCAAGACATCTTGAGTGCGTCAGGCTGGGTACACTTTACAGATTCCCACCAATAATATGCCTCTTCACGCAACATAAAGGTGGCGAAGGAAACCTTTTGCTCCTTTGAGCATTCCAAGACATCAAATATCTTGGTGATTTACTTTATCCACATCTCCACCTTAAGTGGTTTTGGCTTTTCCAAAAACTCCGGCGGTCCCAGCTCCTTGAATCGCTTAGTTGCGAAGACCACTAAATGAGGTTACCATTGTTTCCACCTGCATTATGAACAGGAGTCTCTCTCGTCTGATGTTGCATGAATTGCATAAAGCCTCTGAACATCCCATCGTTCATCATTTCATCGGTGTTATTGTTTACCTGAGTATTATTGTCTTCCTGTTGCACATTATCCTGGATATTGATTGTTGGTGACTCAACAGAATCATGTGCTTCATTGCTGATCTCAACATTTTCAGATGCCATTTTCAAACACTGTCACAAAACAAGGGTTAGTTGACATATCACATATTATCCCTATACTCTGACCGACCGATTAAATACCAATATAAACCTAGGTAGGTCATACTAGCGAAGGAATTCTCCGTCTCTCCCCTCCTAGTTCTTATCTCACATCTCAGCCAAGGATCATATCCTAAGCTTTTATACCAACTGTGACGCCCCCAAAATAGGTATACATCACCCATCTTGAGTCGCCAGATACATGGTACATAAATTCAAATACAACTTAATTATAAAACAGTCGTGTAAAATACGACAAAACATAGCTGAGAGTTTAAACAAGAATATTGTCATCTAGATAATATCCACACTTAATGGTGTCCTCATTACAATTATTATCACATTATTCCGTAGAATAGTGAGGACTACTAAAGCCATTTATCCTGGACCATCACTCCATTCCCTAACTCGTCCCAGCTATATTCTCATTTCCTGAAGAGAACAATGAAAGAAAGGGTGAGCTCAACTAGCCCAGTAAAAAATATTATGACTAAGATAATGCAGAATAGATTATCCTTAGCCTTCAACAGTATAACAACTAATAGAATACAATAGACAACAAGTTTTAGATCAACAACTGCAGCGAAAATAAGCAATCCATTAGAAGAGTCAAGTAGAGTCAAGTAGAGCATAAAATCTACTATCTTCTATGATTTAAACAGTTTTTCATCAACTTTATCGTTGAGAATCAGCTTAAAAAAAATAAACCACATCATCGAATCATCCCTGAACCACGGCCAAGGATATTCATTAAATCATCAATGGTCATGACTATATGAATAATCCCTGGTCATAATAATATCAAAAACTGTCCATCAATGCACTACAGACCAATGAGGACTTTTACCACATCATTCGTCACATTACAGTCATGATTATACCGAATAATCCCTGGTCATAATCATACCAAGTCCATCTATCCACGTAAGCCAAAGATGACTTTCATCACAATATAAGCATGAGCATGATGATAATGACATAATAATTCAATAAAACAAGTTCAAAGATAAATTTTAAAGATTTATAATTTAATTTATCTAGGAATCAATAACATCCAAATTGTTAACATGATACTGCTTTGTGGAGTAAAATTTAAGAATAATATTCATGTACCAAAAATAATTTGGACTGAAAGGAAATATATATTTCGGGTGAATAGTATCTCGGGAATAGTACCCCGTGAATAGTACCCCAACACGAAAAGTGTCCTGAATACCCGAGTGAATGATACTAGAGTGAATATTAATTAGGTGAATAGTAACTCGTGAATAGTACTCTGGTGTGAAAAGTGCCCCGAATACCCGAGTGAATAGTAATTGGGTGAATAGTAACCTATGAATAGTAACTCATGAAAAAAATACAAAAGAAAATGATATTCCATGACGAGTATAAAAGAAATGATATATCATACGAGTATAATAGAATATACGAAACTGCAAATGGATTTTCATCTGCCATGCGGTAATCCACATAGACAGATCATTTCCACAATTTAATAAAAAATGACTATGAAGGATCATTCACCATGCATGCGGTAATCCACATAAACATGTTATTCCAACAGAATAATAAAGAATGGAATAACAGAAGAATTCACCATGCATGCGATAGACCGCATAGACAGGTTATTCCCAACAGAATAATAAAGAATGGAACCAGGTCATGCGTAATCCGCATGCATGTGATATTCCAACGAGAATAATAAAGAATGGAACCAGTGTCATGCGTAATCCGCACAGATGTGATATTCAATGAGAATAATAAAGAATGAAATAACAACGAAATTCACCAGCATGCAATAGACCGCACAAAAAGGTTATTCCAATGAATAATAAAGAATGGAATAACAACGAAATTCACTGGCATGGGATGAATCATATTATGACGAAAGTTATTCCAATGAATAATAAAGAATGGAATAACAGAAGAATTTCACCATGTATGCGGTACTTCACATAGACAGGTTATTCCAACATAATAATAAAGAATGGAATAAAAACCCTTATGAGTATTGAAAAAAAATAACTCTCTGCATGAATACAAAATAATAATACCCCTTACCTCAGAAGAAAACTGGATACTAGAATAGTGAGATAGCAGACTTCTCTTCTTCTTTCTCTCTATAATTTCTCTCTATAATAATTGCTCTATAGCTTTAGTGAATTGGTGAAAAATAATAAAGAAATGAGCTTCTATTTATAGGAAAATATAGTTTCGATAATTGCACATTTTGGGACTCGAAATATTACAGTATTATACCTTCCTCTTTTCCTTCTTTTTTAATTTGGTCCTGCAAGTATTATCAAACTTGCACCACCTCCCCTAATAGTAAATCATGTGAATCAATAGTAAATCATGTGAAAAAAAACAATTACAGTATAGTACCTTCATTTATACCTTCATTTTTAACTTAGTCATGTAAATATTATCAATCTTGCACCAACTCCCCTAATAGTAAATGAATGTGAATCAATAGTACACACATGTGAACAAATAGTTATAAGCATGTGAATCAATAGCAATTAATTACTCATTTATCCGATTAATTACCCGATTGGTCAATATAACCTCCAGACATCAATTATTATCGAAATAAATATCGATTTCCACTAACAGTAATAATTTCAACACAATGGAACTATCAATTTCATCCTTAATCAACACAAACTTATTCATCATTAATATTATAACGCACAATATTTAACAATCAGGTCGTTCCCAGGTAAGAGGGGGCTTTTTGATAAGGATTTCTCCTTATTGGCACGCAATTAGGTGACTAAACCTCTCCTTGACAGAACTTCTAGACATTGTCAATATTGCAAATAATAATATGAATAACTTTGCCATCTCAATTATTGATTTAATAATATAACATATTATGCAGATGATACTGTGATAAAAATTGAATCAATAATATGAGAGATATGATGTAGCAATTACTGTAGCAATAATTGAGTATAATTGAGCGACTTCTTACGTAAGCATCAATAATCAATACCGTGTGCTACTATGCAACCACACATATTACTGTACTTTTACTACCGGGTAGTTCAACAGTTTTAATGGTAACACTTCCGCCGTTATTTTTATAAAAGATAATTACGCTTTTAAACTACGATAATACTTACGTTGTGGGGTCCACCAATGATTGTGTCGTCGTACGGATATTCTCCGACAAAAAGAATATTTCCCGACCAATCGAATATTATATAACAACTTGCATAATTTGCAAAATTTATAAATATTATCCACAACTATAACATTATATCAAATCCACACCATAATATTCAAAAAAAAATCGAGAAATTTAAATCTTTATTCATAAAATTTGGGGTCTCACACCGATGGTCTAGTTAGATAATTCATGAGTCTAATTTCCATAAGACTATGCCTAAATGCTTTACATTTACCTTAGATAATTTCATTTTCAGTTAAAATATTTTTCAATGACTTATAATAATTTTCAGATAATTATTATCATTTATCATGATTTTTCAATCATTAATATCATATTAATATGAATTAATTACTACTTAATTCCATTATCATTAATATTTATTTCATATCAAATATTAATGAAAGACATATCATAATATTATAATATATTTATAATATTTTAAAGTATTTTAATACCATAATCATATTTATATAATTTTAAAACAGATTAAATCCATTATCCAATAATTGCCATTAATATTAAACTATTAGTGTTTTCATGAAAAAATAACAAAAGTTATATTTTATAACTTAAAATATTTTTCTAACCCTTGAATCATTTTTATATGATTTTTAAAACATTTATTCTAATTTTCTATAATTTATTTAATATATTTAATAAATAAATCCATTATCATTAATATTAATTTATTAATGAAATTCATCATAAAATATTAAAAGTCATTAAAAATAACTTAAAATGTTTCCTTACACTTTCATATAATTTCAAATGATTTTTAAAGTATTAAAATCATTTTAAGTAATTTATTTAATATAATAATTAAATAAATTAACTATCATTAATATTTAAAAATATTAAAATATTAATGAAATATATTCCAAATTATTAAAAATCCATTTTTAGGATTTAAAATAATTTTTACAAATTTATTATGAATTTCTAATATTTATTTTCTATTTATTCTATAATTTTCGTTTAAAGTTGGGGTGCTCCACAGAAACACTTGTAGACGGTAATCTACAAGTCCGATTTGGCCCCACTTGGTATCCTTAGAATCGTGACTTCCCGAGCTACGTTTTAATCTCAAGAAACGGTCCATTTGGCCTAGTATGGCACCCTGAAAACAGGCCACTACCGACCGACCATTACATGCCTTGTAAACATTTTCAGTTTTGGAGTCTTTTACAGAAAAGCTTGTATTACGAGATCCACAACTCCGATTGAGGCCCAATCAGACTCGTTGGATCCGTATCTTCTTGAACTATAGTTTTCAGTTATCAAACACCAAATTTCAATCTATCTAGGTCCAGGAGATCAGGCCCAAAGTGACTGATCAGCAAGGTTTTCTTCAACAATTGGCTCTTTTTTTTAGATTTGGGGTCCTTAACGAAAACACTTATAAAACAAAATCTACAAATTGGATTTAGGTTTAATAGGTATCGTTGGATTCACACTTTCACGAAATACAGTTTCCAAGTATCAAACATATATTTTGGTTTTGTTTTAGTCCCAAAAAAAATGGACAGAACTGACTGATCGGTAGCTTGTGTTCAACAATTAAGGTAGTTTGGGATTTAATTCATAACTTGCTCATTTCTTAACATATTTGAGTGATCCCAAAGGGGTTTTGCCCTTAACTCATGTATATAGCATTCTAACATGTTTTAAACTATTTACCACATGAACCCAAGTAATCTAACATAAAAATATATATAGCATACAAAGGAAAGCTTTTTCTTAAACATTTTGGTACAAAACTTGATTTTCTCACTTTAGATCTAACTTTTGATTTCAAAAATACTTTGATACACATATAAAATACCAATACTCATGTAAATCATGAGTTTTTTTTAAAGATCCAAATCAAAAGTTGCTTGGTTCATAAAGATCAAACAAAAGAGAACACAAAAATTGTAAATTTTCAATTTCTTACCTTTTTCTTCTTGCAAGCCTTCTTGATTTTTTTTCTCCTTTCTTCTTTTTCTCCATCAATGGCAGCCTTCTTCCTCTTATTCTCTCTTCTTCTCTTTGTTCTTAGTTTAGACTTAGGTTTAGAAATCTAACATAACTTAGTGTATATACAATTATACATATAACACATATAATTATAGAATATATAACTCCCAATATAATTACATATACTAATTATCAATTTAATATATTATTTACAAAATTAGAAATTTAAAAGCTCTAAGGCTTGTTTGGCAAAACCATATTATTTTAAAATCAGGTTTTAATAGTTAAGGTCTTGTTTGGGTAAAACAGGTTTAAAACAAAAGTAAGGCATTGTTTGGGAAAACGGTTTTAAAAACTCTTTTAATAGATCCTTTAACACATATTCTTAATATTATCCTTTAATTAATTAAATCTTAACATTAATTTAATTAATTAAAAGTTTAACATCAATTAATCACATAAAATTGTCACATTATAATTACTTGCTAATTATAACTTCATGTAACAATTACCACATCACTACATTATCTCAATTAAATTAAAACTATAACATAAAATCATTACATATTAATTAAATATTAAATAATCATTTAATTAATATAATACAATTAATTACATTACTCCATATTAATCACATAATCTCAATAAATAATTCAATTAAAATATTTATTTACTTCAATAAATATTAAATTAACATTTAAATTCTCTTCACACCAATTCACATATTTCACAATATATAACACATATACACATAATCGTACTTAAACATCTTAAAATAAGAATTTTATTTATTAAATTCTCATTTATTAATTCTTAAAAATCCGGGATGTCACACAAAATGACTAAAATACCCTTTTCTTAAAATTTAAGTAAAAGATTTTGTAAATCTTGTGAGTCATCAAGCCTAAGGTTTATCCCATGTGTTCTAAATCTTCCAATATCAGATATGTGTGCCACCTTACAAGATTTGGTGCATTGAATCAAAATTTATAACTTAAAAAGTAAGAAATACTTACTTTACTTTTCATTTGCTCCAAGACCATTCTCTCTCTATATTTTGAAACTTAGAGTGAGAGAGAGAGAAATATTTAGCCAAGATTAGCTCTTAGCCTTCCAAGAACAGATCAAGGATCAAAAGTTCAAGAATCAAAGCATATAGATATAAAACCCTAGCCTTATAAAAATCTATGTGATCTTATGTTATATGTTGTTATTTAGTGATCTATGATGTTACATCATAGATCCATAACATCTAGAAGCCAAAAAATGAGTTTTTCAAACTGACCAAGAACCCTAATTTTAAGGCCTGATAGCCATATGTCAGGGCCTCTAGATTTTTCTGTGTTAGATGTTTGTTGTGTTTAAAGTTATAGACTTGTTCTTTGCCATGAGGAGAGTAGACTGGAAGTGGAATCACATACATACCATGTCTAGATCTCAAGATATAAGCAGTCAAACTTAGTTGATCGATCATGAAAAATTGAGTTTCTAGGCAACCCAGAAACCCATAATTTCTGACAACCACTTTTGAAGCTCTAGATCTTGCTGTGTTTGGTTAGTTTGGACAAGTTATAGTTTAGCTCCTGTGGACTGGTATAAGTACTACACAAATATGCTAATAGATCACTCAGATCTGGCATATAATTAAATTTGTGAGTGGTCAAACTAGCGTTGACCAACTGCCTAGAACGAAATCTGGAAAACCCAGAAATCGTGAATAACAGATTTTTGACAGGTTTTGATCGGCCTTGATCTCTCACCTGTGATGTTGTTTGACTGATTTAGTGTTATGTAGTTGTTCCTTGTCATGAGTACCATGTGACGCCCCCAAAATAGGTATACATCACCTATTCTGAGTCGCCAAATACATGGTACAGAATACAAATACAATCTTAAATATACAACATGAGCTGTGAGTTTTAATACAAATATTATCTTCTAGACAATATCCACTCTCAGAATAAGTCCTTATTACAATTATTATCACACTATTTCATAGAATAGTGAGGACTACTAATGCTATCATCTGGACCGTCACTCCGTTCCCCGACTAGTTCCTGCTACGTTCTCATTTCCTGAAGAGAACAATGAAAGTAAAAGGGTGAGCTCAACTAGCCCAGTAAGAAATATTATGACTAAGATAATGCAGAATAAATTATCGTTAGCCTTCAATAGTGTTAAACTGATAAAATATAACAAACATCAATTAAGTTTAACTGCAGCGGAATATGCAATACATTAAAAGAGTCAAGTAGAGAATAAAATCTACTATCTTTTATGATTTAAAAGGTTTTTCATCACTTTTATAGCTGAGACTCAGATTTATAAATAATCCACATCATCCCTGCACTATGGCCAAGGATATTCATTAGTATCACAACCACAAATTATTCATGCACTACGGCCAAGGATATTCGTGTATTCATCAATGGTCATGATCATGCCAACAACTGTCCATCAATGCACTACGGGCCAATGAGGACCTTTACCACATCATTTGTAACATTACGGTCATGATTACACCGAATAATCCCTGGTCATAATCATACCAAGTCCATCTATGCACTACAGGCCACAGATGACTTTCAACAAAATATAAACATGAGGATGATGACACTGATATAAGAATTCAATAAAATAAGTTCAAGAATTAATTTATCCAGGAACCAATAACGTCCAAATTATCAACATGATACTACTTTGTAGAGTAAAATTCAAGAATGCTTAGAAGAATATTTCCATGAAAAGATACTGGATGAAGCGCAAATATCAAGGATATTCCACTAATTTCATGGATTATAGAAGTCAAAACTTTAACCAACTAAGTATAATAAAGAATGGAATAACAAAAGAAATCACCAGACATGCGATAGACCGCACAGACAGGTTATTCCAACAGAATAATAACTAATGGAACCAGGTCATGCGTAAACGCACAGACAGGATGTTCCAACAGAATAATAAATAACGGAACCAGGTCATGCATAATGCATAGATAGGATGTTCCAATAGAATAATAAATAACGGAACCAGGTCATGCGTAGCATGCGCATGTGATGTTCCAAATGAATAATAAAGAATGGAATAATGTAAGAATTTCACCATGTATGCGTATGCTTGATAGACAAAGTTATTCCAACATAATAATAAAGAATGGAATAACAAAAGTTCTCTTCATGAAGACGAAAGAAAGAAATAATACCCCTTACCTTAGAAGAAAATGGATATAGGAAAAGAGAGGTAGCAGACTTCTCTACTTTTTTCTCTCTATAATTTTCTCTCTTTAGAGTTTTAGTGAATTCGTAAGAAATAATGAAGGAATGAGCTTCTATTTATAGGAGAATGGAAAGGCACTGTGTAAGGATATTCACGGATGCAACAGTAATTATTCGGACGAGTTTCACAGTTCCAATGTATCAATATTTTCTTTTCAAGGTGCTGGCCAATGAGAAAAACCAACACATGCTCATTTGAAGCTTTAACCAATTAGGAAGCATCCTAATTCACAAGTTTGAAAAGTTTGGCAACTAAGTCCAAGCTTTGAAAAAAAATCATTGCATCCTGCCGAATTAACTCTACCAGGACCACCACCATTTTGCCATATTTTCTTCTTCAATACCCGTGACCACATACTGAGCATATTATTCCAACGTGATGAATTATATATATATATATATATATATATATATATGCAATTCATGACTTTTTTTACATCCCATGACAATTATGTCACCCCCACCGCTTGACATCTTTTCAAACATATACTTAATATATATAATACTAATGCACCTTCCACCATTTCCACTTTTCCACCAAAATTCTACTTTTCCACCATTTTCCACTCACACACATAGTATTATATATATATATATATATATATATATATATATATATATATATATATATATATATATATATATATATATATATTCCACCCACCACACACATTACAACTTATATATATAAATTCCCTCCCAGGCAACCCAAGTTTCCTCCCCTGTGACAATTAAATTTCAACACATGTGGACCCCACATGTGGCCCCCACATTTATAATAAAAAATCTTTCTACCGATTATTTTGAAAAATGGGTAAATGTGGGTCCAAATAATACGCCAATAGTTACAACAAATACTTCATAAAAATTCCATCAATATCTTAACAACGTTTATCATCAACATTATAATTCACAATATTAATCGATTAGGTTGTTCCCCGGAAAGAGGGGGCTTTCGAATAAGTATTTCTCCCTATTGGCGCGCAATAAGGTGACCAAACCTCTCCTTGACAGAACTTCTAGACATCGTTAATATTGCAAATAATAATTTTAATAACTTCGTCGTCTCAATTATTGATTTAATAATATATACAATATCGATAATAATTAAATCAAATAACGTGAGATACTATGCAGCAATTACTGTAGCAATAATTGAACAAAACTGAGTGACTTCTCATGTAAGCATCAATAATCAATACTGTGTGCTACTATGCAACCACGCGTATTACTGTACTTTTACTACAGAGTAGTTCAACAGTTTTAACTATAAAACTTCCGCCGTTATTTTCATAAAAATATTTTTGTCATTTTCTTACTACGACAATACTTTCGTTGTGGGGTCCACCAATGATTGTGCCGTCATACGAATATTCCCTATTAAAATGAATATTCCCCGACCAATCGAATATTATATAACCACTTGCTTACTTTGCAAAATTTGTAATTATTACCCACAACTATAACATTATATTATATCCACACCATAATATTTAAAAATATAATTTGAGAGAAATTAATCTTTATTCATAAAAGTTGGGGTCTTACCACCTCCCCTTCTTATGAAATTTCGTCCTCAATATTAGGGTGCGTACCTGATATATCGAAGAGGTGATGATATCTTAACTTCATCTCAGATTCTAACTCCCAGGTCGTTTCTTCCACATCGTGGTTTCTCCACAAAACTTTGACTTGAGGTATAACCTTGGAGCGTAGAATATGATCCTTCTTATCCAAGATTTCAACAGGTAACTCTTCATACGTTAAATCTTCCTCTATCTCATCTGGTTCTAATTCAATAATGTGGTTCGGGTCTTTCACATATTTACGTAACATAGATATGTGAAAAACATTATGAACACGAGACATACTTGGCGGTAAGGCGAGTCTATAGGCCACAGTTCCTACTCGTTCGAGGATTATAAATGGGCCAATGAATCAAGGATTGAGCTTTCCTCTCTTTCCAAATCTTGCAACTCATTTCCATGGAGCAACACGTAACAACATATGATCTCCAATATCGAATTCCACGTCCTTTCGATGAAGATCAGCATAACTCTTTTGTCGATTTTGTGAGGTTTTTATACGTTGTCGGATCATTTGAATCTTTTCCGTAGTTATACGTACCAACTCTGGTCCCAACAACTTTGCTTCACCCACCTCATCCCAACATACTGGAGAACGACACTTTCTTCCATACAACGCTTCGAATGGAGCCATGCCAATACTTGCTTGATAATTGTTGTTATATGAAAACTCCACCAATGGTAAGAACTTGTCCCAACTTCCCTTGAACTCAAGGACACAGAGTCTTAATAAATCTTTAAGAGTTTGAATAGTCCTCTCTGATTGTCCATCCGTCTGAGGATGATATGCCGAACTAAATCATAAGTCTGTGCCCATAGCTTTTTGCAAACTAACCCAAAATTGTGAAGTGAATCTTAGGTCTCGGTCATAAACTATGGCTACTGGCATACCATGCAGTCTTACAATCTCGTTTATATACATACGAGCAAGACGTTCAAGTGTATAAGTTTCTCGTATTGGTAAGAAATGAGCAGACTTGGTCAATCTATCAATAATGACCCAAATTGCATCTTTGCCTTGAGAAACCTTAGGAAGACCAGTAACGAAATCCGTGGTAATGTGCTTCCACTTCCATTCTAGAATTTCAAGTGGTTACAATGGACCTTTTGGTACTTGATGCTTTGCCTTGACTCATTGACAAGTTAAACACCTTGAGATAAACAGCGCTATCTCTCTCTTCATATTGCCCCACCAAAATGTATGTCGAAGATCATGATACATTTTGGTACTCCCAGGATGGATTACAAACGGTGTGTTGTGCGCCTCCATCATGATTTTATACTTTAACTTAGGGTCGTTAGGAACATAAAGTCTGGAGTTGACTCGAAGTATTCCTTCTTCATCGATTCTTGCTTCTGGCATAACACCTTCTTGCACTTTTTTCTCATACGCGCATCACCTCGTGTCCGTAGTTTGAAGCGACTTTTAACTTTATCGATTAAAGTCGGTTCTACTCGTATATTCGCCATCATCACATGGGTTCCTGTAGTCTTTAACTCTATCTCCATCCTTTGCAAGTCACACAAAATGGGCCTTTGCGTTGACAATATCGCACTCGCACCCGCATATGATCTTCTACTCAATGCGTCAGCTACCACATTCACTTTTCCAGGATGGTATGATCATAATCTTTCAATAGTTCAAACCAACGTCGTTGTCGCATGTTGAGTTCCTTTTGAGTGAAGAAATATTTGAGGCTTTTATGATCCAGAAGATCTCCACTTTCTCCCCATACAAGTAATGCCTCCAAATTTTAAGTGCGAAGACAACAATGCTAACTCTAGATCATGAGTAGGATAATTCCTCTCATATTCTTTGAGTTTCCGAGAGGCATGGGCTATGACTTTCCCATGTTGCATGAGAGCACATCCTAACCCTTTGCCCGAAGCATCACTATAGATGATAAATCCTCCGAGCGGATGGTATTGTCGAACAGTCTTAAATGAGTCTCCTCTTGAGTTCTTGAAAACTCTTCTCACATTTCTCTCTCCAACCGAATTTTGTATCTTTTCGAGTCAGCTGAGTTAGTGGAGTAGCGATTCGAGAAAATTCTTCCATGAATCTCCGATAATATCCAGCTAAACCGAGAAAGCTACGTACTTAGTTCACTAATTTAGGTTGCTCCCAGCTTTGAATAGCTTCAATCTTTACTGGGTCAATAGATATTCCATGACTTGATACTACGTGCCCAAGGAATGCTACTTCCTCCAGCCAGAACTCACATTTCTTCAACTTGGCATAAAAGCTTATTTTCATGAAGCTTTTGGAGTATCAGCCTCAAGTGTTGCTCATGATCTTCATGGCTTTTGGAATAAATAAGGATGTCATCAATAAAGACGACCACAAAGTGATCCAAATATTCCTTGAATATTCGGTTCATCATATCTATGAAGGCAGCAGGAGCATTAGTCAATACAAAAGACATGACTAGGAATTCATAATGCCCGTACAGAGTTCTAAAAGCCATCTTTGGAATGTCATCGGTTCTAATCTTCAATTGGTGATATCCGAAACGAAGATCAATATTTGAAAAGAATTTGGCTCCTTACAACTGGTCAAACAGGTCATCAATACGTGGTAATGGGTACTTATTTTTGATGGTGACATGATTCAACTCCCGATAATCAATACAAAGTCGCATACTCCCATCTTTCTTTTCACGAATAGAACAGGAGCACCCCAAGGAGAAGTACTAGGACGAATAAAGCCAATGTTTAACAATTCCTGCAGTTGGGTCTTTAACTCCTGAAGTTCAATAGGAGTCATTTGATATGGGGCTTTGGAAATGGGTTTTGTACCAGGTTCAAGGTCGATACAAAATTCAATTTCACGCTCTGGGGGTAGGCCAGGAAGTTCTTCAGGGAATACATCAGAGAATTTATTAACAATAGAAATATCATTCAAAACTGGCGTATTTTTGTTTAGATCCGTGACATGAGCTAAGAAAGCTTGACATCCGTTTTTCAATAAACGAATAGCTTTATGGCTTGAGATGAAAGTGATTGATTTTAAAGGTTTGGTTTCTTGAATTCGCATAATAGGTTGGTTAGGAATATGAATGCTAACAACTTTACGAAAATAATCAATTTTTATATGATGAGTAGTTAACCAATCAATCCTTAGAATCACATCAAATGCAAGTATTTTCAATGATATAAGATCAACAGGTAATGTGAGGGTATCGATTTGAACCAAACAAGACTTATAAACAGTGGATGTAATGAAGGTTTCTCCCAATGGAGTTTCAACAGATAAGTCAAAGTCTAATTTCTCAGGAGTCAAATTTAAACGTTGAGCGCAAGTAGGAGAAATAAAAGAATGGGTAGAACCAGTATCAAATAAGGTATAAACTTCGCTAGAGTTTATGATAAGCTTACCCGTGATGACCTCGTTCGGGTTCCTTGCCTTCTGGGAGGTCACGACAAACGCTCTCCCTTGAACTACCAATTTTTTCTTGTCTAGAACGGCCTTTGATGCCTCCATCCCAGCTGGACTTGTCTTCGGTGCATAAAAAAATTGGGCCAGGTGACCTTCTCTTCCACAATTGTAACATGCTTTGGATGGCATTGCGCAGTTTGGACTGATGTGTCCCTCCCCTCCACATTTGAAGCATATGATAGGTGGTCGATCTCCTTCCTTAACGACGGGTGCTGATGCTGACGTCTTTTAATCATTATTGAATCTCCTCTTCTTGAAATGTCCACTCTTATTGTTTTGACCATGATTTCCACCGACGTGGTTACCATTTCTGGCATGTTGATTCCCTCCACGCTTGTTGTCACTACTTCGATGACTGCTCTCACTTGTATTATCATTTTCTTTGTTTTTCTTTCTTTTTGGTTGGGTTGACTCATTATCGCTACTCCAATAAGCATGCCTTATTAACAACATCTGAATACAAACTCAGTTTATGAGAGATAATATATTGACGTATCTCGGGTTTCAAACCTCGTACAAACATGCGTGTCATTCTCTCCTCATTATCAACTAAATGGGACGCAAACTGGGACAACTCGGCGAACTTTGCTTCGTACTGCAACACGGTCATGTTATTTTGCTCCAACTTGATGAACTCTACCTCTTTCATGTGACGAATACTTTTAGGAAAGTACTTGTCGTTGAACAGTTCTTGGAACTTCTCCCAAGACATCTTCGGTCAAGATGGGTTGAGTACGTTTCTGATTCCCCACTAGTAATGCGCCTCTTTGCACGCAACAACATGAAGGTGGCAAAGGGATCCTTTTGCTCCTCGGAGCATCCCAAGACATCAAATATCTTGCAGATCTGCTTTATCTAAGTCTCCGCCTTAAGTGGTTTTGGCTCTCCAAAAAACTCCGGTGGTCCCAGTTCCTTAAACTGCTTAGCGGTGACCGTCCATGAGTTGCCAGTGTTTCCACCTGTATTTTGTACAGGAGCCGCTCTTGCCTGATGTTGAATGAATTGCATAAAGCCTCTTAACATTCCATCGTTCATCATCTGGTCAGTGTTGTTATGTGCCTGAGTGTTATCGCCTTCCTGATGCACATTATCCTGATTATTGATCTGTGGAGACTCAACGGTCTCATGTGCTCCATTGATGTTCTCAACATTCTCGGATGTAATTTTCAAATACTGCTACAAAACAAGGGTTAATTAACATATCACATATTATCCCTATACTTTGACCGACCAATTAAATACCAAATATGCTTAGGTAGGTCATACTAGTGAAAGAATTCCCCGTCTCTCCCCTCCTAGTTCTTATCTCACAACTCAACCAGGGATCATATCCCTAAGCTCTGATACCAACTGTGACGCCCCCAAAATAGGTATACATCACCTATTCTGAGTCACCAAATACATGGTACAGAATACAAATACAATCTTAAATATACAATATGAGCTGTGAGTTTTAATACAAATATTGTCTTCTAGACAATATCCACTCTCAGAATAAGTCCTTATTACAATTATTATCACACTATTTCATAGAATAGTGAGGACTACTAATGCTATCATCTGGACCGTCACTCCGTTCCCCGACTAGTTCCTACTACGTTCTCATTTCCTGAAGAGAACAATGAAAGTAAAAGGGTGAGCTCAACTAGCCCAGTAAGAAATATTATGACTAAGATAATGCAGAATAAATTATCATTAGCCTTCAATAGTGTTAAACTGATAAAATATAACAAACATCAATTAAGTTTAACTGCAGTGGAATATGCAATCCATTAAAAGAGTTAAGTAGAGAATAAAATCTACTATCTTTTATGATTTAAAAGGTTTTTCATCACTTTTATCGCTGAGACTCAGATTTATAAATAATCAACATCATCCCTGCACTACGACCAAGGATATTCATTAGTATCACAACCATAAATTATCCATGCACTATGGCCAAGGATATTCGTGTATTCATCAATGGTCATGATCATGCCAACAACTGTCCATCAATGCACTACGGGCCAATGAGGACCTTTACCACATCATTTGTAATATTACGGTCATGATTACACCGAATAATCCCTGGTCATAATCATACCAAGTCCATCTATGCACTACTGAGCCCACAGATGACTTTCAACAAAATATAAACATGAGGATGATGACACTCGATATAAGAATTCAATAAAATAAGTTCAAGAATTAATTTATCCGAGACCAATAACGTCCAAATTATCAACATGATCTTGCTTTGTAGAGTAAAATTCAAGAATGCTCGGAAGAATATTTCCATGAAAAGATCTTTGGATGAAGCGCAAATATCAAGGATATTCCACTAATTTCATGGAGTATAGAAGTCAAAACTTTAACCAACTAAGTATAATAAAGAATGGAATAACAAAAGAAATCACCAGACATGCGATAGACCGCACAGACAAGTTATTCCAACAGAATAATAACTAATGGAACCAGGTCATGCGTAAACCCACAGACAGGATATTCCAACAGAATAATAAATAATGGAACCAGGTCATGCGTAAACGCACAGACATGATGTTCCAACAGAATAATAAATAACAGAACCAGGTCATGCGTAACGCATAGGTAGGATGTTCTAACAGAATAATAAATAACGGAACCAGGTCATGCGTAACGCACAGACAGGATGTTCCAACAAAATAATAAAGAATGGAATAACAGAAGAATTTCACCATGTATGTGGTACTTCACATAGACAGGTTATTCCAACATAATAATAAAGAATGGAATAACAGAAGTTCTCTTCATAAAGATGAAAGAAAGAACTAATACCCCTTACCTTAGAAGAAACTGGATATAGGAAAAGAGAGGTAGCAGACTTCTCTTCTTCTTTCTCTCTATAATTTTCTCTCTCTAGAGTTTCAGTGAATTCGTAAGAAATAATGAAGGAATGAGCTTCTATTTATAGGAGAATGGAAAGGCACTATGTAAGGATATTCACGGACGCAACAGTAATTATTCGGACGGGTTTCACAGTTCCAATGTATCAATATTTTCTTTTCAAGGTGCTGGCCAATGAGAAAAACCAACACATGCTCATTTGAAGCTTTAACCAATTAGGAAGCATCCTAATTCACGAGTTTGAAAAGTTTGGCAACTAAGTCCAAGCTTTAAAAAAAAATCATTGCATCCTGCCAAATTAACTCTACCAGGACCACCACCATTTTGCCAACTTTTCTTCTTCAATACCCGTGACCACATACTGACCATATTATTCCAACGTGATGAATTATATTACATAATATATATATATATATATATATATATATATGCAATTCATGACTTTTTTTACATCCCATGACAATTATGTCACCCCCACCTCCTGACATCTTTTCAAACATATACATAATATATATAATATACATAATATTAATGATGAATAAGTTCGTGTTGATTAAAGATGAATTTGATAGTTCCATTGTGTTGGGATTATTAGTGTTAGTGAAAATCTACATTTATTTTGATAATAATTGATGTTTGGAAGTTATCGGGTAATTAATCGGATAAATGAGGAATTAATTACTATTAATTCACATGATTATAACTATTTGTTCACATGTGTGTACTATTGATTCACATTCATGTACTATTAGGGGAGTTAGTGCAAGATTGATAATACTTGCATGACTAAGTTAAAAATGGAGGTATAGATGGAGGTACTATACTATAATTCGTATTTTCACATGATTATAACTATTGATTCACATGATTGAACTATTGATTCACATTATTTACTATTAGGGGAGGTGGTGCAAGTTTGATAATACTTGCAGGACTAAATTAAAAATAAAAAAAAAGTTGGAGGCATTGTACTATAATATTTCGAGCCCCAAAACGTGCAATTATTGAAACTATATTTTCATATAAATAAAAGCTCATTCTTCCTTCATTTCTCACCAATTCACTAAAGCTTTAGAGCAATTATTATAGAGAGAAATTATAGAGAGAAAGAAGAAGAGAAGTCTGCTACCTCACTATTCTAATATCCAGTTTCTTCTAAGGTAAGGGGTATTATTTCTTTTGTATTCATGAAGAGAGCTTCTGTTATTCCATTCTTTATTATTCTGTTGGAATAACCTATCTGTGTGGACCATCGCATGCATGGTGAATTCTTTGTTATTCCATTATTTATTATTCTGTTGGAATATCCTGTCTATGTGGATTACGCTAGACCTGGTTCCATTCTTTATTATTACATTGGAATAACTTTATCTGCATGCGATCTATCGCGCGTGTAAGACCCCAACTTTTATGATTAAAGATTAATTTCTCTCAAATTATATTTTTAAATATTATGGTGTGGATATAATATGATGTTATAGTTGTGGGTAATATTTATAAATTTTGCAAAGTAAGCAAGTGGTTATATAATATTTGATTGGTTGGGGAATATTCGTTTTAACGGGGGAATATTAAATGCGATTTACACAATTATTGGTGGACCCCACAATGTAAGTATTATCGTAGTAAGAAAAAAGCATGTAATTATCTTTTATAAAAATAACGACGAAAGTGTTACCGTTAAAACTGTTGAACTACCCAAAGAGTAAAAGAAAAGAATGTCTGCGTGGTTTCATAGTAGCACACGGTATTGGTTATTGATGCTTACGTGAGAAGTCACTCAGTTATACTCAATTATTGCTATAGTAATTGTTGTATCATATCTCTCATGTTATTGATTCGATTATTGTCATAGTATCATCTGCATAATATGATATATTATTAAATCAATAATTGAGACGACAAAGTTATTCAAATTATTAAATTGCAATATTTACAATGTCTATAAGTTCTGTCAAGGAGAGTTTTGGTCACCTAATTTCGCGCCAATTGGGAGAAATCCTTATTGGAAAGCCACCTCTTTCCTGGGAACGACCATGTTGTTAAATATTGTGAGTTATAATATTAATGATGAATAAGCTCATGTTGATTAAAGATGAAATTGATAGTTCCATTATGTTGAAATTATTTGTGTTATTAGAAATCGATATTTATGTCGATAATAATTGATGTCTAGAGGTTATATTGTTCAATCGGGTATTCGGGGCATTTTTCGTGTTGGAGTACTATTCACGAGTTACTATTTACGAGTTACTATTCACAAGTTACTATTCATGAGGTACTATTCACCCAAAAAATATATTTCTTTTCGGTCCCAATCATTTTTTGGTACAATATTATTCCATGAGGAGATGTGCAAATTTTCAGACCGTTAGTTGAAGTTGTAATAATGAATCAATATGAACCGCTGGTGGAAAGTTATAATAGTGAATCAATATGGATCACTGGTTTAAAGTTTTAATAGTAAATCAATATGGATCGCTGGTTTAAAGTTTTAATAGTGAATTAGTATGGACCGTTGCTTTAAGTTTTAATAGTAAATCAATATGGACCGTCCGTTTAAAAGTAAATCAATCTAAACTGTTCATGAATTAGTTACTATTCATTCCATTCTCCTATAAATAGAAGCTCATTCCTTCATTATTTCTTACGAATTCACTGAAACTATAGAGAGAGAAATTATTGAGAGAAAGAAGAAGAGAAGTCTGCTACCTCACTTTTCCAATATCCAGTTCTTCTAAGGTAAGGGGTATTACTTCTTTCTTATTCATGAAGAGAACTTCTGTTATTCCATTCTTATTCTGTTGGAATAACTTGTTATGCGAAGTACCGCATACTTGGTGAAATTCTTCTGTTATTCCATTCTTTATTATTCTGTTGGAATAACCTGTTATGCGAAGTACCGCATACATGGTGAAATTCTTCTGTTATTCCATTCTTTATTATTATGTTGGAATAACTTGTTTATGCGAAATAACGCATACATGGTAAAATTCTTCTATTATTCCATTCATTATTATTACATGTTTAATATCCTCGTCTGCATGCATTTACGCCGGGGACTGGTTCCATTATTTATTATTACATTGGAATAACCTATCTATGTGGTCTATCGTATGCATTGTAATTTCATTGTTATTCCATTCTTTATTATTACTGCTTAATATCCATGTCGTGCGTTCTTACGGGACTCGGTTCCATTATTTATTATTCGCCCGAATATCACATACGTATTTACGCCGGACTGGTTCCATTATTTATTATTCTATTGGAAATAACACATGCATGCGATCTATCGCATTACATGGTGAATCCTTCATTATTCCATTCTTTATTATTCTGTTGGAATAACCTGTCTATGTGGATTACCACATGCATGGTGAATGATCCTTTGTATTCATTCCATATTAAATTGTGGAAATGATCTGTATACGTGGATTATCGCATGGTGGGTGAAAATCTATTTGCAGTTTCATATATTTTATTATACTCAGTTGGTTATGTAGGGATTCGGTAGAGTAACGCACAACGGAATATAAAACTTTATAAAGCAATTTTCGAAACCCAACATAGGATCCATGCGAAACAAATTTAATTCCGTGGTTTAGAATTTATACCGATAATAGAAAATTCTGAAATCTCTTCGAATCTCTAACGTATTCCGAAAGAACTACGCCTCTACGGTATCAACACGAACGCCCGTGAATCGTCGCACGATTCTCTAATAAAGGGAGTTGCGGTACTAGCCACCAAAAGGAATGGATTTTCTATTTTACTCTAGTCTCTCTCTAAGAGCGGCTGGGGTTTTGTTTGGATTAGCTTTCCAAAGATGCTGATATATCATATATATAGCAAATAAATCGGAATTAATCAAAACCCTAATCTAATTAAAATAAAATCCAAATTTATATATATTATATCTTAATTAAGTCTTACTTAATTAATATATATACATATACAAATCATCCTTTTAATTTAAATTCATGATTTAAATACTATCAATCATATTGATATATTTAAATCCTTACAATTAAATTAATTTCCTTTTAATAACGTTACTATGTGTGTGACCTTATAGGTTATTATTACGTTGGCAATAATTTTAAAATCATATTATAAAATTATAAGCAATGAGCGACATCTAGTAATGCATCACTTGCTACCCAAGTAATAATAAGATCGATGATTCGATGCAACCTTTTTAAGTGACTAATGTTTCAATGTAATTTAATCCTTTTAACCTTAATATCCTAGATTAAACTCAAGTCATGGAATGTGTCATACTCTTCATAATTTAATCTGAGTTTTCTTGATCAATGAGTATACTATATGAAACAAAATACTATTTGAGCATGACCATGCATTTCATAGTCTTACTCAATCAAGAGGCCTATGGATATCATCCCTAATATATAGGAGGGTTAAATTCCATCTAGATCACTCATATTCCTCACACGATTCATGATGTACCCAATAATCACCTTTATAGTCCACCCTATTAAAGGTGACATTTGATGATATCAAAGTACATAATTCCCGTGTAGTAATATAGTGATTTCAAGTCAGAGGACCATTACATCATTGTCACTATGAGAATTGCTAATGACACTTCGCATAATGCTCCACATAGAATTCTCATGGTGGGTCTGTCGAGTACATCGTTCTCTAACATGTACCTATGCATTGACTTAATATCTCATATATTTATGACCAATGAGATTTGGTCATCAGTCAATCCACATACTAGTCTCAATGCATCATTGTTGTCCCATCAACAATGATACTTGACTAGGGACATTTAAGAACAATGATACTAATTGTAATTATATAATCTCATGTTCAAGTCACATACTTGAAACTATATAATTTGTATCACTATTCTAAGGAATTTTATTATGTTAACAATTATATTACGCAGTAAATAAAACCATAATAAAATCATTTATTTATTCAATCAAAAATAATATCAAAATGTTAAGCAATTATATCAAATAATTGGCCTCTAGGGCACAAACTCTACCAGGTTAAAGTTTTAGCTTTTATACTCCATGAAATTAGTGGAATATCCTTGATATTTGCACTTCATCCAGTATCTTTTCATGGAAATATTCTTCTGAGCATTCTTGAATTTTACTCCACAAAGAAGTATCATGTTGACAATTTGGACGTTATTAATTTCTGGATAAATTAATTCTTGAACTTGTTTTATTGAATTATTATGTCATTGTCATCATCCTCATGCTTATATTATAATGAAAGTCATCTTTGGCTTATGTGCATAGATGGACTTAGTATGATTATGACCAGGGATCATTCGGTATAATCATGACCTGTAATGTTATAAATGATATGGTAAAGGTCCTCAGTGGCCTGTAATGCATTGATGGACAATTTTTGGTATGATTATGACCAGGGATTGTTTGGTATAGTCATGACCATTGATGATTTAATGAATATCCTTGGCCCGTAGTACAGGGATGATTAGATGATGTGTTTTATTTATTAAGCTGAGTCTCAGCGATAAAAATTGATGAAAATATTTTAAATCATAGAAGAGATCGTAGATATCATGCTCTACTTGACTCTTCTAATGGATTACTTGTTCCGCTGCAGTTAAACTTGACTTCTATTATATTTTATCATTTTAACATTGTTAAAGACTAATGATAATTTATTATGCATTATCTTAGTCATAATATTTCTTACTGGTCTAGTTGAGCTCACCCTTTCTTTCACTGTTCTCTTCAGGAAATGAGAATATAGCTGGGACGAGTCAGGGAAAGGAGTGATGGTCCAGATGATAGCATTAGTAGTCCTCACTATTCTGTTAAATAGTGTGAAAATAAATGTAATAAGGACTCCATTGAGTATGGATATTGTCTAGATGACAATATTCTTATTAAAACTCTTAGTTTATGTTTTGTCGTATTTTACACGATAGTTGTATTTGTATTTTTGTACCATGTATTTGGCGACTCAAGATGGGTGATGTATACCTATTTTGGGGGCATCACAGTTGGTATCAAAGCTTAGGGATATGATCCCTGGCTGAGATGTGAGATAAGAACTAGGAGGGGAGAGACGGGGAATTCCTTCGCTAGTATGACCTACCTAAGTTTATTTGGTATTTAATTGGTCGGTCAGAGTATAGGGATAATATGTGATATGTTAATTAACCCTTGTTTTGTTGCAGTATTTGAAAATAGCATCCGAAAATGTTGAGATAAGCAATGAAGCACGTGAGACCGTTGAGTCACCAACGATCAATGCCCAGGCTAATGTGCAATAGGAAGACAATAATCCTCATGAAAACAATAACACCGATGAAATGGTGAACGATGGGATGGTCAGAGGCTTTATGCAATTCATACAACATCAGGCGAAGGTGGCTCCTGTCCAAAATACAGGTGGAAACACTGACAACTCTCGGACGATCACCGCTAAGCAGTTCAAGGAGCTGGGACCACGAGTTTTTTTTTGAGAGCCAAAACCACTTAAAGCGGAGGCGTGGATATAGCGATCAACAAGATATTTGATGTCTTGGGATGCTCAGGGAGCAAAGGTTCCCTTTGCCACCTTCATGTTGCGTCAGCGAGGCGTATTACCTTGGTGGGAATCTGTAAAGCGTACTCAACTTTCTGAAGATGTCTTGGGAGAAGTTGCAAGAGCTGTTCAATGACAAGTACTTTCCTGAAAGTATTCGTCACATGAAGGAGGTAGAGTTCATCAAGTTTGAGCAAAACAATATGACCGTGGCACAGTACGAAGCTAAGTTTACCGAGTTGTCTCGGTTTGTGTCCCACTTGGTTGATAATGAGGAGAGAATGACACGGATGTTTCTAAGAGGTTTGAAACCCGAGATACATCAATACCTTATCTCTCATAAACTGTGTTTGTATTCAGATGTTGTGAATATGGCTCAGTTATTGGAGCGCGATAATGAGTCAACCCAACCAAGAGAGAGCAGCTGACAAGTCGATAATACCAGTGGTAGCAGTCATCGAAGTGGTGACAACAAACGTGAAGGGAATCAACATGCCAGAAATGATAACCACTTTGGTGGTAATCATGGCAAAGACAATAGGAGTGGAAAGTTCAAGAAGAGAAGGTTCAGAAAAGATGGAAAGACGTCAGCACCAGCACCCATTATTAAGCAAGGAGAACGACCGCCGGTCGTATGTTACAAATGTGAAGGGGAAGGACACATAAGTCCAAACTGCACGATGCAGTCCAAAGCATGTTATAATTGCGGAAAAGAAGGCCACCTAGCCTGATTTTTTCGTGCACCAAAGTCAAGTCCAGCTGGGATGGAGGCATCAAAAGGTGTCCCAGACAATATAAAACCGGTAGTTTAAGGGAGAGCGTTTGTCGTAACCTCCCAAAAAAGCGAGAAATCCGAACGAGGTGATCACGGGTAAGCTAATCTTAAGCCCTAGCGAAGTTTATACCTTATTTGATACCGGTTCTACCCATTCCTTTATTTCTCCTACTTGCGCTCAACATTTAAATTTGACTTCGGAGAAATTAGACTTTGAATTATCTATTGAAACTCCGTTGGGAGAAACCTTCATTACATCCACGGTTTATAAGTCTTGTTTATTCATATTGGTAACCGCACGTTACCTGTCGATCTTATTTCTTTTAAAATACTTGCATTTGATGTGATTTTAGGGATTGATTGGTACTCTCATGCTAAAATCAATTGTTTTCGTAAGGTGTTTAGGTTTCATATTCCTAACCAACCTATTATGCGAATTCAAGCAACCAAACCATTAAAATCCATCACTGTCATCTCAAGCCATAAAGCTATTCGTTTATTGAAAAACGGATGTCAAGATTTCTTGGCTCATGTCACGAATCTAAAAAAAAATACGTCTGTTTTGAATGATATTTCTATTGTTAATGAATTTCCTTACGTATTCCTGGAAGAACTTCCTGGCCTACCCCTAGAGCGTGAAATCAAATTTTGTATCGATCTTGAAACTGGTACAAAACCTATTTCCAAAGCCCCATATCGAATGGCTCCTATTGAACTTCAGGAGTTAAAAACCCAACTACAGGAATTGTTAGACATAGGTTTCATTCAACCTAGTATGTCTCCTTGGGGTGCTCCTGTTCTATTCGTGAAGAAGAAAGATGGAAGTATGCGACTTTGTATTGATTATCGGGAGTTGAATCATGTCACCATCAAAAATAGGTACCCATTACCTCGTATTGATGATCTGTTTGACCAGTTGCAAGGCGCCAAATTCTTTTCAAAGATTGATCTTTGTTCTGGATATCATCAGTTGAAGATTAGAACTGATGACATTCCAAAGACGGCTTTCAGAACTCGTTATGGGCATTATGAATTCTTGGTCATGTCTTTTGGATTGACTAATGCTCATGCTGCCTTCATGGATATGATAAACCGAGTATTCAAGGAATATTTGGATAACTTTGTGGTCGTCTTTATTAATGACATCCTCATATACTCCAAAACCCGTGAAGACCATGAGCAACACTTGAAGCTAATACTTCAAAAGCTTCGTGAAAACAAGCTATATGCCAAGTTGAAGAAATGTGAGTTATGGCTTGAGAAAGTTGCATTCCTTGGGCACGTGATATCAAATCATGGAATATCTGTTGACCCGACAAAGATTAAAGCAATTCAAAGCTGGGAGCAACCTAAGTCGATGATGGAAATCGTAGCTTTCTCGGCTTAGCTGGTTATTATCGGAGATTCGTAGAAGGGTTTTCTCAAATCGCTACTCCATTAACGCAGCTGACTCGAAAAGATACAAAATTCAGTTGGAGCGAGGAATGTAAGAAGAGTTTTCAAGAACTCAAGAGTAGACTCATTTCAAAGACTTTTATTACGACAATACCATCTGGCACGGAGGGATTTGTCATTTACAGTGATGCTTCAGGTAAAGGGTTAGGATGTGTTCTCATGCAACATGGGAAAGTCATAGCCTATGCCTCTCGACAACTCAAAGAATATGAGAGGAATTATCTTACTCATGATCTAGAGTTGGCCGCTGTCGTTTTCAAGGCATAGATGCGATTTGGGTCATTGTTGATAGATTGACCAAGTCTACTCATTTCCTACCGATACGAGAAACTTATACACTTGAACATCTTGCTAGTATGTATATAAATGAGATTGTAAGATTTCATGGTATGCCAGTATCCATAGTTTCTGATCGAGACCCAAAATTCACTTCAAGGTTTTAGGTTAATTTGCAAAAAGCTATGGGCACGGATTTACAATTTAATTCGGCATATCATCCTCAAACGGATGGACAGTTGGAAAGGACTATTCAAACTCTTGAAAATTTATTAAGACTCTGTGTCCTTGACTTCAAGGGAAGTTGGGACAAGTTCTTACCATTGGTGGAGTTTTCCTACAACAACAGTTATCAAACAAGTATTGGCATGGCTCTATTCGAGGCGTTGTATGGAAGAAAGTGTCATTCTCTAGTATGTTGGGATGAGGTGGGTGAAGCAAAGTTGTTGGGACCGGAGTTGGTACGTATGACTACGGAAAAGATTCAAACGATCCGACAACATATAAAAACCTCACAAGATCGACAAAAGAGTTATGCCGATCTTCATCGAAAGGACGTGGAATTCGATATTGGAGATCATGTGTTTTTACGTGTTGCTCCATGGAAATGAGTTACAAGATTTGGAAAGAGAGGAAAGCTCAATCCTCGATTCATTGGCCCATTTATAATCCTCGAACGAGTAGGAAGTGTGGCCTATAGACTACGCTTTCTGCTTGTATATGTCTCGTGTTCATAATGTTTTTCACATATCTATGTTACGTAAATATGTGAAAGACCCGAACCACATTATTGAATTAGAACCGGATGAGATAGAGGAAGATTTAACGTATGAAGAGTTACCTGTTAAAATCTTGGATAAGAAGGATCATATTCTACGCTCATGTTTATTGAATAAAATTCCTTGAAAAATAATATCATGGAACCCTTACTATTGGGAGAAACATCTTTTCTCTTAATCTCCTAATGTTAATGTTAATGTGTGGTATATAGGATTGATTACATGAAGTTAATTTTGGTCAATTGATCAATATATTGTCAACACATAGATCGGGAGGTGACTTATCTCTCTGCGTGTCAACACTTTATTGGTGAATTGATCAACATACGATGACGTTAACTTCATGATGATAATCGGATCTATACTACTATATATATATATATATATATATATATATATAGAGAGAGAGAGAGAGAGAATGTAATGTGGCAGGAACACTAGTATCTATATTTATATAATTATATTATTACCTCCGTTCCTAAAAGATTATCATTTAAGGTTTTGACACATGGATTAAGAAAGTATCATTTAGCAAGTAAAGTATCATTTTATGGAGAAACCACGATGTGGAAGAAATGACCTGGGAGTTAGAATCTGAGATGAAGTCAAGATATCCTCACCTCTTCAATATATCAGGTACGCACCCTAATTTCGAGGACGAAATTTCATAAGAAGGGGAGGTTGTAAGACCCCAATTTTATGAATAAAGATTAATTTCTCTCAAATTATATTTTTAAATATTATGGTGTGGATATAATATAATGTTATAGTTGTGGGTAATAATTACAAATTTTGCAAAGTAAGCAAGTGGTTATAAAATATTCGATTGGTGGGGAATATTCATTTTCATAGGGAATATTAAATGCGGCAACACAATCATTAGTGGACCCCATAACGAAAAAATCACCGTCGTAATAAGAAAATGACATAATTATCTTTTTATAAAAATAACGACGGAAGTGTTACGATTAAAAGCAATTGAACTATCTAGTAGTAAAAAGTACGATGTCTGGCATGGTTGCATAGTAGCAAACGGTATTGGTTATTGATGCTTACGTGAGAAGTCACTCAGTTATACTCAATTATTGCTACAGTAATTATTGCATCATATCTCTCATGTTATTGATTCGATTATTGTCACAGTATCATCTGCATAATATGATATATTATTAACTCAATAATTGAGACGACAAAGTTATTCATATTATTAAATTACAACATTTACAATGTCTAGAAGTTCTGTCAAGGAGAGTTTTGGTCACCTAATTGCGCGCCAATAGGGAGAAATCCTTATTGGAAAGCCCCCTCTTTCCTGGGAATGACCTGGTTGTTAAATATTGTGAGTTATAATATTCATGATGAATAAGCTCGTGTTGATTAAAGATGAAATTGAGAGTTCCATTGTGTTGAAATTATTTGTGTTAGTAGAAATTAATATTTATATCGATAATAATTGATGTCTGGAGGTTATATTGTTCAATCGGGTATTCAGGGCACTTTTCGTGTCGGAGTACTATTCACGAGTTACTATTCATGAGTTACTATTCATGCGTTACTATTCATGAGTTACTATTCACGAGTTACTATTCATGAGTTACTATTCATGGGGTACTATTCACCTAAAAAATATATTTCTTTTCGGTCCAAATCATTTTTGGGTACAATATTATTCCATGAGGAGATGTGCAAATATTTCAGACCGTTGGTTGAAGTTATAATAGTGAATCAATATGAACCGCTGGTGAAAAGTTATAATAGTGAATCAATATGGATCGCTGGTTTAAAGTTTTAATAGTAAATCAATATAGATCGTGGAATAAAGTTTTAATAGTGAATCAGTATGGACCGTTTCTTTAAGTTTTACTAGTAAATCAATATGGACCATCCATTTAAAAGTAAATCAATCTGGACCGTTTATGAATTAGTTACTATTCATCCCATTCTCCTATAAATAGAAGCTCATTCCTTCATTATTTCTTACGAATTCACTGAAACTCTAGAGAGACAAATTATAGAGAGAAAGAAGAAGAGAAGTCTGCTACCTCACTTTTCCAATATCCAGTTCTTCTAAGGTAAGGAGTATTACTTCTTTCTTATTCATGAAGAGAACTTCTGTTATTCCATTCTTTATTATTCTGTTGGAATAACCTGTTATGCGAAGTACCACATACTTGGTGAAATTCTTCTGTTATTCCATTCTTTATTATTCTGTTGGAATAACCTGTTATGCGAAGTACCGCATACATGGTGAAATTCTTCTGTTATTCCATTCTTTATTATTATGTTGGAATAACCTGTTTATGCGAAGTACCGCATACATGGTGAAATTCTTCTATTATTCCGTTCATTATTATTCTGTCGGAATATCCTGTCTGTGCATTTACGCCGGACCTGGTTCCATTATTTATTATTTTGTTGGAATAACCTGTCTGTGCGATCTATCGCATGCATGGTGATTTCTGTTGTTATTCCATTCTTTATTATTCTGTCGAAATATCACATGCGTGCGTTTACGCCGGACCGATTCCATTATTTATTATTCTATCGGAATATCATATGCATGCGTTTACTGTAGGACTGGTTCCATTATTTATTATTCATTGGAATATCCTGTGTACGTACATTTACGCCGGACTGGTTCAATTATTTATTATTCTCGTTGGGAATAACTCAACATGCGATCTATCGCACGCATGGTGAATCCTTCATTATTCCATTCTTTATTATTCTCATTGGAATAACTTTGTCTATGTGGATTACCACATGCATGGTGAATGATCCTTTGTATTCATTCCTTATTAAATTGTGGAAATGATCTGTATACGTGGATTACCGCATGGCGGGTGAAAATGCATTTGTAGTTTTATATATTCTATTATACTCAGTTGGTTAAAGTTTTGGCTTCTATACTCTATGAAATTAATGGATTATCCTTGATATTTGCGTTTCATCCAGTATCTTTTCATGGAAATATTCTTCTAAGCATTCTTGAATTTTACTCAACAAAGAAGTATCATGTTGACAATTTGGACGTTATTAATTTCTGGATAAATTAATTCTTGAACTTATTTTATTGAATTATTATGTCATTGTCATCATCCTTATGCTTATATTATAATGAAAGTCGTCTTTGGCTTACGTGCATAGATGGACTTAGTATGATTATGACCAGGGATCATTCGGTATAATCATGACCTATAATGTTATAAATGATATGGTAAAAGTCCTCAGTGGCCTGTAATGCATTGATGGACAGTTTTTGGTATGATTATGACCAGGGATTGTTCGGTATAGTCATGACCATTGATGATTTAATGAATATCCTTGGCCCGTAGTACAGGGATGATTAGATGATGTGTTTTATTTATTAAACTGAGTCTCAGCGATAAAAATTGATGAAAACATTTTAAATCATAGAAGAGAGTAGATATCATGCTCTACTTGACTCTTCTAATGGATTACTTGTTCCGCTGTAGTTAAACTTGACGTCTATTGTATTTTTTCATTTTAACATTGTTAAAGACTAATGATAATTTATTATGCATTATCTTAGTCATAATATTTCTTATTGGGCTAGTTGAGCTCACCCTTTCTTTCACTGTTCTCTTCAGGAAATGAGAATATAGCTGGGACGAGTCAGGAAAAGGAGTGACGGTCCAGATGATAGCATTAGTAGTCCTCACTATTCTGTTAAATAGTGTGAAAATAAATGTAATGAGAACTCCATTGAGTGTGGATATTTTCTAGTTGACAATATTCTTATTAAAACTCTCAGTTTATGTTTTGTCGTATTTTACACGACAGTTGTATTATTAAGTTGTATTTGTATTTTTGTACCATGTATTTGGCGACTCAAGATGGGTGATGTATACCTATTTTGGGGGCGTCACAGCATGCATGGTGAATTCTTTGTTATTCCATTCTTTATTATTCTGTTGGAATATCCTGTCTGTGCGGATTACGCATGACCTGGTTCCATTCTTTATAATTCTGTTGGGAATAACTTGTCTGTGCGGTCTACCGCGTGCATGGTGAATTCTTTTGTTATTCCATTCTTTATTATTCTGTTGGAATAACCTGTCTATGTGGATTACCACATGCATGGTGAATGATCCTTTGTATTCATTCCTTATTAAATTGTGGAAATGATCTGTTGACGTGGATTACCGCATGGCGGGTAATTTTTCTGAGCCTCAAAAATTCTGGAAAAATTTGAAATGATAATTTGATGAGTTTTTTATATTGTGTCCAAAGATGGCGATTTTTGGATGTATAGATTAAGAGTTGTGGATTTTATGAGAAAAGACTATTTTAAAAGTAAACCCTTATAACTACTTATGGTTAACTCTAAAATTGGTGAAATTTTTATTGGAAGTACATGTATATAACAAGAGTATACCCTGTAAATTTTGGATTTTTTTGGACAAAAGTACAATTTATGATAAATGTCTAAATATTCAGCAGTTTTGGCCATACGAAAAATAGTAAATGAATTTTAAAAATTCCAAGAAAAATATATGTTCAATAAGGGACTATATTCTGCTAAATCCTTGAAAATAAATAGTTTTGGGACTGATTTGGTATTTTTCATGAAAATGAACTAGTTATGAGTAAATGAATTAAATATGTTATGTGAAGTAACAAAATTGGAAAATAGGATTTTATGGCTTGGGAATCCTATATAGGGTATATGCAGATTTTTGATGAGAGATTTGATCATTCGTGATGAAATCTTATGAGTATGACATTTTTGAATGATTAAATGCATTATTTGGTAAAGTGTAAACAATTGAAATAAATTGTTTATAAGTTTAAGAAGTGATTAAAATATTGTTATAATATTAATAATATTAGATGATGAGTTTATTAAGTGATTGATAATATTTGGATAAATTTAAAGTATTTAATATTTATCCTTGTTTTCGTTTGATTAATGCTTATATCATTGTCATCATCCTCATGCTTATATTGTGATGAAAGTCATCTTTGGCTTACATGCATAGATGGACTTGGTATGATTATGACCAGGGATCATTCGGTATAATCATGACCTGTAATGTTATAAATGATGTGGTAAAAGTCCTCAGTGGCCTGTAGTGCATTGATGGACAATTTTTGGTATGATTATGACCATGGATTATTCGGTATAGTCATGACCATTGTTGATTTAATGAATATCCTTGGCCCGTAGTACAGGGATGATTCGATGATGTGGTTTATTTATTAAGCTGAGTCTCAGAGATAAAAATTGATGAAAACATTTTAAAACATAGAAGATAGTAGATATCATGCTTTACTTAACTCTTCTAATGGATTGCTTATTCCGCTGCAGTTAAACTTGATGTCTATTGTATTTTATCAGTTTAACATTGTTGAAGGCTAATGATAATTTATTCTGCATTATCTTAGTCATAATATTTCTTACTGGGCTAGTTGAGCTCACCCTTTCTTTCAATGTTCTCTTCAGGAAATGAGAATATAGCTGGGATGAGTCGGGGAACGGATTGACGATCCAAATGATAGCATTAGTAGTCCTCACTATTCTGTTAAATAGTGTGATAATAAATGTAATGAGGACTCCATTGAGTGTGGATATTGTCTAGATGACAATATTCTTATTAAAACTCTTAGATTATGTTTTGTCTTATTTTACACGACTGTTGTATAATTAAGTTGTATTTAAATTTTGTAGCATGTATTTGGCGACTCAAGATGGGTGATGTATACCTATTTTGGGGGCGTCATAGTTGGTATCAAAGCTTAGGGATATGATCCCGGACTGAGATGTGAGACACGAACTTGGAGGGGAGAGACGGGGAATTCCTTCGCTAGTATGACCTACCTAAGTTTATTTGGTATTTAATTGGTCAGTCAGAGTATAGGGATAATATGTGATATGTTAATTAACCCTTGTTTTGTGGCAGTGTTTGAAAATGGCATCTGAAAATGTTGAGTTCAGCAATGCAGCACATGAGATTGTTGAGACACCTTTAATCACCAACTAGGTTAATGTGATGTCAGGCGAAGAAGAAATTTGAGATATCTATGTGGTGAGTGAAGAACTAATAGCTGCACTCGAGCTAGTCGCAGAGGTAGCAGCTGAGAGTGAGGAAGAAGAGGAACGTGAGGAGAATTTATTAGAAGAATTTTATAATCAAAATTTAGAATTACAAAATCGTATTCATGAGTTAGAAGAGCGAAATCAAGAACTAAGTGGTCATGGTGGAGCAAAAGGATGCAACAATTCAAAATTGTGTTACCCGATGTGCGATGCTTGAATGAAGCACTCTTTGGCGAGTATAAGATATTAGAGTCGGAATCGAGAATGCTATGATCAAGGTTTTGATGAAAGAAGAAGCAAAAATGAACGAATGAGAATAGATGATGCATGGGTAAAAGCCGCACGATGCATTGATATTGTAGAAAAAGACGTCCGATCTAATAAGTCCAAAATAGATGAAATGGATTTCACTTTTTGGACAGTATTTGGGAGAATCCAACATCGAATTCGGAATTACCCGGTGAAGAACGGTCAACCCCAATTCGATATGGATCGGAGAGTAATGATTCAAATCATGGATCAGGAATGTGGCGAAGCAATTAAGGGTGGAATGTACTCTATAGCAAATTTAAGTCCAACTGGGATGGTGACGCCAAAGTATGTCCCAGACAAGTCAAACTCAGTAGTTTAAGTGAGAGCGTTTATCGAGGAACTCGAATGAAGTTATCACGGGTAAGTTAATCATAAACTCTTACGAAGTCTATACCTTATTTGATACCGGTTCTACCCACTCTTTTATTTCACCTAGTGGTGTTCAATGTTTGAACTTGGCTCTTTTATCTGTTGAAACTTTGTTAGGAGAAACATTCGTTACCTCCACTATTTATAAATCTTGTTTAATTCAAATCGACACTTTCACGTTACCTATCGATCTTATTTCTTTGAAAATACTTGCATTTGATGTGATTTTAGGGATTGAATGGTTAACTACTCATCATGCTAAAATCGATTATTTTTGTAAGGTTGTTAGCTTTTATATTCCTAACCAACCTGTTATGTGAATTCAAGAAACCAAACCACTAAAGTCAATCATTGTCATATCAAGCTATAAGTAAAGAGCCCTAAGCCTTTCGTTGGTGACTTCCAAGTCTTGGAATACACCGAAGCTTGAATATCCATAGGGGACGTCGTGAATAACAGTGGCAAGTTGATAGATATCAATGTGATGTGTTATCCAAGTCTTGGATGAGGGTCACAGTTTTGAATGATATTTCTATTGTTAATAAATTTCCTAACGTATTCCTGAAGACTTCTTAGCTTACCCCTAGAGCGTGAAATCGAATTTTGTATTGACCCCAGTACAAAACCCATTTCTAAAACCCTCAAATATTTCTTCAACTAAAATGAACGTAACATTCGCCAAAGACGTTGGCTCGAGCTGTTTAAGATTACGATCATACCATTCAATATCATTGTGGAAGAGAGAACGTGGTAGCTGACGCATTAAGTAGAAGATCGTATGCATTTACGAGTGCGATGTTGTTAACACAAAAACCCATTTCGTATAACTTACAAATGATGAAGATAGAGTTAAAGACTCTAAGGACCCACGTGGTGATAACGAATATACGAGTAGAATCGACTTTAATCGATAAAGTTAAAGTCGCTTAAGCTACACACCCGGAGCTGATGAATGTGAAGAATAAGGTTCAAGAAGGAGTTATTCTAGAAGCAAGAGACGATGAAAAGAGGAAATATCAACCCTCGATTTAATTGGCCCATTTGAAATCCTCGATCGAGTAGGAACTGTGGCCTACAGACTCGTTTTACCGCCAAGTATGTTGCGTGTTAATAACATTTTTCACGTATCGATGTTACGTAAATATGTTGATGACCCGAACCACATTATTAAATTAGAACTAGGTGATATAGCAGAAGATTTAACGTATGAGGAAATACGTGTTAAAATCTTGGATAAGAAGGATCATATTCAACACTCAAAGGTTATACCTCAAGAGTTAGAATCTGAAATGAAGTCAAGGTATCCTCACCTTTTCGGCATACCAGGTACGTACATAAATTTCGAGGGCAAAATTTCATAAGGAGGGAAAATTGTGAGACCCCAAATTTTACAAATAAAGATTTAAATTTCTTGAAATATTTTTTTTGAATATTATGGTGTGGATTTGATATAATGTTATACTTATGGGTAATATTTATAAATTTTGCAAAGTATGCAAGTTGTTATATAATATTCGATAGGTCGGGGAATATTCTTTTTGTCGGGGAATATCCGTACGATGGCACAATCATTGGTGGACCCCACAACAGAAGTATTGTCGTAGTTAGAAAACGACAGAATTATCTTTTTATAAAACTAACAGCAAAAGTGTTACCGTTAAAACTGTTGAGCTACCTGGTAGTAAAAGTACAGTAATACACGTGGTTGCATAGTAGCACACGATATTGATTATTGATGTTTACGTAAGAAGTCACTCAGTTATACTCAATTATTGCTACAGTAGTTGCTGCATTATATCTCTCATATTATTGATTCGATTATTATCACAGTATCATCTGTATAATATGATATATTGTTAAATCAATAATTAAGACGACAAAGTTATTCATATTATTAAATTGCAATATTTACAATGTCTAGAAGTTCTGTCAAGGAGAGGTTTGCTCATCTAATTGCGCGCCAATAAGGAGAAATCCTTATCGGAAAGCCCCCTCTTTCCTGGGAACGACCTGGTTGTTAAATATTATGAGTTATAATATTAATGATGAATAAGTTCGTGTTAATTAAAGATGAATTTGATAGTTCCATTGTGTTGGGATTATTAGTGTTAGTGAAAATCGACATTTATTTCGATAATAATTGATGTCTGGAAGTTATCGGGTAATTAATCGGATAAATGAGGAATTAATTGCTATTAGTTCACATGATTATAACTATTTGTTCACATGTGTGTACTATTGATTCACATTCATGTACTATTAGAGGAGTTGGTGCAAGATTGATAATACTTGCATGACTAAGTTAAAAATGGAGGTATAGATAGAGGTACTATACTGTAATTCATATTTTCACATGATTATAACTATTGATTCACATGATTGAACTATTGATTCACATTATTTACTATTAGGGGAGGTGGTGCAAGTTTGATAATACTTCCAGGACTAAATTATAAATAAAAAAAAAGTTGGAGGTATTATACTGTAATATTTCGAGCCCCAAAACGTGCAATTATCGAAACTATATTTTCCTATAAATAGAAGCTCATTCTTCCTTCATTTCTCACCAATTCACTAAAGCTTTAAAGCAATTATTATAGAGAGAAATTATAGAGAGAAAGAAAAAGAGAAGGCTGCTAACTCACTATTCCAATATCCAGTTTCTTCTAAGGTAAGGGGTATTATTTCTTTCGTATTCATGAATAGAGCTTCTGTTATTCCATTCTTTATTATTTTGTTGGAATATCCTGTCTGTGCAGATTACGCTAGACTTGGTTCCATTCTTTATTATTCTGTTGGAATAACCTGTCTGTGCGGACTATCGCATGCATGGTGAATTCTTTGTTAATCCATTCTTTATTATTCATTGAATATCCCATGCATGCGTAATTACGCTAGACCGGTTCCATTCTTTATTATTCTGTTGGAATAACACATGCTGCATGCGATGTCTATCGCATGCATGGCGAATTCTCTGTTATTCCATTCTTTATTATTACGTTGGAATATCACATGCATGCGGATTACGCATGACACAGTTCCATTCTTTATTATTACATTGAATAACTTTCTGCATGCGGCCGGTCTCGCATGCATGGTGAATTATTCATTATTCCATTCTTTATTATTCATTGGAATAATGCATGCCTATGTGGATTACCACATGCATGGTGAATGATCCTTTGTATTCATTCCTTATTAAATTGTGGAAATGATCATTTATGTGGATTCTTATGGCGGATGAAAATCTATTTACAGTTTAGTAATTTTTCTGACCCTCAAAAATTCTGGAAAAATTTGAAATGATAATTTGATGAGTTGTCTATATTGTGTCCAAAGATGACGATTTTTGGATGTATAGATTAATAGTTCTGGATTTTATGAGAAAAGACTATTTTAAAAATAAACCCTTATAACTCCTTGTGGTTAACTCCAAAATTGGTAAAATTTTTATTGGAAGTACATGTATATAACAAGAGTATACCCTGCAAATTTCGGAATTTTTGGACAAAAGTACAATTTATGATAAATGTCTAAATATTCGGCAGTTTTGGCCATACGAAAAATAGTAAATAAATTTTAAAAATTCTGAGAAAAATATATGTTCAATATGGGACTATATTCTGCTAAATCCCAGAAAAGAAATATTTTTGGGACTGATTTGGTATTTTTCATGAAAATGAACTAGTTATGAGTAAATGAATTAAATATGTTATGTGAAGTAATAAAATTGGAAAATAGGATTTTATGGCTTGGGAATCCTATATAGGGTATATGCAGATTTTTGATGAGGGATTTGATCATTCGTGATGAAATCTTATGAGTATGGCATTTTTGAATGATTAAATGCATTATTTGGTAAAGTGTAAACAATTGAAATAAATTGTTTATAAGTTTAAGAAGTGATTAAAATATTGTTATATTATTAATAATATTAGACGATGAGTTTATTAAGTGATTGATAATATTTGGATAAATTTAAAGTATTTAATATTTATCCTTGTTTTCGTTTGATTAATGCTTATATCATTGTCATCATCTTCATGTTTATATTGTGATGAAAGTCATCTTTGGCTTACATGCATAGATGGACTTGGTATGATTATGACCAGGGTTTATTCGGTATAATCATGACCTGTAATGTTATAAATGATGTGGTAAAAATCCTCATTGGCCTGTGGTGCATTGATGGATAGTTGTCGGTATGATTATGACCAGACATTATTCGGTATAATCATGACCATTGATGATTACATGATTATCCTTGGCCCATAATGCAGGGATGATTCGATGATGTGGTTTATTTGTTAAGCTCAGTCTCAGCCATAAACTGTTTAAAAATTTTTAAATCATAGAAGATAGTAGATATCTTGCTCTACTTGACTCTTCTAATGGATTTCTTGTTCCACTGCAGTTAAACTTGTTGTCTATTATATTCTATCACTTTAACATTGTTGAAGACTAACAATAACTTATTCTGCATTATCTTAGTCATAATATTTCTTACTGGGCTAGTTGAGCTCACCATTTTCTTTCACTGTTCTCTTCAGGAAATGAGAATATAGCTGGGACGAGTTGGGGAACGGATTAACGGTCCAGATGATAGCATTAGTATTCCTCACTATTCTGTTAAATAGTGTGGCAATAAATGTAATGAGGACTCCATTGAGTGTGGATATTGTCTAGATGACAATATTTTTATTAAAACTCTTAGATTATGTTTTGTCGTATTTTACACGACTGTTGTATAATTAAGTTGTATCTAAATTTTGTACCATGTATTTGGCGACTCAAGATGGGTGATGTATGTGAGACCCCAAATTTTACGAATAAAGATTTAATTTTCTCGAAATATTTTTTTTGAATATTATGGTGTGAATTTGAGATAAAGTTATTGTTGTGGGTAGTATTTATAAATTTTGCAAAGTATGCAAGTTGTTTTATTATATTCGATTGGTCGGGGAATATTCTTTATGTCGGGGAATATTCGTACGACGACACAATCATTGGTGGACCCACAACGAAATTATTGTCGGATAGAGAAAACGACAAAAGTATTTTATTGAAAATAGCGGCGGAAGTTTTACCGTTGATCTTTGTTGAACTAATCAAGAGTAAAAATACGATGTCTACGCTGTGGTTGCATAGTAGCACACTAAAGTATTGATTATTAATGCTTACGTGAGAAATCACTCAGTTATACTCAATTATTGCTATAGTAATTGCTCCATCATATCTCTCATATTATTGATTCGATTATTGTCAGTATCATCTGCATTATATGTTATATTATTAAATCAATAATTGAGACGACAAAGTTGTTCATATTATTAAATTCCAATATTTACAATGTCTAGAAGTTCTGTCAAGGAGAGGTTTGATCACCTAATTGCGCGCTAATAGGGAGAAATCCTTATTGGAAAGCCCCCTCTTTCCTGGGAACAACCTAGTTGTTAAATATTGTGAATTATAATATGTCGATTTCTACTAACACAAATAATCCCAATATTATAGCCTTAGGTACTAACATCTATTCCGATGATAATTGATGTCTGGAGGTTATATTGTTCAATCGGGTATTCGGGGAACTTTTTATGTCAGAGTACTATTCACGAGTTACTATTTATGAGTTACTATTCATGAGTTATCATTCACGAGTTACTATTCACGAATTACTATTCATGAGTTACTATTCATGAGTTACTATTCACTCACTCTAGTATTGTGCATTCGGGTATTCGGGTACAATATTATTCCATGAGGAGATGTGCTAATTTTTCAGACGTGAATCAATATGGATCGTTGGTTTAAAGTTTTAATAGTAAATCAATATGGATCGCTGGTTTAAAAGTTTTAATAGTGAATCAGTATGGACCGTTGCTTTAAGTTTTAATAGTAAATTGATCTGGACCGTTCATGAATTAGTTATTATTCATTCCATTCTTCTATAAATAGAAGCTCTCATTATTTCTTATGAATTCACTAAAACTCTAGAGAGAGAAATTATAGAGAGAAAGAAGAAGAGTATTTTGCTACTTCACTACTTCTATATCCAGTGTCTTTTACGGTAAGGGGTGTTATTCTTTTGTATTCATGAAGAGAACTTCTGTTATTCCATTCTTTATTATTCTGTTGGAATAACCTGTATACGCGGAATCCCCTATACTTGGTGAAATTCTTCTATTATTTCATTCTTTATTATTCTGTTGGAATAACCTGTATACGCGGAATACCCTATACTTGGCGAAATCCTTCTGTTATTCCATTATTTATTATTTTGTTGGAATAACCTGTATAAGCGATTTTCCCTATACTTTGTGGAATAACCTGTATATGCGGTTTACCCTATACTTGGTGATCTTCTTCTGTTATTCCATTATTTATTATTATGTTGGAATAACCTGTAAATGCAAAGTACTGCATACATGGTGAAATTCTTCTATTATTCCATTCTTTAATATTACGTCGAGAATATCCTCAATTGCGTGAATTTCATTTCACACTTTGGTTCCATTATTTATTATTACGTATTTATTATTACATTGGAATAACTTTGTCTATGTGAAGTACCGCATGCATGGTGATTTACATTGTTATTCCATTCTTTATTATTCTATTGGAACATCCCAACTTGATTGTGAATTTCACCGACACAGGTTCCGTTATTTATTATTACTGTTGGAATAACTTTGTCATCTGTACTGCATGCATGGTGATTTTGTTGTTATTCTATTCTTCATTATACTCGGTTGGTTAAAGTTTTGATTTCTATACTCCATGAAATTAGTGGAATATCCTTGATATTTAAGCTTCATCCAAATATCTTTTCATGGAAATATTCTTACGAGCATTCTTGAATTTTACTTTATAAAGAAGTATCATGTTGACAATTTGGATGTTATTAGTTCCTGGATAAATTAATTCTTGAACTTGTTTTTATTGAATTCTTATATCATTGTCATCATCCTCATGTTTATATTTTTTGAAAGTCATCATGGCCTATAGTGCATAGATGAACTTGGTATGATTATGACCGAGGATTATTCGGTATAATCATGGTAGTAATGTTACAAATGATGTGGTAAAAGTCCTCATTGGCCCGTAGTGCATTGATGGGCGGTTTGTTGGCATGATCATGACCATTGATGAATACATGAATATCCTTGCCGTGAGTGCATGGATAATTTGTGGTCATGACCTAATGAATATCCTTGGCCGTAGTGCGGGGATGATGTGGATTATTTATTGTTTGAGTCTCGTGATAAAAGTGATGAAAAACTTTTTAAATCATAAAAGATAGTAAATTTTATTCTCTACTTGACTCTTTTAATGGATTGCTTATTCCGCTGCAGTTAAACTGGTTGTCTATTATATTTTATCAGTTTAACATTGTTGAAAGCTAATGATAATTTATCCTGCATTATCTTAGTCATAATATTTCTTACTAGGCTAGTTAAGCTCACCCTTTCTTTCACTGTTCTCTTCAGGAAATGAGAACATAGCAGGGACTTGTCGGGGAACGGAGTGATGGTCCAGATGATAGCATTAGTAGTCCTCACTATTCTATGAAATAGTGTGATAATAATTGTAATGAGGACTTATTACGAGTGGATATTGTCTAGAAGATAATATTTGTATTAAAACTCACGACTTTTTTGTTGTATATTTAAGATTGTATTTGTATTACATTACCAGTTATCTGGCGACCCAAGATGGGTGATGTATACCTATTTTGGGGGCGTCACAGTTGGTATCAAAGCTTAGGGATATGATCCCTGGCTGAGATTTGAGATAAGAACTAGGAGGGGAGAGACGGGGAATTTCTTCGATAGTATGACCTACCTAAGTTTATTTGGTATTTAATTGGTTGGTCAGAGTATAGGGATAATATATGATATGTTAATTAACCCTTGTTTTGTGACAGTGTTTGAGAATGGCATCTGAAAATGCTGAGATAAGCAATGAAGCACATGAGAGCGTTGATTCAGCTCAAGCAAAAGGTAATGACCAACAACACGATAATAATCGTCTTAATTGGCAACGACCATCTAATAATGATGACCATCGTGGGGGAAATTATAATGCCAAGAATGGTAACCACTTCGGTGGTAATTATGGCCAAGATAATAGAAGTGGATATTTCAAGAAGAGAAGGTCATTTAGCTCGATTTTGTCGTGGACCAAAGTCAAGTCCAGCTGGGACGGTGGCACCAAAGCCGTATACAGACAAAACAAAGTCGGTGGTTTCAGGAAGAGCATTTTTTGTGACTCCTCAAAAAGCGAGTAACCCGAACGAAGTTAGCACGGGTTAGTTAAATTATAAATTCATGCGAAGTCTATGACTTATTAGATACCGATTGTACCCATTATTTTATCTCTCTTGCTTGCATTCAACGTTTAAATTTAACTTCTGAGAAGTTAGACTTTGACTTATTGGTTGAAACTTCGTTAGGAGAAACCTTTGTTACCTCCACTGTTTATAAATCTTGTTGATTCAAATCGACACTTTCACGTTACCTGTCGATCTTATCTCTTTGAAAATACTTGCCTTTGATGTGATTTTAGAAATCGATTGGTTAAATACTCATCATGCTTTTCGTAAGGTTGTTAGCTTTCATATTCCTAACCAACCTGTTATGCGAATTCAAGCAACCAAACCACTAATGTCAATCACTGTTATATCAAGCCATAAGTAAAGAGCCCCGATCTTTTTGTTGTTGACTTCTTTGTGTGGAATGCACCAAAGCCAGACTTTCTGTAGGCGACGTCGTGAATGAAGATGGCAAGTTGATAGGTATCATTGTGAGATGCTATCCAGGTTAAGGGATAGAAGTCATAGTTGGTATCAATGTGACATACTATCCAAGTCTTGGATGAGGGTCACAGTTTTTAAATGATATTTCTATTATTAATAAATTTCCTGGCGTATCCTTGAAGACTTCCTAGCCTACCCCTAGACCGTGAAATCGAATTTTTGTATTGACCCCAGTACAAAACCTCATTTCTAAAACCCTTAAATATTTCTTCAACCAAAACGAACGTATCATGCGCCAAAGACTTTGGCTCGAGCTATTGAAGATTACGATCGTACCATTCAATATCATCGTGGAAGAGTGAACGTGGTAGCTGACGTGTTGAGTAGAAGATCATATACGGGTACGAGTGTGATATTGTCAGTGTAAAGGCCCATTTCGTATAACTTACAAAGGATGGAGATAGAGTTAAAGATTATAGGGACCCATGTGATGATAACGAATATACGAGTAGAATCGACTTTAATCGATAAAGTTAAAGCCGCTCAAGCTACATACTCAGAGCTGATGAATGTGAAGAAGAAGGTTCAAGAGGGCGTTATTCTAGAAGCAAGAGTCGATGAAGAGAGGAAATCTCAACCCTTGATTTTATTGGCCCATTTGAAATCCTTGATCGAGTAGGAACTGTGGCCTATAGACTCGCTTTACCGCCAAATATGTTGCGTGTTCATAACGTTTGTCACGTATCGATGTTACGTAAATATGTGGACGACCCGAACCATATTATTGATTTAGAACCATACGAGATAGCGGATAATTCAACGTATGAATATGTACCTATTAAAATCCTAGAATATATTCTACACTTAAAGGTAATACCTCAAGAGATAGGATCTGACGAAGTGTCCTCATCTATTCGGCATACCAGGTACGTACGTAAATTTCGAGGGCGAAATTTCATAAGGAGGGGAGATTGTGAGACCCCAAATTTTACGAATAAAGATTTAATTTTCTCGAAATATTTTTTTGAATATTATGGTGTGAATTTGAGATAAAGTTATAGTTGTGGGTAGTATTTATAAATTTTGCAAAGTATGCAAGTTGTTATATTATATTCGATTGGTCGGGGAATATTCTTTATGTCGGGGAATATTCGTACGACGGCACAATCATTGGTGGACCCACAACGAAATTATTGTCGGATTGAGAAAACGACAAAAGTATTTTATTGAAAATAACGGCGGAAGTTTTACCGTTGATACTGTTGAACTACTCGGTAGTAAAAAATACGATGTCTACGCGTGGTTGCATAGTAGCACACGGTATTGATTATTGATGCTTACGTGAGAAATCACTCAGTTATACTCAATTATTGCTATAGTAATTGCTGCATCATATCTCTCATATTATTGTTTCGATTATTGCCAGTATCATCTACATTATATGTTATATTATTAAATCAATAATTGAGACGACAAAGTTGTTCATATTATTAAATTGCAATATTTATAATGTCTAGAAGTTCTGTCAAGGAGAGGTTTGGTCACCTAATTGCGCGGCAATAGGGAGAAATCCTTATTGGAAAGCCCCCTCTTTCCTGGGAACAACCTGGTTGTTAAATATTGTGAATTATAATATTAATGATGAATAAGTTCGTGTTGATTAAAGATGAATTTGATAGTTTCATTATGTTGGGATTATTTGTGTTAGTAGAAATCGACATCTATTCCGATGATAATTGATGTCTGGAGGTTATATTATTCAATCGGGTATTCGGGGAACTTTTCATGTCGGAGTACTATTCACGAGTTACTATTCATGAGTTATCATTCACGAGTTACTATTCACAAGTTACTATTCACGAGATACTATTCATGAGTTACTAATCACGAGTTACTATTCACTCACTCTAGTATTGTGCATTCGGGTATTTGGGTACAATATTATTCCATGAGGAGATGTGCTAATTTTTCAGACCGTTTGTTGAAGTTATATTAGTGAATCATTATGGACCGCTGGTGGAAAGTTATAATAGTGAATCAATATGGATCGTTGGTTTAAAGTTTTAATAGTAAATCAATATGGATCGCTGGTTTAAAAGTTTTAATAGTGAATCAGTATGGACCGTTGCTTTAAGTTTTAATAGTAAATTGATCTGGACCGTTCATGAATTAGTTACTATTCATTCCATTCTTCTATAAATAGAAGCTCATTCCTTCATTATTTCTTATGAATTCACTAAAACTCTAGAGAGAGAAATTATAGAGAGAAAGAAGAAGAGTATTTTGCTACTTCACTACTTATATATCCAGGGGTATTATTCTTTTGTATTCATGAAGAGAACTTCTGTTATTCCATTCTTTATTATTCTGTTAGAATAACCTGTATACGCGGAATCCCCTATACTTGGTGAAATTCTTCTGTTATTTCATTCTTTATTATTCTGTTGGAATAACCTGTATAAGCGGAATCCCCTATACTTGGTGAAATCCTTCTGTTATTCCATTATTTATTATTCTATTGGAATAACCTGTATACGCGGTTTACCCTATACTTTGTGGAATAACCTGTATATGCGGTTTACCCTATACTTGGTGATCTTCTTCTGTTATTCCATTATTTATTATTATGTTGGAATAACCTGTAAATGCAAAGTACTGCATACATGGTGAAATTCTTCTATTATTCCATTCTTTATTATTTTGTCGGAATATCTTGTCGGTGTGAATTTCACCTGACCTGGTTCCATTATTAATTATTCTATATTTATTATTCTGCTGGAATAACCTGTCTATGCGAAGTACCGCATGCATGGTGATTTCTGTTGTTATTCCATTCTTTATTATTTTGTTGGAACATCTTGTCGGTGTGAATTTCACCTGACCTGGTTTCGTTATTTATTATTCTGTTGGAATAACCTGTCTATGCGAAGTACCGCATACATGGTGATTTCTATTGTTATTCCATTCTTTATTATACTCAGTTGGTTAAAGTTTTGATTTCTATACTCCATGAAATTAGTGGAATATCCTTGATATTTGCTCTTCATCCAGTATCTTTTCATGGAAATATTTTTCTGAGCATTCTTGAATTTTACTTTACAAAGAAGTATCATGTTGACAATTTCGATGATATTTGTTCCTGGATAAATTAATTCTTGAACTTGATTTATTAAATTCTTATATCATTGTCATCATCCTCATGTTTATATTTTTTTGAAAGTCATCTGTGGCCTGTAGTGCATAGATGGACTTGGTATGATTATGACCAGGGATTATTCGATATAATCATGGTAGTAATGTTACAAATGATGTGGTAAAAGTCCTTATTGGCAGTAGTGCATTAATGGACGGCTTGTTGGCATGATCATGACCATTGATGAATACATGAATATCCTCGGCCCGTAGTGCATGGATAATTTGTGGTCATGACCTAATGAATATCCTTGGTAGTAGTCTTGTAGATGATGTGGATTATTTATTAAGCTAAGTCTCAGCGATAAAAGTGATGAAAAACTTTTTAAATCATAAAAGATAGTAAATTTTATTCTCTACTTGACTCTTTTGATGGATTGCTTATTCCGCTGCAGTTAAAATTGTTGTCTTTGTATTTTATCAGTTTAACATTGTTGAAGGCTAATGATAATTTATCCTGCATTATCTTAGTCATAATATTTCTTACTGGGCTAGTTGAGCTCACCCTTTCTTTCACTGTTCTCTTTAGGAAATGAGAACGTAGCAGGGACTAGTCGGGGAACGGAGTGATGTTCCAGATGATAGCATTAGTAGTCATCACTATTCTATGAAATAGTGTGATAATAATTGTAATGAGGACTTATTCTGAGAGTGGATATTGTCTAGAAGACAATATTTGTATTAAAACTCACAACTTTTGTTGTATATTTAAGATTGTATTTGTATTCTGTACCATGTATTTGGCGACCCAAGATGGGTGATGTATACCTATTTTGGGGGCGTCACAATGTATACCTGTTTTGGGGGCGTCACATTGGTGGCGGATGAAAGTCACTTGTGCAAGATGTAAATAATAATATAATTATCATTATTCGTAATGAAAGAGGTTATAAGGTTTTAGAACTTGGGAATTGAGAATGTATGTTGTTATATTTCAGTATATAATAATGCATGTTTGGCAAGAAGTGGACCATGACGTACGAAATCCGGGTATAAAGATAGACCGAATTTCGGGGCTTTACAAATTGGTATCAGAGCTGATAGGTTATAAACTTTAGGTATGAGTACCTAAGGCTATAATCGTAAAGAGAAGGTTAAGAAAATTGTTGAGTTAAACGATTAAAGACGAAGATCACCACGTGATCATAGTAAATTATAATAATAGATGATCTGTTGAACGATGAATGATTCATAGCTAATTCTATGAATGAATGGTACTACGAAGTAGTACGGGAAGAAGAACTCAGATTGAGTTGTAAAGGATAACATACGAATTAAAGAAAATTCGTATTAAGTAAAGAGAAAGTTAGAAGTTGTAAGATTTCAATTGAGGACTCATGTGATAGTTGAGTTGTATGAACCTTTGTTATGGACAGACGTTTGTGCTTTGGTGTAACTACTGCTCAGTTTATTACAGTGATAATCATTGGATTTGGTCGCACTATCAATATGTACATGACGAGAAGGTGAATCTTTTCTCATGTATATGCTTGATAGGTAGAGAACGAAAAAGTAGGTACGAGTTCTTGAAACTCATACTTATGGTAAGTTCGTGAGTCATAATCATATGGTATGTTTTTGAACTTCTCAGTGAATGGACGCTTATGGTCTGTCTGGGATAGTTCTTAAACTCATATTATTGTGGAAAGTTCTTGAACTTATAATGTGTGGTAAGTTGATGGACTGTACTAAGGTATAGGAATGTGTAGACTGAAAACAATTTATTTTTAGTAGACTTAGCATTGAAGGTGCTAGAGAAGATTAAGTATTGTCGCAAGTAAGACAATGAAGGAAGATGGAGAAATAGGATATTCCAAGTCATCTAGCTATGCTAGATTTGGAGGTTTATTGAAATTATGCTTATGTGTGCGCATTTTGAAAATGAAAGAATTGGTTCAACTTTTGGAACCAATGGATTTTAAAAGAACTATTCTTTATATGTCTATGCTAGTTGATTCGGCTAGACAGAAATTGATTTAAAATATCAAAATGAATTTTATATCATCAGTGCATTTGATGCAAAGATGGTAAAAGGATGGAGTTATTAATGCAATTAAACCTAGTGTTGGATATGATCTTAGGATCAACAACCAGCTATGGTATGATGTATAATGATGAAGTCATAAACTGACAAAGTCCTCAACGTACTGTGAAAAGTACAGTATAATGACGTCATATAACATTTTGATGTATTGTAAAAGAATTTAAAGAAGTAGTTGATGTCAATTGATTTGACTAGACGAATGTTTCAAGTTGATGTCCAATTTATTGGTATGGTCTAAGCTACCTGATTTGGCTAAGACGAATGGTATGTCATGATTAAAAGAAAATCGAGCTTTTATTAAAGAGTTATGCCGAACCAAATTGTTTTGGTGCGGAATCTAATGATTAAGTCTGAGGTGAACATACCCTGAAATGGGGTTATACGATGGGTTGATTGCCTACGTATGGAATAGGTAGTTTACCTTCTTTGTGATTGTAAACTAACCATGAAAGAAGGGTTTTCGGTGAAATGGTGTTAAAGCAAGTAAGAGTTCATGGTTGATTTGACCCCTCAGCAAAAGTATGAAATGTTTTTAAAGGAATCTTTATATTCCTATTTATTCCTTTTTCTTCATGATTCTTGGTAAGTTATGAAGCGAAGTTGAGAAGAAGAGAAAGGTAAAATTTTGAGGATGAAATTCTGTGAAGAAGGGGTGAATGTGATACTGTCATTTTAGAAATTCCGAGGACGGAATTTTTATAAGGAAGGAAGAATGTGACAATGTGAGATCCCGAATTTTTTTAAATGAAAGTATTCAATTTTCTTATAATTATTATTCTATTTAATAAATGGTTTAATTGATAAAAGGTTAAAGTTAAGGGTGATATGTGAAATTTTTTGCAAAGTATGCAAGTTGATATATAATATTCGATTGGTTAGGGAATATTCATTTTAGCAGGGAATATTCGTATGACGGCACAATCATTAGTGGACCCCACAACGGAAGTATTGTCGTAGTTAGAAAACGACAAAAATATCTTTTTCTAAAAATAAGGGGAAAGTTTTACTGTTAAACTGTTGAACTACCCGGTGGTAAAAGTGCAGTAATACGTGTGGTTGCATAGTAGCACACGGTATTGATTATTGATGCTTATGTTAGAAGGCACTCAGTTTACTCAATTATTGCTAAAGTAATTATTGCATAGTATCTCACGTTATTTGATTCAATTATTGTCACAATATCATCTGCATAATATTTTATATTATTAAATCAATAATTGAGACAACAAAGTTATTTATATTATTATTTGTAATATTGACGATGTCTAGAAAGTTCTGTCGAGGAGAGGTTTGGTCACCTAATTGCGCACCAATAGGGAGAAATCCTTATCGGAAAGCCCCCTCTTTCCTGGGAATGATCTGGTTGTTAAATATTGTGAGTTATAATATTAATGATAAATAATTGTTGAATTATTAAGAATGTGTTTATTGAAAATAAGTGCTTTATAAAAGTTAGAGGGGAATAATGCAAACTTGGAAAACTTTATGGGTACCAAAGTGTAATAAGTTAAATTAATCTGGACCATTGGTGGTGGTTTTAATAGTAAATCAATATGGACCATTGATGGTGATTTTTAATAGTAAATTTATCTGGACCGTCGGTGGTGGTTTTAAAAGTAAATCAATTTGGACCGTTGGTGGTGTTTTTAAAAGTAAATCAATTTGGACCGTCAGTGGTGGTTTTAAAAGTAAATCAATCTAGATCGTCGGTGGCGGTTTTAAAAGTAAATCAATCTGGACCGTCGGTTGTGGTTTTAATAGTAATTAATATAGACTGTCCGTTCTAATAGTAAATCAATCTGGACCGTTCATGAATTAGTTACTATTTAGTCATTTCTCCTATAAATAGAAGCTTAATTCTTCTTTCATTCTCACCAATTCACTGAGATTCACAAGAGAAGCTATAGAGAGAGAAACTATAGAGAGCAAGAAGAAGAGTATTCTTCTACTTCACTATTGTCGTATCCAGTCTTCTACTAAGGTAAGGGATGTTATTTTCATTCGGTAAGGGGTATTATTTCTTTCATATGAATAAGGAATACTATTTTTCGTATTCATCCTTTAATATGTCGGAATAACCTGTCTACGGGGATTACGTATCATATGACAGGTGAAAATCCATTTGCAGTTTCGTATGCTATTTCTTTTCATATTCTTAAATCTAAACTTACTATGGTAAATATTGCTTCTATAATCCTTGAAATTAGTGAAGTATCCTTGAGTTTTGCGCTTCATCCAGTATCGTTTTATTGGAATATTGATATGAATTTTCTTATTAAATATCAATATTTTCACTCGGGGTACTATTCACAGGTTACTATTCACCCAGTTACTATTCACTATAATATTATTCACTCGGGTATTCAAGGCACTTTTCATGCCAGGGTACTATTCATGAGTTACTATCCGTGGGTTACTATTCACCCGATTATTATTCACTCAAATATTATTCACTCGGGTATTTGGGGCACTTTTCATGTCTGGATACTATTCACGGGGTACTATTCCCGAAGTACTATTCACTAAAAAATTTATTTCTTTTCTGTCCAAATTATTTTTGATACATGGATATTATTCTTGAATTTTACTCCACAAAGCAGTATCACGTTGATAATTTGAATATTTTTAAACTCTGGATAAATTTAAAGTCTTTAATAATTATCCTTGATTTTGTTTGATTAATGCTTATATCATTGTCATCATCCTCATGCTTATGTTGTGATGAAAGTCATCTTTGACTTACGTGCATAGATGGACTGTTGATTGGTATGATTATGACCATGTATCATTCGGTATAATCATGACTCGTAATATTACAAATGATGAGGTAAAAATCCTCATTGGCATGTGGTGCATTGATGGATAGTTGTTGGTATAATTATGACCAGGGATTATTCGGTATAATCATGACCATTGATGATTACATGATTATCATTGGCCCATAGTGCAGGGATGATTCGATGATGTGGTTTATTTATTAAGCTGAGTCTCAGCGATAAAACTGTTTAAAAACTTTTTAAATCATAAAAGATAGTAGATATCTTGCTCTACTTGACTCTTCTAATGGATTTCTTGTTCCACTGCAGTTAAACTTGTTGTCTATTATATTATATCACTTTAACATTGTTGAAGACTAACAATAACTTATTCTGCATTACTTAGTCATAATATTTCTTACTGGACTAGTTGAGCTCACCATTTTCTTTCACTGTTCTCTTCAGGAAATGAGAATATATAGCTGGGACTAATCGTGGAACGGAGTGATGGCCCGAGATGGTGTTATAGTAGTCCTCACTATTCTAAAAAATAGTGTGCCAATAAATGTAATGAGGACTCCATTTGAGTTTGGATATTGTCTAGAAGACAATATTCGTAAAAAACTCTCACCATGTTGTATAATTAAGTTTGTATTTGTATTACGTACCATGTATTTGGCGACCCAAGATGGGTGATGTATACCTATTTTAGGGGGCGTCACAGTTGGTATCAAAGCTTAGGGATATGATCCCTGGCTAAGATGTGAGACAAGAACTAGGAGGGGAGAGTCGGGGAATTCCTTCGCTAGTATGACCTACCTAAGTTTATTTGGTATTTAATTGGTCGGTCAGAGTATAGGGATAATATGTGGCATATCAATTAACCCTTATTTTGTGGCAGTGTTTGAAAATGGCATCTGAAAATGTCGAGATAAGCATTGAAGCACATGAGACCGTTGAGTCACTAACGATCAATATCCAGGATAATGTGCAATAGGAAGACAATAATCCTCAGGTAAACAACAACACCGATCAAATGATGAACGATGGGATGTTCAGAGGCTTCATACAATTCATGCAACATCAGGCGAGAGTGGCTCCTATTCAAAATATAGATGGAAACACTGACAACTCACATATGGTCACCGCTAAGCAATTCAAGGAGCTGGGACCATCGGAGTTTTGGGGAAAGCTAGAACCACTTAAGGCGGAGACGTGGATAAAGCAGATCACCAATATATTTGATGTCTTGGGATGCTCCGAGGAGTAAAAGGTTCCCTTTGCCACCTTCATGTTGAGAGGAGAAGCAGATTACTGGTGGGAATCAGTAAAGCGTACTCAGCCTACCGCACTCAAAATGTCTTGGGAGAAGTTTCAAGAGCTGTTCAATGATAAGTACATTCCCGAAAGTATTCATCACATGAAGGAGGTGGAGTTTATCAAGTTGGAGCAAAATAATATGATCGTGTCGTAGTATGAGGCTAAGTTTGCCGAGTTGTCCCGGTTCGCATCCCATTTGGTTAATAATGAGGAGAGAATGACGCGAATGCTTCTACGAGGTTTGAGACCCGAAATACGTCAATACCTTATTTCTCATAAACTATGTTTGCATTCAGATGTTGTAAATAGGGCTCAGTTATTGGAGCACCATAATTAGTCAACCGAACTAAGAGAAAGCAGCCGGCAAGTTGATAATACAAGTGGTAGCAGTCATCGAAGCGGTGACAACAAACGTGGAGGGAATCAACATGCCAGAAATGGTAACCACTTCGGTGGTAATCATGGCCAAGATAATGGAAGAAATGATTTAAGTGAAAATTTCAAGAAGAAAAGATTTAACGATGACGGGAAGACGTCGGCACCAGCAACAGCAACAAATTCTAGGGGAGGAGAACGACCGCCAGTTAGATGCTACAGATGCGGAGAGGAGGGACATATAAGTTCAAACTGTCCACAGCCTTCCAAGGTATGTTTTAGTTGTGGAAAAGACGGTCACATAGCTCAATTTTGTACTGTAGCAAAATTAAGTTCACCTAGGACGGTGGCACCAAAGCAAATACGAACAAAAAAAAGTCAGCAGTTTCAGGAAGAGCATTTTTTGTGACTTCTCAAAAAGTGAGTAACCCGAATGAAGTTAGCACGGGTTAGTTAATTATAAATTCTTAAGAAGTCTATACCTTATTAGATACTGGTTCTACCCACTCTTTTATTTCTCCTACTTGCGCTCAACGTTTAAATTTAACTACGGAGAAATTAGACTTTGACTTATTGGTTGAAACTCCGTTAGGAGAAACCTTCGTTACATCCACTATTTATAAATATTGTTTGATTCAAATTGACACTTTCACATTACCTGTCGATCTTATCTCTTTGAAAATACCTGCATTCAATGTGATTTTAGGGATTCATTGGTTAACCACTCGTCATACTAAAATTGATTATTTTTCGTAAGGTTGTTAGCTTTCATAATTCTAACCAACATGTTATGCGAATTCAAGTAACCAAACCACTAAAGTCATTCACTATCATATCAAGCCATAAAGTTATTCGTTTATTAAAAAACGGATGTCAAGCTTTCTTAGCCATGTCACAAATTTAAACAAAAAATACGTCAGATCTGAATGATATTTCTATTATTAAAAAAAAAATCCTGAAGAACTTCTTGGTCTACCCTCAGAGCGTGAAATTGAATTTTGTATCGACCTTGAACCCGATACAAAATCCTCAAATATTTATTCTCCTAAAATGAACATAACATGTATCAAAGACGTTGGCTCAAGCTGTTGAAGATTACGACCATACCATTCAATATCATAGTGGAAGAGTAAACATGGTAGCTGACGAGTTAAGTGGAAGATCGTATGCGTTTACCAGTGCGATATTGTTAACACAAAGACCCATTTCGTACGACTTACAAAAGATGGAGATAGAGTTAAAGACTCTAAGAACCTACATGAAGATAGCGAATATACGATTAAAACTGACTTTAATCAATAAAGTTATAGCCGATCAAGCTACAGACTTAGAACTGATGAATGTGAAAAAGAAAGTGCAAGAAGGAATTATTCCAGAAGTAAGAGTTGATGAAGTAAGGAAAGCTCAAACCCTAGATTTTATTGGTCTATTTGAAATCCTTGACCGAGTAGGAACTGTGGCCTATAGAATCGTTTTACCGCCAAGTATGCCGCGTGTTCATAACATTTTTCACGTATCGATGTTACGTAAATATGTGGACGACCCAAACCACATTATTGAATTAGAACCGGACAAGATAGCGAAAGATTTAACGTATGAAGAAGTACCTATTAAAATCTTGGATAAGAAGGATCATATTTTACGCTCAAAGGTTATAGCTCAAGAGTTAGAATCTGACGAGGTATTCTCATCTCTTCGGCATACCAGGTACGTACGTAAATTTCGAGTGTGAAATTTCATAAGGAGGGGAGATTGTGAGATCTCGAATTTGTTTAAATGAAAGTATTCAATTTTCTTATAATTATTCTATTTAATAAATAGTTTAGTTGATAAAAGGTTAAAGTTAAGGGTGATATGTGAAATTTTTTGAAAAGTAAGCAAGTTGATATATAATATTCGATTGGTCGGGGAATATTCATTTTAGTAGGGAATATTCGTACAATGGCACAATCATTGGTGGACCCCATAACAGAAGTATTATCTTAGTTAGAAACGACAGAAATATCTTTTTAAAAAAAATAACTACGAAAAGTTTCTTCGTTAAATTGTTGAACTACCCTATGGTAAAAAAGTAATGCGAATACGCTGGCGTGGTTACATAGTAGCACACGGTATTGATTATTGATGCTTACGTAAAGAAGCCACTTAGTTTACTCAATTATTGCTACAAAGAATTGTTGCATAGTATCTCACGTTATTTGATTCAATTATTGTCACAAAGATCATCTCGCATAATATTTTATATTATTAAATCAATAATTGAGACAACAAAGTTATTCATATTATTATTTGCAATATTGATGATGTCTAGAAAGTTCTATCGAGGAGAGGTTTGGTCACCTAATTGCGCGCCAATAGGGAGAAATCCTTATCAAAAAGCCCCCTATTTCCTGGGAATGATCTGGTTGTTAAATATTGTGAGTTATAATATTAATGATGAATAATTGTTGAAGTATTAAGAATGTGTTTATTAAAAATAAGTGATTTACAAAAGTTAGAGGGGAATAATGCAAACTTAGAAAACTTTATGGGTACCAAAGTGTAATAAGTTAAATTAATCTGGACCATTGGCGGTGGTTTTAATAGTAAATAAATCTGGACCATCGATGGTGTTTTTTAATAGTAAATCAATCTGGACCGTCGGTGGTGGTTTTAAAAGTAAATCAATCTTGACCGTTGGTGGTATTTTTAAAAGTAAATCAATCTGGACCGTCGGCGATGGTTTTAAAAGTAAATCAATCTGGACCATCGGTGGTGGTTTTAAAAGTAAATCAATCTGGACCGTCGTTTATGGTTTTAATAGTAATTAATATGGACTGTCCGTTCTAATAGTAAATCAATCTAGACCGTTCATGAATTAGTTACTATTTAGTCATTTCTCCTATAAATAGAAGCTTAATTCTTCTTTCATTCTCACCAATTCACTGAGATTCACAAGAGAAGCTATAGAGAGAGAAACTATAGAGATCAAGAAGAAGAGTATTTTACTACTTCACTATTGTCGTGTCCAGTCTTCTACTAAGGTAAGGGATGTTATTTGTTTGGTAAGGGGTATTATTTTTTTCGTATGCATAAGGAATATTATTTTTCGTATTCATCCTTTAATATGTCAGAATAACCTGGCTACGGGGATTACGTACCGTATGACAGGTGAAAATCCATTTGCAGTTTTGTATGTTATTTCTTTTTATATTCTTAAATCTAAACTTACTATGGTAAGTATTGCTTCTATAATCCTTGAAATTAGTGGAATATCCTTGAGTTTTGCTCTTCATCCAGTATCGTTTTATTGGAATATTGATCTGAACTTTCTTATTAAATATCAATATTTTCACCCGGGATACTATTCACGGGTTACTATTCACCCGGTTACTATTCACTATAATATTATTCACTCGGGTATTTGGGGCACTTTTAATGCCGAGATACTATTCATGAGTTACTCTTCACCCAATTACTATTCACTCAAATATTATTCACTCAGGTAATTGGGGCACTTTTCATGTCGGGGTACTATTCCCAAAGTACTATTCATAGGGTACTATTCACGGGGTACTGTTCACCGAAAAATTTATTTCTTTTCTATTTAAATTATTTTTGATACATGGATATTATTCTTGAATTTTACTCCACAAAGCAGTATCACGTTGACAATTTGGATATTTTTAAACTCTGGATAAATTTAAAGTTTTTAATAATTATCCTTAATTTTGTTTGATTAATGCTTATATCTTTGTCATCATCCTCATTCTTATATTGTGATGAAAGTCATCTTTGGCTTACGTGCATAGATGGACTGTTGATTGGTTTGATTATGACCATGTATCATTCGGTATAATCATGACCCGTAATATTATAAATGATGTGGTAAAAATCCTCATTGACCTATGGTGCATTGATGGATAGTTGTTGGTATAATTATGACCAGGGATTATTCGGTATAATCATGACCATTGATGATTACATGAATATCCTTGGCCCGTAGTGCAAGGATGATTCGATGATGTGGTTTATTTATTAAGTTTAGTCTCGGCGATAAAACTGTTGAAAAACTTTTTAAATCATATGAGATAGTAGATATCTTGCTCTACTTGACTCTTCTAATGGATTTCTTGTTCCGCTGCAGTTAAACTTGTTGTCTATTATATTCTATCACTTTAACATTGTTGAAGACTAACGATAACTTATTCTGCATTATTTTAGTCATAATATTTCTTACTGGGCTAGTTGAGCTCACCCTTTTCTTTCACTATTCTCTTCAGGAAATGAGAATATATAGCTGGGACTAATCGGAGAACGGAGTGATGGCTCGAGATGGTGTTATAGTAGTCCTCACTATTCTTTAAAATAGTGTGCCAGTAAATTTAATGAGGACTCCATTTGAGTTTGGATATTGTCTAAAAGATAATATTCGTGTAAAAACTCTCAACTCATGTTGTATAATTAAGTTTGTATTTGTATTTTGTACAATATATTTGGCGACCCAAGATGGGTGATGTATACCTATTTTGGGGGCATCACAGACAACCCAGAAAATCGGATTGTCCAGAGTTTAAGATTTAAAGAATTAGTTATTAATAAAATGAATTTTTATTAATAGTATTCTGTGTTATGTGTTTATTATTCGTTCTAGAACCCAGAATGATTATAAATCGGGAGGATTCTGGCTATGAGCTGGACTGAACGAGTAAGAATTTTCAATACGAAAATAAAAAAATTTCGGGAACAAAATATTTTTTGGGGAAAAAGACGAAATAGACACTATTCGCCTGACAAAACCCTAAGGGTTAGGGTTTGAATAACCTAAGCCTTTCTGAAAGTTCGGTATGTCTAAATGACATTTTGTCGAAAGATTTGACGATAATATATCGTGAAAAGTTAAGTAAGCCGATAAAAGTGTTTCTCGAAAAACGTGCAGAAATCGTATGAAATAAAAACGATGAAAAGTACGATTATGTACTTTTCATTCGTTTAACTATGTTAGGGGAAAACGTGAAGGAAAATGCTTAACACTAAAATGTGTTTTTTAGTTTTTCGAAGATCCAAAGAATGCGTAAAAGTTAATCGGTAAAGATAAGACGAAATATCAAAAAATATTTAGATTCTGAGAATCGCAGTTTTTAAAACTGTCGGACGAAACCCGAAAGACGGAAGCACGAAGCTTCCAAGGGAAAATATGTGAATAGTAAGGAGGTGGGAATAGTAAGGATGTGTGAATAGTAAGGCAGTTTGGCCAAATGACCAAAATACCCCTAGCCTTGAAAATCTATAAATAGGAAGCTTAATTCATTTGTTTAGGATTTTGAAAATCCTACAACTTTTGAGAGAGGGAGAGAGAGATTTCGGATGAGAAAGAAGTAGAAAAGGAAGAGGAAAAGCTTGCTCGTGAGCAAACTTTGTCCGACGGAAGGAGATTAAAGAAGAAAGGTAATCCGAAAACCTAACTTCTAGATAATTTTCTTTATGTTTTATATGTTTAAAACATAGCTTAATGAGAATAAGAAGTAAAATATGTTAGGAATGATTTAATATGGTTGAAATCATGAGAAAAAGAAGAAATAAGAAATTAGAAGTTTATTTTATAAATTTCGTAAGGAAGTGTAAGATTCGTAATGAATTAGAATGATCCGAATGGATCATATGAATGATTAGGTGAAATAAGTAAGGAATGGTGTTTTATAACATCAAATTCCAAGAAAAAGTAAAATCGTAATCAAAATATTGATTAAAAATGAAGAACTAACAAAGAACGCGAAGAACGCGAAGAACGTTGTTGATGGACAAATTTAAAACCATTGTAGTGTAATTGTTGTTGATGCACAAGTTTAAAGCCATCGCGTATAAGTTAGATGCTTATTGCTTGGTTAGGAATGGTAGAAACGTTCATGAAGAACGGATTAAAACTGAGCTATAACAAAGTTTTGGCAAAAAATTTTGTAAAAGACAAACGAGAATTAGAAAGTTAGTAAATGAATTCGAACGTGTATAGTTTCATAAGAATGTAAGAGAATGTAGAAAATGTGAGTCGTAGACTCAAGAACGAATGAGTTCCGAGTTCGGATGACCGAATTACGGACGAACGAACGAAGAATGTTAAAAACGTAAAATGAATGAAGGGTGAAGATTAAGCCAATTGAATGGCACGTTAATGGATTCAAAATGATGTTCTGTCCAAGGGTAATCGAAGTACATAAGATAAGGAAGAGAATGGATTTGGAATGACCTCGTTCCGAGTTATAACGAAGAAGTAATGAGATCAAAAAGTAAGCGTCTCAAAATGAAGTTAACACTTAGAAAGTTTTTCTAAGATTAGGGCTTGGCGCCGCAGCACCAGCCATGCCTTATAAGGTTGCGCTGCAGCACCAGACCGGGGAGTTCCATACTAGAAACTCGTGCCACAGTGCGAGCTATAACAAGGAGAGTGAGACCGCGACGCCAATGGCAATCGCAGCATGTGAAGTATGAAAGAAGGAGGGTGGCGCCCACAAATACCAAGCCAGTTGTCCAATCTCGCAGAGTAGGCCGCAATGCGGAGATTTGTAAAGGGGACCCAGTCTTGTAGAAGCGCCGATGTAAAGATAAAGGCCAAAGATGAGCTTTTAACCGCTCAATTCTTCAAGCGATGTGCAAGAAAGAAATATGAACATGTAGTTTAACTAATGTAACACTTAATCAAGTGTATTAAACCTTTAATGAAGATTGAACGTAAAGATTAAACGATATTAAAAGACAAAGAATGTGGACGCGGGTTACAGAACTGATATACGGGGACCGTAGTCACGAGAAACGAACGTGGGGGATTGCTATTATTGTGATTCCTTAGACGTTGAGTAATGAGGGTAATGTATAACATTTCGATGTTATGACATGGTAATGAGAGATGAATGTAAAGCGTATAGACACTGTGAACGCATTGTTGTTGTGATGAACGATCGGTCTTAGCATACAACGAACCGTATGGCTTTGACATTAAGAAATAATATTGAACATGGGGTCAGATGATAGTAATGAATGAAAGTGATTAAAACCTTAGGTAAATGTTGAATGAGAGATTAAGGGATGAACAACGTAAACGTTGAATACATAAATGATTCTCGTGAATCGTATTCATGTCGGGCGAACGTTCTAAGTATACATTGGTTGTATGACTTAGACGTTGACGAAGGTAGTAAGTAAGATATGAATTATCAAGAAAGCCGTAGTGAACGATTATAAGATTAATCAAAGCCGAATGTGAGTCGGATGGAGAATGTTAGAATGTAATGTAAGCGTTAAACACTTGAACCTACGTGAAGGTTAAGTGTACGCAAATATTAAACGGGTAGAACCTACACCCCGTGTATGGTTTGACCATAAGGTAATGAAGATCAATGATTAAACCTGTGAACGGTGAAGAAGCTGAATTAAAGACAAGGAAGTATAACATAAAGAAGTTGAGTTAATTTTTATAACTTGGATAACGTTCCGAGTTGAATGAACCGGACGTTGTAAGATAAGAATAAGGTAATGTAAAATGTTTAACGCTATAAATGCGTAGAATAAATATTGAATGATCATTCTGAGTATACAAAAGACTATATGACTTAGACGATAAAGAATGAATCCTGAGGTATGGCATTTAGTTGACAGAAAGCCATAAGGAATAAGAAATTGACTTAACGAACATTATAGTTTAATGGTTCGGATAAGTTAAGATGAGTTTAGGTGGTAGTACAATTGTAACCTTTGATGGTTGACATATGGGAACTGGTCTAAACAATTCCTTCAGAGAGCGAAGGTATATACTGGCCGGCAACCGATCTAACTCAATTTGTTATGGGCGGCAGTAGATGAGACAGGAACTTGTTTGTTGGTTGTTTGTGGGAAACCACTCAGAGTACCATATGGACTACTATCAGAGAAGCGATATGTGCTGAGTCCTAGAGGAGTTATAAGAAGAAGATAAGAATGTAAATCATCAAAGATGATGAATGTATTGAGTAAGACATCTCTGTATATCATAAAGTCATAAACCGGTAAAGGAAGTTGTCACGTAAACTTAGGTTGACAGAACGCGAACCTTAAGAAGTAAAGTTAAGTAAACCAATGTGAACGTCAAGTATATGACTAATTAGTGTATGTGTTATTTCCTTATGTGCTACATAGCAATTGGAATGAGCAGTTCAGCGTAAACTATAAGTTGTAGCTGTGCGTAAGTCAAGTTTCCTAACTTTATTCATATTTTAAATGAATGATAGTTTCTAAAACTTCTCAGATGTTGAACTTGAGAAGTTTTGTCTATGTGCAAATGTGTGATATTTATACAAGGTATTAGAATGTATGAGGCCTTGTGCCACAATTTGAACACTTCAGTGTTTCTATGAGATGAACTATTTTGTGATTGAACTTTTTAATAAGAGAATGTTCTGTTTATACATGAACCGTTATTGTTAAGTCTGTGCTATTGATTCTAGCCAGATAGAATGTGTATGAAAGAGAGTAGAGAATGAAAGTATTTCAAAGTGAATGTGACTAATGTTTAAAAATGATAGGAATCGAGATTATTCATATTATTCAAGCTGCTTCATAACCTTTGTTCGGTTATTGAAGTCTTAAAGGAATGTTTAAATTCTTGAAGTTGTTTGTTCAACTACTAAGACTTGCTGAGAAATTGAATTCTCACACTTGCTTTAAATAAAAACACTTTCAGCGAACGATATTAGAAGAACTTAAGGATCCCGTAAAGATCAAGTTGATCGATATCCAGAAGAAGTTCCATTCATTATATGAATGAGCGTGAAGATCAAGTGAAGACTTGTAATATAGAATGATAGAATTAAACTATAGAATAGTTTAATGAACGATTATATATCCTTGGTGGCGGATGAAAGTCACTTGTGCAAGATGTAAAGAATAATGTAATTATCATTATTTGTAATGAAAAAAGGTTATAAGGTTTTAGAACCTGGGAATTGAGAATGTATGTTGTTATATTTTAGTATGTAATAATATATGTTTGGAAAGAAATGGACCGTGATGTACGGAATCCGGGTATGAAGATAGACCGAATTTCGGGGCGTTACATCTTCTCCATATTAAAAGTCAACCAACAATGTTTTATCCTTGTAACATTAATCAACAGTTCCTATCCACAATCATGTGAATAACTCATAATCGTAATTATGGTTCTAAATTCCTCTTCGCTCCCAGAACGAAGATAATTTTCATCACCTATTTTTACCTGAAACATCAAAGATCATGGTTATACAAAATCACAGTTCCTATTCATAATCATACTGATAAATTCATCTTTGCACTATGGGCCAAAGATATTCATCAACAGTTCGTCTTTGCACTACAAGCCAAAGATATTCAACAACATGTCATCTTTGCACTACGGGCCAAAAATATTCAACAACAGGTCATCTTTGCACTACAGGCCAAAGATATTAATATCTCAAATAAATATATAATCATTTCAGAATTTATATAAACAATAGTTATAACCATGTTGATCAATTCACCTTTGCATTTAAGCTAAAGATATTCAATTATAAATTCAATGGTCATGATCATACCAGTTAACGATTCATCTTTGCACTTCTAGTCAAAGAGAACTCATAGTCACGATCATACCAATAATCTACCCATCTTTACACTCAAGTGAAAGAGAAATTTCATCACCAAGATTATAAAATTGTTATATATGATAATAAAAACAATATAATCAAAACACGGATTTAATTTCAAGAGTAAGATTCATAAATCAACGATAATTTGGTCAGAAAAAGAAACCAATTTATCATAAATAGTACCCCGTGAATAGTAACTCATGAATAGTAACTCGTGCATAGTACCCCGTATTCGTAAATAGTACCGTATACGTAAATAGTTTCATATACATGAATAATGTCATATACGTGAATAGTGTCGTATACGTGAATAGTACCATATACGTGAATAGTAACTCCGACATGAAAAAGATAAAGTTTCACAATAAAATTCATATCAATATTTTGATATAATGATATTAAAGGAAATAACATCATTTACTTGAAAAAAATAACATCCCTTACCTCAAAAGAATAACACTTCTGACTAAAATATCGGATATAATACTGAAGAAAACTTGCACTGTATAGCAACACTCAAGATATCTACATACTCACAAAAATACGCTCGATATTATAGAGAGAGAAACTTCTGATAATGGTGTGATTTTTAATTCTAACCTAAGCACCCTATTTATAGGAAAATGCTTAGAACACCAAAATAGAAAATTTAATAAAATATTATTTAATTTATTATTATTTTTACTTAGCATACCACATCACAATCTCAGCACTCCACAAGTGGGTCCCACCATATTAAAAATGTTTTTTGTAAAAAAAATATTTATAACCCCAAAAATCAATTATCCCGGAACTTCAATAATTCAAAATAAATAGCCTTTTATCAGAAAAAATTGAATCTTATGTCCATGCAATAGGAAATTTAATTCTCTACAACATTGTAGAAGAAAGTTTTTCCAAATTCCAAACAAAAAATGACCGAAATCCACATACGGATGATTTTCAACACTTCCATTCCGACAAAATACTGATAAAACACCTCAGCATTAAGTCCTTCATTTATATCCACATAAAATAAATATGTTCTTATCATATAAATCAATAATTAATTATTCACAAATAATATTACAGAATCACAATAATGACAATCAGGTCGTTCCCAGGAAAGAGGGGGCTTTCCGATAAGGATTTCTCCATACTAGCGCGCAATTAGGTGACCAAACCCCTTTCCTAGACAGAACTTCCTTAGAAATTTCCAATAATGCTATCTAATAATATTATTCAAATAATATGAATTATTTATCTGATAATGGGAAATACTGTGCAGTGACAATTATTGAATCAATAATATAAAATATCAACGTAAAAATTATTGAATGAATAAAATAAAATTACTGAGTATTAATTACTGTAAAAATTATTGAGTTGTGACTTCTTACGTAAGAATCAATAATTAGAATTATTGTACAATACCGTGTGCTACTGTACAACACCATGTATTACTGTATTTTAACCACCGGGTATTCCTACAGTTTTAACGGTAACAACTACGCCTTTATTTATAAAAAACTCATACTTGTCATTTTCTTCATCCGACAGTTTTTCGTTATGGGACTCATAAATAGTTGCTCCGTCGTATGAATATTCTCTGACATCTAGAATATTCCACGACAAAAAGAATATTCCCCGACAACAATGAATATTTTATAACCACTTGCTTCTTTTGAAAAATTTACATATATCACCCTTAACTTTAAACTTTTATCAATTTAACTATTTACTAAATAGAAAAATTGAATACTTTTATTTCATAAAATTTGGGGTCTTACAAGTTATACAATAAAATCTGTTGTAATCCCAAACAAGGAATTAGTTCATTGTCATTGAATTAAAATCAAGAATCCACAACTAAATAAGAATTAAAAGATAAAGTAAGATTAGAGAAGAGAATAGAATTTGTTTTTCGCAAATCTCATGTTCCCTCTTGCTCCTGCTTTGAATCTTCAATGGTCTCCAAGTTTCATCATTCTCCAAATCTAATAAGAACTAGGGTTGTGACGCCCCCAAAATAGGTATACATCACCCATCTCGAGTCACCAAATACATGGTACAAAATTCAAATGCAAACTTAATTATACAACTGTTGTGTAAAATACGACAAAACATAGCTGAGAGTTTTAATACGAATATTGTCTTCTAGACAATATCCAAACTCAAATGGAGTCCTTATTACAATTATTATCACACTATTTTATAAAATAGTGAGGACTACTATATCCACCATCTCAAACCATAACTTCGTTCCCCGACTAGTCCCGACTACGTTTTCAATTCCTGAAGAGAACAATGAAAGCAAAAGGGTGAGCTCAACTAGCCCAATAAGAAATATTATGACTAAGATAATGCATAATAAATTATCGTTAGCCTTCAACAATGTTAAACTGATAAAATATAATAAACATCAAGTTTAACTGCAGCGGAACAAGTAATCCATTAGAAGAGTCAAGTAGATCATGATATCTACTATCTTTTATGATTTTAAAAGTTTATCATAAATTTTATCACTGAGACTCAGCTTAATAAATAATCCACATCACTGAATTATCCATACACTATGGACCAATGATATTATTAGTATCATGACCACGAATTATCCATGCACTACGGGCCAAGGATATTCATGTTTTCACCAATGATCATGAACATGCCTAACAACAATTCAACTTTACACCCTTGGCCGAAGAGAACGCGTGATCATGATAATACCAATAACTGTCGCTGAGACTCAGCTTAAGAAATAATCCACATCACTTGTAACATTACAAGTCATGATTATACTGAATAATCCCTGGTCATAATCATATCAATCAATAGTCCATCTATACACAACGGGCTAAAGATGACTTTCATCACAATATAAGTATAAGGATGATGTCAATGATATAAAAATTCAATCAAACGAGATCAAGGATAAATATTAAAGACTTTAAATTTATCCAAAGTTTAAAAATGTTCAAATGGTCAACATGATACTGCTCTGTGGAGTAAAATTTAAGAATAATATTGTATCAAAAATTATTTGGACAAAAAAGAAATTAATTTTTGTCATGAATAGTATCCCGGGTGAATAGTACTCGAGTGAATAGTATCCCATGAATAGTAATTCAAGAATAGTACTCTGTGAATAGTACTCCGACATGAAAAAGTTGAAACTTATCAAGAATGCTCAGAATAATATTTCCATGAAAAGATGCTAGATGAAACGCAAATTTCAAGGATATTCTACTAATTTCATGGAGTATAGAAGTCAAAACTTAACAAAATGAGTATAGAATTCGGAATCTGAAACGAAATAATATTACTTACATACTACAGAGTATGGAAGAAAATATTATTTCTTACGAATATTGAACATAAATAATATCCCTTACAACAGTTGAACGAAAATAATATTCCTTACGAATATTGAACGCAGATAATATTCCTTACGAATATTAAACGAAGATAATATTTCTTGCGAATATTGAACGAAATAAAATTACTTACGAATATGAAAAATAATATTGTAAGCGAATATGAAATAAATAATACCCCTTACCTCAAAAAGAGAGCAATTCCGAATGGTATAGCGGATATTTTCTTGAAGAAAATTTTTACTATTTTCTACACTCAAAACTTCCTTAAACTTTAAAGAAATACACTCCATATTATAGAAGAAGAATTCTCTGACTCTGGTGTGATTTTCTTTTCTAAACTGAACATCCTATTTATAGGAGAAGGGAAGAATACTATTTGGACGCACAGTAAAGGAAATCACGGATGAATAGTGTATTTACAATTTTTTTTTTCTGATTTTACAGTTAACGGTAAAATTTTTTCCGTTATTTTCATAAAAAGATATTTTTATCTTTTTCTTATTTTGAAAGTAATTCCGTTGTGGGGTCCACTAATGATTGCGACGTCGTACGAATATTCCCTGATAGAACGAATATTCCCCGACCAATCGAATATTTTATAACCACTTGCTTACTTTGCAAAATTGATAAATATTACCCACAACTATAACATTATATCCAATCCACACCTTAATATTAAAAAATATATATTCCGAGAAAATTAATCTTTATTCATAAAATTTGGGGTCTTACAACCTCCCATTCTTATGAAATTTCATCCTCGAAATTGACGTACGTACCTGGTATGTCGAAGAGATGAGAATACCTTAATTTCATTTCAGATTCTAACTCTTGAGGTATAACCTTTGAGCGTAGAATACTTTAATTTCATTTCATTTCAGTATTGCACAGTATTTTTAAATTATTGATTCTTACGTAAGAAGGCACTACTCAATAATTGTTACAGTAATTACTGTTCAATATTTTATTTTATTGATTCAATAATTGTTGCGTTGATATTTTATATTATTGTTGTTTCAATAATTATCACTACATAGTATTTCTCATTATCATATCAATAATTCATATTATTTGAATAATATTATTAGATAGCATTATTGACAATGTCTAAGGATGTTCTGTTTAAGGAAGTTCTGTCTAAGGAGATGTTTGGTCACCTAATTGTGCGTCAGTAAAGAAAAATCCTTATCGAAAAGCCCCCTCTTTCCTGGGAACAACCTGGTTGTCATAATTGTGATTCTGTAATATTATTTGTGAATAATTAATTATTGATTTATATGATAAGAAAATATTTATTTTATGTAGATATAAATGAAGGATAGGAAAATATTTATTTTATGTGATTATAAATGAAGAAATTAATGTTGAGGTGTTTTATCAGTATTTTGTCGGAATGGAGGTATTAAAAATCATCCGTATGTGGATTTCGGGCATTTTTCGTTTGGAATTTGGAAAAACTTAAAACTACAAAGTTGTAGAGAATTCAATTTTCTATGGAATGGACATAAAATTCGTATTTTTTCTGACAAAAAGGCTATTTATTATGAATTATTGAAGTTTTCGGAAATTAAATGTTTTTATTAAAATTATGGGTGGGACCCATTTTTGTTTTTTTTAAAAACATGTGCTGGAAATTTTTTTCAAATGTGACGACTGGTCTTGGATGGCTGGCATGCATAGAAGATGAGAAAAAAAAATATATTATTTTATTAATTTAGTCTCTTTTGGCGTTCTAGCATTTTCCTATAAATAGGGTGCTTAGTTAGAATTGAAAATCACACCATAAACAAGTTTTCTCTCTCTATATATTATCGAGTGTATTTTGTGAGTATTTAGATACTTTGAGAGTTGTTATTCAGTGCAAGTTTCCTTCAGTATTACATCCGATATTCTAGTCAGAAGTACTATTCTTTTGAGGTAAGGGATGTTATTTTCTTCGTAAATGATATTATTTTCTTCAATATCATTATGCTGAAATATTGATATAAATTTTATTGTGGAATTTCTACCTTTTTGTGTCAGGGTTACTATTCACGTATACGACACTATTCACAAATACGGCACTATTCACCGAAAAATGAAATTTTCTCTTCTTTGTCCCAGATGTCTATTATGGTTACTATCTTTGATTGTATCCACATTTTGATCTTCATTCTTGAATTTTACTCCATTATAGTTTATTGTGGAGTATTTTTAAACTTGAATTATCTAAAGTACGAATCTCTAATCTTTATCCTTTTATCTCACTGGATTCGTTCTCTAAAATGTTTTTCATCCTCCTCAGTCTTTAATGGTGATACTTGATGAATATCTTTGGCATGTAGTGCGAAGATGAATGATTACCTAATGAATATCTTTGGCCCGTAGTGCAAAGATGAACAGGTGTTGAGATGAACATGACCAATTGGTGATACAAATAAATATCTTTGGCCAGTAGTTCAAAGATGAATATTTGATGCAAGATGTATATTGATTGATGTTATAGGGTTAAAATATTGATGATGGACTTTTAAATTCATAGATGATAGTAGATTTCATTATCTACTTAACTCTTCTAATGAATTATTGTTTCCGCTGCAGTTGTTGATCTAAAACTTGTTGTTTATTATATTTTATTAGATTTTTCCATGTTGAAGACTAAGGATAATTTGTTGTATATTATCTTAGTCATAATATTTTTTACTGGGCTAGTTGAGCTCACCCTTTTCTTTTTTGTTCCATTTTTCTTCTCAGGAAGCGAGAATATAGCAGGAACCAGTCGGGGTATAGAGTGATGGTACTAGACAGTTGTTTTAGCAGTCCTCACTATTTTTGTAAAATAGTGTATCAATAATTTGTAATGAGGACTTTATCTGAGTGTGGATATTGTCTAGAAGACAATATTTATATTTAAACTCACAGTTTATGTGTTGTCGTATTTTGCACGGCAATTGTATTAATGAAGTTGTAGTTATTTCTGTACCATGTATTTGGCGACTCAGAATGAGTGATGTATACCGATTTTGGGGGCGTCACAGTTGGTATCAGAGTTTAGGGATATGGTCTGTGACACCCCCAAATCTAGGTACTTCATTCCCTCAAGATTTGGTGTTCACTATCTATTCATTCATATTTATCTACCCAAATATAATAAAAATTAAATCATAAATCCTCCCTTTAAAAGGGTTACATCATTAATCAAAGAGTTTTCCCAGGTTGTCTAACCTTAAATATCAATCAAGTGCGGAAATAAAATTATTACATCACATCATTAATTAAAAGTTTATCATCATAACAATAAATGAAATTACAAGTCTTCATCACTTGTACATTTTTCCTTTTCCTTTGCTAGTTGTAGGTTCGTCGACCTTCTCAACTTTAGCTGCAATGAGTGTATATATATTCAAGAGTGAGAAAAACAAATGCTCAATAGATATAGCAATGAATCAAATAAGAATATAATAGCTGTCAATGAATAGGCTCATCAAAACTGAATAGTACTCTATCAATAATAACCAAAGACTGGAATCAAAATATGGAATATATATCTGAGGGTCATAAGACCACGAACTATGTCCACAGTTGTAAGTAATCTTTCAACTTCAACTTTAACAGTCATAAGACTATAAAGACTCCTCGTACTTAGGGGGATCAACCCTTCGTACAATGTTTTGTGTACAAACAATTCAACGCTAAGCGTAAATTATCCCCTAATAATAGGGTTGTTCATCTCAGTATTTAGAGTACAAGTCCGCACCAAAGAAAGTTGGTTTTGGATAAGCTTTCAAGGGTAATTTAAAGTTTAACGATCATCAACTAGGGGACTAGTTGAATCAACAATGCTTGATAACACAACAGTTGTTTAATAACAATATAACATAGAATAATTGAGAATCATAGGTGAATTGACTATATATATTAAACTCATGCTTGAAAATAACTAGAGAGCATAAGTATTGAACAAAATGAATAAAATGATAAACCTTTGCTTGAACAATAAATAAGCTAAGGTTAGGGTCTTATAACATTATAAATGAAATTACTGAACGTACATTAACTGATAGCAAGCTGAAAACTAAAAACTTGCCCAACATGGTATTAACTAATGCAAAGTAATAAAACAGCTCAATAATAGAGACGAGAGTTCAAAAATTGCGTTCATTATACAGGAATAGAACTTAAGAAACTTGCTTAACTATAAACATGTTAGAATGAATCAACCATAATGAGAATTCTAATAACATTAGAGTTAAAGCTTGATCAAATGAAATTTAGGAACAAATGACTTGTTCAATAACAGTTTAAGGTAGGAAACTTGCTCAATTAAAAGAATAAAGTTACACAATGTAATAATAGAACTAGCTCAACGAAAGTGTAGAGTTAGAAAACTTGCCTCGAGCGTAAGCTATAATATTAAAACTCACGTTCACCTATACATAGTATCAAAACCAGAACATCTATTAGACATACTAATATTCACTTTTCAATATAACACGCATTTCTAGCTAAACTTGTTATTTTAGTACAAGTCTTACATTACCATTTACATTGCATAAATTCCAAGTGTTGACTTCACAACACTTGTCTAACATTCATGGTGTATACTAAATTATCACATAACGCGTTCGTAACTTACTAATCATTTTTACAACTTTGAATTTACTAACCACATAACACGACTCTGTTTTAACCTTGTTGTTACATGGTTCTCACATTAACATAACATTAAGCTAAGTTACATTGAATGTCCAAAGTCTGCAGAAGTAGCAGACTTCACTGTCTCAGGATCGACTCTTTGGCGTGGCAGCGCCAATATTATTACCTTCAAATTCTTCAATCACGCTGCGCCAAGGGGTCATTCACTGCTTTGCACGCACTGATTCGATTTTATTGAGAACATGATTACGACACAATTCTTAAGCCAACTAACATGAATTTCACCCACCAAACACTGAATTTAACACAAACAATCAATATAGAACTATTACAAACATGTTTGTTAACATATTTAACCAATTAGAACAATTTAACAACAACTTTCACTAATTTAAATCCTCAAATTCCATATTTTCATATAAAAACTCCATTTTTGAGTTCCTTCACAAAAATTCACACAGTAAAGACAATTCTTGTCCAAATTACTTCGTTCAAATTACGTTATCTTCGTTTCTTAATGAACTAGCATAATCAAGCCTCAATTAACAGATTAACATACAAATTGACTAACGAATTTTATACTTTTACAAGCAATATGAAAAATATTCACTGTAAACACTTTTCCTACTTATTAACCGTAATTAGCATAACAAATTCTTATCTAAATGCAAACTCTAACATCACCAACATGTATAATCATAATTACCAGTTATACATATCAACAATTCAACAAATTAAATTTACAGACTTAGAAGGTTTATGTCGTAAAATACATATATGTATATATAATATCATGGTGTTAAAGAAATATCTTCAAATAACTTGGTAATCATCTTTGTTAAACAGTGAAATTAATCTTCTCTTCTCAAGCTCTCTCTCTCAAAGTCTCTCACAATTCTCTGAATGTTCTTAGGCTTAGCAAATAACAAGTCACGTAAACTAACTAATAGCCAAGTATGCGTAATAAAAAAAAACTGATATGGCCATAATAGGCATACTAAATAGTATCGGTTACAACATATCAACGTATAGTTGTTATAAATATATTTTATATTTTATTTAAATTATTTACAAATTCAAAAATTAAAAATCCACAACCCATAAGGCTTTGTTTGGCAAAAAGTCTTTAAAATAAAGACTTAATATATTTAAGCTTTGTTTGGCAAAACTAAATTAAACTCCTTTAATTTATTTTAATAAACAATTTAGTTTATAACTTATAATCACATATTATTTATTTGAATTTCCATATCCAACATTAATCAAATAAATTAGTTACACATACTATATTTTAAATAAATATTCCATTTTAACAAATATCACAAAATTGTAATTTAACATACCACTTTATATTATTAATCAACAATATAACATCTCATGTTATATTACAACTCTCTAAATTATAATTTAATTTAGAATATTATCTAATAAATTTATATTCATAAATATTTACTAACAACCATCACATCAATAAAATATTTATTCAACAATAAACACCTCAAATAAATATTTATAATTCAATAAATATTTAAAATTACAACATGTAATTCCGGATTGTTACATGGTCTCTGGCGGAGATCGGGGAATAGAACTAGGAGGGGAGAGACGAGTAAATCATTCGCTAGTGTGTCCTACCTAAGCTTATTTGTTGGTCGGTCATAATATAGCGATATTATATGATATGTTAATTTGTTTAATTAACCCTTGTTTTATGGTAGTTTTTATGAATGGAAGCCGAGAACGTTAACAATGGAGTGTATGAGACCATGGAACAACCTTCAATCACCAACCAGAAGAACATGCAACAGGAAGGCAATATTCCTCCTATAAACAACACTATCGAGCAAACGATGAATGATGGGATGTTTAGAAGCTTTTTGCAGTTCATGCAAAATCAGATGAGGGAGACTCGTGTATAAAATACGGGTGGAAATTATAGCAACGCGCGGTTTGTCACAGCCAACCAGTTCAAGGAGTTGGAACCACCAGAATTCTGGGGAAAGCCGGATCTTATTAAGGCGGAAATGTGGGTCAAGAAAATTATCAAGATATTCAATATCTTGGGATGCACGGAAGAACAAAAGGTTCCATTCGCCACGTTTATGTTCCGCAGTGAGGCAGATTACTGGTCGGAATCTATGAAGCATACTCAGCCAGCCGCATTCAACATGTCTTGGGAAAGATTTTAGAAACTGTTCAATGACAAGTAATTTCCTGAAAGTATTCGTCATATGAGGGAGGTAGAGTTTATTAGATTGAAACAAAATAACATGACGGTGCCCCAGTACGAGGCGAAATTCGCAGAGTTATCCAGGTTTGCACCTCATTTGGTGGAAAATGAGGAACGTATGACGCGGATGTTTTTGAGAGGTCTAAAACCCGAGATTCGTCAATACCTTATCTCTCACAAATTTTCTATGTATTCAGATGTTGTCAACATGGCTCAATTATTAGAGCGAGATAATGAGTATGTTCAACCGAGGGACCACAACCAGGGTCATACCGGTGACAGCAGTCATCGGAACGATGATAACCAGCAAGGAGGGAAAAATACGGACAAAAGTAGTAACCACTCGGGTGGTATTCATGGCCATGATAATAGGAGAGGTGAGTCAAGTGGAAATTTCAAAAAGAGAAGATTCAACAATGATTGGAAGACATCAGCAGCAGCAGCAACACCAACAACAAATTCTAAAGGAGGAGAACGACTGCCAGTTAGATGCTACAGATGTGGAGAGGAGGGACACATAAGTCCAAATTGTTCATAGCCTTCCAAGGTGTGTTTCAATTATGGAAAAGACAGTTATATAGCCCGATTTTGTCCGGTAGCGAAGTTAAGTCCAACTAGGACGGCGGCACCAAAGGCGACTACGGACAAAACAAAGTCGGTGGTTCAAGGGAGAGCGTTTGTCATGACTGGCCAAAATGTGAGAAACTCGAACGAGGTGATCACGGGTAAGCTAATCTTGAACTCTTGTAAAGTTTATACCTTACTAGATACCGGTTCTACCCATTCTTTTATCTCTCCTACTTGTGCTCAATGTTTAAACTTGACTCTGGAGAAATTAGACTTTGACTTATTTGTGGAGACTCCGTTAGGAGAAACTTTCATTACATCCACTGTTTATAAATCTTGCTCGATCCAAGTTGGCACCATCACATTACCTGTTGATCTTATCTCTTTAAAGATACTTGCATTTGATGTGATTTTAGGGATTGATTGGTTAACCACTCATCATGCTAAAATTGATTCTTTTTGTAAGGTTATTAGTTTTCATATTCCTAACCAACCTGTTATGCGAATTCAAGCAACCAAACCACTAAAGTCAATCACTGTCATATCAAGTCATAAAGCCATTCGTTTATTAAAAAAATGGATGTCAAGCTTTCTTAGCCCATGTTATGAACTTCAACAAAAACACGTCAAATTTGAATAATATTTCTGTTGTTAGTGAATTTCCTGACGTATTTCTTGAAGAACTTCCTGGTCTACCCTCAGAACGCGAAGTTGAATTCTTTATTGACCTTGAATCGGGTATAAAGCCCATTTCTAAAACCCCATATCGAATGGCTCCTATTGAACTTCAGGAGTTAAAAGTCCAACTACAGAAATTGTTACACATCAATTTCATTCGTCCTAGTACATCTCATTGGGGTGCTCCTGTTTTATTTGTAAAGAAGAAAGACGGGAGTATGCGACTTTATATTGACTACCGGGAATTAAACCACGTCTCCATCAAGAATAGGTATCCACTACCTCGCATTGATGACCTATTCGACTAGTTGCAAGGAACACAATTCTTTTCAAAGATCGATATTCGTTCTGGATATCATCAGCTGAGGATATTTTGAAGACTTCCTTCAGAATTCGGTACGGGCATTATGAATTCTTAGTCATGTCTTTTGGATTGACTAATGCTCCTACTGCCTTCATGGATATGATGAATCGCGTATTCAAGGAATATTTGGATCAGTTTGTTGTTGTCTTTATTGATGACATCCTCATCTATTCCAAAAGCCGTGAAGATCATGAGCACCATTTGAAGATGGTACTTCAAAGACTTTGTGACAATAACCTACATGCCAAGCTGAAGAAATGCGAGTTCTGGCTTAAGGAAGTAGCATTCCTTGGGCATGTGGTGTCAAACCATGGAGTATCAATTGAACCGGTGAAGATTGAAGCAATACAAAGTTGGGAGCAACCGAAGTCGGTGACCGAAGTACGTAGCTTTCTGGGCTTAGCTGGTTATTATCGGAGATTCGTGGAAGGATTTTCTCGAATCGCTACTCCGTTAACTCAGCTGACTCGAAAAGATACAAAATTCGTATGGAGAAAGAAATGCGAGAAGAGTTTCCAAGAGCTTAAGAGGAGACTCATTTCGGCACCTGCTCGACAATACCATCCGGTTCGGATGGATTTGTTATCTACTGATGATGCTTCGCAAAGGGTTAGGATGTGTTCTCATGCAACATGGGAAAGTCATAGCCTATGCCTCGCGACAACTCAAAGAATATGAGAGGAATTATCCTACTCATGATCTGGAGTTAGCGTGCGAATGCGTTTTGCATTGAAAATCTGGAGACACTACCTGTATGGGGAGAAAGTGGAGATTTATACAGATCATAAAAGCCTCAAATATTTCTTCACCCAAAAGGAACTAAACATGCGGCAACGACGTTGGATCGAGCTGTTGAAAGATTACGACTATAGCATTCAATATCATCCTGGAAAAGCAAACGTTGTAGCTGACGCATTGAGTAGAAGATCGTATGTGGGTACGAGTGCGATGTTGTTAACACAAAGACCCATTTTGCATGACTTAGAAAGGATGGAGATAGAGTTAAAGGCTCCAAGTACTCATGTGATGATATCAAATATACGAGTAGAACCGACTTTAATCGATAAAGTTAAAGTTGCTCAAACTACTGACCTGGAGCTGATGCGTATAAAGAAGAAAGTACAAGAAAGTGCTATTCTGGAAGCAAGAATCGATGATGAAAGAATACTTAGAGTTAATTCCAGACTTTGTGTTCATAATGACTCTGACTTGAAGCATAAAATCATGATGGAGGCACACAACACACCATTTGCAATCCATCCTGGGAGTACCAAAATGTATCATGATCTTCGACATACATTTTGGTGGAGCATCAAGTGCCAAAGGGTCCATTGCAACCACTTGAGATTCCAGAATGGAAGTGGGAACACATTAACATGGATTTCATTACGGGTCTTCCCAAGGTTTCTCAAGGTATATATGCGATTTGGGTTATTGTTGATAGATTAACCAAGTCTGCTCATTTCTTACCTATATGTGAGACTTATTCCCTTGAACGTCTTGCTCGTATGTACGTAAATGAGATTGTGAGATTGCATGGCATGCCAGTATCCATAGTTTCGGATCGTGACCCAAGATTCACTTCATAATTTTGGGTTAGCTTGCAGAAAGCTATGGCCACGGATTTACGATTCAGTTCGGTATACCATCCTCAAACGGATGGGCAATCGGAAAGGACTATTCAAACCCTTGAAGATTTATTAAGACTCTGTGTCTTAGATTTCAAAGGAAGTTGGGATAAGTACTTACCATTGTTGGAATTCTCCTACAACAACAGTTATCAAGCAAGTATAGGCATGGCTCCTTCCTAGGTGTTGTATGGACGAAAGTGTCGTTCTCCAGTATGTTGGGATGAGGTAGGTGAAGCAACGTTGTTGGGACCAGGATTAGTACGCATGACTATAGGAAAGATTCAAATAATCCGGCAACGTATAAAGACCTCAAAAGATCGACAAAAGAGTTATGCTGATCTTCATCGAAAGGACGTGGAATTTAATATTGGAGATCATGTACTGTTACGTATTGCTCCATGAAAGGGAGTTACAAGATTCGGGAAGAGAGGAAAGCTCAATCCACAATTTGTTGGTCCATTTGAGATTCTTGACCGAATAGGAAATGTGGCCTATAGACTCGCATTACCTCCGAGCATGTCTCGTGTTCATAATGTTTTTCACATATCTATGCTTCGTAAATATGTGAAAGTCCCAAACCATATTATTGCATTAGAACCAGACGAGATAGCCGAAGATTTAACGTATGAGGAGGTACCTGTCAAGATCTTGGATAAGAAAGAGCATGTCCTACGAACAAATGTTATACCACAAGTCAAGGTTTTGTGGAGGAACCATGCTATTGAGGAAATGACCTGGGAGTTGGAATCGGAAATGAAAGCGAGGTACCCTCCCCTTTTCGAAATACCAGGTAGGTACGTCAATTTCGAGGACAAAATTTCATAAGGAGGGGAGGTTGTAAGACCCCAACTTATTATAAATAAAATTGAATTTCTTCTATTCATTATCTTGAAATAATGAGTTAATTTGATATAATGCTTTGGTTATGGGTGAAATGTGCAAATTTTGCAAAATAAGCAAGTGGTTATAAAATATTTATTTTGTCGGGAAATATTCGTTTGGTCGTGAAATATTCTTGTTGTCGGGGAATATTCGTACGATGGCGCAGCCATTTGTGAGCCCCATAACGGAATAACTGTCGGATGAAGAAAATGACAAGTTTGAGTTTTTATAAATAACGGCGTAATTGTTACCATTAACACTGTTGGATTACTTGGTGGTTAAAATACAACGAATACTGCGTGGTTGCATAACAAACACACCAGATTACATGCAGATTTTTAAATTATTGATTGTTACGTAAGAAGGCACTACTCAATAATTTTAATAGTAATTACTATTCAATATTTTATTTTATTAATTCAATAATTATTGCGTTGATATTTTATATTATTATTGTTTCAATAATTGTCATTGCACAGTATTTCCCATTATCATAAATTTATATTATTTGAATAATATTATTATATAGCATTATTGGCAATGTCTAAGGAAGTTCTGTCTAAGGAGAGGTTTGGTCGCCTAATTGCGGCGAAGGAGAGAGAGAAATCCTTATCTGAAAGCCCTCTTCTCACGGGAACGACACAGGTTGTCATAATTGTGATTCTCAGTAATATTATTTGTGAATAATTAATTATTGATTTATATGATAAGGAAATATTTATTTTATATGGATATAAATGAAGGATAGGAAAATATTTATTTTATGTGATTATAAATGAAAGAATTAATGTTGAGGTGTTTTATTAGTATTTTGTCGGAATGGAGGTATTAAAAATTGTCCGTATATGGATTTCAGGCATTTTTCGTTTGGAATTTGGAAAAACTTAAAGCTACAAAGTTGTAGAAAATTCGATTTCCTATGGAATGGACATAAAATTCATATTTTATGATAAAAGGGCTATTTATTATGAATTATTGACGTTTCAGAAATTAAATGTTTTTATTAAAATTATGGGTGGGACCCATTTTTGTTTTTTTTGAAAACATGTGCTGGAATTTTTTTTAAATGTGATGGCTGGTCTTAGATGGCTGGCATTCGTAGAAGATGAGAAAAAAATATATATTATTTTATTAATTTAGTCTCCTTTGGCGTTCTCGCATTTTCCTATAAATAGGGTGCTTAGTTAGAATTGAAAAATCACACTAGAAACAAGTTTTCTCTCTATATATATTATCGAGCGTAATTTGTGAGTATTTAGATACTTTGAGAGTTGTTATTCAGTGCAAGTTTCCTTCAGTATTACATCTGATATTCTAGTCTAAAGTACTGTTCTTTTGAGGTAAAGGATGTTATTTTCTTCATAAATGATATTATTTTTTTCAATATCATTATGCTGAAATATTGATATAAATTTTATTGTGGAATTTCTACCTTTTTGTGTCGGGGTTATTATTCACGTATATGATACTATTCACGTATACGGCACTATTAACAAATACGGCACTATTCACTGAAAAAATAATTTTCTCTTCTTTATCCCAGATGTCTATTATGGTTACTATCTTTGATTGTATCCATGTTTTGATCTTCATTCTTGAATTTTACTCTATTATGGTTTATTATGGAGTATTTTTAAACTTGAATTATCTAAAGTACGAATCTCTAATCTTTATCCTTTTATCTCACTGGATTCGTTCTCTAAATTATTTTTCATCATCCTCAGTCTTTAATGGTGATACTTGATTAATATCTTTGGCATGTAGTACGAAGATGAATGATTACCTGATGAATATCTTTGGCCCGTAGTGCAAAGATGAACAGGTGTTGAGATGAACATGACCAATTGGTGATACAAATGAATATCTTTGACCAATAGTGCAAAGATGAATATTTGACGCAAGATGTATATTGATTGATGTTACGGGGATAAAATATTGATGATGGACTTTTCAATTCATAGATGATAGTAGATTTCATTCTTTACTTAACTCTTCTAATAAATTGTTATTTCTACTGCAGTTGTTGATCTAAAACTTGTTGTCTATTATATTCTATTAGATTTTTCCCTGTTGAAGACTAAGGATAATTTATTGTATATTATCTTAGACATAATATTCTTTACTAGGCTAGTTGAGCTCACCCTTTTCTTTTTTGTTCCATTTTTCTTCTCAGGAAACAAGAATATAGCAGGAACCAGTCGGGGTATAGAGTGATGGTCCTAGACAGTTGTTTTAGCAGTCCTCACTATTTTTGTAAAATAGTGTATCAATAATTTGTAATGAGGACTTTATCTGAGTATGGATATTTTTTAGAAGACAATATTTGTATTTAAACTCATAGTTTATGTGTTGTTATATTTTGCACGACAATTATATTAATGAAGTTGTAGTTATTTATGTACCATGTATTTGGCGACTCAGAATGGGTGATGTATACCGATTTTGGGGGCATTATAGTTGGGTTGTCTCATTATCGTGTTCTAATAACTGAGCCATATTCACAACATTTGAATACAAGCAAAGTTTGTGAGAAATGAGGTATTGGCGTATTTCGGGTTCAAACCTCGCAGAAACATTCACGTCATTCTCTCCTCATTATCTACCAAATGGGATGAAAACCGAGATAACTCCGCAAATTTAGCCTCGTACTGCGATACAATCATATTATTTTGCTCCAGCTTGATGAATTCAACTTCCTTCATGTGACGAATACTTTTGAGAAAGTACTTTTCGTTGAACAATTCTTGGAACTTCTCCCAAGACATCTTGAGTGCGGCAGGCTTGGTACGTTTTACAGATTCCCTGTAATAACCCGATATTTTCTATATAAATAAATCATAAATTTTGCATATAATTATTTTTTATTTAATTAAAATAAATATGGGGAATATGTATAATTAAAGTACATGTATTTATGTGATAAATAAATATTTATTTATTACATGAATAATTACAAATAGTTTTATTCTAGAATTATTGATCATTATAAATTATATTTTTATAACAATTAATTTTATTGTAGAAATGTTTTATTATTTATTTTTCAAAGAAAATATGATATTATATTATTTAAATAATATATGGAATGATTATTGTAATTATTATAATTATTATTATTTATATGAATTTTAGCTCGATTATTAAGTTAAGTATTTTAACTTAATTAATAAAGATGTTTATGCAAGATAAATCGATATATGGAATCCAAACCTTAATTCTAGTTTTGGAACAAGGAATGATAATAATAATAATAATAATAATAATAATAATAATAATAATAATAATAATAATAATAATAATAATAATAATAATAATAATAATAATATATTAATTATATTTTAATTTTTCAGTGCTATAAATATGTACTGTATGTATGTGGACCGATAATGGTTGGTCAATTATGGTGTATTATGTCAAACCCTAGTATTACTGTGTGAAACCCTAATTTAAAATACAAATTAGAGTTCAAGATTATTGGGTAATCGTGATAATGTGATTAATGACTAATATTATAAATATAAACGCTAATTAGGTAAACCCTAATTATTGACTTGACACCTTAATTGTGAAATTAAAACCCTATACGATATTTAGGAACCCTAATTGTCAAATTGGGAAACTCTAATTGCTAATTTAGGATGTTAATGCTAATTAGCGGATTTTAAACCCTAATGATCATGAATAATGTAATTAAAAACCCTAATTACAAATTGTTAACCCTAATTATTAAATTATTAATCCTAATTAGTAAATTATTAACCTTAATTATCAAATTGGTGCCCTAATTGATAAATTAGTGATCTTAATTATAATTAGTGATTACCTAAACCTATTTTTTTAAGTTTATGTAATTAGAAAACCTAAACTACTTTAGTAATCATAATTTGTGAAATTTTAGAAACTAAAATATCCATTTTTAACCTTTTTAAGAAATCCTTAATGCTAATACACAAAACCTTAGGGTTAAACCCTAAGGGTCAAACCCTAAGGGTTTGCTAAGTTACTATAATGTCATTAAAATTTCAAGGCTATTGACTATTATGCCCTTATTGCATTATTGAGGTTTACTTGTAGAACTTGGTCTAGTAGGAGTTGTGACGCCCCCAAATCCGGGTATCTTCCAACCCGACAGATGGTGCTACACGGTACTACCATTCACACATACATTCAATTGAAAAGTCTCAAAAGAACGAATATGTCTTCTATATATTAGAAATAATATTACATTCCCCTAGGTTCTTTATAACCCATACATTTGTTCTTGTCATAATATCAAATATATTACAATCGTTCACCTATACTATTACATAAGAACTCTAAGGGTTCGTCTTAGCCTTGCCTTTATCCTTGCCGGAGCCTTTGGTCCGTTCGATCTTAGTTGTGTTCATATGGTTCAAGTAAGAGTGAGCATGACTAGCTCAGCAAGTACTACAATTCTAATAAACAACATGCTTGAAACATAGAACTCGTATATCTTCAATAACTGAACAATAGTTATGAAGTACTATCAATAATTCAAAATAGCACTTCTTTTCATTCAAAACATTTTACAACAACAATATTCAGTAAAACACCAATTTCGGTCCAAGACCTTGAGTATTTCATAAGTTCTTTTGAAAAGGACATCTCGGCACTAAGTCTGTAAGTCTGACATTACTTACGAGCACGTTTAGGTGATCAGCCTATAGTACTCTATGTTGATCAACACTACATTAATTAAACGTGTATACGTTTAAGTTGTGGCAACCTCACATGCCTGTCGTTAAACGACAAAAACATTTTTAGCATACTCGGTCTTCGATTGAAAACCAAACCAATATAGCTCGGTAAACATTAATCATGCTTGACAGAATCATAATATAAGTCTAGCCAAAAGAATTGGCTTTGACTTCATCATTCAAGACTTCATACGAAAGAATACATGAATCACAAAGCTTGTCTAGACTGAACTGGAACAAGGGTTAGAGTACTTGCCTTCAGCGTCTGCTTACTGATTATCACACGTACACTTTAAGTCACTAAGTCTCTACAATACAGGATCATATAACGTACCATATTAGGTCACATGTAATAAAGTAGGTATACTACTATATCTTACCCTTCATCTCAATCTAAATCCTGATTTAGATCTGTTATTTATGGCCGACTTTTCATTACGTCATTCACATTACATTCACATTCAATTGGTTATTAACTCTAATCATCATACATAAGGTTTAAAAGTACCTTACAATATCTTATTAAGTTCCTCAGTTTAATATTACTGAGTTACTGTTCAAGTTGTACTCATAAACATTCTTTACTGTCCACTTCCTAGGGTTGGCACTGCGGCACCACCCATTGCTCTGTAAGTCGCGCTACGGCGCGAGTTAACAGTAAGCTAAGACCGGACTTGACGTTGTGGTGCGAGTCCTTACCCTTCATGTCATGACTGCTGGCACATGAAAGTTAGCGAGTACTTTCGACATCGTGTGCCGGTATTTTGCGCATACGCATTTGGCCTTGGGTTGGCGCCGCGGCGCCAACTCCGTGCCTCAGACAATTTGCAAAATTTGAAAATTTTATGCAACTCCCGGACTCTTAACTTCTTCGTTATAAGTCCGAATTGGCTCTTTCAAAAGCCTACGGTTCACAAATTATATACTCTATGCGTTTATTCAATAATTTTATCTATTTAACTTTGTTTACTAAAATTTCACCTATTAGTTCATTTTTAACGAAAACGATAAACGTCCGTGAACGTTCAACGCTCGTTTCTTCGTTCTAAGTCGGAATTCGGTCATTTTCGAGTCCGCAACTCTATAATGCCAAATATAACGTGTCTCCATCGAAAACCAACATTTTCGACTTCAAACACAAAATACGACTTTCATTCCGAGAATTTCACGAATTCGACGATTATCGTCCAATCGTGTGAATTCCGGCGAAACCTCATTACTAATCATTCTAAATGGATTTTAATCAACATATAAACATTTCAAGTTACTTATTACACCAACTTATTGTCAAAGTAGATTTTGACTTATTCTCATAAGTCAATGACTTATTTAACTTATTAACTATAAATTTCCTTGTTCAAGACTTACTATGGACTTAAGTCCATCAATCAATGTTTTCATACCATATTGAACATACTAACATCATATGACAAACATATGATAAGTTTTTTACAAGTTTATCAACTTATTTAGGTTCAATTTGCTTATTCAACTTATTCGGCTTAAGTTCATTCATCAATGACTTCTTATATGTTCTTAGCATACAATCATACTTCTCTTATCACCCTATAATGATAGAGATGAATATATATTAGACAAGAGTCTTACCCTAGAAGCACTTGTACTTCTCTTCCTTGAAGATTTATCAAAGGATGTTTGACTTATTCTTGACTTATGTGAGCTTATTCTCTCTAACACTTAAGCACTTATCTATGATAGAAGTTGGGAGGAATTTTATCAAGCAACAAATGAATTGAGAGCCCTCTATTTATAGGCTTGGCAAAGTCAGGGTACTTTAGTCATTTGGACATTCTACCTCCTTTAATCACCTCCTTAATACACCTTCTTACTATTCATTACTTTACAACTAAGTTAACTTGTCTAGAACTCACTTTTCTTGCTCATCACAACACTTGATCACCACACAAAATGCTTGCCCGTCAAGACTACCCACATTAACATGGTTTGCTCCATGGATCATGGCTAATTCATTGGGCTTGCTAATTAATCTAGGTAATTCCTTGTTGGGCTTATACTACAATAGTTTGGAATCATAACATATCAAACACTTGGGCTTGAGTATCACTTTCTATTGGACTTCTACCATTATGCTAATAATCCTACAAGTCCATTCCCTTTAATTAAGAACCTTGACATAAATATACCACGTATTACTCTCGTATGCTACCTCGTATACTAATTTATAATATACGTTATTCCATTCTTCATACATACTCGTATAATACATCGTATCATACTTACGTTCAATACCTCACATAATGCCTACGCATCATACGATTAATACTTTCTCTTCTTAACGCTTAATAATCCTAACGTTCTCTAATTAAGTCCGCATGAGAAATATTACGTTTTCTATACTTAGATTATTATTACATAATCCATCTCATATTGATATTATAACGTTACGTATTTCTCGGAAGTTCAAAAATAATTTCCGAGCATAAATCGATGAATAGTGTTTTTCGAAAAAATTTCTCGGAAAGCCTTTATTTTCGTCTTAGAAATTCAAACACTTTAATTCATTCACGTAGTTAAAATACTATGACATTCCAATGTTTCTAGGTTATAGAACGACATTCATCTTATCAATACGTAGTAATAATAAATAATATTATTTTATTCATTATTAAAAGTACTTACAAAGGTTTGATTTTCCGGGGCGTTGCACTCTCTCCCCCTTATAAGGATTATGTCCCCAGAATTTTGCTATATAAAAAAAAATTACACAAATAAATGAGGGTAATTCTTTTTCATCATTTCTTCTAACTCCCACGTTGCTTCTTCTGCATCGTGGTTCTTCCATATCACCTTTACGGAAGGTATGACTTTATTCCGCAGAACTTGTTCTTTTCTATCGACAATTTGAATTGGTGTTTCCTCATACGTTAAGTCCTTCTCGATATGAATAGGTTCATATTCTATCACGTGCTTATAATTTGGCTTATAAGGACGCAATACCGATACGTGAAATACATTATGTATTCGTTCTAAGTCTAGAGGTAATGCTATCATATATGCTACCTCACCCACTCGTTTTAATACCTTAAAAGGTCCTATAAACCTCGGACTTAACTTTCCCTTCTTTCCAAAACGTATCTTTCCTTTCCAGGGAGATACTTTTAAAAATACGTACAAACCTACTTCAAATTCTCTATTCTCTCTATGTGAATCCATAAACTTCTTACATGCATCTTGAGTCGCTACTACCAAACGCATCATGATCGGTTTAACGATGTCCATTTTCTTCGCACCAATTCTGGTCCCAAAGATTCAATTTCTCCTACCTCATCCCAATACAGTGGCGTTCTGCATTTCCTCCCATACAAAGCTTCGTAAGGCGGCATACCTATTCTTGCATGATAGCTATTATTATACGCAAACTCCACTAATGGTAGATGATCATCCCAACTATTCTTGAAATCCATGACGCAAGATCTTAGCATATCTCCTAACGTCTGAATTGTTCTCTAGCTCTGTTCATCCGTTTGTGGACGATACGCCGTACTCAGCTTCAACTGCATTCCTAACTACTCTTGTAGACTCCTCCAAAAATTCGATGTCAATCGTGGATCACGATCTGACACAATCGATACTGGTACTCCATGTCTGGAAATTATTTCCTTAATATAGAGTCTAGCTAACTGGCCTAAGTTATACTTGACCCTAATTGGCAAAAAGTAAGCCGACTTTATCAATTGGTCTACTATTACCCAAATCGCATCATACCCTTTGGTTGTAGTCGGAAGTCCTACCACAAAATCCATCATGATATTCTCCCACTTCCACTCCAGAATTTCCAATGACTGTAACAAGCCACTTGGTCGTTGATGTTCGGGCTTAACTCTCTGACAAGTCAAGCACCTACTCACATACTCGGCGATATCTCTCTTCATGTTCGTACCACCGTAAACTCATCAAGATCTTGATACATCTTAGTGCTACCAGGATGAATTGAAAACCTCAAACTATGAGCCTCTTGTAATACCTGCTTCTTTAATTCCATCTCATTCGGAACCCAAATTCTTCCTTCAAATCTTAATAATCCCTCATTATCAAGACTATACTTAGTATCTTTTTCATTGGCCAGCCACTCCTTCATCTGGTCACACTCATCAGTTTTGAGTTGCACCTCCTTAACTCTCTCTACGATGGTAGATTGCATCTCTGTCGTAAACAACATTTGTCCTACTTCACTTGGAAGCTTCACTTCCAACTCTATCCTAGCCATCTCTATTATTAACTCAGTTTGACCCGTTAACAAAGACAACTTTTCCCAACCCTTCCTACTTAAGGCGTCGACAACTACATTGGCTTTTCCAGGGTGATACAAGATTTCACAGTCGTAATCCTTTATCAACTCCAACCATCTCCTCTACCTCATATTCAACTCCTTCTGTGTGAAGATATATTTTAGACTCTTGTGGTCCGTGTATATCTCACATTTTTCTCCATAAAGATAATGTCTCCATATCTTTAGAGCAAAAACTACTGCGGCCAGTTCCAGATCATGAGTAGGGTAAGCTTTCTCATAATCCTTCAACTGCCTAGATGCATACGCAATGACCTTGCCATGCTGCATGAGCACGTAACCAAGTCTTCTATGCGAAGCATCGCTATAAACTATGAAATTTCCTGTGTCATCGGGCAACGATTAAACAGGGGCTTCACTCAACCTCTTTTTTAGTTCTTAAAAACTGTCCTCACACTTGTCAGTCCAGGCATATTTCACCGTCTTCCTCATTAAGTTAGTCAACGGAGTAGCTATCTTCAAAAAATCTTGGATGAATCTCCGATAGTAACATGTTAACCCTAGGAAACTCCGCACCTCAGTCGGCATTTTCAGTTGTTCCCAATTCATCACGGCTTCCACCTTCGCTGGATCTACTAAAATCCCCTCATGGTCAATAACATGACCTAAAAATTGTACCTTCTCCAACCAAAATTCACACTTATTGAATTTCGCGTATAACTTCTCCTTTCTTAGTGTCTCCAACACTAATCTTAGGTGTTCAACATGATCTTCTGGCATCTTAGAATAGACTAGAATATCATCTATAAACACCACAATGAACTTGTCCAAATATTATTTGAACACTCTATTCATCATATCCATAAATGCAGCTGGTGCATTTGTCAACCCAAATGACATCACCAGAAACTCGTAATGACCATAATGAGTCCTGAATATTGTCTTTGGTACATCCTCCTTCCTAACCTTCAACTGGTGATACCCCGTTCTTAAATCTATTTTTGAAAAATACTTAGCCCCTTTCAACTCGATCAAAGAGATCATCGATCCCGGCAATGGGTATTTATTCTTTATCGTTAACTTGTTCAACTCTCTGTGTAGTCGATACACAGTCTTAACGATCCATCCTTCTTCTTGACAAACAGTACCGATGCTCCCCATGGCGAAACACTCGGTTGAATGTACTTTCTATCCAACAGTTCTTGCAACTGCACCATCAACTCCTGCATCTCAACTGGCGCCATGCGATACGGTGCCCTTGAAACTGGTGCTGCTCCTGGCACGATGTCTATTACAAACTCTGTCTCCCTATCCGGCGGAAGACTCGATAATTCTCTCGGAAATACATCGGCGAATTCTCTCACTACAGGTATTTTTTCCACGGTTGCTACCACTCTCTGGGTATCAACAACATGGCACAGGTAACCTACACATCCCTTCCTCAGTAATTTCCTAGTTTGTGTCATGGTTAGACAACACGAATGTCCCGGCGATCTATTCCCATAAAATACTAACTGAGGTTGTTTTAACGTTTTAATGTTCACACATTTCTTTTGACAATCTATAATTGCCTCATGGTTCACTAACCAATCCATTCCGAGAATTACATTAAATTCTCCTAACTTTATCGGTATCAAATCTACCGATAATTTACAACCCCGTATATCTACGCAACAATTCCTATGAACATCTTCAACAGGAATTATTTCTTCGTTTGCTACCTTAATATTTAAAGGTATAGGCAACTTTTCAGGACGTAATCCTAATCGTCTAGCAAAATCGCATGCTATAAACGAACAAGTAGCACCCGAATCAAACATCACGTAAGCATTTATGTCGTTGATCGGAATAATACCTGCGACGACGTCCCCTGATGCAACTGCATCTTGGATCTCATCATGTGTTAAAGGTATGACCCATCGGCTTACCCCTATTGCATACCGGTCCACTAATAGCTAACTTACCACTATTAGTTCCCTGGTTCCCGTCCGTCCCCTTCTTCAGGCAGTTCTTTGCCATGTGGTCGGTTAACCCACACACAAAACATTCGTGATTCTTCTTCGGACTCAGACAATTAGGCGCAATGTGCCCCTCCTGTCCACAGTTGTAACAGACGGCCTTCCCCTTGAGACAGACTCCTAAATGAGTCTTCCCACAGGTCTTACAGGCCTCCATTCTCCTTTTCGGGTCTCCTTGCTTCACTCCAGTATTCCCAGAGCTAAACACCTTCCTCTTTTGTCCCTCGCCACTACCGTTGGCTCTTTCGATCTTTACTCCCCCATCTACTTTCCCCTTACTCTTCTTGTCCTTGTGGTATTGACTCAGAGCCTCACTACCACCCTCGGTGATTATCTCCTTCTCTAAAATGGTTCCAAAAGAAGTACTTTGGAACACCAAAATACGATTATAGAGCCAGGGTTTCAAGCCCTGCTCAAACCGTCGCGCCTTCCTAACCTCGGTATCCACTTGGTGTGGAGCGAACCTTGCCAGTTCATTAAACTTGGCAGCGTATTGGGGAACCATTATATCCCCTTGTTTCAACTCCAGAAACCGCATCTCCATCCTTCCCTGCATGCTCGTGAGAAAGTAGTTCTCGAAGAATATCTCCTTGAACCTCACCTACGTTAGATTCTCGATCCCGGCCCTAGCCTGATTGGCTTCCCACCAAAAGTTGGCCTCTCCCTTCAACATATAGGTTGCAAAGGCAACCTTTTAGGCCTCGTCAACATTTGCTATCACAAATTCTTTCTCTATTTCCTTAACCCATGTTTGGGCTTTAATAGGGTCCGTAGTTCATTTGAACTCTGGCGGACCCAAACTCTTGAAATCCTTAAAGGTCATAGCTCGTGTTACTCCCGGATTTATGGGGATATTAGCCCCTGTTCTATTAAAGGCAGCTGTTAACATGTTAACAAACTCCTGCATCGGATTAACCGGACCTCCCTTCGGTTGATTCACGTTAGCACCTTAATTACGTTGTATTCTTTTCGGCGGCATTTTTCTGATACAATAAACATATTTCATTATTATTCCTTTCTTTATTAGTTATCATCTAATATTAAACAATAACTCCAACATCCATTACTCATTATTTTCCATAAAAAGGCTTATATTCATTCTTTGTAGCATAATACTACATCGGTTACATTACATAGCCTGAGCTGATTACATTACTTTCCCGCTATCGCTTTCCAAAAATTGGAATTTACAAAAAACAACCCTTCACTATACAAAGAGGGCTTTTCGTTACTAATAATTACAAAATATTTATATACTGAAACTACTCTAGCTACTACTAGTCTACATCTTCCTTAAGGCATTATTGAAATCATTTTGGCAAGACCGAATAATAATTTCACTACCGATAGTATGTCGTCATTCCCCCAACCTCTACAGGATAACCAACTACCTGTTGCTGGAAATCTGTGTGAGAACTCCTATGGATATAGGACATTCTCCCTATCTTCTGACATTTGGTCTTTAGCTCCTCCTTGAGCTCAATGACCTCATGTTTCAGCTCATGGACTTTGTCCTTAGCCAAAATCCTCTCATCATGTTCTTGCTCTCATATGGACTCGACATCAGTCTTGTCCTCTATAACAGTTTGGAGCTCTACCTTTAGCTCCTTGACCTCTTAACAATAATGAATATTTCTATCCAATAGTGACATGAACAGAGACATCATCAACCCCCCGGGAGCTATCTCCGATGCTATAGCTACTGGATTAAAAGACACTGTCTCCACTTCCTCCTCTATCATCCCATCGAATACTGACATGTAGTCAGCATCATCTGAGTCTCTAGACTCAATAATCACTACATCCAAATCTGCTGCTATGGGGTTCGGTAAAATCTCTACTTGGTTCACCGATTCTTCACTAATGGCTTGACCATCTACATACATTCCGTTTACTTTTGACATCTACACAAAATAATTAAGCTGATTAGTACACGTCAGTAGAATAATAAAAACACATAACATCATCATAATGCATTTTTATAAGGTTATTTTCTTCTTGTACTTCTTTGACGTCTCTTAAGGTTATGACTTAAGGTTTTTTTTTAAATCCCCCCTTAAGTTTTATAACCTAATGCTTTGATACCAACCTGTGACGCCCCCAAATCCGGGTATCTTCCAACCCGACAGATGGTGCTACACGGTACTACTATTCACACATGCATTCAATTGAAAATTCTCAAAAAATGAATATGTCTTCTATATATTAGAGATAATATTAAATTCCCCCAGGTTCTTTATAACCCATACATTTTTTCTTGTCATAATATCAAATATATTACAATCGTTCACCTATACTATTACATAAGAACTCTAAGGGTTCGTCTTCGCCTTGCCTTTATCTTTGTCGGAGCCTTCGGTCCATTCGATCTTAGCTGTGTTTATATGGTTCAAGCAAAAGTGAGCATGACTAGCTCAGCAAGTACTACAATTCTAATAAACAACATGCTTAAAACATAGAACTCGTATATCTTCAATAACTGAACAATAGTTACGAAGTACTATCGATAATTCAAAATAGCACTTCTTTTCATTCCAAACGTTTTACAACAACAATATTTAATAAAACATCAATTTCGGTCCAAGACCTTGACCATTTCATAAGTTCTTTTGAAAAGGACATCCCGACACTAAGTCTGTAAGTCCGGCATTACTTACGAGCACGTCTAGATGATCAGCCTATAGTACTCTATATTGATCAACACTACATTTATTAAACGTGTATACGTTTAAGTTGTGGCAACCTCACGTACCTGTCGTTAAACGACAAAAACATTTTTAGCATACTTGGTCTTCGATTGAAAACCACACCAATATAGCTCGATAAACATTAATCATGCTTGACAGAATCAAAATATAAGTCTAGCCGAAAGAATTGGCTTTGACTTCATCATTCAAGACTTCATGCGAAAGAATACATGAATCACAAAGCTTGTCCAGACTGAACTAGAACAAGGGTTAGAATACTTGCCTTCAAATACGCATCTGCCATCGATTATCACACACGCATACACTTTAAGTCTCTAAGTCTCTACAATACAGGATCATATAACGTACCATATTAGGTCACATGTAATCAAGTAGGTATACTACTATATCTTACCATTTCTTTGAGTGGAATAATACTAATAATAATAACAATAATATACATTATCAAATTTAATTTACATATTATCAGAGTTTAGTTCCCAAGTACGAAACCTTTAAACATTCGTTTCATGATAATAATATTATATATCATCCTTAACCTAAAGTTAAACTATTACAATAAGATAGCATAAACTTTTATTCTGCGACCTTCCCTTTTCCCTTGTTCTTGGCAGATCCTTCAGGTTGTTCACACTTAGCTGAAAACATTTAAATTAAGCAAGGATGAGCATTTGAGTGCCCAGCAAGTAATAGCAAATAATAACAATTAGCTTAAAGGATTAAATGTTTTCTTTGAACGATACTTCTACAAAGAATCAACAGTTGTGAAGTAAGCTGAACCAATAATCAACAACATATCATTCCGATTTTAAATTTTTGAAACTACGTACTAACTATAAATGAGGATCAGTTGACAGACTATGAACATTGTTTTTTATTTTCAAAAGGTTAAAATGAGAACTTCATCATCAGCAAATCATAACTTACGGGCACGGGGGGTGATCAGCCCGTTATGCCCTGTATTGATCAATACTACATTACATGAACGATATTATCGTTCATCCTTTGTCCGCCTTAGCTCATAAAAATTTCCCATAATTAGGAATTTCATAACAGTCTTGAATCCTAACCAAAATAATTCGGTTGGATAAGTTTTATCTTGTTCAACAACAACTTTAAATTTATGTCTAGCTGAATCAAATAGCTTAGACGACTTTTAATTCAACTTATACATACTGGACACCGATAAGTATGTATCGACATGTGATAAAATATAATGATTATCCAAGTGAGGACACTTGTATAACCATGTTTTAGAAATTAACGAACAGAATATATAACTTGATCAATAATAACAGAATAAAGGAACTTGTACAACAATTATAATTTAATAACTTACTTATACAGAATCATTGCATAAGTATATACAAAGGTTGAAATATTTGAACAATTGAAAAGAATAGTTCAGATATTATCTTACGCATGTCCGTTGCATAAAGTAAATGCAAAGGGTTAGATACTTGCCTTGTCTGCTGCTTACACAACTTAGGTTTATCTTTTATATCAAGCCCTATCATTAAATAGATCATTCTTTTGATTAGAATAACATATCATATCATGTTGTACTGCTATTTGCAGTTAGCACATAACCTAAACACATTGTCATGTAAGTTTAACAACCATTGAATCACAAATAAACATTCATCAAACTAATTTTTCTAAGTCCAGATCAATTTCTGAAATATACAACTTTATCGGGTATCTATCGAGTCTAAGACTCTATACAGTTATTTTTTATCCATTTAGATAACTTAAACACCAGTCGCCCTATGGCCTTATAATAATTATTACCATTTATCATAATTTTTGAAATATCAGAATCATTATTAAATGATTTAGATATTAAACAATTCTATTATCATTAATATTCAATTAACATTAAACTATTAATGAAACCATTGCTAAAATATTAAAGTTATTTATAATAACTAAAAATATTTTATAACATTTATATTACCCTTAAATGATTTTTAAAACATTTAAAATCATTTTTAAATAATTATCATTAATATTAAAATATTAATGTACTATTTATCTAAATATTAAAAGTCATTAATTATAACTTAAAATATTTTTAATTCATTTATATCACTTTTTAAATGATTTTTAAATTAATAAAACTATTTTAAAACTATTTATTTAATATAATTATTAAATAAATTAGTGTTAAATTAATATCATTAATATTAAATTATTAATAAAATTATCCTTTAAATATTAAAAATTATATTTTATAACTTAGAATATTTTTAAATACCTTATTATTATTTAAAATGATTTTTAATATAATAAAATCATTTTTAATTTATTTATTTAATTCATTTATTAAATAACTTAATTATCATTAATATTAATTTATTAATGAAATTTATCACAAAATATTAAAAGTCATTAAAATAACTTGGAATATTTTCTTATATCATAATATAATTTTAAATGATTTTTTTATAAATTAAAATCATTTTTAAATAATTTATTTAATATTATAATTAAATAAATTAAATACTTTTAATATTCCAAAAATATTAAATATTTATGAAATATATCCAAAATAATTAAAATATAACTTTCTGGATCTTAAAATAATTTTTAATAATTTATTTAGTATTTTCGAAATTAAAAACTAATTAATACTAATTATCTAATAAAAATATAATTTTTATTACTAAACTGTCATTAAATGAGTGCCTATAGCGGCGAATCTGTCGCTATAGGTGTTCTTCTTCGCGTTTTGAGCACTTTAGAAATTCATGAATGAAAACCGAGGTGAATAGGTTTGACCATGATTTACGATCGGATCATGATGTTTGAGTCATGTTTTTGGTCAAATCATGTAGTATAAATGTAACACTACTGAAGACCCAACAAGAAACATTAGCAAACAACATCACAATCAAAAGATATAAGCCTTCAAAGTGGTACATTGAAGTACATTCTTCATTTAGGTTTGCCCGAAAATGAAGAAACACGATCAACCTACTACTGGGCTTCCACAACTTATGATTGTGTGATGTTTAAGTGATCTAAGGGTTCTAGCTTGTAGACAACATGTAACACTATAGATCCATCACAAAACATCACTAAAACAACAACAGAAAAGCCAGATCCATCTCGATAAAACCATGTCAGAAATAAGCCTTAAATATTTCTGGAAATCTTCCAGAAACCGAAAACATGACCGGATGGTCTACTTTGACCATCCATCACCTTCGATTCGTATACTTTTAAGGAGATTTTAAGGCATAAAATTAGAGTTCATATACCAGACTACAATCTAGATGCAACAAAAATAACAAACAATTAACAACAAGCAAGATCTGTGCCTTTGAACTTCTTGTCAGACCAATCTGGGCAAGTTCTTGACTGCCCAGAATGCTTCCGGTCAATGTCGGTCAATGGTATTTGACCGTTAATACCTTCCATTCCAAACATCAAATGACCTTGATTCTTTTTGCATATTAAAGACCACATTACAGGCTACCAATAACAACTTATAAACAACAGAAATCATAAACATAAAAAGATTTATAGGCTCTGACATTCACTGTTAGACCACCAAAAATAAAATTCCCAGATTTTTGAAATCTTCAAATCGGAGCCTCTAGATGTTATGGATTCAACATCTAGCAACCCAGATCATCATTAGACACTAAAAACAAAATATTATAACATTAAGAACTAACATCTAACTACAGATCATTGGACAGAATTTATGGCTAGGGTTTATACCTTTCTAAGAATGATTTTCTGACTTTTGGCTTCTGATATGTTATGATTAATAGTGGGGCTTGAAAATGGGAATGAAATGCTTGAGATTTTCGTTAGTTTTAGAGAGAGAGGCTCAAGGATGAGAGTTGGCAAAATTTTAGTAAACAAATTGCATTATTTCTCTCTCCAATCTATATATAATGGGTTGTAGTGCATGAATTGGCTGATAAAAGAGCTAAATGCTGTCAAATATGAGCATGTGGGGTTGTTAGAGTTAGTCACCAACTCACCCTATTTGTCAAAACCTATTCTAGCTTCAATAATACAAGAGGGGCAAAAAGGTCATTTGGTAAATCATTTTTAATGGCAAAATTGTAACTTGTCAAACCCTTAAGGTTTGACCCTTAGGGTTTAACCCTAAGGTTTAGCATAAACACATTTTAGTAACTATGGTTTGAGAAAAGTAAAATAAAATTTTAGTTTCTAAAATTTATAAATTAGGGTTTCGTTAATTAAGTTTCTAATTACGATATACAAGAATATTAGGGTTTAATATCCCTAATTATAATTAACATTGCTAATAAAGTAATTAGGGTTTAGGATTTTGATAATTAAGTTTACTAATACGCAATTAGGGTTTCTAATAATTTCTAATCATTAGGGTTTTAATTTACTAATTAGGGTTTCCTAATTAGCATACTGTTATGTAACACTTAACATAAATCATAAAACACAGTTATATAACAGTCTTATATTTCCCATTTAAATTGAAAAACAGGGTCAAACCAATTAATGCTAGGGTTTGAGTCAATATACACCATAATTGACCAACCGTCAATGAAGACGTATATACAATTACATATTTATAAAGACTGAAAAAATCAAAATATTATAATATTATTATCATTCCTCGATCAAAACCCGAAATTAGGGTTTGGATTCCATATCTAATTTATCATGTATAATTAACCTTATTAATTAAGTTAAAATAATTAACTTAATAACCTTGAACAAAATTTATATAATAAAATAATTATTATAATTATTCTAAAAATCATTTCATATATTATTTAAATAATATAAGATTATATTTTCATGAAAAAGAATTGATAAAAACATTTCCAATATGGAATTAATTATTATAAGCATATAATTGATAATAATCAACAATTCTAAAATAAAATTATCTCAGAATAATTAATGTAATAAATAAATTTTATTTATCACACCCATAAATATATATACATATTATCTTGACACATATCACCCATATTTATTTTAATAAATAAAAAAAAATTTATACGCAAAATTTATGATTTATTTATATAGAAAATATCGGGTTATTACATTCACCCTCCCTTATAAAGATTCCGTCCCTGGAATCACCATTTTAAAACATATGCATACCAGGGTACATAGCATACACAATCATTGCAGGTAGATCTCGATCACTTTGATCGGACTGATCTTTAACTATTCACATAAAGCTTGTCTTTCTGATTAAATCGAAAATTTGATTTCTAGAAGAACTCAAATTCCTCCTTCAAAATTTCTTTATTAAATAATTTATTATTTATAGGAAAATCATATATAAGAAAATAAAAGTTATACGAAAAGTACCTGGAGTTCCATTGCCAGCTGCCACCGAATCCTGGACTGTCATGTTGAAGACCTGTGTAGTAGATTTTGCCGGCTTGCTGGATGAAGTTAGTCCTGTGATTGCCAAATTTCCGCCACTTTTTCCCATGTTCACGCTTTCTGTCTCTGTTCTCCTTTTCGGAAAGTCTTTCACCTTATGCTCCTTCGATCCGCACAGAAAACACCCACTAATTGTCCTAGGATTGGGACAGTTTGGAGAGATATGGCCCTCCTACCCGCACTTGAAACATGCAAATTTTCCTTTCAGACAGTCCCCCAAATGGTTCTTCCCACAATTCCCACATTACACCACTAGCTTCTTCTTTGCACCTTCTTGTTGTACCAGCACACCCCCAAAGCTGTTCCCCTTCCTCTTGTCACCCCTGTTCCCAGTATTTGCTTCCACCTTCCCAGCTCCCTCAACCTTACCCTTGTTCCTTCTTTCCTTGTTGTAGAGGCTCATGGCCTCACTTCCCTCCCCAGCAATAATCGCTTTCTCCATGAGTGCTGCAAATGTAGGGATCTACAACACTACCACCTTATTGTATAGCCAGGGTTTTAATCCTAGCTCAAACCTTCGTGCTTTTCTAGCCTCCGTATCAACTTGATGCGAGGCGAACCTAGCCAACTCATTAAATTTTGCGGCATATTCCACAACAGTCATATTCTCCTGTTTTAATTTAAGAAATTTTACCTCCATCCTAGCTTGCATACTAGATAAAAAATAGTTTTCGAAAAATAGCGTTTTAAACCTATCCCAAGAAACTACACCTGCTCCTGCCCTTGCTTGATTCGCTTCCCACCAAAAATTTGCCTCACCCTTCATCATGTAGGTGGCAAAAGCGGTCTTTTGCCCTTCAGCTTCCCTAGCTATTACAAACGCCTTTTCGACTTCCTTAACCCAAGTTTGTGCTTCTACAAGGTCATTTGTACCTTTAAATTCGGACGGTCCTACAGCCTTGAAGTCCTTAAAGTTTGCCAAGCGGTTGTCCTGCTGGTTTCCTATGGCTGGCATTCCTTGTTTCATTGCCTGAGCTACCATGTTTGCGAATTACTGCATTGGATCTGGTTGTTGTCCCCCGGTGTTATTGAAGATTCTTCTGCCCTTTGATTTCTAGTTTGTCGTCTTGGCGGCATTATCTGATTAAATAAAACATAATTTAACTTACATTCTAAACCTTATCACATAAGTTTAATATATTAAACTTGTTTCATTACTCAAACATATGTTCGTTTTCATTAGTTCCAAGTAATTTACATAACATAGCCCATACTGCTATCCCTTTGTGACCACAAAAGTCAGGATTTACGGCTTTGACCAACACAAAAGTTGAAAATATTACATTACACAGTCATACTTTTCACACATATTATATTAAATAGACCTACACCACATAACCTATACTACCTATTCACTACGCTTTTTTCTTGATCTTAGACAACCTTTTGCCTGATGACCTTCTATCCCACAAATAAAACAGACATATTGCTTTGGATTGGGACACTGAGGAGAGAAATGTCCCTCATGTCCGCAATTGTAGCAAACATTCTCCCCTTTCCTGCATACACCTTCATGTTTCTTATCACAATTTGTACACTTTTCTATGCGGTTAAAGTTCCCTTGGTTGTTATCAGGATTTCCTATATCACGGTCTTTCATTTTTCTTTTTCCCTTCTTATTCGGAGCTACACACGACTTGTTGCTTTTGGTTCCCATTTGGTCAATTTGGATTTTAAGCTTATCTTGTTCTTCCATTGTTTCTATTAATGCTTTTCGCAGTTGGCGATTTAGCAGCTTTTCTATTTCCCACAACTGTTCCAAAGAGGAAACCTGGTCCCGCAGATTCTTCACTTCGGTTGATTCTTGATCAGCTCCAACTTCAGTGTCTGAATCACTATCGATTAGTTCCACCATTTCCGGATCTGGTACGATATTTTCCACAATAACCACCTCATCGAGGTTGCTTTCACTTTGAGCCTCTATTTCAGCTATTGGCTTTGATATTGGCTCCTTCTTTACAATCCGAGGGTATCCTAATCCTTTTTCACCTGACATCTACACATATAAATTATCCTGATTAGCATATAATATATACACATAACACATAATGGTTTTATATAAGTTATCTTTTACTTTGCTTGACGATGAATTTATCCGATTCATCTATTTTTAAACTCTATATGAGTTATTTATATTTTCAACGTTTCCCTCTGTTCTAAGGTTATAGCCTGAGGTCTATCCCACCTAAGGTTTCTAACCCTATAGCTCTGATACCATGATGTGACGACCCCAAATTCAGGTACTTGAAACCCGAACTCAGTGCTTCACGATACCATTTCTATGAGCGGAATAATACTAATAATAATAACAATAATATACATTATCAAATTTAATTTACATATTACCAGAGTTTAGTTCCCAAGTATGAAAACTTTAAACATTCGTTACATGATAATAATATTATATATCATCCTTAACCTAAAGTCAAACTATTATAATAAGATAGCATAAACTTTTATTCTGCGACCTTCCCTTTTCCCTTGTTCTTGGCAGATCCTTCAGATTGTTCACAATTAGCTGAAAACATTTAAATTAAGCAAGGATGAGCATTTGAGTGCCCAGCAAGTAATAGCAAATAATAACAATTAGCTGAAAGGATTAAATGTTTTCTTTGAACGATACTTCTACAATGAATCAACAGTTGCGAAGTAAGCTGAACCAATAATCAACAACATATCATTTCGATTTCAAATTTTTGAAACTACGTACTGATTATAAATGAGGATCAGTTGACAGACTATGAACATTGTTTTTTATTTTGAAATGGTTAAATGAGAACTTCATCTCATGAAACCGTCATAACTTACGAGCGCGGGGGTGATTAGCGTTATACCTGTATTGATCAATACTACATTACAAGAACGATATTATCGTTCATCCTTTGTCCGCCTTAGCGCATAAAAATTTCCCATAATTGGGATGTTCATAACAGTCTTGAATCCTAACCAAAACAATTTGGTTGGATAAGTTTTATCTTGTTCAACAATGACTTTAAATTTATATCTAGCTGAATCAAATAGCTTAGACGACTTTTAATTCAACTTATACATACTGGACATCGATAAGTATGTATCGACATGTGATAAAATATAATGATTATCCAAGTGAGGACACTTGTATAACCATGTTTTAGAAATTAACGAACAGAATATATATCTTGATCAATAATAACAGAATAAAGAAACTTGTACAACAATTATAATTTAATAACTTACTTATACAGAATCATTGCATAAGTATATACAAAGGTTGAAATATTTGAACAATTAAAAAAGAATAGTTCAGATATTATCTTACGCATGTCTGTTGCATAAAGTAAATGCAAAGGGTTAGATATTTGCCTTGTCTGCTGCTTACACAACTTAGGTTTCTCTTTTATATCAAGCCCTATCATTAAATAGATCATTCGTTTGATTAGAATAACATATCATATCATATCATATCATGTTGTACTGCTATTTGCAGTTAGCACATAACCTAAACACATTGTCATGTAAGTTTAACAACCATTGAATCACAAATAAACATTCATCAAACTAATTTTTCTAAGTCCAGATCAATTTCTGAAATATGTCGGTGTATTGACAACTTTATCAGGTATCTATCGAGTCTACGACTCTATACAGTAATTTATTATCCATTTAGATAACTTAAACACCAGTCGCCCTATGGCCTTATAATAATTATTACCATTTATCATAATTTTTGAAATATCAGAATCATTATTAAATAATTTAGATATTAAACAATTCTATTATCATTAATATTCAATTAACATTAAACTATTAATGAAACCATTGCTAAAATATTAAAGTTATTTATAATAACTAAAATATTTTTATAACATTTATATTACCCTTAAATGGTTTTTAAAACATTTAAAATCATTTTTAAATAATTACCATTAATATTAAAATATTAATGTACTATTTATCTAAATATTAAAAGTCATTAATTATAACTTAAAATATTTTTTAATTCATTTATATCACTTTTTAAATGATTTTTAAATTAATAAAACTATTTTAAAACTATTTATTTAATATAATTATTAAATAAATTAGTGTTAAATTAATATCATTAATATTAAATTATTAATAAAATTATCCTTTAAATATTAAAAATTATATTTTATAACTTAGAATATTTTTAAATACCTTATTATTATTTAAAATGATTTTTAATATAATAAAATCATTTTTAATTTATTTATTTAATTCATTTATTAAATAACTTAATTATCATTAATATTAATTTATTAATGAAATTTATCACAAAATATTAAAAGTCATTAAAAATAACTTGGAATATTTTCTTATATCATAATATAATTTTAAATGATTTTTTTATAAATTAAAATCATTTTTAAATAATTTATTTAATATTATAATTAAATAAATTAAATACTTTTAATATTCCAAAAATATTTAATATTTATGAAATATATCCAAAATAATTAAAATATAACTTTCAGATCTTAAAATAATTTTTAATAATTTATTTAGTATTTTTCAGAATTAAAAACTAATTAATACTAATTATCTAATAAAAATATAATTTTTATTACTAAACTGTCGCTAAATGGTGCCTATAGCGACGTAACTGTCACTATAGGTGTTCTTCGCGTTCTTGAGCACTTGAGAAATTCATGAAGCGAAACCAAGGTGAATGAGGTTTGACCATGATTTCTGATCGGATCATGATGTTTGAGTGCATGTTTTTGGTCAAATCATGTAGTATAAATGTAACACTACAAGACCCAACAAAAAACATTAGCAAACAAAATCACAATCAAAAGATATAAGCCCTTAAAGTGGTACATGAGTATTTCTTCATTTACGGGTTTGCCCGAAATGAAGAAACGATCGCCTCTACTGAGCTTCCACAACTTGTGATTTGTGTGATGTTTAAGTGATCTAAGGGTTCTGGCTTGTAGACAACATGTAACACTATAGATCCATCACAAAACATCACTAAAACAACAACAGAAAAGCCAGATCCATCTCGGTAAAACCATGTTAGAAAGAAGCCTTAAAAATTTCTGGAAATCTTCCAGAAACCGAAAACATGACCGGATGGTCTACTTTGACCATCCACCACCTTCGATTCGTATACTTTTTAAGGAGATTTTAAGGCATAAAATTAGAGTTCATATACCAGACTACAATCTAGATGCAACAAAAACAACAAACAATTAACAACAAGCAAGATATGTGCCTTTGAACTTCTTGTCAGACCAATCTGGGCAAGTTCTTGACTGCCCAGAATGCTTCCGGTCAATGCCGGTCAATGGTATTTGACCGTTAATACCTTCCATTCTAAACATCAAATGACCTTGATTCTTTTTGTATATTAAAGACCACATTACAGGCTACCAATAACAACTTATAAACAACAGAAATCATAAACATAAAAAGATTTATAGGCTCTGACATTCACTGTTAGACCACCAAAAATAAAATTCTCAGATTTTTGAAATCTTCAAATCGGAGCCTCTAGATGTTATGGATTCAACATCTAGCAACCCAGATCATCATTAGACACTAAAAACAAAATATTATAACATTTCTAAGAATGATTTTCTGACTAGGGTTTATACCTTTCTAAGAATGATTTTCTGACTTTTGGCTTCTAATATGTTATGATTAATAGTGGGGCTTGAAAATGGGAATGAAATGCTAGAGATTTTCGTTAGTTTTAGAGAGAGAGGCTCAAGAATGAGAGTTGGCAAAATTTTAGTGAGCAAAATGCATTATTTCTCTCTCCAATCTATATATAATGGGTTGCAGTGCATGAATTGGCTGATAAAAGAGCTAAATGCTGTCAAATATGTGCATGTGGGGTTGTTAGAGTTAGTCACCAACTCACCCTATTTGTCAAAACCTATTCTAGCTTCAATAATACAAGAGGGGCAAAAAGGTCATTTGATAAATCATTTTTAATGGCAAAAGGTTTGACCCTTAGGGTTTAACCCTAAGGTTTAGCATAAACACATTTTAGTAACTAGGGTTTGAGAAAGGTAAAATAAAATTTTAGTTTCTAAAATTTATAAATTAGGGTTTCGTTAATTAAGTTTCTAATTACGATATACAGGAATATTAGGGTTTAATATCCCTAATTATAATTAACCTTGCTAATAAAGCAATTAGGGTTTAGGATTTTGATAATTAGGTTTACTAATACGCAATTAGGGTTTCTAATAATTAACTTAGGGTTCTAATCATTAGGGTTTTAATTTACTAATTAGGGTTTCCTAATTAGCATACTGTTATGTAACACTTAACATAAATCATAAAATACAGTTATATAACAGTCTTATATTTCCCATTTAAATTGAAAAACAGGGTCAAACCAATTAATGTTAGGGTTTGAGTCAATATACACCATAATTGACCAACCGTTAACAGTACGTACATACAGTACATATTTATAGCACTGAAAAATCAAAATATTATAATACTATAATATTATTATCATTCCTTGATCAAAACCCAAAATTAGGGTTTGGATTCCATATCTGATTTATCTGTCATAATTAACCTTATTAATTAAGTTAAAATAATTAACTTAATAACCTGAACAAAATTTATATAATAAAATAATTATTATAATTATTCTAAAAATCATTTCATATATTATTTAAATAATATAAGATTATATTTTCATGAAAAAGAATTGATAAAAACATTTCCAATATGGAATTAATTATTATAAGCATATAATTGATAATAATCAACAATTCTAAAATAAAATTATCTGTAATAATTAATGTAATAAATAAATTTTTATTTATCACACCCATAAATATATACATATTATCTTGACACATATCACCCATATTTATTTTAATAAATAAAAAAAAATTTATACGCAAAATTTATGATTTATTTACATAGAAAATATCGGGTTATTATAATCTCAATCTAAATCCTGACTTAGATCTGTTATTTATGGTTCCAGCTTTTCATTACGTCATTCACATTACGTTCACATTCAATTGGTTATTAACTCTAATCATCATACATAAGGTTTAAAAGTACCTTACAATATCTTATTAAGTTCCTCAGTTTATTATTACTGAGTTACTATTCAAGTTGTACTCATAAACATTTTTTACTGTCCACTTCTTAGGGTTGGCACTGTGGCGCCACCCATTGCTCTGTAAGTCGTATTGCTGGCAGTTAACATATCTTTCGAGCCGGACTCGGCCATGCTGCGGCGCGAGTCCTTACCCTTCATGTCGTATTTGCGGACGTGAGTTAGCGATGTGCTTTCAGACACCTTTGTCTTGCGCCATCTTGCACCACCCATTTGGCCTTGGGTTGGCGCCGCGGCGCCAACTCTGTGCCTCAGACAATTTGTAAAATTTAAAAATTTTACGAAACTCCGGGACTCTTAACTTCTTTGTTATAAGTCCGAATTGGCTCATTCAAAAGCCTACGGTTCACAAATTACATACTCTATGTGTTTATGCAAGAATTTTATCTATTTAATTTCGTTTGCTAAAATGTCATCTATTAGTTCATTTTTAACGAAAACGATAAATGTCCGTGAACGTTCAACGCTTGTCTCTTCGTTCTAAGTCGGAATTCGGTCATTTTTGAGTCTACAACTCTATAATGCCAAATATGACGTGTCTCCATTGAAAACCAACGTTTCTGACTTCAAACACAAAATACAACTTACATTCCGAAAATTTTACGAATTCGACGATTATCGTCCAATCGTGTGAATTCCGGCGAAACCTCATTACTAATCATTCTAAATGGATTTTAATCAATATATAAATATTTCAAGTTACTTATTACACCAACTTATTGTCAAAGTAGGTTTTGACTTATTCTCATAAGTCAATAACTTATTTAACTTATTAACTACAAATTTCTTTGTTCAAGACTTACTATGGACTTAAGTCCATCAATCAATGTTTTCATACCATATTGAACATACTAACATCATATGACAAACATATGATAAGTTTTGTACAAGTTTATTAACTTATTTAGGTTTAAGTTGCTTATTCGGCTTAAGTTCATTCATCAATGACTTCTTATATGTTTTTAGCATACAATCATACTTCTCTTATCACCCTATAATGATAGAGATGAATATATATTAGACAAGAGTCTTACCCTAAAAGCACTTGTACTTCTCTTCCTTGAAGATTTATCAAAGGATGTTTGACTTATTCTCGACTTATGTGAGCTTATTCTCTCTAACACTTAAGCACTTATCTATGATAGAAGTTGGGAGGAATTTTATCAAACAACAAATGAATTGAGTGCTCTCTATTTATAGGCTTGGCAAAGTGAGGGTACTTTAGTCATTTGGACATTCCACCTCCTTTAATCACCTCCTTAATACACCTCCTTACTATTCATTACTTTACAACTAAGTTGACTTGTCTAGCACTCACTTTTCTTGCTCATCACAACACTTGATCACCACACAAAATGCTTGCCCATCAAGACTACCCACATTAACATGGTTTGCTCCATGAATCATGGCTAATTCATTGGGCTTGCTAATTAATCTAGCTGATTCCTTGTTGGGCTTATACCATCACTTTCTATTGGACTTCTACCATTATGTTAATAATCCTACAAGTCCATTCCCTTTAATTAAGAACCTTGACATAAATATACCACGAATAATTCTCGTATGCTAGCTCGTATACTAATTCATAATATACGTTATTCCATTCTTCATACATACTCGTATAATACGTCGTATCATACTTACGTTCAATACCTCGCATAATGCCTACGCATCATACAATTAATACTTTCTCTTTTTAACGCTTAATAATCCTAACGTTCTCTAATTATGTCCGCATGCGAAATATTACGTTTTCCATACTTAGATTATTATTACATAATTCATCTCATATTGATATTATAACATTATGTATTTCTCGGAAGTTCAAAAATAATTTCCGAGCATAAATTGATGAATAGTGTTTTTTGGAAAAATTTCTCAGAAAGCCTTTATTTTCGTCTTAGAAATTCAAATACTTTAATTCATTCACACAGTTAAAATACTAACATTCCAACGTTTCTAGGTTATAGAACGACATTCATCTTATCAATACGTAGTAATAATAAATAATATTATTTTATTCATTATTAAAAGTATTTACAAAGGTTCGATTTTCCAGGGCGTTACAGGAGTGGTTGGCCAACCATAGGGTAGCCATGTGACTGGAATTAAAACATCTCAGCCATTTAGCTAGCCAAATTCATTGTATACAAGTAGTATATATGGATCAAAGAGAGAAAAATTCATTTTTTAACTCATTTGACACAAGTACTCAACCCAGACTCTCTCTCTCTCTTAAACCAACGAAATCATAAGACAAATCAGTCCCAAATCAAATCCCCACTAACATCTATATCAAATCAGAAGCTTAGAATCAAAAGTTTGCTCATAAAGGTATAAAACCTAACTCAAGAATCTGATCTTGATCGATGTGTTAAATGTAAGACCCTGAATTTTTTTTAAAATAAAATGGAATTTCCTTTATTTATTATTTTAAAATAGTAAGGGTTTATTTGATTAATGTAGTGGATTATGGGTAAAATCTTAAATATCTTAAATAAGCAAGTGGTTATAAAATATTCATTGTTGTGTGGAAATATTTCGTTTGGTCGTAGAATATTCTTCTTTGTTAGAGAATATTAAATGCGACATCGCAGCCTTTATGTGGGCCCCATAACGTAAGCGATTGGATGAAGAAAATGACAAGTATAAGTTGTTTATAAATAGCTGGCGTAGTTATTACACGATTAATCTTGTTGTTGAATACACGTGTGGTTAAAACACGAGAAGACACTTTGCACGGTATGGCACCAATTATTGATTCTTATGTAAGAATGCACTACTCAATAATTGTTACGATAATTACTTTATTCAATATTTTATTTTATTGATTCAATAATTGCTACGTTGATATTTTATATTATTGTTGTTTCAATAATTGTCACTACACAGTATTTTCCACTATCAGATCAATAATTCATAGTATTTGAATTATTAGATAGCATTATTGGCAATGTCTAGAAAGTTCTGTCTAAGGAGAGGTTTGTCACCTAATTGCGCGCCAGTAAGAAGAAATTCTTATTGGAAAGCCCTCTCTTTCCTAGGATATAATAATGGTGATATTTTTACAATGAAAGTGTGATATATGAATAAATGAGGAAGAATATTTTTGTTACAATATATATTAAAAACATGTTTTTCATGTTTGTGGACCCCATTTCTTGACTGAAATTTGATTATAGCCTGTAAAATCGCCCGTTTGTGGATTTCGGTCAATTTCTGTTTGGAATTTAGAAAAACTTTCTTCTGCAAGGTTGTAGAGAATGGAATTTCCTATGGAAAGGACATAAGGTTCAAATTTTTCTGATAAAAGGTCTATTTATTATGAATTATTGAAGTTCCGAAGTTCCAGAATAATTGATTTTTAAAGTTTTAAATATTTTTTAAAAGAAAAACGTTTTTCTAAGCATTTTCCTATATATAGGGTGCTTAGGTTAGAATTGAAAATCATACCAGAAACTGAAGTTTTCTCTCTCTATATTATCGAGCGTATTCTTGTGAGTATTTTGATATCTAGAGTGTTGCTATATGGTGCAAGTTTTCTTCAGCGTTATCCAATATTCCAGCCAGAAGTACTATTCTTTTGAGGTAAGGGATGTTATTTTTTTTAAAAATGATATTATTTCTTACAATATCATTATGCCGGAATATTTGTAAGATTTTTCGTGTGAAATTCCAATCTTTTCATGTCGGAGTTACTATTCACGAGTTACTATTCATGAGTTACTATTCACGACTTACTATTCATGAGTACTATTCACGAAGCATGATGATTTTTCTTGTGGAGTTTCTACCTTTTAGTGTCGGAGTTACTATTCACGTATACGGCACTATTCACAAATACGACACTATTCACAGAAAAATTAAATTTTCTTTTCTGTGTCCAAGATTGTCTATTATGGTTCCTATCTTTGATTGGATCTATGTTTTGATCTTTATTTTTTGAATTCTGCTCCACAATAGTTTATTATGGAGTATTTTTAAACTTGGATTATCTAAAATACGAATCATTAATATTTATTCTTTTGTCTCACTGGATTCATTTTTTTTAAAATATTTTTTTCATCATCCTCAGTCCTAAATGATGATATAACTGAATATCTTTGGCCTGTAGTGCAAAGATGAATGATTTCTTGATGAATATCTTTGGCCCGTAGTGCAAAGATGAACAGGTGTTGAGATGAACATGACCGACAGATTAATATCTTTGACATGTAGTGCAAAGATGACTATTTGATTAAAGATGTATATTGATTGATGTTACAGGGATAAAATATCGATGATGAACTTTTAAATTCATAGATGATAGTAGATTTAATTCTCTACTTAACTCTTCTAATGAATTGTTGTTTCCGCTGCAGTTGTTGATCTAAAACTTGTTGTCTATTGTATTCTATCAGATTTTTCCTTGTTGAAGACTAAGGATAATTTGTTGTAATATTATTTTAATATTATTTATAAGTTGTTTATAAATAACGGCGCAGTCTTCGTCATCGGAGGTGGTGGAAGACATTTTGAGTTTTTTAGGGTTTGGTTCTTGTGGGGTTGATGGAGTTGGGTTTTCCATGTTTAGTTGTGATATGAGTTCTCCATTCAATAAATTTGCTTCATGATAAATTGGCCTCTTTTCTCTCACTACCTGCTAAAACCCTAGAACGAAACCGTATAAAAAAAAGCTATTTGAAGCCCTTTGTCATTTTTTAATAATTTCCACAATCGTGTTCAACTTCCGATCGAGATCATAAAGTCAAACGGAGATCATAAAGCAAATGTCTGATGAGATCATAAAGAATGTTGGTTTGAAATTTTATACCATTTTTGCAACTCACCCTTTAAATTTTATTTTGCAAAATTTACACTCCAAAATGTATTAATTGTGCAAAACTCACCCTTTATGTATTTTTTTTTTGTTGTTAAAAATCCTCGCAATCAAATTATTTCACCTAATTCATCACTTAAAAATTTTTACTTTAGAATAATCCTTTTATTTCACTCAAACGACTTTCAATTAGTAAAAAAAATTCACAATACAATCAGATTTGGAACTTTAGATCGCTTAATACATATATCTCATTCTCTACATTTGTTATATGTCAATTGATTATTATTTTGTTTTGATAAACATCTCGATCACACACAAAACCCATATTAAAATGTCAATCTTATTCTCAATTTTTAACATGTGTTGTAACATTAAATATTTCGTTCAACACTATAAGAAAATGGATTATATTAATTATATAAACATGTGTCAATCAATTTTCCTCATTACTAACACTATAAGAAAATTTATCAAAGGTGATGAACCCAAAATAAATAATAATGGTGATATTTTTACAATGAAAGTGTGATATATGAATAAATGAGGAGGAAGAATATTTTTGTTACAATAAATATTAAAAACATGTTTTTCATGTTTGTGAACCCCATTTCTTGACTTAAATTTGATTATAGCCTGTAAAATCGCCCGTTTGTGGATTTCGGTCAATTTTTGTTTAGAATTTGGAAAAACTTTCTTCTGCAAGGTTGTAGAGAATGGAATTTCCTATGGAAAGGACATAAGGTTCGAATTTTTCTGGTAAAAGGGCTATTTATTAAGAATTATTGAAGTTCCGAAGTTCCAGAATAATTGATTTTTTAAGTTTTAAATATTTTTTAAAAGAAAAATGTTTTTTTTTCATTTATGGGGCATGTGTTAAATGGTTAAAATCAACTGGTGGTGTGCTTAGGAATTTAATTTATAAATAATATTATTATATTAAATTTTCTGCTTTGGTGTTCTAAGTATTTTTCTATAAATAGGGTGCTTAGGTTAGAATTGAAAATCACACCAGAAACTGAAGTTTTCTCTCTCTATATTATTGAGCGTATTCTTGTGAGAATTTTGATATCTTGAGTATTTCTATACGGTGCAAGTTTCCTTCAGTATTATATCTGATATTCCAGCCAGAAGTACTATTCTTTTGAGGTAATGGATGTTATTTTTTTTTTTAAATGATATTATTTCTTTCAATATCACTATGCCGAAATATTTGTAAGATTTTTCTTGTGAAATTTTGATCTTTTCATGTCGGAGTTACTATTCATGAGTTACTATTTACGAGTTACTATTCACGAGTACTATTCACGAAGCATGATGATTTTTCTTGTGGAGTTTCTACCTTTTAGTATCGGAGTTACTATTCACGTATACGACACTATTCACATGAAAATTAAATTTTCTTTTGTGTCCAAGATTGTCTATTATGGTTCATATCTTTGATTGGATCTATGTTTTGATCTTCATTTTTTGAATTCTGCTCCACAATAGTTTATTATGGAGTATTTTTGAACTTGGATTGTCTAAAATACGAATCCTTAATATTTGTTCTTTTGTCTCACTGGATTCATTTTCTTTAAAATATTTTTTTCATCATCCTCAGTCCTAAATGATGATATAACTCAATATCTTTGGCCTGTAGTGCAAAGATGAACAGGTGTTGAGATGAACATGGCCGACTGATTAATATCTTTGGCCTGTAGAGCAAAGATGACTATTTGATTAAAGATGTATATTGATTGATGTTACAGGGATAAAATATCGATGATGGACTTTTAAATTCATAGATGATAGTAGATTTAATTCTCTACTTAACTCTTCTAATGAATTGTTGTTTCCGCTGCAGTTGTTGATCTAAAACTTGTTGTCTATTGTATTCTATCATATTTTTCCCTGTTGAAGACTAAGGATAATTTGTTGTACATTATCTTAGTCATAATATCCTTTACTGGGCTAGTTGAGCTCACCCTTTCCCTTTTTGTTCCATTTTTTTTTCTTAGGAGGCGAGAATATAATGGGAACTAGTCGAGGTGTGGAGTGATGGTTCAAGATAGTTGTTTTAGTAGTCCTCACTATTCCGTAAAATAGTGTATCAATAATTTTAATGAGGACTTTATTTGAGTGTTGATATTGTCTAAATGACAATATTTGTATTTAAACTCACAGTATATGTGTTGTCGTATTTTGCACGACAAATGTACTAATAAAGTTGTAGTTGTTTATGTACCAAGTATTTGGCGACTCAGAATATGTTGGATGGAATGGACCTATTTTGGGGGTGTCACATTAACTATTGTGTTTTAGTGTTAAAACATGTTATATATAGTATATATTGATGATCTGGATGTTAGATCCATAACATCTATAGGCTCAGATTTGAAGTTTTTCATTATCTGGAAAATCTTTAAAAAGTTGTCTGACAATGAATGTCAGACCCCATAGATTTCATTTTGTGTAATGATTTGGTGTTTTGAAAGTTTGTACTTGTAGTATGTAATGTTGTCTTTAATCTGGACTTGAAATCATGCATATGTCAGATCCAGATTACAAGATATGGGTGGTCAAAACCCGTTGACTGACCATGACTGAACAAGTTCTGGTAACCCAGAACTTGCCCAGATTGGTCTGAAGGCTTGGATCTGACAGTGTAATATGTAGTTTATACTACATGGTTATGCCTTAAAATATCCTATATATCAAACAAGTGATTCGTAGTTGATGGTCAAACTAAGCCGGACAAGCATGAAAGTTGTTTTCTGGGTAACCCAGAAAATGCTTGAATATGTCGTCTGACATGGTTTGACCGACATGGATCTGCTTGATCTGTTGTTGTTATTGTGATGTTTTGTGATAGATCTACTCTTTTACATGTTGGCTACACACTGCAAATGTTAGATCTCGTTGGTTTCATGATTGTTGGCCATGTTTGTTGTTGGGTCTTGTAGTATTGCATTTGTACTACACAATCTGACCAAAAACATGCACAGAAACACATTACATAGTTCATGATTAATGGTCAAAGTAGTTATCTCGAAGCTGGCTATGAATGTTCTTAAGGGCTCAAGAACATAATAGACTACACTTTCTGTCGCTAAAGGCCTATAGCGACAGTTTTATTCATTTTAATTAATTAAATTTTCAAAAATTATTTAAAAAAAAAAAAATTATTAAAAATTCCAAAAATTATTTTAAGTTATAAAAATTAACTTTTAATAATTTAGAATATTTTCCATAAATATTAGTATTTATTTAAATATTATAGATATTTAATTTATTTAATAAATGCATTAAATAAATTAATTAAAAATGATTTTATTATATTAAAAATCATTTTAAAAGATAATAAGGTATTTAAAGATATTTTAAGTTATAAAATATAACTTTCAATATTTAAAGGTAAATTTCTTTAATTAATTATTATTAATGATATTAAATTTATTTAATAATTATATTAAATAATTTAGTTTAAAAATAATTTTAATATTATAAAAGTCATTTTAAATTAAAATAAAGTGTTTAAAGATATTTTAAGTTATAAAATATAACTTTTAATATTTAAAGGATAATTTCTTTAATAATTTAATATTAATGATGTTAATTTAACATTAATGATATTAAATTTATTTATTAATTATATTAAATAAATAGTTTAGAAATGGTTTTATTAATTTAAAAATCATTTAAAAGGGATATAAATGAATTAAAAATATTTTAAGTTATAATTAATGACTTTTAATATTTGGATAAATAATACATTAATATTTTAATATTAATGGTAATTATTTAAAAATGATTTTAATTGTTTTAAAAATCATTTAAAGGTAATATAAATGTTTTAAAAATATTATAAGTTATTTTAAATAACTTAATATTTTGGCAATGGTTTCATTAATAGTTTAATATTAATTAAATGATAATAATAATGAAATTACTTAATAATTAAATCATTTAATAATGATTCCGGTGTTTCAAAAATCATGATAAATTATAATAATTATTTTAAAATTATTATAAGGTTATGAAAAATAATACGACTGGTGTTTAAGTTATCTAAATGAATATTGAACTGCTGAATAGACTCTTAGACTCGATAAATACCCGATAAAGTTATCGGTACACCGACATGTTTCAGAAATTGATCTGGACTTAGATAGGTTGACTTGATAAATGTTTATTTGTGACTCAATGGTTGTTAAACTTACATGACAATGTGATTAGGTTATGTGATGACTACAAATAGTAGTACTGTGACGCCCCCAAAATAGGTATACATCACCCATCTTGAGTCGCCAAATACATGGTACAAAATTCAAATATAACTTAATTATACAACAGTCGTGTGAAATACGATAAAACATAATCTAAGAGTTTTAATAAGAATATTGTCATCTAGATAATATCCGCACTCAATGGAGTCCTCATTACATTTATTGTCACACTATTTAACAGAATAGTGAGGACTACTAATGCTATCATCTGGACCGTCACTCCATTCTCCGACTAGTCCTGGCTACGTTCTCATTTCCTGAAGAGAACAGTGAAAGAAAGGGTGAGCTCAACTTGCCCAGTAAAAAATATTATGACTAAGATAATGCAGAATAAATTATCATTAGTCTTCAACAATGTTAAACCCGATAAAATACAATAGACATCAAGTTTAATCTGCGGTGAATAAGCAATCCATTAGAAGAGTCAAGTAGAGCATGATATCTACTATCTTCTATGATTTAAAATGTTTTCATCAACTTTTATCGCTGAGACTAGGCTTAATAAATAAACCACATCATCGAGTCATCCCTGCACTATGGGCCAAGGATATTCATTAAATCATCAAATAGTGGTCATGACTATCTTAAGAATAATCCACGGTCATAATCATACCAAAAAGCGTCCATCAATGCATTACACAGCTCTCGAGGACTTTTACCACATCATCTATAACATTACAGTCATGATTATATCAATAATCATCCTCGGTCATAATCATACCAAGTCCATCTATGCACGTAAGCCAAAGATGACTTTCATCACCATATAAACATGAGGATGATGACAATGACATAATAATTCAATAAAACAAGTTAAAGAATAAATTTTAAAGATTTATAAGTTAATTTATCTTGAAATCAATTACGTCCAAATTATCAACATGATACTGCTTTGTGGAGTAAAATTCAAGAATGCTCAGAAGAATATTTCCATGAAAAGATATCGGATGAAGCGCAAATATCCAGGATATTCTACTAATTTCATGGAGTATAGAAGCCAAAACTTTAACCAACTGAGTATAATAGAATATATGAAACTGCAAGTGGATTTTTGCCCGCCATGCGGTAATCCACGTAGACAGATCATTTCCATAATTTAATAAGGAATGAATACAAAGGATCATTCACCATGCATGCGGTAATCCACATAGACAGGTTATTCCAACAGGATAATAAAGAATTGAATCAGGTCTAGCGTAATCCGCACAGACAGGATATTCCAACAGAATAATAAAGAATGGAATAACAAAGAATTCACCATGCATGCGATAGACCCGCATGACGAGTTATTCCAACGAGAATAATAAAGAATGGAACCCGGGTCTAGCGTAATCCGCATGAATGAGATATTCCAACAGAATAATAAAGAATGGAATAACAAAGAATTCACCATGCATGCGATAGACCGCACAGACAGGTTATTCCAACAGAATAATAAAGAATGGAACTAGGTCTAGCGTAATCCGCACAGACAGGATATTCCAACATAATAATAAAGAATGGAATAACAGAAGAATTTCACCATGTATGTGGTACTTCGTATAGACAGTTTATTCCAACATAATAATAAATAATGGAATAACAGAAGCTCTCTTCATGAATTTGAAAGAAATAATACTTCTTACCTTAGAAAGAAACTGGATACTGGAGTAGAGAGGTAGCAGACTTCTCTTCTTCTTTCTCTCTATAATTTCTCTCTATAATAATTGCTCTATAGCTTTAGTGAATTGGTAAGAAATGAAGGAAGAATGAGCTTCTATTTATAGGAAAATATAGTTTCGATAATTGCACGTTTTGGGTTTCGAAATATTACAGTACAATACCTCCAACTTTTCTTTCATTTTTAATTTAGTCCTGCAAGTATTATCAAACTTGCACCACCTCCCCTAATAGTAAATAATGTGAATCAATAGTTCAATCATGTGAATCAATAGTTATAATCATGTGAATACGAATTACAGTATAGTACCTCCATCTATACCTCCATTTTTAACTTAGTCATGCAAGTATTATCAATCTTGCATCAACTCCCCTAATAGTACATGAATGTGATTCAATAGTATACACATGTGAACAAATAGTTATATAAGCATGTGAATTAGTAGCAATTAATTGCTCATTTATACGATTAATTACCCGATTTATCAATATAACCCCTAGACATCAATTATCATCGGAATAGATGTCGATTTCCACTAACACTAATAATCCCAACACAATGGAACTATCAAATTCATCTTTAATTAACACGAACTTATTCATCATTAATATTATAACTCACAATATTTAACAACCAGGTCGTTCCTAGGAAAGAGGGGGCTTTTCGATAAGGATTTCTCCTTATTGGCGCGCAATTGGATGACCAAACCTTTCCTTGACAGAACTTCTAGACATTGTAAATATTGCAATTTAATAATATAAATAACTTTGTCGTCTCAATTATTGATTTAATAATATAACATATTATGCAGATGATACTGTGACAATAATTGAATCAATAATATGAGAGATATGATGCAACAATTCTTCAGTAGCAATAATTGAGTATAAGCGAGTGACTTCTCACGTAAGCATCAATAACCAATACCGTGTGCTACTATGCAACCACACATATTACTGTACTTTTACTACCAGGTAGTTCAACAGTTTTAACGGTAACACTTCTGACGTTATTTTTATAAAAAGATAATTCTGTCATTTTCTTATTACGACAATACTTCCGTTGTGGAGGTCCACCAATGATTGTGTCATCGTACGAATATTCCCTGTTAAAACGAATATTCCCCGACCAATCAAATATTATATAACCACTTGCTTACTTTGCAAAATTTATAAATATTACCCACAACTATAACATTATATTATATCCACACCATAATATTCAAAAATATATTTTGAGAGAAATTAATCTTTATTCATAAAAGTTGGGGTCTTACAAGTACAATATGATATGATATGTTATTCTAATCGAACGAATGATCTATTTAATGATAGGGCTTGATATAAAAGATAAATCTAAGTTGTGTAAGTAGCAGACAAGGGCAAGTATCTAACCCTTTGCATTTACTTTATGCAATGGACATGCGTAAATAATATCTGAACTATTCTTTTCAATTGTTCAAATATTTCAACCTTTGTATATACTTATGCAATGATTCTGTATAAGTAAGTTATTATTGTACAAGTTCCTTTATTCTGTTATTGTAGATCAAGATATATATTCTGTTCATTAATTTCTAAACATGGTTATACAAGTGTCCTCACTTGGATAATCATTATATTTTATCACATGTTGATACATACTTATCGGTGTCCAGTATGTATACGTTGAATTAAAAGCCGTCTAAACTATTTGATCCGACTAGACATAAATTTAAAATTGTTGTTGAACAAGATAAAACTTTATTATTATCCAACCGAATTGTTTTGGTTTGGATTCAAGACTGCTATGAACATCCCAAATATGGGAAATTTTTATGCGCTAAGGCGGACAAAGGATGAACGATAATATCGTTCTTGTAATGTAGTATTGATCAATACATGGCATAACGGGCTGATCACCCCCGTGCCCGTAAGTTATGACGATTTACAGATGAAGTTTTGTTTAACCTTTTCGAAAATAGAAAAAAATGTTCATAGTCTGTCAACTGATCCTCATTTATAGTTAGTATGTAGTTTCAAAAATTTGAAATCGAAATGATATGTTGTTTATTATTGGTTCAGCTTACTTCACAACTGTTGATTCGTTGTAGAAGTATCGTTCAAAAGAAAATGTTTAATTCTTTCAGCTAATTGTTATTGCTTGCTATTACTTGTTGGGCACTCAAATGCTCATCCTTGCTTAATTTAAATGTTTTCAGCTAAGTGTGAACAACCTGAAGGCTCTGCCAAGAACAAGGGAAAAGGGAAGGTCGTTAAATGAATGTTTAAGCTATACTATGTAATAGTTCGACTTTATGATAAGAATGATATATATTAATTATCATGTAATATAATGAATGTTTAAAAGTTTCGTACTTGGGAATTAAACTCTGATAATATGTAAATTAAATTTAATAATCTATATTATTGTTATTATTATTAGTATTATTCTGCTCATAGAAATGGTATCGTAAAGCACTGAGTTCGGGTTTCAAGTACCTGAATTTGGGGGCGTCACATTCCCACCAGTAATCTGCCTCTTCACGCAACATAAAGGTGGAAAAGGGAACCTTTTGCTCCTCTGAGCTTTCCAAGACATAAAATATCTTGGTGATCTGCTTTATCCACTTCTCTGCCTTAAGTGGTTCTGGCTTTCCCAAAAACTCTGGCGGTCCCAACTCTTTGAACTGTTTAGCAATGACCAGCCGTGAGTTGCCATTGACTCCACCTGCATCATGAACAGGAGTCTCTCTCGTTTAGTGTTGCATGAATTCTAAAAAGCTCCTAAACGTACCATCGTTCGTCATTTGGTCGGCGTTGTTGTTTACCTGAGAATTATTACCTTCCTGATGCACATTATCTTGGTTATTGATCATCGGTGACTCAACGGTCTCATGTGCTCCATTGCTTATCTCAACATTTTCAGATGTCATTTTCAAACACTACCACAAAACAAGGGTTAATTGACATGCCACATATTATCCCTATATTCTGACCGATCAATTAAATAACAAATAAGCTTAGGTAGGTCATACTAGCGAAGGATTTACCCGTCTCTCCCCTCCTAGTTCTAGTCTCACATCTCAGCCAGAGATCATATCCCTAAGCTTTGATACCAACTGTGAAGCCCCAAAAATAGGTATACATCACCCATCTTGAGTCGCTAAATACATGGTACAGAATTCAAATACAAACTTAATCATACAACTATCGTGTAAAATATTACAAAACATAACTGAGAGTTTTAATACGAATATTGTCTTCTAGATAATATCCAAACTCAAATGGAGTCCTCATTACAATTATTATCACACTATTTTATAAAATAGTGAGGACTACTACAGCCACCATCTCGGACCATCACTCCGTTCCCCGACTAGCCCCAACTATGTGCTCAATTCTTGAAGAGAACAATGAAAGCAAAAGGGTGAGCTCAACTAGCCCAGTAAGAAATATTATGACTAAGATAATGCAGAATAAATTATCGTTAGCCTTCAACAGTGTTAAACTGATAAAATATAATAAACATCAAGTTTAACTGTAGCGGAATAAGCAATCCATTAGAAGAGTCAAGTAGAGCATGATATCTACTATCTTCTATGATTTTAAAAGTTTATCATAAATTTTATCGCTGAGACTCAGCTTAATAAATAATCCACATCACTGAATTATCCATGCACTACGAGGCAAGGATATTCATTAGTATCACGACCACGAATTATCCATGCACTACGGGCCAAGAATATTTGTGTTTTCACCAATGATCATGAACATACCCTTGGCCGAAGAGAACGCATGGTCATGATAATACCACATCACTTGTAACATTACAGGTCATGATTATACCGAATAATCCCTGGTCATAATCATACCAATCAACAGTCCATATATGCACTACGGGCCAAAGATGACTTTAATCATAATATAAGTATGAGGATGATGACAATGATATAAAAATTCAATCAAACGAGATCAAGGATAAATATTAAAGACTTTAAATTTATCCAAAGTTTAAAAATGTTCAAATGGTCAACATGATACTGCTTTGTGGAGTAAAATTCAAGAATAATATTGTATCAAAAATGATTTGGATCGAAAAGAAATTAATTTTTGTCAGGAATAGTACCCTGGGTGAATAGTACCTAAGTGAATAATACCCCATGAATAGTAATTCGAGAATAGTACCCCGTGAATAGTACTCCGACATAAAAAGTTAAAACTTATGAAGAATGCTCATAATAATATTTCTATGAAAAGATACTAGATGAAACGCAAATTTCAAGGATATTCTACTAATTTCATGGAGTATAGAAGCCAAAACTTAACAAAATGAGTATAGAATCCGGAATCTGAAACGAAATAATATTACTTACATACTACATAGTATGGAAGAAAATATTAATTCTTATGAATATTGAACAAAAATAATATCCCTTACAAGTTACAACAGTTAAACGAAAATAATATTCTTTACGAATATTGAACGAAGATAATATTCCTTACGAATATTAAACGAAGATAATATTTCTTACGAATATTGAACAAAATGAAATTTCTTACGAATACAAAAAATAATATCGTAAGCGAATATGAAATAAATAATACCCCTTACCTCAAAAAAAGAGCAATTTCGACTGGTATAGCGGATATTTTCTTGAAGAAACTTTCACTATTTTCTACACTCAAAGCTTCCTTAAACTCTAAAGAAATACGCTTAATATTATAGAATAAGAATTCTCTAACTCTGGTATGATTTTCTTTTCTAAACTGAACATCCTATTTATAAGAGAAGGGAAGGATACTATTTGGACGCACAGTAAAGGAAATCACGGATGAACAGTGCATTCATGGGAAAATTTTCTAATTTTCAAATTTTTTTTACTATGCAGACAATATGCAAACACTATTCATAAAAAAATATTATATATTCTATTTTTCATCAAAAAATAAAACTTATTATAATATATATATATATATATATATATATATATATATATATATATATATATATATATTACTCCACCTGTGACTTGTAACATTCCCCCCCATTATTCTTCCAACATGTGGGCCCCACCCACCCACTCATGGCCCCCACCTTTATTTTATATATATATATATATATATATTGAATAACTTTCTACCGATTATTTTAAAAAATGGGTAAATGGGGGTCCAAATAATACGCCAAAATTTATAACAAATACTTCATAAAAATCCCCTTAATATTTTTAACAACATTTATTCATCATTATTATAACCCACAATATTAACAACTAGATCATTTCCAGGAAAGAGGGGGCTTTTCGATAAGGATTTCTCCTTATTGGCGCGCAGTTAGGTGACCAAACTCCTTTCCTCGACAGAACTTTCTAGACATTGTTAATTATACAAATAATAATATGAATAACTTGTCATCTCAATTATTGATTTAATAATATAAAATATTATGACAATAATTGAATCAATAACGTGAGATACTATGCTGCAATTACTGTGGCAATAATTGAGTATAACTGAGTGACTTCTCACGTAAGTATCAATAATCAATAGTGTGTGCTACTATGCAACCACGCGTATTAGTGTACTTTTATCACCGGGTATTTCAATATTTAACGGTAAAACTTTCGCCGTTATTTTCATAAAAAGATATTTCTGTCGTTTTCTCATTCCGATAGTAATTTCGTTGTGGGTCCACCAATGATTGCGCCGTCATACGAATATTTCCTGATATAACGAATATTCCCCGACAAATCAAATATTTTATAACCACTTGCTTACTTTTCAAAATTGATAAATATTACCCACAACTATAACATTATATCCAATCCATACCTTAATATTAAAAAAAATATTTCGAGAAAATTAATCTTTATTCATAAAATTTGGGGTCTTACAAGGGTTTTTCCTAATCTAATCTAATCTACTGGAATGGAAATCTCTGATTAAGTTCCCCTAGTCCTTATTAATACTCCTATTTTTATATCTCTTAATGTGTCTTTAAGTCCTCCCTAAAGTCCTTCAAACCATAAGCCCGAACCAATCCTTCTTGGACTTAACTTCTAAAAACTCTATTTTTTTGGGACAACTTCGCCCCGACGCAGATTTTACACTAGGAAAACTCGCCCCCCGCACATGAACAGTGCCAAAAATTACAAAAATGTCATTAAACTCTATTTTTCATGTTTTGACCCTCCGAAGCCGTTTCCTACAACACAAACACAAAAAATAAGTGAAATGACGCTAAAAATACTTAAAGTTAACAACGAATTAAGCCTAAAAAGTATCCAAATTTTAGGTATAAAACTTACTCATCACTTGTTTCATACAGTGACTATCTAAGGAGAATTTCGGATAGTAGAGCTTATTGTTATCTAGGGCTAATAGTTTCATTGAAGAATAAATAATAACAACTTGGTTAATTGATTATTGTAACTTGATGAAACTGAACTGTAGAATTGAAGTTGTTACATATTTGGATAAACTCATCAATTTAGTTATATTTTTCTTAGTTTAAAACAATTTCAAAAAAACCCCATTTTATTTTTCTGTTAAAATAGTAGAATAAATCTAAAACAAAGTTACTCTCTATGGGATCGACCCTTGCTTATTATTGTGTTAATTGTTGGATTTGTGAAGCGAAAGTGAGCTTAATTTAGTAGTGTCAACGATAGCTTCCAACATCCTTGATGTAGGCCATTGATAATTATTGGTAGCTATAGTCTCTAAAAAATCAAATGCCTCGTCAAAGTTCTCAACCATAAGTGTTCCCCTTGTTGTTGAGTCTATACTCGTCCTACTGTTACTATACAACCCATTATAAAAAGTATGAACCTGTAGCCACTTGGGTAGTCCGTGATGTGGACATCTTCTCAATAGTTCCCCTCATACAGTGACTCCGCATGTTGTTTCTCAAATGTAGTAATGTCATTTCTGATCTTCGCAATCTTAACCGGTGGAAAGAACTTTGCTAAGAATTTATAAGCCAAATCATCCCAGGTAGTAATCGATCCAGGTGGAAGTTAATGTAATCTGCTTTTAGCCTTATCTCTCAATGTAAACGGAAACAACCTTATCCGCACAACATTATCTATAACCCCATTGTACTTAAATGTACTACAGATTTTGAGGAAGCTCACTAAATGTTCATTGGGATCATCATTAGCCAATTCCCCAAATTGTACCTAGTTTTGGATCATCTGAATGGTACCGAGTTTAATCTTAAAGGATGTAGTTGCAATGGTTGGCCTTGTAATGCCTGATCTAATTTCATCCATTTTTGGCATGGCAAAATTCCTTAATGGTTTATTCTCTTCTTTTTCCATTTTAACCGGTGTTTCTAGTGTCTCTTGAGTTTCTTTAATCCACTTACACAGCCGCTGAAACCTTTTGTCGATGTCGTCCTCGGTAATAATTCTAGCTTTTTCGATCGAGTTTGCAAGCACTAATCAAGAGAACCTAAAACAGGAAGTAAAAAAGAAAGAAAAAATGTTTAATTAAAACAAATTTAATTAAACTGATATTGAAAGATATAAACACAATTAAATTCCCCGGCAACTAATGAGTGGGTTTTATACCTACGAATCGGCCTCTAATTCAAGCTTAAATTGTGTTAATTCTTTATTTTTATGTTTCTTTTTACTTGTTTATTGTTGTTTTATGATTAGGTGTGGTGGCATAGCATTTGGATTTAAAAGGTGGATTCATGGCGAAACTTGGCAAGAAAAGGAGCTTAACTTGGACAAAAACAGGATGGACCCCCGCTGGGGCTCACATTATAAAGGCCAAACCCCCGCCGGGGTAGGGGTACTTAGTCAATTAACAGAAGCATGGCCTGCTGGGGCGGACATTATAGAGTAAAAACCTCCGTTGGGATGAGAGTACGGGAAGAGCCAGAGTCCTGTTTTGATTGTGTTGCTGCAGTAGCGTGAAGGATAGTGGTTGATATGGTGTGGAACTCAATTGGGCGTCAAATTATGGTCAGAATACAAGTCCTAGGCTGATTATTAACAACAACAACAACAACAACAACAACAAGGGAGTTAACAACGAATAATTAATTTCGCAATTTGAAGACTTATTTTGAGAAAGTGCATTGGAGGAAGGATTTGAAGGAGAATTCATGATAATTTCATATTGAAACTAAAGAGAAGGGTGGTTCTGGATTCATTCTTTTTCTTTAGTTTAATAATTGTAATTGGGATGATGTTTACTTTGATAAATTCAGTTTTTATTTCAATTATGATGAACTAATTTACTTGTTAGGCTTATGAAGATCTTTGGGTTGAACGTAGCTTTGATTTTCAGTTTAATAATCTATCTTTCAGTTTATCTATATTAATTTGTGCTTGAATTTATGAATTCCTTGATCACCAATTATACGTGGACTTGTATGGATTCGAGAGAGGAAATATGAGTCTAGACCTAGTCATTATAGCATGTGTTCTTGAATTCTGTGATTGAATGGAATCTTGATGAATGTTAGGGTAGAGATATGCCTAGCATCGCATGTAATCGGATAGAGAAATTGAAATTAAACCTTCTTTGATTGTAATCCACATAGAGATATAGTGAATTAGTTAATTAAGGTGTTTAGCTTAATTCTATCTAATTTATGGATTTAAGTTAATATGGTATTAGTGCATCGAGAGATGGCTAGTTCTACTTGAGTGTTCTTGATTAATAAACTGGGATAGTGCATTAAACTAGAATAAGGTGTAATAATCAGAGTGATACTTAGAGTGAAGTTGTAAGCCTAATTCTCCAATATTTGCTTGAAATTATAGTTTTTAAGTTTGTTGATTATTTAGTATTCTTAGTATTTTTTAATATTTTAAGTTTTTATAGTTATAATTCTTAAATTGGATAGTTTAATAAAATTTGGATTAATATAAGGCTGTTAATTATGAGGGTTAATATCTTACTAAATCTCTATGGGAACCATACTCGACTTATCATTATATTACTTGTTGACCATGTGCACTTGCGTGTGAGCGTAATTATATTTTACACCCAACAAGTTTTTGGCACCGCTACCGAGGAACTTAGTATAGATTTTAATATTTTGCAATATTAGTTTAATTAGTCCAGTTTTACTTAAAACACGTTTTCTTTTGTTTTGTTCTTTCTATTTCAGGTTCTTGAAGTTGGTTTATGCAAACTCAGTCCAAAAACCCAGACTTGCTTCCTTTTGAGGACGTTATTGAGAAACGATTTCAAAGGCTAAGTAAGTGGATGTTGGAGACCAGAAAGCGTTGAGGGATTTTGCTACACCTAAGGTGACTGAGCTTCAGTTGAGTATCACCAGGCCGGCGATTGCTACAAATACATTTGAGATTAATCATGGGACTATTCAGATGATCCAAAACTCAGTTCAGTTTGGGGGACTTGCCAACGATGATCCGAATGAACATTTGGTCAGCTTTTTGGAGATATGTGACACTTTCAAATACAATAGGGTGTCTGATGATGCAGTCAGACTTCTCTTGTTCCCATTTACCCTGTGGGACAAGGTGAAGAGTTGGTTACATTCTCTACCGCCGGGATCGATCACTACTTGGGAAGATCTTGCTCAGAAATTTTTAGCTAAATTCTTTCCACCAACCAAAACTGCAAAGATGAGGAATGAGATCAATGTTTGAGCAGCAACATGGGGAGTCTTTATATGAGGCATGGGAACGGTACAAGGAACTACTCAGGAAGTGCACTCGTCATGGACTACCAAAGTGGTTGCAGATGAATACGTTTTACAACGGGTTGAGTGGGAATCTCAAGACAAGTATAGATGTAGCTTCGGGTGGAGCGTTTATGGCCAAAAGTTATGAGGAAGCATATGAGTTGATACTATGGCAGCTAATAACTACCAGTGGCCTACCGCAAGATTGACACAACCTAAGGTAGCTGGGGTATTAGAGGTAGATGGAATAACAGCGCTGGCGGCACAGATTTCAGCCTTATCAAAGAAAATGGATGCTTTAACTAGTGCACAACCACAGCAGGTGGCATATGTTTGTGAGCTATGTGCAAGAGAACATCCTACGGAGCAGTGTGCCATCAACCCAGCATCGGTTCAGTTTGTGGGCTGCTACAATAGAATTCCACAGAACATGTATCAAAATGCCTACAACCCGGGGAATAGGAACCATCCTAACTTTTCATGGAGCAACAATCAAAATCGGCAAGCTCCACGACATTCTTATCCTCCAGGGTTCCAAAATCAGCAGCAACAAGTAGCTCCGCATTAAGAAAAGAAAACGGATTTAGAAGAGCTTTTGTTAAAATACATATTGGGAAATGAAGCGGCAATGAAATCACAAGTAGTGGCCATCAAAAATTTAGAAAATCAAATGGGACAGTTAGCCTTAGCATTGAATAATAGACCGCAAGGAACTATGCCAAGTGATACAGAAAAGAATCCGAAAGGAAATCAAGAACAATGTCAAGAAATCACTTTGAGGAGTGGAAAACATGTAGATGGGAAAATTACAGAAAATTCAGTTAAAAAGGATGTCAAAGTTGATGAGAACAAAGTGCTTGAAAAGAAACAGGGTGAGGAAAAGCAAGTTGAATAGACAAAGTTAAATGATAAGCTAGTTGTGTATCCTCCACCACCGTTTCAGCAGAGGGTCCAAAAATAGAAATTAGACAAGCAATTCGCCAAATTTTTGGAAGTTTTCAAGAAACTTCAAATAAATATTCCGTTTGCACAAGCCCTAGAACAAATGCCGAGTTATGCCTAATTTATGAAAGGTATTTTGTCTAGCAAGAAAAAGTTAGAAGATTATGAAATTATGGCGTTGACGAAGGAATGTAGCGCAGTTTTACAGTGAAAGTTACCTCTAAAGTTGAAGGGTCTGGGGAGTTTTACTATACCTTGCATGATCGGTAATATGGCCTTCAAGAAGTGTTTTATGTGATTTGGGGGCGAGTGTAAACCTCATGCCATTATCCGTTTATACTAAATTAGGTTTACCAGTGCCAAAGCCCACGAACATATCACTCCAGTTAGCAGATAGATCGGTAACTTATCCAAGAGGCATTGTGGAGGATATTTTGGTCAAGGTTGACAAATTCATATTTCCAGTAGATTTTATAATTTTGGATTATGAGGAAGACAAGAACATCCTAATCATTTTAGGGAGACCATTTTTGGCTACGGGTAGGACTTTCATCGATGTGCAAAAAGGTGAACTAACTATGAGGGTTCAAGACCAGGAAGTCACATTCAACGTATTTAAAGCCATGAAGTTTCCTACGGATGAAGAGGAGTGTTGTTGGGTGGATGTCATCGACCGGATAGTAAATGATGATATGGTAAAAGGTTTGGTCAATGATCCATTAGAAGCTACACTATTGGGGGATGAAGACTTAGATGATCTAGAATTTGTGGATTATTTACACATGTTGGATGCTTTACCTAGAGTAAGTAGATTCAAAGTTCCATTCAAGCCACTACACACAAAGGAAACAGCTTCAGCTCAGATGAAACCTTCACTTGAGGAGCCACCCACTCTTGAGCTCAAACCACTTCCTAAACACCTCAAGTATGCTTATTTGGGTGATTTAAATACTTTACATGTTATTATTGCATCTTCACTTAACAAATTGCAGGAAAGTAAGTTGCTAAGGATCTTAAGAGAATACAAGTCTGCAATAGGCTCGACCATTGTCGATATAAAGGGGATTAGCCCCTCCTTTTTCATGCACAAGATTCTAATAGAAGAGGATGCGAAGCCAATAATGGAGTAGCAGAGAAGATTAAATCCAATCATGAAAGAAGTGGTGAAGAAAGAAATACTAAAGTGGTTGGATGCAGGAATTATATACCCGATTTCAGATAGTGCATGGGTTAGCCCAGTACAGTGTGTGCAGAAAAAAGGTGGAATGACAGTGGTTCAAAATGAAGATAATGAGTTAATTCCGATAAGGACAGTGACCGGATGGAGGGTGTGCATGGACTACAAAAAGCTAAATAAAGCAACCCAGAAGGATCACTTTCCGTTACCCTTCATTGATCAGATGTTGGACCGATTGGCTGGACATGAGTACTACTGCTTACTGGATGGATACTCGGGCTACAATCAAATTACCATAGCTCCTGAGGATCAAGAGAAGACTACTTTTACATGCCCATATGGCACCTTTGCCTTTAGAAGGATGTCATTTGGGCTATTTAATACACCAGCGACATTCCAAAGATGCATGATGGCAATCTTCTCAGACATGGTGGAAAAAGAGGTAGAAGTTTTCATGGATGACTTTTCAGTCTATGGAAACACTTTTGATAAGTGTCTGAAAAATTTGGTCATTGTGTTAAAGAGGTGTGTGGAAACTAATTTGGTACTCAACTGGGAGAAATGCCACTTTATGGTTGAAGAAGGAATAATTCTTGGACATAAAGTTTCTGCTAAAGGTTTAGAGGTTGACAAGGCAAAGTTGGACACGATCGAGAATCTTCCACCGCCAAATTCAGTAAAGGGAATCCGCAGTTTTCTTGGACATGTCGGATTCTACAGAAGATTTATAAAGGATTTCTCTATGATTGTTAAGCCATTGTGCAGTCTTTTAGAGAAGGACGCGGTTTTAAGATTTGATGACGAGTGTAAAGCAGCATTTGAGCAGTTGAAAATGAAGTTGACCACAACCCCAGTAATCATCGCATTGGACTGGACTATGCCATTCGAATTAATGTGTGATGTTATCGACTATGCGGTAGGAGCTGTTTTGGGTCAACACCGAGAGAAGATATTCCACGTTATATACTATGCAAGTAAAACCCTTACGGATGCACAAATAAACTACACAACTACAGAAAAGGAGTTACTTACAGTAGTATATGCCTTTGACAAATTTTGGGCATATCTAATTGGAAAAAAGGTAGTGGTTTATACGGATCACTCGAAAATTCGCTATTTGATTTCGAAGAAAGATGCTAAGCCAAGACTAATTAGATGGATCCTTCTCCTTCAGGAGTTTGACTTGGAAATAAAAGATAGGAAAGGGACAGAAAATCAAGTAGCAGACCATCTATCGAGGCTGGAAAATCCAGGTAAAGATGAAGCGAATAAGTGTGTAATCAATAAGTCATTCCTAGATGAACAGCTATTTGGGGTTAATTCAGAATTTCCATGGTATGCGGATTTTGTTAACTATTTGGTGAGCAACATCCTTCCCCCTGATTTAACGCGTCAGCAAAAAAAGAAATTCCTACACGATGTCAAGTGGTACATGTGGGATGAGCCATACTTATTCAGACAATGCGCAGACAAGATGATTCGAAGGTGTGTGCCATACAGCAAAGTGAAAAATATCCTACACGGGTGTCATTCATCTGCATATGGGGGACATTATGGTAGTGAGCGGACAGTGGCCATGTGACACCCCCAAATTCGGATCCCTTCGAACCTCAGATCCAGTCCACCACAATACTACTATCGTCAAACTATTTATATCTTTTATTCATAACTTAATGAATATAACTTAGCTTATTACAATTTAGAATATAAATTCTTTCCATTTCCAGGATCTATGTAATGACCCCAAACTTTTATAGGTTTCAAATCTTGGTCATTTACCATTCCTGTCTTACATCATATTCGATGTTATAAAAATATGCAGAATAATTTAAACTTTTTCAATCTCCTTTGAAAAATAATCTTTTATTGATTTCTTAACTTGAATCAATTACAAATCCCTGAATCAAATTATGCTATGATTCATTCTATCCGAATTACTGTATAAATTTTTACATCTCAATTTGAATTCCTCTATGTACCGCCTAGTACAACTTTACAACTTAACATGTATTACACATCGTAAACTACTATCATATACATCTAATAGAACCTAAACACAATTCAAGAGCATCTATTTAAATAAATAAATCAATCTCCTTCGATGCTATTGAACTTTATCAATCAAGTAGTACGTAACTTTACTGTGAGTCCTTAACCTGTAAAAGTGGTTATTTGTAAGGGTGAGCTCGATGTAAATTTTAACAATTCTAACAGCTTTCATGCAAAGACATAGCATATAGTAGCATACTCAGCTCATGCATTCATAATCTATTAATATTTACTACGCATGTTACTTCTCATATAACAGGCATATAGGTTTATATCATAAATATATCATCAAAGATCAACTTTCACATTTCATACATATCTCATATGCATTTCATATATATACATCAACATTCTCATGGCATAATATAGCTCAACTAACAGTTATCGAATTCATATAACAAATAGGAACTGAAAGACTTGTCTGATTCGTAGTTTATCAACTATGAATTAACTGCTTAAAGTTTATCTGCACTTCGTGTATTCCTACACAGTTATATAATCATGGATTCATATCCATCAGTCATATATTTCATAAATTCTTAATATAATAATAATGTTACATTGTTTCCTAACTAGGTTCGTAAAACCTACATTTTACTTTCTCATCATACTCTTAGAATAGCTAGATATGTTTAGGTATACCTTAACCACTCGTACTTGACATCAACATTCATATATATCTATCAAACACTTGACTCGCTATGTGTTCGACACATATTTAAAGTTTATAGATGCACGATCTACATCGTTCTTACATTTTTCAAACTTTAATAAAATTTAACAAATTTGGGTTTTATATAACCATTACTTGTTCTTATACTTAAAACATCATCTATGTCAAGTATTATAGCTTTAGACATTCATTACACATATGCTTTAAAGTTCAGATCAAAGTTAAAATAGTTAGGCATCATCGCCTCACAAGCAATCAATTGCTGTAATTAGGCTTCGGGATGGGCGCAATTGCCTTTCCCCCGCCGCACTAAAGTTGAATATTTATTTTCTGGTTTTATCTGGGTTCTTAGCATGCATGACTGTTAACACCTAACTTATCCACATGTTAAGAGGCCTTAGCCCAAGTTGGGTGTCTCTTGTGTTTACTTTAAGTTGTTTTACACTTTATAGCTTTATTGTCATTTATTCCATGGCTAAGTAAGTTCATACAACAAAGGTTTAACTATATGACCACTAACGAGGTTAAACAACTTTCAATACACATGCTTACATGTAATCATATGTCTAGTATGATTTATCACTTAAAATCTTACTTTAAGACATGCATAGTTCATTTTACGTCTAACTAGTAGTGTGGACGTACCCATCATGCCTAGAGGCATAAGAGTCCTATCATGTTGCACATAAGATCAGAACACAAATACTTAATGTCCGTCCCTCTTAGTTTCAAAACTTCAAAATTTTATTCTCAAAGTCAATGTCATACTAAACTAATCATGCAAGGCAACTTCAACTCACACGTCATACTTGTTTGTACATATTTCTACGTACGTTTCCAAGGGCAAAATATAACCACTCCATGTTTATAAAACTTTGTTTCCAAATGATATATGAGCTTGCCTTTGAAATCATTTTAACCAAATCAAAGTAATCTAACACACCAATGATACAACTTTGAATCTTACATCATGCGTACTTAGACCTCATATATATGTTATCAAGGTCAGAATTAGAGGTACACAAGTTCGTCAATGTTTGTTTTCAAAATCTTTATATATCTTCGAAAAATAACCATCTAGGCAACTCATAGTATACAAAGGTACTCAAGGCCATGTGGCATACCTATTTATATGCATGACTAAACCCTTTACACAAGATAAAAATATCAGAATTCAAAAGACTCAAGGTTCGTCTAAACTTGTTTTTAAAATTTAAAGTTTCTTTAAAAATATACTCAATCTTGCTAAGGCAATTCCTTATAAGTAAGGTAAATCTTATATTTCATGTCTATTATCATGCATATTTATGTTTTATCACTTAGAATAACATATTCCATCGTCGGGAGCATTATACTTGTGTATGTTCTCGTCTGACGCGCTCCGATCGCCTTCGAATACATAATAGTCACAACGATGACTATTTTGACCCTTCCTAGTGACCTAAAATTGAAAAACTTAATGAACAAAAGTTGTAGGTCTATTCATCCTCATTCCGGATCATCTTGAATCACCTCAATCGGAGTTCGTATTAAAATGTTATGCCTATATTACTACAGTAGGTCAAAGCAATCTACCCAACATTGATGCCTTGGCAAATTGTGTCTAATTGGCCTTGGGGCGCATGACACCACGACACAGGAGGCGTAATAATCCCTCGTGTTCTGCTTTCTTCGCAATTTTACAGACCTATTCTCCTTTTGATTTTCATAACATGAGTTATACTCATCCAAATTAATCCATTTTTGATTCTATGGGTTTATAACTCATAAAACTACAACATACCAAATACCCAACAATTAACATAAACATTAACTAACCCAAATATCAATCTAAAACTCATATTCATATAAAGTTTTCATGTTTTGAAAAGTTTAACGAATTCATTCACTACGAATTCATTTCTAAACTAAATTGGTTCGTTTAACTCTCGTTGTTTTCATTTTTAACTGTATTAACAACATCTAGCAATAATACATGGATTACAACAACCCTTAGCCATCAAATTTGTGACTCAAAAGTGACTTTTTCTTGACATTTCTAAGAAATTACAAACTTAAGAAATCAAGAGCATATATATTAGAATCAGTACCTCTTGAATGCTTGGAATTGGCTAACTATAGCTCCTCAATCCTTCCATTGCTCTCAATTCTCCCAACTATACTGACTCTCTATAGCAACTTCTCATAAAACTCAAACAAACGGGAAAGAGAATAAAGGAACTCTATTTATAGAGAATTCTCTACCCAGACAAAGCCTTTACATAGTGTTTTGATTTAGCAGAAGGAAGAAGAAACCAAAGGGTAGTGAATAGTTGGTGACCTGCTCCATCTTTCTCCATTCCCGTATGCATGATTTCAAGCTTTGTAGCCTTTTTGGTTTCTCAGCAATTGAAGTGTTAGGCCAATGGCCTATTACGGCTATTATAATTAATGAGACACTAATTTTGGGACATGGTTAAATCCTAGCAATAGAGCTTAGTTTGGTTCCTTTAATTCCCAAAATATAATTTTAATGTACAATTGTTACTATAACAAGTAAAGTTAGGGGTTATTTATGTACTCACATCATATAGTCCATGTACATTAGTCCACATAATATTTTAATTGGGCTAACTATCATTCAGTTGGGTATTCCCAACCCATTACTTCCTATCACACTTAAATATCATAATGATTATTATCAATCATCTATTTTCGTTAATTCTCTTTTAATAATTTCAGTTAAACCTTCAGTCTAGTTTAACTTTAATACTCAAGCCACACAAGGCTAATTTATTTCATTTACTAGAGTTATATCACTCAAGCTCATTTATTTCATTTACTGGAGTTATATCACTCAAGCTCATTATCTCTACAATAAAATATTAAGGGTCTAGGCCACGTTTGGCTTTTCCCCAATTCCACATTATTTTAATATTTATTTAATATAAGATTTAGGTGTCACACCTTACCTTAATGCTAAATTATTTAGCTCACCTTACACTTAAAATAATTAATATATACTCTATTAATTATTTAAATTATACAATATACATATAATTATTTGATTGTCTCAAGACAACTTCTTCCGTCTTTATATTCAGCCACATCTTAAGTGTTAATCTAATCCCTCCATCTCTAACCAATATTCATTTATAATTATATTGGTATTTTCTTTTATTAATCACTTATCTTTCAAATATTTCAATACTATGTAATATATTTAAAATATCAAATTAACATATTCCTTCCATTTTCTTTATGCAACACATAATCCTTAATTCACCATTTATGACCTTTATATGAGTCCTTAGTATACATTTCTTGAAATTTAAATTCCATAAACTAAATCAGAACTTTCATCGAATAAGTACAATTAAATATTTACTGGTCATAAGTTTCGAAATGGCGCATTTGCCATATACCAAGTTCAGAGGCAGACAAGTTCTACTTGAGCAGAACCTTAGCTTCAATTCATGAATACTTAATACTTTTAAATTACTAACTTGTTATACCAGTTAACTAACATCTACCACACATTCTTCAATGATTTAGATATTAACTTTAAGTTCAAACTCTATTTCCCTTAATAGTTAGTTAGCTATAAAGATCTCATTTATATATATAAATATATATATATATATATATAATTTCTTTCCACAATTCAAGATATATATAACACATACATACATTCCTTTTATCTTCACTTCTCGTCGTGTATCAAATTACTTAATAATTCTCTAACCAATTTAAAGGTATATTGATTTTTTTCTCTCGTCAACAACGTACATATATACAAGTCTAAACCTAGCATGCATCGAGTCTTTAATAGTATTCAATATAGTACACTGAGTGGTTTCCCACAAACAACCAACAAATTAGTTTTCGTCTCGTCTACATTGTTTTCACAGTAAGTTAGATCAGTTACTAATTCGTATATACCTCCACCATTAAAGGGTATGGTTGCACTGCCTTAGACTTGATACTTACTCATACATGTACTCAAGGAATTGGTGATTATCAAATATATTTAATGTCACCAACTTACTAAGATAAAATAATTTCACATAAATTATTTAATATCAATAGATAAATTTATATCCATCTTCTTTATTAATCCATCTCTACAGTTTATAACAAATATATAATAATGATATATATTTATTAAACACAATATTACTTAACACCCCAAATCTAGGTACTTCATTCCCACAAGATTTGGTGTTCACTTTCCATTCATTCATATCTATCTACCCAAATATAATAAAATTAAATCATAAATCCTCCCTTTAAATGGGGTTACATCATTAAATCCAAAAATCATCCCAAAGTTGTCTAACCTTAACATCAATCAAGTGTAAAAAATAAAATTTACATCACATTATTAATAAAAAGTCTATCATCATAATAATAAATGAAATTACAAGTCTTCATCACTTGTACATTTTTCCCTTTCCTTTGCTAGTTGAAGGCTCATCTACCTTCTCAACTTTAGTTGCAATAATTATATTTATGCAAGAGTGAGCAAAACAATTGCTCACTAGATATAACAATGAATCAACAAGATAATAATAATAACCAATGAATAGGCTCATCAAAATTGAATAGTACTCTATCAATGATAACCAAAGATCGGAATCAAAATATGGAATATATATCCGAGGGTCATAAGACCACAAACTATGTCCACGGTTACAAGTAATCTTTCAACTTTAACTTTAATAGTTTATAAGACTATAGGGACTTCACGTACTTAGGGGATCAACCCTTCATACCATGTATTGTGCACAAACATCTAAACGCATAAATTATCCCCTATAATAGGGTTGTTCTTCTCGGTTTTTAGAGTACAAGTCCGCACTCAAAGAAAGTTTGGTTTGGATAAGCTTTCAAGGGTAATTTAAAGTTTAACGATCATCAACTAGGGACTAGTTGAATCAACAATGCTTGATAACACAACAATTGTTTAATAACAACATAACATAGAACAATTGAGAATCATAGGTGAATTGACTATATATAAACTCTCATGCTTGAAAATAACTAGAGAGCATAAGTATTGAACAAAATGAATAAAATGATAAACCTTTGCTTGAACAATAATAAGCTAGGTCTATGATCTTGTCAAATTAGAAATTTGATTACATTAATACACTAATTGATAGCAAACTAAAAACTAAAACTTGCTCAACATGGTAATAACTCATGCAAAGTAATAAAATAGCTTCAATAATAGAGATTAGAGTTCAAAAAACATGCTTCATTATACAAGAATAGAACTTAAGAAACTTGTTTAACTATAAACAAGTTAGAATGAATCGACCATAATGAGAATTCCAATAAAATTAGAGTTAAAGCTTGCTCAAATGAAATTTAGGAACAAATGACTTGTTCAATAACAGTTTAAGATAGGAAACTTGCTCAATCATAAGAATAAAGTTACACAATGTAATAATAGAACTAGCTCAACGAAAGTGTAGAGTTAGAAAACTTGCCTCGAGCGTAAGCTATAATATTAAAACTCACGTTCACCTACACATAGTATTAGAACCACAATACCTATTAGATATACTAACATTCACTTTAAATATAACACGCATTTCTAGTTAAACTTGTTATTTTAGTACAAGTCTTATGCTACCATTTACATTTCGAAATTTCAAGTGTTAACCTTCACAACACTTGTTAACATTCATTATATACACTAAGTTATCACATAACATTTTCATAACTTACTAATCATTTTTACAACTTTGAAATTACTAACCACATAACACTATTCTGTTTTAACCTTGTTGTTACATGTTTCTTACACATTAACATAACCATTAGACTAAGTTATGTTGATATCCTGAAGTCTCGCAAAGAGTAGCAGAAACTCACTTTCTCGATCGATAGAGGTATATGGCACGCCGCTATAAGCATACACAAGCTTGAGATCAACAGCGCTTTACTGCTGCGCTTTTGCTAACCTGCACAAGATTGCAAGCGCTAAGCACGGCAAACTGTAAATGTAACGAATTAGTAACATTATTTTAGCCCAACTAACACGAAATTTCACCCACAAAAAAATTGAATTTAACACAAACAATTGATATAGAACTATTACAAACATGTTTCCTCACATATTCAACAATTAGAACAATTTAACAACAACTTTACTAATTTAATTTCTCAAATTTCATGTTTTCATACAAAAACTCCATTTTTTTGACATCCTTTACAAAAATCATCACTGTAATCTCAGTTTTATACCAAATCACTTTGTTCAAACTACGTTCTCTTCATTTCTTAACGAACTAGCATAATCAAGACTCAATTTATAGTTTATCATACTAATTGACCACTAAAATTGGTACTTTCACAAGCCATAATGAGAAAATATATAATAATATTACTTTTCTTCCTTTTTTTAACTAAATTAGCATAAAATTTCTTGTTTAAATATAAACTCAAACATCATCATCAACACATATAATCACAATAACCAATTATATAGCAACAATTCAAAAAAATGAAATTCACAGAGTTATGAAATTTTGGTAGTAAACATATATATATATATATATATATATATATATATATATATATATATATATTATTATAAAAATACCTTCAAATTAGCTTGAAATCCTTGCTAAAATCAATTAATTTTTGCTTTGAAAATTCTTAGTTTCTCTCAATTCTCTCAAATTCTCTCAAATTTTCTTAGCTTAGCAAAACTAAGGTTATGCATAAAACCAATATAATAAATAAAAAAAAGTAAAAAAAAAAGCGATAAAATAATAATACGCATACTAATTATAATATCGCTTACAAAATAAAATAACGCTATATTATATAATTATATTATATTTATTATTTATTTATTTATTTTATTTATATTATTTAAAATTTCAAAAATCAAAAATCCAAAAGCCATAAGGCTTTGTTTGGCAAAAAAAAGTTTTAAAATTTAAAGACTTAATATATTTAAGCCTTGTTTGGTCAAAACTAAATTAAAACTCCTTTAATTTATTTTAATAAAACAATTTAGTTTATAATTTATAATCACATATTATTTATTTGGATTTCCATATCCAACATTAATCAAATAAATTAATTATACATACTATATTTTAAATAAATATTCCACTTTAAACAAATATCACAAAATTATAATTTCATTATAATTTTATTTAATAATTTAATATACCATTTTAAATTATTAAATCAAAACAACAATATAACATCTCATGTTATATTACAACTCTCTAAATTATAAATTAATTAATTTAGAATATTATCTAATAAATTTAATTCATAAATATTTACTAACAACCATCACATCAATAAAATATTTATTCAACAATAAACAATAAATAATTCATCAAATAAATATTTATATAATTCAATAAATATTTAAAATTATAATTTAAAATTTCGGATTGTTACATCCTTCCCTCCTTACAAAGATTCTGTCCCCAGAATCACAACTCAAACAATCAAATCGTCACATGCTTCCCTACTTACAAGGATTTTGTCCCCAGGATCGAAGACACAATGTAAACAAATAACTCAGGGTAATTCTTCATCATATCAGATTCGAGTTCTCACGTAGCCTCTTTGACATTGTGGTTCCTCCATATTACCTTCATAGAAGGTATCACCTTATTCCTGAGCACTTGTTCTTTCTTGTCGACTATCTGGATAGGAATCTCTTCATAAGACAAATCTTTACTAAATTGCAACGGTTCATACTCGATCACATGCTTGTAATCGGGTTTATATGGTCGCAACACCAACACATGAAAAATATTGTGCATATGTTCTAATTTTGGAGGTAAAGCTACCTCATAAGCTACTTCTCCCACTTTCGTAGTATCTCAAAAGGTCCAATAAACCTTGGGCTTAGCTTTCCTTTCTTGCCAAAAATGAATTTTCCCTTCCAAGGAGAAACTTTTTTTGAACACAAAATTTCCTACTTCAAATTCACGATTCTTCTGCCTGTGTTGATCAACATACTTCTTCTTCTCGATCTTGAGCAGCTACTAGTCTTGCTCTGATGAGTTTGATAATTTCAGTGGTCTGTTGTACCAGTTCTGGTCCTAGTAGTTGACGTTCACCAACTTCATCCCAACATAGTGGAGTTCTTCATTTTCTGACGTATAACGCCTCGTATGGTGGCATACCAATGCTTGCATGGTAACTGTTGTTGTATGCAAATTCCACCAACGGTAGATGATCATCCCAGTTTCCTTTAAAATCCATGATGCATGCTCTAAGCATATCTTCTAGTGTCTGGATTGTTCGTTCGCTTTGACCATCGGTTTGTGGATGATATGTCGTACTCATCTTCAATTGTGTTCCCATGCATTCTTGTAGTTTCTTCCGGAAATTTGAGGTAAACCACGGATCTCTGTCTGATACAATTGACACTGGAACTCCATGTCTCGAGACGATCTCTTTGACGTACAGTTTTGCCAGATGATCAAGATTAAATCTAATCTTTATTGGCAAAAAGTGGGCTGATTTTGTTAATCTATCCACTATCACCTAAATCGCATCGTATCCTTTCTAAGTTGTTGGAAGACCTACCACAAAATCCATTATGATGTGCTCCCATTTCCATTCTGATATTTCCAATGATTGAAGTAATCTGCTTGGCCTTTGATGCTCGACCTTCACTTTCTGACATGTCAAGCACTTTTCAACGCATTCTGCAACGTCTCTTTTCATATTCGACCACCAAAAATGTTGTCGCAAATCTTGATACATCTTTGTACTTCCTGATGAATCAAATATCTTGAACTATGAGCTTACATCAAGATTTCTTCTTTAATATCCTCATCTTTCTTGGAACCCAAATTCGCCCCTCGAATCTTAGCATTCCTCAATATCAAGCTTATACTTCACCTCTTTACCCTCGACCACACTTTCCTTTTATTTTTCTCGCATTCTTCATCATCAGTAGTTGAGCATTTCTTCACTTTGTCCACCAAAGTTGGACTAGCTTCCATCCGTATAATTTTTCATCGATTTCTTTGGAAATTTGATTTCCAACTCTAGCCTTTCCATTCTTTGTTAAAATAAGCTCCTCCTTATCGGCTAACAACATCAACTTTTCTCTCTTTCCTACTCAAGGCATCTCAAACCACGTTTGCTTTTTCCCGGATGATAAAAGATCTCACAATCATAATCTTTTATCAATTCCATCCATCTCCTTTTGACGCGCATGTTCAGTCCTTTTGTGTGTGAAAATATACTTGAGACTTTATGGTGCGTGTAGATCTCACACTTTTCTCCATAGAGATAGTGTCTCCAATCTTCAAAGCAAACACTACCGCCGCCAACTCTAAATCATGAGTCGATACCCTTTTTCGTAATTTTTCAATTGCCTTGATGCATACGCAATAACTTTGTCGTTTTGCATAAGGACACAACCCAATCCTTTGTGTGAAGCATCACTTTACACCACCAAATTCCCTATATTATCTGGTAACGACAACACAGGTGCCACACTAAGCCTCTTCTTCAATTCCTTAAAACTCTCTTCACACTTTTTCGTCCACACAAATTTTACAGATTTTCTCATCAAATTTGTCAATGGAGTGGCAATCTTGGAAAAATCCTGGATAAACCGTTTGTAATAACCTACCAATACCAAGAAACTTCTCACTTCTGATGGAGTTCTTGGTTCCCAATTTATCACAGCTTCTACTTTTGATGGATCCACTAAAATCCCATCCTTATCAATTACATGCCCAAGAAATTGTACACGTTCTAGCCAAAATTCACATTTAGAGAATTTCGCGTACAACTTTTCTTTTCTTAGCGTCTCCAGCGTCAGACGTAAGTGTTCCACGTGTTCTTCTTGAGATTTAGAGTACACCAGAATATCATCGATAAATACCACCACAAACTTGTCTAAAAATGGTTTAAACACCATGTTCATCAAATCCATGAACGTTGCAGGGGCATTTGTCAAACCAAAAGACATCACCAAAAATTTGTAATGTCCATACCGAGTTCGAAATGCCGTCTTCGGTACATCCTCCTTCCTTACTTTCAGTTGGTGATACCCACTTCTCAAATCTATTTTCGAGAAATATCTAGCACCCTTCAATTGATCAAACAAGTCATCTATTCTTGGCAATGGATATTTGTTTTTAATAGTGACTTTGTTTAATTCTCTATAATCAATGCAAAGATGCATTGACCCATCCTTCTTCTTCACGAATAACACCGGTGCTCCCCACGGTGACACACTTTCTACCGAATGTACTTCTTATCTAATGCTTCTTGCAGTTGTACCATCAGTTCCTTCATCTCTCTACGAGCCATTCTCATGCGGGGCCTTCGATATTGGAGCGGTTCCTGGCGCTAAGTCGATCACAAAATTCGATCTCTCGGTCAAAGAAAGTCCCGGCAAATCTTCTCGAAACACATCCACAAATTCCCTAACCACTGGTATTTCCTCCAATTTTACACCCTTCTTCTTTTGAGTATCGACTATGTAAGCTAAGTACCCTACACAGCCTTGACTCAACAACTTCTTGGCCTGCATAATTGTCAGACACCTCATTTGTCTAGGCGATTTGCTACCATGAAAACTACCTTTGACGAGAGTCATAAGGTTTACACACTTCTTTTGGCAATCAATTATCGCTCCATAATTGAATAGCCAATCCATTCCCAATATAACGTCAAACTCTCCAAGTTTTATCGGGATTAAATCTACTTTCATAACATTCCCCTTAATATTCACCCTACAATTCTTGTATACGAATCTAACAGGAATTACCTCCCTATTCGCAATTTCTATGTTTAAAGGGAAATTCAACTCTTCACTAGGTATTTCTAACCTCTTAGCAAATTCATCAGATATAAACGAGCAAGTAGCACCCGAATCAAATAATACATATGCATTTATATCATTGATTGGGATAATACCTGACACGACATCTTTTGATTGCACCGCGTCCTGCACCGTCATGTTGAAGGTTCTTGCTGTGGGCTTATTTGTTGACGTTGGTCCAACAATAGTCAATGTACCTCCACTAGCATTTCCCTTGCTTCCATTTGTCTCACCGAATTTCTTTGGACACTCATCAGCAAAAAATGATCCTTCGACCCAGTGTGTAGCAAGCATTCTTCTTGGGTTGATTGCAATTTGGGGCAATGTGACCCTCCCGCCACAGCTAAAAGCATACCCGCTTCCCCCTTAAGCACATACCCATGTGAAACTTTTCGCATGTAGCACATGCGTCCATCTTCTTCTTCTTTGCTTGGTTACCTTGTTGATTTCCGGCTCCCACATTTGCATTCCACTTTCCTCTTCAAATTGTTGTTGCCATTTCCACCATTACCACCACCACCACCATTCTTAGCTTCACCTTCATTCTTCTTCTTCTTCTTCTCTTCTTGGTTGTGCTTTGTTACTGCCTTCGCCTCCACTCTCAACGAGAATCGCCTTTCAAGCACTACTACAAAACGTCTTTAACTCGAATAGAGAGACTCATTTGTACAACCATGGCTTCATCCCTCGCTCAAATCTCCTTGCCTTGCGCTCATCCATTATTCACTTGATATGGCGCAAAACCTTGCTAACTCGTTGAATTTCACGCTATACTCTAACACTGTCATGGTGCCCTATTTTAGCTCTAGAAACTGCACTTCCATCTGATTCTTTGAACTTTCTGGGAAATAGGTCTCAAAGAATATTTCCTTTAAACCTATCCCAAGACATTACCCCTTGACCTCCTCGGGTTTTATTGGCTTGCCACCAATAACTAGCCTCTATTTTCAACATGAATGTTGCAAAAGCAATCTTCTGGTTATCCCCTACCCTAGCAACATCGAAAACCTTTCTCTATTTCCATGATCCAGTCGTGCCTCAACCGGATTCATGGACCCATGGAATTCTGGTGGCCCAACCGCCTTGAAGTCCTTAAAAAGTCGCAGCTTGATTACGTGGTCGATTTTTGTAAATGCTCCCATCGATGGCGTTACAATTGTTTGACTGGATTAGCCTCAGAATTGTTGTTATTCTCAGGGGTCCTTTGTCGTGGTTGACGTCTTGGAGGCATTTTCTATTAAAATACACCCATTAGATTCTATTCAATCTCTTAAGTATTACTACTTAATTTGCGCACCATAAAAGATTATCACGTAACATATAACACTTTGAATTAAATAATAACTTTTATTCATTCATAATCTTTTAGGAAACATAAAAACAATAGCATCACTGCTATTTACATTACTTTCCTGAACTATAAAAGTTTTAGGACAACTTCATCATTATCATCCTATCCCATTGGTTATATCATACCTGGGATTTACATCTTATTTACTCATTAATCACATAATAATTACATTTATGATGTCCTATTAAAATGATGCATAGCCTTACATCACTCCTCTTCCATAATTCAAAACATTGTTCGGTGATCTAATATGTACGATGGCGGCGTCTCTCGAATCTAATAGGATAACACATGACCCGATCTTGAGCTCGATTGATCACGGTGTTGAATACATTATTCATCTCTTCCATCTTGATCCTCTTTACTTGTACCTCTCTCTCTCTCTCTACCACGCTCGTTGAAAAGTTTCCTCATATGCGTCTTCGGCTCTTTTGCCTCTTCGTAGATTCTTCTTTCAACTTGTTCTTCAACTCTGTAATCTCTCGCTATCATTCGCTCTCTTCTCTCCTTCGATTGTGGACCACTTTCTCTTCAACATTATTCAGACGTTCCTCTCGATCCTGGATCTCGTCGGCCTTCTGTGCCATCGAGGTCTGTTGTTCAGCTACTATCTCTTGCAACTCCTCGATAGTATCTTGAAGTTCTACATTGCGATCGTGTACTTCATCGTACATACGGGCAACAATTGAGTTAAGTGGAATCTCTTCCTCCTCGTTCTCCTCATCCTCATTCGACTGTGGAAGCTCAACGGGGTCCTCCTCATCCATCTCTATCTCATCATCCTCATCAGTAATCCTCTCCCGCTTTCAACCACTATGACCAACGGAATTGTTTCCGTGGCGATAGTTGTTCCCCCAAATCACCTGAATATCTCGAGGCTCCTCCTCTCTGGCATCCTCGGGATCCTTCCTCCCTAGCCTGACTGGATTCTCCTACATTAGCCATCCTGTCAACCAAATTTTAAGTTTTAATTACTAATCATTACTACTCGACACTCACGAGCACATAAGTTATAATCACATAAGCACATAAGTGTTTTATTACTTCTTCCTTAAAACTCGATAAGAGTTTATCACCACTATCTTTTCAAAGGTTACTTCCTAAGGCTTTTCCCCACCTAAGGTTCATAACCTAAAGCTTTGATACCAACCTGTGACACCCCCAAATCTAGGTACTTCATTCCCACAAGATTTGGTGTTCACTTTCCATTCATTCATACTATCTACCCAAATAAAATAACATTAAATCATAAATCCTCCCTATAAAAGGGTTACATCATTAAATCCAAAAATCCCAGTTGTCTAACCTTAACATCAATCAAGTGCGGAAATAAAATTACATTACATCACATCATTAATTAAAAAGTCTATCATCATAACAATAAATAAAAATTACAAGTCTTCATCACTTGTACATTTTTTTCCTTTTCCTTTGCTAGTTGAAGGTTCATCTACCTTCTCAACTTTAGTCGCAATGATAATATATTTATGCAAGAGTGAGCAAAACAATTGCTCACTAGATATAACAATGAATCAACAAGATAATAATAATAACTTTTAATGAATAGGCTCATCAAAATTGAATAGTACTCTATCAATGATAACCAAAGACCGGAATCAAAATATGAAATATATATCGAGGGTCATAAGACCACGAAATATGTTCACGGTTACAAGTAATCTTTCAACTTTAACCTTAATAGTTATATTTGTAGGGACTTCACGTACTTAGGGGATCGACCCTTTTCGTACCATGTATTGTGCACAAACATCTAAACGCATAAGCGTATCCCCCTATAATAGGGTTGTTCTTCTCGTTTTAGAGTACAAGTCCGCACTAAAGAAAGTTTGGTTTGGATAAGCTTTCAAGGGTAATTTAAAGTTTAACGATCATCAACTAGGGGACTAGTTGAATCAACAATGCTTGATAACACAACAATTGTTTAATAACAACATAACATAGAACAATTGAGAATCATAGGTGAATTGACTATATATATTAACTCATGCTTGAAAATAACTAGAGAGCATAAGTATTGAATAAATTGAATAAAATGATAAACCTTTTTGCTTGAATAATAATATAAGCTAGGTCTATGATCTTGTCAAATTAGAAATTTTATTAAATATACACATTAATTGATAGCAAGTTGAAAACTAAAACTTGCTCAACATGGTAATAACTCATGCAAAGTAATAAAACAAACAATTCAATAATAGAGCGAGAGTTCAAAAATTGCATTCATTATACAAGAATAGAACTTAAGAAACTTGTTTAACTATAAACAAGTTAGAATGAATCAACCATAATGAGAATTCCAATAAAATTAGAGTTAAAGCTTGCTCAAATGAAATTTAGGAACAAATGACTTGTTCAATAACAATTTAAGATATAGAAACTTGCTCAATCATAAGAATAAAGTTACACAATGTAATAATAAAACTAGCTCAACGTAAAAGTGTAGAGTTTAGAAAACTTGCCTCGAGCGTAAGCTATAATATTAAAACTCACGTTCACCTACACATAGTATTAGAACCATAATACCTATTAGATATACTAACATACCATAACATATACATTTCTAGTTAAACTTGTTATTTTAGTACAAGTCTTACATTACCATTATACATTTCGTAAAATTTCCAAGTGTTAACTTCACAACACTTGTTTACATTCATTATGTATACTAAAGTTATCACATATCACGCGTTCAGTAACTTACTAATCATTTTTACAACTTTGAATTTACTAACCACATAACACGACTCTTTGTTTTAACCTTGTTGTTACATGTTTATTATACTAACACAACATTAGACCAAGTTATAATGAATCCCCAAGCTCTGCAGAAGACAGCAGAAGTCACCGCTCTCTCAAGATAAGATATGCGCTAATTGCACTATACACAAGCTTCCTTGGACATGCAAGATATGGCTTGCTGCTTTTTAAGCACTTTACACTGCATAAGCAAGCTGCTGCAATGCACATGCAGTCTTGAACATGAAGACAATGCAATGAACATGGCAGTTTTATTTTTAGCCCAACTAACACGAATTTCACCCATAAAACAGTGAATTTAACACAAACAATTGATATAAAACTCTTACAAACATGTTTCCTCACATATTCATCAATATAGAATAATTTAACAACCATTTTAACTAATTTAATTTCTTAAATTTCATGTTTTCACACAAAAACATCATTTTTGACATCCTTTACAAAAATTGTCACTGTAATCTCAGTTTTAAACCTAATCACTTCGTTCAAACTACATTTTTTTCGCTTCTTAATGAACTAGCATAATCAAGACAATTTATAGTTTAACATACAAATTGGCCACTAAAATTGGTACTTTCACAAGCCATATGAGAAAATATATATATACAATTTCATTTATTTTTCCTACTTTTTTTCATTGTAAAATTAGCATACAAATTCTTGTTTAAACACAAACTCTAATCATCACAATTACATACATATTATCATAATAACTTAGTTTATATAACAACAATTCAAAAATAGAATTCACGTAGTTTAGAAAATTTTTGTCAGAAAAACTCATATATATATATATATATATATATATATATATATATATATATATATATATATATATATATATGTAATTATGTTAAAAAATACCTTCAATTAATTTTAAGATAATCTTTGCTAAATCAATGAAATTGTTTTGAAAATTCTTAGGTTTCTCTCTCAATTCTCTCAAGTCTCTCTAATTCTCTTTTTTCTTTAGCATAAAAGCACTAAAAAATCGTAAGACCAACTAATAAAATAAAAAAAAAAAAAACCGATAATAATTAATACGCCTACTAATTATAATATCGATTACAAATATAATGTTTAGATTATAATTATATTATATTTATTATATTTATTTATTTTATTTAATTTATTTAAAATTCAAAAATTAAAAATCCAAAAGCCATAAGGCTTTGTTTTGGCAAAAAGTCTTTAAAATTAAAGACTTAATATATTTAAGCCTTGTTTGGTCAAAACTAAATTAAACTCCTTTAATTTTATTTTAATAAACAATTTAGTTTATAATTTATAATCACATATTATTTATTTGGATTTCCATATCCAACATTAATCAAATAAATTTTTTTATTACATATCACAAAATATATTTTAAATAAATATTACCACTTTAAATAAATAAAACACAAAATTATAATTTCTCTATTATAATTTTATTTAATAATTTAACATATAACACTTTAAATTATTAAATTAACAATTTCAACAATATATACATCTCATGTTATATTACAACTCTCTAAATTATAAATTAATTAATTTAGAATATTATCTAATAAATTTAAATTCATAAATATTTAAAATAACAACCCATCATTCATCAATAAAATTTATTCAACAATAAAGTACAATTTCATCAAATAAATATTTATAATTCAACTTTCAAATATATTTAAAATTACAATTTGAAATTTATGGATGTAAAGAATTGTCCAATTACTAAGTTTGGGGAAAATGTGAGTTAAGCATGCCAAGTGTTCGACGATTTGTTTGAGTGAAATTTGGGGGAGAAATTGGCTTGAAGTTCATCCATTCTAGTACCATGGCACCAAAACCAGCAGCGAAACGACAGCGAGGCGAGAGTTCCGGGTCCACACCACCGACTAGAGCTTTTGAGATGAGAAAGTTCATAAGTGTCGTCGCCGTCAACCGCTATGATTACCTAGTAACGAAGGCACTAACCCCGGAGCGCGGCTTGGCACCCGACAATGTGGATGGCGAAATGATGCAACAATTTTATGAAAAAGGATGGAATAGGTTCACTAAAGAGCCAGAACCAGCAATTGTCAATATAGTGAAGCAATTCTATGCCAACGCAGAGGATAAGGCCCCATTCAGAGCATTTGTGAGGGGCAAGCAGGTTCTTTTCAATGTCGACGCCATTAACGAGTACTACTAATTACGAGTTCCTAGAGAGTACTAGTATGCCTATTTGCATGACCATGATCCCGACTATGAGGCCATTTTAACTGAAATAACAAAGCTGGGTACCACATGGGTCAAGGGCCAAAAAGGGGGCACTATCTTCCACAGTAAGGATCTCAGCCGGTATGGAAAGATATGGTACGCATTCATGTGCACCAAGCTATTCCCATCCACACATATGACAGAGGTGACCAAGGAGAAGATACTTCTCTTATATGTCATCGTCCAAGACTTTCTCATCGATGTGGGTGCCATCATCAGTTTTTCTATCCAAAGATGCCTGCGAGGACCATTTTCTGGCACCTTGCTATACCCATCTCTCATTTGTGGGTTGTGTAGGCAGGCTGGAGTTAGGTGGTCCGATGATGAGACCACCCAGATGCCACTACAGACTTTGGACACGAGGATGAGTGCACGGTATTCAGTGTGGCCCGGGGGCGAGTCGCACCCTAGAGGAGTCGGGTTCATATTTCCACCAGGCTTGGAGGATGAGGCTGATGTTAAGGACACCTCTGATAACGACGAGTTCCAGGTGGATGAGATGATGGGAGAGCAAGGAACTGAGGAGATGCAGCAAATCGATGATACGTTTAGCCCTCAATTTCAAAGCTTCCAAAGACAAGTGGATGAGTACAATAAAGATGCCAGAAGATAAATGAGGAGACTCGCGGCCAGGAAGGACCATATGTTTGAGGCCATGAATATGTCATTTGCCTCATTGAACGCGATGCTCCAGAGTTTCAAACCCAATGCATAGTTCCCATACCAGCTGTGACACCCCCAAATCTGGGTTACCTGACCCCCGAGTTTGGTGTTCACGATTCACAATATAATAGCATCTAACTACCCATTTTTATATGAATAGTAATACATACCACATTAACATACATTGTTAATACATTAATCCCAGGTCTGCTAACCTTAACATTACAAACATACCCCTTAGATATACAAAAAGGGTTTACATTATAACAATATAATTAATACTGTTCATTATACTAGTTTATAACTATGCCTTTTCCCTTGTTCTTCTTCACAGCACCTTCTGCAACTTCATCCCTAGCTGAAAAGTTTTATTTAGCAAGGGTGAGCAACTAATTTGCCCCGCAAGTTAAGACATACAATAAATATATAAGAATTCAAAACAACAAACTATCTATTTTGATAGAATGAAACCAAAGTTCGGGGAACTTTGAAATAGCTGAACAAATCATTATTCAATAACAAGTCTTCTCGTATTCTATACAACACAATAATTCAATAATGAAAGAGTACAACGCTTTCAAAGTTTCTACGATATTCTAATGAATAATCAAGAATCAGTTCTATGAAATAGCAAAGTGGAATGTTTTTCCAGATTTATACTGAGCGATCACACCAGATCTTGAACTTATATTCTCGGGTATCTATCAAAGATTTACTTTTATATATACTCAGGTGTATCAGATAACCATAAAGATTAAATCATACCCTTATGCAAGTACTCAGAGCCGGCTAACTCTTTGTACCCTATATTATGCATAATACTTAAAATGCGCGCAAGGTCGAATTCACGACCAATAAAATGTTCCCTTTATATAAAAGGTTGTTCTTCTCAATTTTAGAATCAAGATTTTGATTTAACAACGAAATACTAGGATTTCAAATTCTATTTACTTTTCGGTCTAGCCGAAATAATTGGCATCGATCTGTCAATAATAATTGAATTTTCTTTTCGAACCTATCAAGTTCAAACAAATGTTAAATCTAGCTAGAATAATTAGCTAAGACATTTCTCGATTAATTTGACAATAAGCAGAATTATCTCTTTATCAATTCTAACTTCTACGAGATATGAATATCCAAAGAATAGTAATTCTACGAATATATATTTTTCGAATCAATAATTTAATTTGAACTATTAAGCATGCACTAACTATGAATTATCAACAATAAATCCCTGGACATGGTCTAATCAGCAATAATTAACCACCAATAATAATTAAACAATATTAACTCAAGGTTGAGTTAGGGAACTTGCCTCTTCCCCTGACTACAGCTACACAATATAATTAACTGCGTTCGTAAGACCTATAATCAACAATGTCGGTCTCACAATTAGCACAATCATTTATAACTCACAAAGACTATAGTCTACACATTCAAATTTCTCTTTAGGCACATTACCACATAGCCACATTAGTGTTTTATAACCTATATAAACACTTAAAAAGTCAAACTAGTTCGATGCGGTTTGGACTTCGGTCCATTCTCGATGTTACGGTCACCTATCCAGATAATTAATACGATTATTGTCAATTAAACTTGGTCTCTAAGCTTCAATGTTATTTTTAGATAAGTCAAATATCATTTATAATATTTTTTGGAAGCTTTTAATAATTTCTAAGCAATTATTATAATTTATAATAATTTTTCAAACATCGAAATCATTTTTAAATGATTTAATTATCAAATAATCTTATCATTATTAATATTTAATAATATCAAAATATTAATAACATGCATTCCAAAATATTAAACTTAAAATATTTTTAAATCATCAATATTCTACTTAAATGATTTTTAAAGTAATTAAAATCATTTTAAATCATCACCATTAATATATAATTATTAATGAAATTATCATCAAAATATTAAAAGTCATTAATTATAACTTAAAATATTTTTAAATCATTTTCTCATTTTCAAATGATTTTTAAATAAATAAAATCATTTTTAATTCATTTATTTAATATAACAATTAAATAAATCTAACATCATTAATATTAATTTATTAATGAGAATTCTCCAAAATATTGAAAATTATATTTTATAATTTAAAATATTTTCTAACACTTTATTCTCATTTAAAATGATTTTTAAATCATTTAAATCATTTTATCTTATTTATTTAATTTAATAATCAAATAAATCTAATATCATTAATATTAAATTATTAATGAAAATTCTCCAAAAATATTAAAAGTTACATTTTATAACTCAAAATATTTTTAAATTCATTAATCTTATTTAAAATGATTTTTCATAATATTAAATCATTTTTCTCTAATTTATTTAATATACTAATTAAATAAATTAAATACCATTAATATTCAAATAATTATAAATATTAATGAAATATATTTCAAATAATCAAAAATTATTTTTCATAATTTAAAATATTTTTTAAAACCATTTTTAATAATTTTATAATTTATTTCTATTTTTAAATAATTTCGGAAAATCAGAAATTAAAATAAATGAAAACTGTCGCTATAACCTATAGCGACACTTATCTGTCGTCTTAGGTGTTCTTGAGCCTCAAGAACACTGTCAGACCAATCACAAGTGTGCACGTTTGACCAGCCTTTAATCTCAGTATATTCATGATCTGGGCAATCTAAGACTTTGATTCTGTAGTTCATATGTAATACTAGAGGAATCAATTTTTATCTCATTCAAACAACACAACAACAAAAAAATCAAGGCCTTCAAACTTTCTGACAAACCGTTCCTGGGTTTTTTCTGGGTAACCCAGAAACCCAGGCTGATCGTGGTACCATTTTCCAGTCGCAATATTTAGCAGTTCTGCTCATGATTTATGACGTTTAATGGTTGCAAGTTATAGTACTTATGTCATAGAACATTTAAAAAAACAATAACTCAATTTAAAAACAACAGAATCACAATGTATGGCCCGGTCAAACTCTGACAAAAAAACTAAGTTCATACGTTTTCTGGAAATTCCAAAAAACGGACATTCATGCCGAGTAGGCTACTTTGATTGCTTGATACATTCGATATGTTAACTGTTTATGGAAGCTAAAGGCATTTACTTGGAGTCTATATTACAGGATACAGATTCATTACAACAACATCAACAAACATCACAAAACACAGCGAGATCTAATCTTACAAAACTTGTCGGACTTTGGTTTTCCAATTACAGGTTGCCCAGATTTTAAATCCGTCGACCTCGGTTAACGCTTGTTTGACCTTAAATAACTTTAAATCTAGCTATCTAATGGTTTGCACTACCACTTCCAGATTAAAGACTACATACCAGGCTATAGATTCAAACAATAAAAAATCACAAACAACAAACGAACAAGAATCTGTGGCTCCTGACATTAGCTTGTCAGACCACAGAAGTTGTTCTTGACAGTTTTGAAAAAACACTAATTTAAAGCCATTTGATGCTATGGATCCATCATGGATCGTCATAGATCAACTAAAAACACCTTATAACACAAATATAAACACTTAAACATAAAAATTTTCTTAGCAACTAAGATTAAAAAAATCAAATTTTGATTTATACCTTTCTAGCCCAAATCTTGATCTATACTCTCCAAGTTGTTATGGGTTGATCTAAAGGCTGGAAATATGACTGATCTACTTCTAATTTTCGTAGGTTTGAGAGAGAATGGGAGTTGGTGAGAGCTTTCAAGTAAAATGCCTAAAATTTTTAACTTTCTCTCTCTCCAAACTAATATATATTGCCTAGATTCATGTATGGCTGATGATAGCTATCAAATGGAGTGTTAAATTGGCTGATATTTAAGTCACAATTGTCAAAATAGTTGGTGACCAACTAAAGTTAAGCCAAATTGCAAGTTAGCTTACTAAAATAATAAAAAGGGCATTTTGGTCTTTTCTAAAATATAAATAATGGCATTCTTGGACAATAACCAAACCCTTAGGGTTTAACCCTTAGGGTTTGACCCTAAGGTTCTAACCCTAGAGTTTTACAACTTTAATTTCTACAATTATTTTCTAATTAGGGTTTATAAATTAGAAAATTAAAATTTTTAAACTAAAATTAGGGTTTCCTAATTAAATTAGGTTTCCTTAATCATATTGGTGTTTAATAAACACCTTATTCTTGCCAAATGAAATTAGGGCTTTCTAATTAGGGTTTAAGAATCCCGGATTTAGAATTAGGGTTTCCCGATATACAATTAGGGTTTCTAATTGAACCCTAAGGTTTCTATATCTGAGATTAGGGTTTCTAATCCCTTATTAAGGTTTATTAATATTAAACCTTATCCAGTCAATCATTGGTCAACATTCCTATACAGTCCAAACACATATTCCAAAGTACAATTATTTAATCATATTTCTATCGAATCCCTATCCGGAAATTATGGTTAGGGTTTCTAAAGCTGTTAAGCACAACTCTACTCTATTTTCTCAGTCAATACCTAATTTGACCATTTCTCGAGACTTGTCTCACAAATTCTCAGTACAATATTAACAGTCAATAATAAAAAAAAAATTATTCATAAAAATTTGGATTATTCGAAATCCCGGGTTATCACACCAGCAGCCTACCCCGATGCCAAGGTTCCCACCCTCTGATTTAGATAATGAAGAGCAAAAGCCACCACCACCCCAAGCTTAGGCGATTACAAGGAAGTCCTCGTTTATTTACTGCTTTATCTTTACAATGAGGACATTGTAATTTTTAAGTTTGGGGGAGTTAGTTTAATTTTGATGTTTGCATGTTTAATTTTAGTAGTTAGATTTTCATATGTTAGTTTCATGTTTAGTTTTAGGTTCATTAGATGTTTGCATTCATGTAGTGTAATAGTTTCATAATAGAGTAGTACTGTAAATAGTTTTTATTAGTTTTTAATCATGTTATGTTTACCACATATATAAAAAAAATTAACTATGGTGTTATATTGCATAAGTCCAGCGGTTTGATTTAGTTCAGTTTATTTTGGTCAATGATGAGATTGGGATTAAGTAGACAAGTACAATATCGACTATTAGAACTTTGACGTAATTTTTTGTTATGAATTGGATCTTTTGCCTGTTAGAAACTGGTATAATAAGGTTAGCACGTTAATAAAACCTATGTGGACTAATTCAGTTCAAATTGATACATAAGGGACCTCTAAAGGATAATGCTAATTTAAATGAGAGAGTAACAAGGATAGGCAGTGAAGGAAAAAAATTAGGCAAGAACCTAAGTTTGGGGGGAAAAAGTGGGGTATATAAGCTTTTATCTAAAAAAATAAAAATAAACATCGTGGTATGCTTGTCTAGTTTTGTGGCCTTTGTTACTTGAGTAAGTAATCCCGTGAGGATTATCTTTACACCTAGCGCCCTAAGGTCTTAATGGTCTAGGAGTCGTTGGTCAAAATCTCGTTAAGGTAGCACTAAAAAGCCTAAGAAAATAAGACATTGCATAGTCATATGTATAAAAAATGAATAAAACGAGAAATAGGAGTAAAAAGCCCCCGTAATTGAAAATTAAAGCATAAGTACCCTATTTGGACCCTTAATATTGGTAATTATTTGATTTTAGTTGGATCTCGTCTATTTTTGAGTGTCTTGAGTTTACATTATATAATGCCTTCTAAGAGATTTGTTATGTATTAAATTTGAATTTGCATCAACTAGCATGGATGTTGAGCACACACACTATACCAGTAATAACAGTTTAACATTTGATAGGAATTATTGATTGGTTCTGATATGAAGTATTACTGTGTTTGCTTGATTTCTTTGAGGCCGGTTGAATAGACTTGTTTCTATCACGACTGCTGGATTCCTAGGCATATAGATTATTTACATTACATTTTATTGCATTGCATTGTATAGCAGGTTTATTTTGTTTTGTGCTCGAGGACTAACACGGGTTTAAGTTTGGGGGAGTTTGATGAATGAGTTTTATACCTACGAATCAGCCTCTAATTCAAGCTTAAACTGTGTTAATTCTTTATTTTTTATGTTTTGTTTTACTTGTTTATTGTTGTTTTATGTTTAGGTGTGGTGGCATAGCATTTGGATTTAAAAGATGGATTCATGGCGAAACTTGGCAAGAAAAGGAGCTTAACTTGGACAAAAACATGATGGACCCATTGAAATGGACATTATAAAGGCCAAATCCCACGTAGGGCGAAAGTACTTAGTCAATTAATGAAGCATGCTTTCTTTGGGGCGGATATTATAGAGTAAAAACCTCCGCCGGGGCGGGGTTACGGGAAGAGCCAGAGTCCTGTTTTGATTGTGTTGCTGCAGTGGCGTGAAGGATAGTGGTTGATATGGTGTGGAACTCAATTGGGCGTCTAATTATGGTCAAATTGAAGCTAGAGAGAAGGGTGGTTCTGGATTCATTCCTTTTTTTTAGTTCAATAATTGTAATTGGGATGATGTTTACTTTGATGAATTCAATTTTTATTTCAATTATGATGAACTAATTTACTTATTAGGCTTATGACAGATCTTTGGGTTGAACGATGATTATGTAGCTTTGATTTTTAGTTTAATAATCTATCTTTCAGTTTATCTATGTTGATTTGTGCTTGAATTTATGAATTGCTTAATCACCAATTCTATGTGGACTTGTATGGATTCGAGAGAGGAAATATGAGTCTAGACCTAGTCATTATAGCATGTGTTCTTGAGTTCTGTGATTGAATGGAATCTTAATGAATGTTAAGGTAGAAATATGTCTAACATTGCATGTAATCGAATAAAGAACTTGACCTTAAATCTTCTTTGATTATAAGTCACATAGAGATATAGTGAATTAGTTAATTAAGGTGTTTAGCTTAATTTTATCTAATTTGTAGATTTAAGTTAATATGGTATTAGTGCATCGAGAGATGGCTAATTCTACTTGAGTGTTCTTGATTAATAAACTGGGATAGTGCATTAAACTGGAATAAGGTGTAATAATCGGAGTGATACTTAGAGTGAAGTTGTAAGCCTAATTCTCCAATATTTTCTTAAAATTACAATTTTTAAGTTTGTTGATTGTTTGGTATTCTTAGTATTTTTTTAATATTTTCAGTTTTTATAGTTATAATTCTTAAATTGGATAGTTTAATAAAATTTGGATTAATATAAGGCTGGTAATTATGAGGGTTAATATCTTACTAAATCTTTGTGGGAACGATACTCAACTTATCATTATATTACTTGTTGACTACGTGCACTTGCGTGTGAGCGTAATTAGATTTTACACCCAACAGCAACGACGCCAAAAACTTGTTGGTCTATTTTCAGTTTAGCACATCACGCAAGTATACATGGTCAACAAGTAATAAAGTGTAAGTCAAGTATCGTCCCACGGAGAAAAGAATTTCAATTTATATGAACAAGTATTAGTTTTGTATTATCTCGATTTTATTAAACAAATGCCTAATTTGTGAATTTTAAGAAAGAAAACTATTAATTAAACTAACACTAACTACCACAAGTTTAAAATCAGATTTTGGAGATTTAAGATCACAACTTCACTTTATGCTTCACTTTTATTAATACACTTCTCATTAATTATGCTCACTATTATGGATTGTTAATAAGGAACTCATTAGTATTTATAACCACCTCTCGATGCATTAAAAACATATCAATCAAAATTCACAGTTGATAGAATTGTATTGAACACCCTAATTAACTAATTCACTATATTCCTATGTGAATTAAAATTAAAAAGAGTTTATAGCACAGGTTCCCTTATTAGATTACATGCGGTGCGTAGGTATATCTTTATCCTTAACACAAATCATGAATTCCATCATCATGTAGAAAACAATGTCACATGCTATCATGATTAGATCTAAACCAATAATTCTTTTCCGAAGTTCATACAGGTTATCACGGTAATTACTGGCTAGGTAACTAATCAATTAAGTCCAAATCACAATAGACAATCCTACGAATAAATCACAATAATCAACAGAGAAGCATACTAAAATAAGTTTCGCAATAAGATCCGTTATAATCTTAAATAAGAGAATTAGTTCATTATTGTGACGCCCCCAAATAGGTATACATCACCCATCTTGGGTCGCCAAATACATGGTACAGAATTCAAATACAAACTTAATTAATACAACTGTCGTGTAAAATATGACAAAACATAACTAAGTTTTTACACGAATATTATCTCATAGAAAATATCCAAACTCAAATTCAATCCTCATTATATTTATTATCACACTAAATAGTGAGGACTACTAAAACAACCATCTCGGACCATCACTCTGTTCCCCAACTAGTCTCGGCTACGTTCTGATTCCCTAAAGAGAACAATGAAAGCAAAAGGGTGAGCTCAACTAGACTAGTAAGAAATATTAAGACTAAGATAATGCAAAATAAATTATCGTTATCCTTCAACAGTGTTAAACTGATAAAATACAATAACATCAAGTTTAACTGCAGCGGAACAAGCAATTCATTAAAAGAGTCAAGTAGAGCATGATATCTACTATCTTCTATGATTTAAAAAGTTTATCATCAATTTTATCGCTGAGACTCAGCTTAATAAATAAACCACATAATCAAATAATCCCTGCACTACGGGCCAAGGATATTCATTAGTATCACCTCCACGAATTATCCATGCACTACGGGCCAAGGATATTCTTGTAATCATCAATGGGCATGATCATGCCAACAACTGTCCAACAATGCACTACGGGCCAATGAGGACTTTTACCAAATCATTTGTAACATTACAGGTCATGATTATACTGAATGATCCCTAATCATAATTATACCGATCAATAGTCCATCTATGCACTACAGCCAAAGATGACTTTCATCACAATATAAGCATAAGGTGAAAGTAGTATGCACACAAGCCAATCATGTTTGATGATAAAGCATATACTTTGTAACAATCTTATTCATTTATTAATAAAAAGTATTTATTTATTAAAGGCTTTTAATTATCTACATGATGCAGTTTTATAATATGTGATAAACCCATAGTTTTAAGCAATAATTTTAGAATAATGATGATGATCATTCTAATGAGATCTAAATTCTTAGAAAACTTAAAACTAAAATAGTTCTCAATCGTTGGATTACTAAATTGGGGATTAGTGAATCCGGATAGATTGGTACATACGTTGCTTGCTCATTGGATGAGGATGATTGATCTCATGATCATTTATGTGGAGACAGTAAAGCAAGTATGTAGGTGCTTATTAGAGAATAAGTTCACTGAACGTGGCTCGCTAAGGAATACCTAATGGAGTTTTACTTGCCTGTCAATAGGAATTCATGTAGTGATAGTAGTACAAGTGATCCTTGGACTTGAGATCATCATAGTATCTTGTGTATGATGAGTTATTCTTTAACTTATTCCTTAAGAACCTTAGGGTATATCAAAGGGTATGCTTAGGTATAATAAGTTGTACATGGAGATAATGTATGATCAATAAAGAATCTATCACTTCTAGTAAAAAGAAGAGAAATGTCCTATGTGATTCGATAAATGACAACCCAGTAGTCCTTGGCCAAGGCAGAATGAAATTAGAAAGGAGTTTCTAATTTGTATTATTTGGAGTTATGCATTTAAGAGTCGAAATACATATAATTAAATAAAATAAGACTTGACAGTAATTTCATGTCTTATATTTAATTGGGACATTGAATGGTGGAAGGATTGAATTGTACAGTAACTATTTACTCAAAGGTTCTTTTATTATTAATGTTGAAATCTATATTATCTGAAAAGTCGTTGATCGCTAGGGAGGCTTATCCCTATTGTAGAATAAATATTATTTATTTAAATAAATTAATAGTTTAATTTATTTATTTAAATAAGATTAGAATTGTTCTAATTGATTTATTCACAACCTAGGTTTAATATGGAGAACCTAAAGGGTCACACCATAAAAGAAAGAATAATTATTTAAGAAGTTAATGGCATAATTGTAATAATAAGTTAAGTATATTTAATTTAATCTATGGTGATAGAATAAATTAAATAACTTAATATTTATTATTTAATATTTTAGAAATATTAAATATAAATTAATAAGAGGAGTCTTATTACTATTTTTTACTATTATTATTATTTAATTTCTAAAGGAGTTTGGGAATTAATTAATAAAAGTACTCTCAAATATCCTAATAAGATTAGGAGGCTAATTAATTATAAGAGTTTAATTAATTATTCCTAATAAGATTGGGGGTCTAATTAATTAAAGGAGTTTAATTAATTAAAATAAAACCCAATTTCTTAATTGTTAAGGAGAGTTGCCCACATCTATAAATAAGAGGAGTCTTATTATGGGTGAGGTGGTTGACGTTTTCATAGAATACGTAATTCCAATAGTTGGGAGAGTACACCTTTTTCTATGAGAGATAGAAAAACTAGGGTTTTTCCAAATACCCATCTTCTTTAATCCTTTTTCTTCCTTGGTGGATCACCTCTAGAGGCGAAACACTTGGGTGGCTAACGTTGATCAAAGGAAGGAACCAAACCCGGTGGATTCAAGTTGAACGCGAAAAGGATTGGAGGTGAACTTGTACCTTAGAAAGCTCGAATCTTCAAGGGTATGATTCTTATTCTTTATCTTTTGGTTTAATTAATAATTGTGCATAAAGGATGATCCGGGTATATAGTTTGTAAAATTTTAAAACTCTGATTTTCCATGCTTCCGCTTATTTTGTGCAATTTGATTGCGTTCATGAATATTACAAACCTAACAGTGGTATCAAAGCCAAACTTTTATGCGAATTATTAATTATTTTAATTTGATATTTATATTGATATGTGTTTAGAATAATTTAATTGGGCATAATTTTGTTGTATAAAATTAAAAAAAAATGGTTCTGTTTTTTTTCCTCGTTGTTCCGTGTTTTGATTAATTGTTAAGGAGGTTGATCTTGCTCATTAACCGAATTAATCATATATAATCAGTTTGCATGACTGTTTGGTTTATTAGGAAATTAGTGATTCCATGTGATTCACGTTATATTATATATATATATATATTATACCGTTTTCTTTGAATCACGTGAATAATCTCTACTCCTAAAGATGTGCATTTAGGAATTAATTACTCTCATGCACATATGGATGCAAAGATTAGGAATAATATATATTTGCAATCATGGTTACAGGATTTGCTTTTGGAAAGCATATTACTAATCTATATATATATATATATATATATATATGTGTGTGTGTGTGTGTGTGTGTGTGTGTGTTGCAATCATGTATCAAGTTTGCATGGTGGCGTGAATCACTTGGATGATGTTACTATATATATATATATATATATATATATATATATATATATATATATATATATATATATATACTAATTAATATATATATAATATATATTCTTAATAATTTATAATTAAAATAAAAACTTTATTTTAATATTAAAATAAAAAGTTTATTTTAATCTTAAAATAAAAGTTTATTTTAATTTTAAAATAGATTTCATGCTAACTAATTATAGTTAGAATTGAATTCAATGATAACTAATTGGAGTTGAAATTGGATTTTATGTTTCTTAAAATAAAGGAGTTTATTTGTGAATCCATCTTTCCTTAAATAAAGGAGTTTATTTAGATATAAAATAAGATTTCATATTATTCAAAATAAAGGAGTTTATTTGTGAATAGGAAAGAGAATCCATGTTTCCTTTAATAAAGAGTTTTTTTTTTCTTGGAATTGGATTCCATAATTAATTAAAATAAATGAGTTTATTTTGATTAAAGAATTTGATTAAAATAAAATAGTTTATTTTATTCAAAATTGGATAAATTAAAATAAAAGAAGTTTATTTTGATTTAAATTTGGATTAAAATAAAGGAGTTTATTTTGATTCAAAATTAAATTTTATACAAACTAATTTTGCCCATTAAATGATATCAATACATATATTGAATGTTTATTATTCATTAGATGAATGTTATGGTGATGTGTATGATAATAAATGGGATTGATTATGGAATATTGACCAATGTGATTGGATTTTATTTTGGTTGGATGCATGAATGTATGGGTTTTATTAAATGGGGTCTGCGTACCTCGTCTTCTCTAAATTTTTTTTAATGTAAATTCTATCTCCCTCCTATATACTTCCCCTTGACTGTTGATCAAGGTTTCTATTTATTTTAAGTAGTTTTGTAATAGGAATAGTTAGAATTATTTTAAAGAATTAGAGATCAAGGAACAAGGAGCGCTTGAAGACCCGTTTGTAATGGAGCCCAGGTTTAAATGTAATAGTTATATTTAAATATTAATTCTTGTAACCTAGGGTTTGACCTTTTTTTGGTTCACTTGGTGGCTCTAGTGAACCAAACTAAAATAAAAGTCCATAATAAATCCAGGTAGAATATAGTATTCTATATGTGCATGCTTATACTATATATATATTATATATTATGCAAACATGCTTCGCATGTTAATTAATATAATGACGCGTATATATATATATATATATATATATATATATATATATATATATATATATATATATATGTGTGTGTGTGTGTGTGTGTGTGTGTGTGTGCATGCATGCTAAACAAGATGAGACAAATTAATAACAAACCCCTCAAATATTTTATATTAAGTTATAACGTTCAAAGATATTTGGAATATCGAACGTCGCCTTCTAGCATGATAGAAATAATAAAGTATTGAATATTTAATATGAGTTTGTTGTGCACACACAAGACAAGTATTAAATATTTATGATGTTGTTTTTATTACATATGATGTTTATAAGGAATTGAACATTACTGCTTTGTTGTGCACACACAAGGGCTGTAGTTTTCTCTTCACTTATATGGAAATGTTGGGTTTGACTTAACTTAAATTATTTTAGTTTGGATGTGCACACACTTGACCATTATGATTTAAAAGGCAAAATACAAGGAGTTACATAGTTGATGTAATTAACAAGATTTGTCTACCTATTTATTTATATATAGTTTGTTGTGCACACACAAGGCTATATACATTTGAAATGGGATCCTTATTCTCACTAGCATATCTTTAATTAGATATTGCCGAACTATATAAATTGAGGGTAATATAGTTTGAAGAAAATAGTGGGAGATACCAATTTAAAACAAGACCTAATTTATTTTGGTAATTAATAAAAGAATGTATGCTAAAATATTGTTAATTACAAATTCATTTACAAAATTTTACAATGTCTAAATTATTATCACTGTGAAGCATATTAGATGCTATTTAACTGGACCGAATTAAATGGATTGGTTAAGAAATTTGAGAATAGTTCTCATGGCTAAAAAGCTATCTTATGTCCTTAATACGTCTATCCCTGCAATGATTGTAGACAATGCCTCTGAGGAAAGATTGCTACTTTTAGAAAGTGGCAAGATGATGCACAATTGGCTCAATGCATCATGCTCGCATCTATGAGTAACGAGCTTCAGCGTCAGCATGAAACTATGGATGCTCCTACTATATTCCTACACAATCAAGTAGTTAATGGTGAGAAAAGTAGGACTGATAGATATCAGATATCTAAGGAGCTCTTCCGATCTAGAATGACCGATGACACTACAGTACAGATAAAAGTCCTTAACATTATCAATTTGATTGATCAATTAGGACAACAGGTTTTGTCATGGATGGAGAGTTGAGCCAAGATTTGATCTTGCACTCACTCTCGGACTCCTTTCACAATTGTTGTGAATTTTTCATATGAACAAGCTAGATATCAGCCTCGCTGATTTGCTTAACATGTTGAAAATGTTGAGAGTCACTTTTCAACAAAGAAAGATAATGTCTTACTGGTAGGGGCCAAAGGATCTTCTGAAAAGAAGAACAATTCAAAGAAGGTAAATAGAAAGGCAAAAACAAAGGATAATAAGAACAAAACTGATATGGATAGCAAAGGAGTTTGCTTCCACTGCAATAAGCCTGGACACTGGAAATAAACTACGAGAAGCATCTTGCAGAGGCTAACCAAAGAAGCTTAGTGAAGTTTCGGTTACAAATAAAAATTTGTTCGTGATTTAAAATAAATTTTTCTTTAAGTCAAGGTTCTACTTGGGTATTGGATACCGACTTTGGTTATCATAAATATAGATTTATGAAGGGACCAAGCAGAAGTAGAAATCTAAACAAATATAAGTAATCCTATGTGTGGAAAATGAAGCAAAGGTTGCTTCATTTTCCATAGAAACTTATAGTTTAGCATTGCCTACGGGAAAATCTATTAAGTCAATAAGTTGTTATTGTATTTTAGTTCTCGTTAGAAACATTATTTTCATTTTGTTGTTGGACAATGAAATCTTTGGTATTATATTTAAGAACAATTGTTGTTCTATTTATAATAATAATGTTTTTTATAGAACTAGAATATTAATTAATGGATTTTGTATACTTGACTTACCTGAAAAATTATTTTGCAAATTGAACAAACTAGTATAAGAAAAGGAGATGATCATTCAAAGAGTTGAATGTGTGTATTTGTTAAAATACAAGTGTGAATTAATTGAAAGGTTCAAAGAATTCAGAAGTGAAACAAATTGGTAAAGTATTAGGATTCTTTGATTGCATCAAGGAATAAATACTTGTGCAATAAGTTTCTAGATCATCTCAAATGGTTTTCTCACAAAGGACACCTCCTGATACGCAATAATTGATTGATGTATCTGAAAGGAAAAATTGTACCTTGTTGGACATGGTGTGGTCCATAATGATTTTACCGACATTCCAGTATCCTTCTGGGATAATGCCTTAGAAATGGCAGTATATCTACGAAAAAAATAACCTCAAAATTCGGCCCCAAGACTCCATAAAAGTTATGGACAGGGAGGATTCCTAATATTAAGTATGTTAAGATAAGGGGTTGTCCAACTTATGTGAAAAGGTTTCAAAGGATAAGCTTGGGACAAGATTTGACATATACAGATTTGTGGGACATCCTAAAGTAAGTTTAGGGTATATATTCTATAATTCTACATAGCAAAAGGTGTTTGTTGCTAAACACGCTACCTTCTAAGATAAAGGTGTTTATCATCTAAGGAGCTAGTGGGAGGGATAATAGATCTTAAAGAGTTCAAGAATCACAAATCACTATAAGTCAAAAAAGAGGAACCTGTAGATAGACCTATTGTACCACAACCGAATCGTAAATCTGGAATAGTACCAAAGATGCCTAGGAGGTATGGATTCATCATAGATGATGATGATGAGGTACACATCATAGAAGATGATGATCTAGAGTTACATACGATGAGGCAAGAGTTCTAGTGTGTACAAAAGGGTCAGTGGGAGTGTCGTGACATTCCTAATATTATATGTTGATATACTATGGATAAGGAATGACATACTAATGCTACAATCAGTAAAGATAAAGTTGTCTAAACATTACTCCATGAATGATTTGGGAAGAGTATCTTAATTGGGGATACAAATCTATATAGATAGATTCAAGAGGATGCTCGACTTAACCCAAGGAACGTATATTCATTTGATACTAAAGTCGTTTAGCATGGCAGCTAAAGTTGTTTAGCATGGCAAACTCCAAGAGTTGTCTCATGTTGATGAGCCATGGAGTGTATCTCTCTTAATAGTCCCCGTAGACTCATAAAAGAGAGTCGCATGAGTAACAATCATGTATATAATGAAATATTCAAGACCTGATGTTGATCAGTCATATTCTGGAGAAATTCACTATGAGTAAGTGAAAAACATCTTAAAGTACCTAATCGACACTAAGGATGTGATTAAACTCTATGGTAGGTCTAAATTAAAACTAGAGGGCTTAACAGACTCAAGTTTTTTAGACAGACCAAGACGACAGAAAATCTACTTTAAGGTAACACGTTACCTTGAATGGTGGTGCAGTGAATTGGAAAGGTTCCAAACAGCAAAGAGTTGCTGGTTTAGTGATAAAGACAAAGTATATAACTATAAATAAAGCTACAAGTTGATTGTTTGGATGAAAAGTTCATTATAGAACTAGGAATAGTTCCTAAGTCTCATCTTGGATCTAAACATGTGTTGTGGCACTTTCATTTGATTATAGGAATCATTGAAATATGGGAAATCACTATAGAGATAGTGAACTCTCAAGAACAACATTATATATCCATTAACTAAAGCTTATCCAACAGCAGGATAATCGTCACTTGGAGAAGAAGGGTATGAGATACCATGGCGATTGGCTTTAGTGCAAGTGGGAGATTGAAAGTAGTATGCACACAAGCCAATCATGTTTGATGATAAAGCATATACTTTGTAACAATCTTATTCATTTATTAATAAAAAGTATTTATTTATTAAAGGCTTTTAATTATCTATATGATGTTGTTTTATAATATGTGATAAACCCATAGTTTTAAGCAATGATTTTAGAATAATGATGATGATCATTCTAAGGAGATCTAAATTCTTAGAAAGCTTAAAACAAAATTAGTTCCCAATCATTGGATTACTAAATTGGGGATTAGTGAATCCGGATAGATTGGTACATACGTTGCTTGCTCATTCGATGAGGATGATTGATCTCATGATCATTTGTGTAGAGACAATAAAGCAAGTATGTAGGTGCTTATTAGAGAATAAGTTCACTGAACGTGGCTCGCTAAGGAATACCTAATGGAGTTTTACTTGCCTGTCAATAGAAATTCCTGTAGTGATAGTAGTACAAGTGATCCTTGGACTTGAGATCATCATAGTATCTTGTGTATGATGAGTTATACTTTCACTTATTCCTTAAGACCCTTAGGGTATATCAAAGGGTATGCTTGGGTATAATAAGTTGTACTTGGAGATAATGTATGATCAATAAAGAATCTACCACTTCTAGTAAAAGAAGAGAAATGTCCTATGTGATTCGATAAATGACAACCGAGTAGTCCTTGGCCAAAGGCAGAATGAAATTAGAAAGGAGTTTCTAATTTGCATTATTTGGAGTTGTGCATTTAAGAGTCGAAATACATATAATTAAATAAAATAAGACTCTACAGTAATTTCATGTCTTATATTTAATTGGGATATTGAATGATGGAAGGATTGAATTGTACGGTAACTATTTACTCAAAGGTTCTTTTATGATTAATGTTGAAATCTATATTATCTGGAAAGTCGTTGATCGCTAGGGAGGCTTATCCCTATTATAGAATAAATATTATTTATTTAAATAAATTAATAGTTTAATTTAATTATTTAAATAAGATTAGAATTGTTCTAATTGATTTATTCACAACCGGTTTAATATGGAGAACCTAAAGGGTCACACCATAAAAGAAAGAATAATTATTTAAGAAGTTAATGCCATAATTGTAATAATAAGTTAAGTATATTTAATTTAATCTATGGTGATAGAATAAATTAAATAACTTAATATTTATTATTTAATATTTTAAAAATATTAAATATAAATTAATAAGAGGAGTCTTATTATTATTATTACTATTATTATTATTTAATTCTTAAAGGAGTTTAGGAATTAATTAATAAAAGTACTCTCAAATATCCTAATAAGATTAGGAGGCTAATTAATTAAAAGAGTTTAATTAATTATTCTTAATAAGATTAGGAGCCTAATTAATTAAAGGAGTTTAATTAATTAAAATAAAACTCAATTCCTTAATTGTTAATGAGGGTTGCCCACATCTATAAATAAGAGGAGTCTTATTATGGGTGAGGTGGTTGACGTTTTCATAGAATACGTAATTCCAATAGTTGGGAGAGTACACCCTTTTTCTATGATAGATAGAAAAACTAGGGTTTTACCAAATACACATCTTCTTAAATCCTTCTTCTTCCTTGGTGGATCACCTCAAGAGGCCAAACACTTGGGTGGCTAACGTTGATCAAAGGAAGGAACCAAACCCAGTGGATTCAAGTTGAACGCGAAAAGGATTGGAGGTGAACTTGTACCTGAGGAAGCTCGAATCTTCAAGGGTATGATTCTTATTCTTTATCTTTTCGTTTAATTAATAATTATGCATAAAGTGTGACGCCCCCAAAATAGGTATACATCACCCATTCTGAGTCGCCAAATATCACACTATAAAAATCATTTACAAACTTCATTTATACAACTGTTGAATTGTCGTGCAGAATACGACCACAGTTAAACTATAAGTTTTAATACAAATGTATGTAACTCTCATGGTGCCTCGACCACAACCTTACAATGGTACTTTACATAAAAGTACAGTCAATAACTGTTTAAGAAATTAAAATCTTTGTAAAATACTCAAGGAAACCTTCGTACATGGGAGGCCATGCGTTTAGGTTATGATAGATATCATATGTCCACAGAATTATCCTTGGTTGACCCAATTGTCCCCAAAGAAAAACAAGAAGATTACTATCATCTTCTTTCCAATGGTGAGTCTTCTCTTGACATATAATTATCTTCGTTTTCTCCAATTGAGAATTATATTTCAAACAAACTCCAAGATCATATAGGTAGTGCTCGTAGATATACTCAGTAAGTGAATGTGCACAACCCTGTCTTATGATAACACGAGGTTGTATGTCAGTAGACATCTTATATGATAGTGGCAAAACACCCTTCCAAAGTTGGGTTCACCTCACCCTATTCGGTTCACCAAAATTAAATATCAAATGACGTATACAATACGAAACACTTATCTAAAGTTCTCAATAAAATTATTTCCATACTATTTAGGGAGAAACTCAACAGCTATAGACCATCGTTTTATTCTCCTATTACCCCCACTCGACCAAGCTACACTCTTATTACCTGAAAAGAATTGTGAAGCAAAAAGGGTGAGAACAACTAGCCCAGTAAAGAATATCATGACTAAAGATAATTTACATCATCAATAGCCTTCATCAGTAGTAAATCAAAGATTTAGAACATATGGTAGATGATAAAACTTTTCAACCATAGTTGTAGCGGAACGAGCAATCCGTTAGAAGAGTCAAATAGACCATCTGATCTATTATCTTCTCCATGTTAAAAGTCCACTAATAATGTTTTATCCCTGTAACATCAATCAACAATTCCTGTCCACAATCATATGAATAACTCATAATCATAATTGTGATTCTAAATTCCTCTTAGCACCCAAGACAAAGATAATTTTCATCACCTATCTTCACCTGAAACATCAAAAATCACGGTTATACTAAATCACAATTCCTGCTCATAATCATACTAATAAATTCATCTTTGCACTACGGTCAAAGATATTCATTAAAAATTCATCTTTGTGTACTACAGGCCAAAAGACATACAAATCATATTTTTAGAAGAGTCAAGTAGAGCATGATATCTACTATCTTTTCACGAATTAAAAGTGTATAATCAATATTTTATCATTTGAGACTCGACAATAAATAATCCATATCATCGAATCATCCCACACTACGCCCAAGGATATTCATGTAATCATCAATGGTCATGATTATACCGAATAATCCTTGGTTATAATCATACCAATAACTATCCAATCAATGCACTACGGGCCAATGAGGACTTTTACCACATCATCTATAACATTACGGGTCATGATTATACCGAATGATCCTGGTCATAATCATACCAATAAACAGTTCATCTATGCACATAAGCCAAAGATACTCATCAATCAATAGTTCATCTTTGCACGTAAGCCAAAAGATATACAAATCAGAAAACTAATAATCAACAGTCCATCTTTGCACGTAAGCCAAAGATATACAACTGTAAAACCAATAATCAACAGTCCATCTTTGCACGTAAGCCAAAGATAACTTTCATCATAATATAAGCATGAGGATGATGGAAATGATATAAGCATTAATCAAACGAAATCAAAGATAAATATTAAAGACTTTAAATTTATCTAGAGTTTAAAAATATCTAAATTGTCAACATGATACTGCTTTGTGGAGTAAAATTCAAGAATAATATTCATGTGCCAAAAATAATTTGGACAAAAAAGAAATATATTTTTTGGGTAAATAGTACCCCGCAATATTACCCTATGAATAGTACTTCGGGAATAGTACCTCGTGAATAGTACCCCGGCATGAAAAGAATCCCAATTACCCAAGTGAATAATATTCGGGTGAATAGTAATTTGGGTGAATAGTAACCCGTGAATAGTAACTCGTGAATAGTACTCTGACACGAAAAGTGCCCCGAATACCCGAGTGAATAATACTAGAGTGAATAGTAATCGGGTGAATAGTAACTCATAAATAGTAACTCGTAAAAGAAAAATACCAAAGAAAATGATATTCCATGACGAGTACAAAAGAAATGATATCTCATACGAGTATAATAGAATATACGAAACTACAAATGGATTTTCACTCGCCATTCGGTAATACACGTAGACAAATCATTTCCACAAATGAATACGAAGGATCATTCACCATGCATGCGGTAATCCACATAGACAGGTTATTCCAACAGAATAATAAAGAATGGAATAACAGAAGAATTCACCATGCATGCGGTAGTTCGCGTAGATAGGTTATTTCAACAGAATAATAAATAATGGAATAACAGAAGAATTCACCAGACATGCGATAGACCGCACAGACAAGTTATTCCAACAGAATAATAAAGAATGGAACCAGGTCATAAGTAATTCGCACAGACAGGATATTCCAACAGAATAATAAAGAACGAAACCAGGTCATGCATAATCCATACAGACAGGATATTCCAACAGAATAATAAAGAATAGAATAACAACGAATTTCACTGTGCATGCGATAGATCCGCATGCATACGGGTTATTCCAATGTAATAATAAAGAATGGAATAATAGAAGAATTTCACCATGTATGCGGTGCCTTGAATGATAAAGTTATTCCAACATAATAATAAAGAATGAAATAACAACCCTTACGAGTATTGAAAGAAAATAACTCTCTTTATGAATCTGAAAGAATAATACCCTTACCTAAAAAAAGAAGATTTGGATCTTTGGAATAGTGAGGTAGTAGACTTCTCTTCTTCTTTCTCTCTATAATTTCTCCCTATAATAATTGCCCTATAACATTACTGAATTGGTGAAAAATAATGAAGGAATGAGCTTCTATTTATAGGAAAATATAGTTTCGATAATTGCACGTTTTGGGGCTCAAAATATTATAGTATAATACCTTCATCTTTTCCTTTATTTTTAATTTGGTCCTGCAAGTATTATCAAACTTGCACCACCTCCCCTAATAGTAAATCATGTGAATCAATAGTAAATCATGTAAATCAATAGTTCTAGACATGTGAAAATATGAATTACAGTATAGTACCTCCATCTATACCTCCATTTTTAACTTAGTTATGGAAGTATTATCAATCTTGCACCAACTCCCCTAATAGTACAAGAATGTGAATCAATAGTGCACACATGTGAACAAATAGTTATAATCATGTGAATCAATAGCAATTAATTGCTCATTTATCCGGTTAATTACCCTATTGGTCAATATAACCTCCAGACATCAACTATTATCGAAATAAATGTCGATTTTCACTAACACTAATAATTCCAACACAATGGAACTATCAATTTTATCTTTAATCAACACGAACTTATTCATCATTAATATTATAATTCACAATATTTAACAACCAGATCGTTCCCAGGATAGAGGGGGCTTTCCGATAAGGATTTCTCCTTATTGGCGTGCAATTAGGTGACCAAACCTCTCCTTGACAGAACTTCTAGACATTGTCAATATTGCAAATAATAATATGAATAACTTTGCCGTCTCAATTATTGATTTAATAATATAACATATTATGCAGATGATACTATGACAATAATTGAATCAATAATATGAGAGATATGATGCATCAATTCATCGTAGCAATAATCGAGTATAACCGGTGACTTCTTACGTAAGCATCAATAATCAATACTGGTAATGTCTACAACGCAACCACGCCAGTATTCTTTACTTTTACTACCGGGTAGTTCAACAGTTTTAACGGCAACACTTTCGCCGTTATTTTTATAAAAAGATAATTATGTCGTTTTTTTACTACGACAATACTTCTGTTGTGGGGTCCACCAATGATTGTGTCGTCGTACTAATATTCTCTGTTAAAACGAATATTCCCCGACCAATCGAATATTATATAACAACTTGCTTACTTTGCAAAATTTATAAATATTACCCACAACTATAACATTATATCAAATTCACACCATAATATTAAAAAAAAATTGAGAAATTTAAATCTTTATTCATAAAATTTGGGGTCTCATATAAAGGATGATCTGGGTATATGGTTTGTAAAATTTTAAAACTCTGATTTTCCATGCTTCCGCTTATTTTGTGCAATTTGATTGCGTTCATGAATATTACAAATCTAACATAACGATGATGACAATGATATAAGAATCCAATTAAATGAAAGCAAAGGATAAATTTTAAAGATTTATAATTTAATTTATCTAGAATTCAATAATGTCCAAATTGTCAACATGATACTGCTTTGTGGAGTAAAATTCAAGAATAATATTGTATCAAAAATGATTTGGACCGAAAAGAAATTAATTTTTGTCATGAATAGTACCCTGAGTGAATAGTAACCGAGTGAATAGTACTTTGGGAATAGTACTCCATGAATAGTACCCTGCCATAAAAAAGTTAAAACTTATCAAGAATGCCCAGAATAATATTTCCATGAAAAGATACTGGATGAAGCGCAAATTTGAAGGATATTCTACTAATTTCATAGAGTACAGAAGCCAAAACTTAACAAAATGAGTATAGAATTCGGAATCTGAAACGAAATAATATTACTTACATACTACAAAGTATGGAAAAAAATATTATTTCTTACGAGTATTGAACAAAAATAATATCCCTTACAACTGTTGAACGAAAGTAATATTCCTTACGAATATTGAACGAAGATAATATTCCTTATGAATGTTAAATGAAGATAATATTTTTTGCGAATATTGAACGAAATAAAATTCCTTACGAATACAAAAAATAATATCGTAAGCGAATATGAAATAAATAATACCCCTTACCTTAAAAAGGAGAGTATTCTAACTGGTATAGCGGGGATATTCTTGAAAAAAACTTTCACTGTTTTCTACACTCAAAGTTTCCTTAAACTCTAAAAAAATACGCTCAATATTATAGAAGAAGAATTCTCTGATTCTGGTGTGATTTTCATTTCTAAACTGAGCATCCTATTTATAAGAGAACGGAAGGATACAATTTAGATGCACAGTAGGGGGAAGAATCACGGGCAAAAAATCGAATTCAGGGACGAATTTTCTGATTTACTATACAGTCACTGAGACGCCCCCAAAATAAGTATACATCACCCATCTTGAGTCGCAAAATACATGGTACAAAATACAAATAAAAACTTAATTATACAACCTAGTGTAAAAAATACGACAAAACATAATCGAGAGTTTAAATGAGAATATTGCCTTCTAGACAATATCCACTCTCAAATAGAGTCCTCATTACATTTATTATCACACTATTTTACGAATAGTGAGGACTACTAATACACCATCTCGGACCATCACTCCGTTTCTCGACTAGTCCCCGGCTACGTTCTTATTTCCTCAAGAGAACAAAGGTGAAAGAAAGGGTGAGCTCAACTAGCCCGATGAAAATATTATGACTAAGATAATGCAGAATAAATTATCATTAGTCTTCAATAATGTTAAACTGATAAAATACAATAGACATCAAGTTTAACTATAGCGGAACAAATAATCCATTAGAAAAGTCAAGTAGAGAATAAAATTTACTATCCTCTATGATTTAAAATGTTTTCATTAATTTTTATCGTTGAGACTCAGCTTAATAAATAAACCACATCATCGAATCATCCCTGCACTATGGGCCAAGGATATTCTTTAAATCATCAATGGTCATGACTATACCGAATAATCCCTGGTCATAATCATACCAAGTCCATCTCTGCACGTAAGCCAAAGATATACAACCATAAAACCAATAATTAACAATCCATCTTTGCACGTAAGCCAAAGATATATAATTCAATAAACAACAGTCCATCTTCGCACGTAAGCCAAAGATAACTTTCATCACCATATAAACATAAGGATGATGACAATGATATAAGTATTAATCAAACTAAAACAAGGATAAATATTAAAGACTTTAAATTTATCCAAATATTATCAATCACTTAATAAACTCATAATCTAATATTATTAATATTATAACAATATTTTAATCACCTCTAAACTTATAAATAATTTATTTCAATTGTTTACACTTTACCAAATAATGCATTTAATCATTCAAAGAAAGCCATACTCAAAAGATTTCATCACCAATGATCAAATCCCTTATCAAAAATCTGCATATACCTTATATAGGATTCCCAAGCCATAAAATTCTATTTTCCAACTTTGTTACTTTACATAACATATTTAACTCATATGTTCGTAACTAAATCATTTTCATAAAAAATACCAAATCAATCCCAAAAATATTTCTTTTCTAAGATTTAGCAAAATATAGTCCCATAATGAACATATATTTTTCTCGGAATTTTTAAAATTCATTTACTATTTTTCAAAAATCAATTTCTAATTAATTCCTTAAAAAATTAGCTACCTCAAGTTTAACTCCAAAAATTACCAAATCTTGGCAGGATCTTACACATGTTAACCTGAGCTTCCAGTTTAAATTTCATGGTCATCGGAGTTATAGAACTCCGGTTATAGCATTTTTTGTTGAAAAAACCTAAATATTGAAATGGTCATAACTTGCTCATTTTAAGTCGGAATGAGCTCTTTTTGGACAGGATGTTCTTTATACCATATACTTTCATGTCCCAAAAGGCCAGAATTTTTCTCATAAATTAAGTTGTCGAAAATGCCCTTTTAAAATTCTGGACAGTAGCTTTTTCGAAATTTGCAGCTTTTGACTCCTTTGCTAAAATCAGTCCACACGAAAATCTACAATACATTTTCCAGTGATTCCACTTGAATAAGTTATAAGACTCATAGATCTAACTCTAGAACTTGACCACACTCAAAAATTCAAAATATAATAGGAGATATAGTCAATTGAATTTTATGTTCCATTTTCACCGAAATCTGATTTTTCAACCCTTTGTGATTTCTAAGAAACTTTCATGTTTTCACATATTAACCAACATAACTTATCATAACACTTACTAATACTACATATACCCATGGTTTTCATCAATCCCTTGCTTTTATTATGACTTTCTTCATAATCCACGTAAATGATCATTTCCACAATTTAATAAGGAATGAATACAAAGGATCAATCACCGTGTGCATGTGGTAATCCACAAAGACAAAAGTTATTCCAATGTAATAATAAAGAATGGAATAACGTAAGGATTCACCATGCATGAGATAGAGACCGTCTGAGATAGGTTATTAACGATAATAATAAATAATGGAACCAGTCCTAAATGCACATGACGGGATATTCCAGCGAATAATAAAGAACAAAATAATAGAAGAATTTCACCATGTATGCAATACTTTGCATATCTGAGTTATTCAACATAATAATAATAAAGAATGGAATAACAAAAGAATTTCACCATGTATGCTGCGGTTGTTGATATAGACAAAAGTTATTCCAACGTAATAATAAGGAATGGAATAACAATAGCTCCCTTCTTCATGAATACGAAAAGAAATAATACCCCTTACAGTACAACAAATAATATCCCTTACCTCAAAAAAGAAGATCGGATATTGGAATAGTGAGAGGTAGCAGACTTCTCTTCTTCTTCTCTATAATTTCTCTCTATAATAATGGCTCTAAAGCTTTAGTGAATTGGTGAGAAATGAAGGAATAATGAGCTTCTATTTATAGGAAAATATAGTTTCGATAATTGCACGTTTTGGGGCTCGAAATATTACAATACAATACCTCCAACTTTTCTTTCATTTTTACTTCAGTCATCCAAGTATTATCAAACTTGCACCACCTCCCCTAATAGTAAATCATGTGAATCAATAGTAAATCATGTGACTCAATAGTTCTAAACATGTGAAAAAAATTAATTATAGTATAGTACCTCCATCTATACCTCCATTTTTAACTTAGTCATGCAAGTATCATCAATCTTGCACCAACTCCCCTAATAGTAAGTGAATGTGACTCAATAGTAACTCGTGAATAGTAACTCATGAATAGTAACTCGTGAATTTCGTGAATAGTACTCCGACACGAAAAGTGCCCTGAATACCCGATTGAACAATATAATCTCCAGACATCAATTATTATCGAAATAAATGTCGATTTCTACTAACACAAATAATCCCAACACAATGGAACTATCAAATTAATCTTTAATCAACACGAACTTATTCATCATTAATATTATAACTCATAATATTTAACAACCAGGTCATTCCCAGGAAAGAGGGGGCTTTCCAATAAGGATTTCTTCCTATTGGCGCGTAATTAGGTGACCAAACCTCTCCTTGACAGAGCTTCTAGACATTGTAAATATTGCAATTTAATAATATGAACAACTTTATCATCTCAATTATTGATTTAATAATATAACATATTGTGCAGATGATACTGTGACAATAATCGAATCAATAATATGAGAGATATGATGCAGCAATTACTGTAGCAATAATTGAGTATAACTGAGTGACTTATCACGTAAGCACCAATAACCAATACCGTGTGCTACTATGCAACCACGCGTATTACTGTACTTTTACTACCGGGTAGTTCAACAGTTTTTAACGGTAAACTTCCGCCGTTATTTTCATAAAAATAATTCTTTCATTTTCTTACTACGACAATACTTTCGTTGTGGGTTCACCAATGATTGTGCCGTCGTGCGGATATTCCCCGATAAAAAGAATATTTTATAACAACTTGCATACTTTGTAAAATTTATAAATATTACCCACAACTATAACATTATATCAAATCCACACCATAATATTCAAAAAAAATATTTCGAGAAAATTAAATCTTTATTCATAAAATTTGGGGTCTTACAATCTCCCCTCCTTATGAAATTTTGCCCTCGAAATTTACGTACGTACCTGGTATGCCGAAGATATGAGGATACCTTGACTTCATTTCAGATTCTAACTCTTGAGGTATAACCTTTGAGTGTTGAATACGATCCTTCTTATCCAAGATTTTAACACGTATCTCCTCATACGTTAAATCTTCTGCTATCTCGTCTGGTTCTAATTTAATAATGTGGTTCAGGTTATCCACATATTTACGTAACATCAATACGTGAAAAAAGTTATGAACACACGACATACTTGGCGGTAAAATGAGTCTATAGGTCACAGTTCCTACTCAATCGAGGATTTCGAATGGGCCAATTAAATTGAGGGTTGAGATTTCCTCTCTTCATCGACTCTTACTTCTAAAATAACGCCCTCTTGAACCTTCTTCTTCACATTCATCAGTTTTGGGCGTGTAGCTTGAGCGGCCTTTAACTTTATCGATTAAAGTCGATTCTACTCATATATTTAATATCACCACGTGGATCCCTAGAGTCTTTAACTGTATCTTCATCATTTGTAAGTTATACAAAATGAGTCTTTGTGTTAACAACATTGCACTCGTAACGCATGTGATCTTCTACTCAACATGTTAGCTACCACGTTTGCTCTTTTACGATGATATTGAATTGTACGATCGTAATCTTCAACAGCTCGAGCCAACGTCTTTGGCACATTATACGATCGTTTTAGGTAAAGAAATATTTGAGGGTTTTAGAAATGGGTTTTATACTGGGGTCAATACAAAATTCGATTTCACGCTCTGGGGTAGGCCAAGAAGTCTTCAAGAATACGTCAGGAAATTCATTAACAATAGAAATATCATTCAAAACTGTGACTCTCATCCAAGACTTGGATAGCACATGAAAGTTTCTCCTAACAGAGTTTCAACCAATAAGTCAAAGTCTAACTTCGCTAGAGTTAAATTTAAACGTTGAGCGCAAGCAAGAGAGATAAAAGAATGGGTAGAATCGGTATCTAATAAGGTATAGACTTTGCAAAAATTTATAATTAACTAACCCGTGCTAACTTCATTCGGGTTACTCGCTTTTTAAGAAGTCACAAAAAATGCTCTTCCTGAAACCACCGACTTTGTTTTGTCCGTATCCGCCCTTGGTGCCACCGTCCCAGCTGGACTTGACTTTGGTGCACGATAAAATCGGGCTAGGTAACCTTCTCTTCTTGAAATTTCCACTTCTATTATCTTGGCCATGATTACCACCGAAGTGGATACCATTCTTGGCATGATAATTTCCCCACGATGGTTATCATTGTTCAGATGGTGGCGTTGCCACCAGATGCGATTATTATCGTGTTGTTGCTCGTTTGCTTTTGGTTGTCTTTGACTCATTATCGCGCTCAATAATCGAGCCCTATTCACAACATCTGAATACAAACATCACAAAATAAGGGTTAATTGACATATCACATATTATCCTATACTCCAATCACCAATTAAATACCAAATAAACTTAGGTAGGTCATACTAGCGAAGAAATTCCCCGTCTCTCCCCTCCTAGTTCTTATCTCATATCTCAGCCAATGATCATATCCCTAAGCTTTGATACCAACTGTGACACCCCCAAAACAGGTATACATCACCCATCTTGAGTCACCAAATACATAGTACAAATTACAAATAAAAACTTAATTATACAACTGCCGTGTAAAATACGACAAAACATAACTGAGAGTTTAAACAGGAATATTGCCTTCTAGACAATATCCACTCTCAAATAGAGTCCTCATTACATTTATTATCACACTATTTTACAGAATAGTAAGGACTACTAATACACCATCTCGGACAATCACTCCGTTCCTCGACTAGTCCCGGCTACGTTCTCATTTCCTGAAGAGAACAGTGAAAGAAAGGGTGAGTTCAACTAGCCCAGTAAGAAATATTATGACTAAGATAATGCAGAATAAATTATCATTAGTCTTCAACAATGTTAAACTGATAAAATACAATAGACATCAAGTTTAACTGCAGCGGAACAAACAATCCATTAGAAAAGTCAAGTAGAGAATAAAATTTACTATCTTCTATGATTTAAAATATTTTTATCAATTTTTATCGCTGAGACTCAGCTTAATAAATAAATCACATCATCGAATCATCCCTACACTACGGGCCAAGGATATTCTTTAAATCATCAATGGTCATGACTATACCGAATAATCCCTGGTCATAATCATACCAAGTCCATCTCTGCACGTAAGCCAAAGATATACAACCATAAAACCAATAATCAACAATCCATCTTTGCACGTAAGCCAAAGATATATAATTCAATAAACAACAGTCCATCTTCGCACGTAAGCCAAAGATAACTTTCATCACCATATAAGCATGAGGATGATGACAATGATATAAGCATTAATCAAACTAAAACAAGGATAAATATTAAAGACTTTAAATTTATCCAAATATTATCAATCACTTAATAAACTCATAATCTAATATTATTAATATTATAACAATATTTTAATCACCTCTAAACTTATAAACAATTTATTTCAATTGTTTACACTTTACCAAATAATGCATTTAATCATTCAAAGAATGCCATACTCAAAAGATTTCATCACCAATGATCAAATCCTTTATCAAAAATCTTCATATACCTTATATAGGATTCCCAAACCATAAAATCCTATTTTCCAACTTTGTTACTTTACATAACATATTTAACTCATATGTTAGTAACTAAACCATTTTCATGAAAAATACCAAATCCGTCCCAAAAATATTTCTTTTCTAAGATTTAGCAAAATATAGTCCCATAATGAACATATATTTTTCTCGAAATTTTTAAAATTCATTTACTATTTTTCAAAAATCAATTTCTAATTAATTCCTTAAGAAATTAGCTACCTCAATTTTAACTCCAAAAATTCCCAAATCTTGGCAGGATCTTACACATGCTAACGTGAGCTTCCAGTTTAAATTTCATGGTCATCGGAGTTATAGAACTCCGGTTATAGCATTTTTCGTCGGAAAAATCTAAATATTGAAATGGTCATAACTTGCTCATTTTAAGTCGGAATGAGCTCATTTTTGGACAGGATGTTCTTTATACCATATACTTGCATGTCCCAAAAGGCTGGAATTTTTCTAACAAATTAAATAATCGAAAATGCGCTTTTAAAATTCTGGACAGTAGCTTTTTTGAAATTTATAGCTTTTGACTCCTTTGCTAAAATCAGTCCATACGAAAATCTACAATACCTTTTCCAGTGATTCCACTTGGATAAGTTATAAGACTCATAGATCTAACTCTAGAACTTGACCACACTCAAAAATTCGAAATATAATAGGAGATATGGTCAATTGAATTTCATGTTCCATTTTCACCGAAATTTGATTTTTCAACCCTTTGTGATTTCTAAGAAACTTTCATGTTTTCACATATTAACCAACATAACTTATCATAACACTTACTAATACTACATATACCCATGGTTTTCATCAATCCCTTGCTTTTATTATGACTTTCTTCATAATCCACGTAAACAGATCATTTCCACAATTTAATAAGGAATGAATACAAAGGATCAATCACCATGCATGTGGTAATCCACATAGATAGGTTATTCCAACAGAATAATAAAGAATGGAATAATGAAGGATTCACCATGCATGCGATAGAGACCAAGACAGACAAAAGTTATTCCTAACGTAATAATAATAAGAAAGCGGAACAAGGTCGGGCGTAAAACGCCACGTGACGGGATATTCAGCGAGAATAAAATAATGGAACCAGTCCCAAGTAAACGCACGATGTGAGGATATTTCGACGAATAATAAATAATGGAACCAGTCCCATGAAAATGCATGAGCATGATATTCCGGCGAATAATAAAGAACAAAATAATAGAAGAATTTCACCATGTATGCAATACTTTGCATATACAGGTTATTCCAACATAATAATAAAGAATGGAATAACAGAAGAATTTCACCATGTATGCGATACTTGGCATAGACAGGTTATTCCAACAGAATAATAAGGAATGGAATAACAATAGCTCTCTTCATGAATACGAAAGAAATAATACCCCTTACGAGTACAACAAATAATATCCCTTACCTCAAAAAAAGACTAGATACTGGAATAGTGAGGTAGCAGATTTCTCTTCTTCTTTCTCTCTATAATTTCTCTCTATAATAATGGCTCTAAAGCTTTAGTGAATTGGTGAGAAATGAAGGAAGAATGAGCTTCTATTTATAGGAAAATATAGTTTCGATAATTGCACGTTTTGGGGCTCAAAATATTACAATACAATACCTCCAACTTTTCTTTCATTTTTACTTCAGTCATCCAAGTATTATCAAACTTGCACCACCTCCCCTAATAGTAAATCATGTGAATCAATAGTAAATCATGTGACTCAATAGTTCTAAACATGTGAAAAAATTAACTACAGTATAGTACCTCCATCTATACCTCCATTTTTAACTTAGTCATGCAAGTATCATCAATCTTGCACCAACTCCCCTAATAGTAAGTGAATGTGACTCAATAGTAACTCGTGAATAGTAACTCATGAATAGTAACTCATGAATAGTAACTCGTGAATAGTACTCTGACATGAAAAGTGCCCTGAATACCCGATTGAACAATATAATCTCCAAACATCAATTATTATCGAAATAAATGTCGATTTCTACTAACACAAATAATCCCAACACAATGGAACTATCAAATTCATCTTTAATCAACACGAACTTATTCATCATTAATATTATAACTCACAATATTTAACAACCAGGGTCGTTCCCGGAAAGAGGGGGCTTTCCAATAAGGATTTCTCCTTATCATGGCGCGAATTAGGTGACCAAACCTCTCCTTGATGAACTTCTGACATTGTAAATATTACAATTTAATAATATGAACAACTTTGTCGTCCCAATTATTGATTTAATAATATAACATATTATGCGTATGATACCGTGACAATAATCGAATCAATAATATGAGAGATATGATGCGTTAATTCATGTAGTAATAATTGAGTATAACTGAGTGACTTATCACGTAAGCACCAATAACCAATACCGTGTGCTACTATGCAACCACGCGTATTACTGTACTTTTACTACCGGGTAGTTCAACAGTTTTTAACGGTAAACTTCCGCCGTTATTTTCATAAAAATAATTCTGTCGTTTTCTTACTACGACAATACTTCCGTTGTGGGTTCACCAATGATTGTGTCGTCGTACGGATATTCCCCGACAAAATGAATATTTTATAACAACTTGCATACTTTGCAAAATTTATAAATATTACCCACAACCATAACATTATATCAAATCCACACCATAATATTCAAAAAAAAATATTTCGAGAAAATTAAATCTTTATTCATAAAATTTTGGGTCTTACAATCACTATGCAAACACTATGTATAATAAAATATAATATATTCTATTTTTCATAAAAAAAATTATTATAATATATATATATATATATATATATAATAATAATAATAAAAGTACTATCCCGCCCCTTTTTTTTTCTCTCTCCTGGTGAATCAATTTCATTTCCCTCCACCCACTTTTTCTTTCAACACACATGGGCCCCACATGTATTTCCCCACCTCTTATGTTATATATATATATATATATATATATATATATATATATATATATATATATATATATGAATAACTTTTACTAATTAGTTTGAAAAATGGGTAATTGGGGGTCCATATAATAAGCAAATTTATAACAAATACTTCATAAAAAATCCCATCAATATTTTTAATAACATTTATTTATCATTATTATAACTCGCATATTAACAACCGGATCGTTCCTAGGAAAGGGGGCTTTTTCGATATGGATTTCTCCCTATTGACGCTGATTTAGTGACCAAACCCCTTTCCTCGATGAACTTTCTAGACATTGTTAATTATGTAAATAATAATATGAATAACTTGTCATCTCAATTATTGATTTAATAATATAAAATATTGATAATAATTGAATCAAATAACGTGAGAAATTATGTAGTAATTACTGTAGCAATAATTGAGTATAACTGAGTGACTTCTCACGTAAACATCAATAATCAATCACAGGTATTGCTACTATGCAACCACGCCATTCATCAGTACTTTTCATCACCGGGTATTTCAACAGTTAACGGTAAAACTTTCGTCGTTATTTTTATAAAAAGATATTTCTGTCATTTTCTTATTCCAACAGTAATTCTGTTGTGGGGTCCACCAATGATTGCGTCGTTGTACGAATATTCCCTGATAAAACAAATATTCCCCGACCAATAGAATATTTTATAACCACTTGCTTACTTTGCAAAATTTATAAGTACTATCCACAACTATAACATTATATCAAATCCACACCTAATTATTCAAAAAAAATATTTCAAGAAAATTAAATTTTTATTCATAAAATTTGGGGTCTTACAATTGTCATTGAATTAAAGTCTAGACTCCACAACTTAATAAGCATTAAAGATACAAAAGTAGAAGTAGAGAAGAAAATAAAATCTAAATTCTACAATCTTAGCGTTCCTCTTCTGTTCCTACTTTGAATCTTCAATACTTTTCAAGTTGTTTCAATCTCCAAAAGCTAATTAAAAACTAGGGTTTATGATAATGAATTGGAATCTCTCTTAAAACTGAATAAAAACTATATATAGTCTCTGAAACAAATCCTAGTCAAACTATAATTTACATAGTCAGTTACAACTCAATTGCATCGATTAGTGAAAAGTTAAACTCAGGTCAAACTCGAAGTGGCGCGGCCGCGCTGCTTTTCTACTACCTTTGGGCGCGGGTATGGCAAAGGCAATTTTCTCGAGCCCGAAATATACGCTGCCGCCGCTTGCACCTAGGTCATTTTGGTGCGCGCTGCAGCTACTCAGAATCTACTTTGCACTTTGCGCTTTTCAATGTTGTTTCATCCCAATCGTCTCCAACACAGTTCCCAAGCATAGAACCTACAAAAGGAACATAAAATGCATCAAAAGTAACCACAAATCACTTGAATAAGCAACTATTCAAGTCATTTGACACCTGATTCATATGTATGAAACCCACTTATCAGCAGGTACACCTACGGTTGGCCGGATGGCCTTTAACAGCACCTCAGCAGCTCATTTGAGAGGAGGTTGGAAAATATTTAAATTTTCTAGAGAGAGAGCTCGGATCTAGAGAGAATATATATCTTCAAATTAAATCACTAGATTTGTGTTGAATCCATCTCATACATTGTAAAGCTTGCGCACCTAGAGTCGGATAGCTCAAATTCAAGCCAAAAGAAACTTGTTTCTGCTTTCCCCAATGTGAAAAGTGAATCTTTGTACATTTCATTGTAAATATAGTTTAATCAACTAGTTCTATTTCAATGTAGTGTTTATATATAGCTAGACTTGTTATTTTGTACATATATTGCGTGTTGGTTGATAAAACTATCTATTTTATCGATTTCTTTGTACATATTTCGCTAGAAATCGAGTCTTGTTACTAGATCTACCCGGATCTAACCGGATCTAGCCCTTAATTGATTTAGGAGCTTCAAAGCTCGAACCCCCATGCTAGATCGGCTTAGATCTGGGATAGATCTAGTCATTTTAATGCTTTCAGTCTATTTTAATTACACCGGATAGCCCTAGATATATATCTAGTGGTCAGGAGGTCCTAAATATCCATGATGGGAATTTCAATCAATGAATCACCGTATGATGGGCTTAGGATAAATTTTGTACTAGTTCAAGCATATCAATGTGAGTATAGGAATCCTGGGGTTGAGATCTACTGATCAGATCTCGACTAGATTCTCATAATGGACTTTTTTGGTTTATAATGTAATTCCAAGCTACGCAAACTATTGTATATGTAATATTGGGTCTTAAAACGAATTTGAGGGCTTCGTCCCAAAAGATTGGATTTAAGGTCCCGTGATAGTGAAAAAAATTATAATTGTGGGTGCTCGGGTCTATCGAGATGGTTTTCATGCTCATAGATGGCTCGACCCTTTTTGATGCTTTATTTCATGCATTATCACCAAAATAATTTTCAATCAAAATAACAAAGAGCTTTTATAAAATAACAAAGCGCTTTGGAGTTAGACAAATCTAAGTTTAATAACTGGAAGTATCAAATGACCTTGATTCATATTTGGGTGAAGGATTTGAAAAATAAGTTTTTCAAAATATCATTTCAATACATATTTTGTCTAAAATGAACTTTTCACTAAATCAAATCATTCATACATAGATTCAAAGAGGTACAACACTACTTTCAAAGCAACGTATCTCACAAGTTAAAACAAGGCTTAGAGCAACTCTTAAAATTAGAGCACTTGACACATGTCAAATAAACATAAAAAAAACACACACTTTATGTTTAGGAAAATCAACAAGATACAGTAACCATATTTTCACGGAAGTCGAGTGGTGCCTAACACCTTCTCCTCGCTTAATCAAGCCCTCAAATTTTTCGAATATTGGGTTTCAGACCAAATTAAATGAAGTTACATATTAGGCCATATTGCGAAAACCTTCAAAACTTAGATGAGTTGGTACATCCATTTGAAACTATACTGACTAGCGATTCTGTCTAAATCGGCTCAATCATTAAAATTAAAACTTTTTAAATAGTCGACACTCATGTTGATCCCACTCTCCTACAAATTCACCCTTGAAATAAATTAAATTGATCTATCGAAATATTGAAAAGAGTAGAAAACAAACACATCACAGGAAGAACGAGAACTCATTTTCTGACGTCGACAAATAACTTATACTAGTTTAAGATATCATTTCCAATCCATTCTAGTTAAAATTCAAACTTAATTCATTAGCGTGTGGTTTGGTATTTAGTAGGTTTTCTAGTTAAAATTTATGTTTTGTAAGAAAATACATTACTTTGTAGCGCATATTATCCTTGAGTTCCAAAATATACCATTATTATTGACTTTTAAAGTCAATTTAGGCTATTTTAAACTTAAAATTGACATAGATTCTTTAGTTAATTCAATGATGAATATTGTAACTTATCTAAAAAATATTGCTCGTAAAATTTAAGGCTGAATGACATTTTTATCCCTTCAAGTTTTCATTCACTTTCAAAGTCGTTCCAAAAGTTCATTTTTCCTTAATTAAGTCCTTAAAGTGGTATTTTTAGGCGTTTTCGTTCTTTCTACCCGATTTGACTCAAACCCGACCTAGTTTGACCCAACCCTAATTTTTAATATTTAAAAATAAAATTAATATTTTAAAATAATAATTATATTTCACATTTTAGAATATTTTAAAATAAAATATTATTTTTAAAATAGCTTTAAATAATAAATATATTTAATATGTTAAATTAATATATTTTTTAAATAATTATTATTTTTAAAGAAAATATTAGAAACTTTATTTTAATATTCAATATTCAATTAAATAATTATTATTTTTAAAGAAAATATTAGAAACTTTATTTTAATATTCAATATTCAATATTTTTAAAAAATAAAAAGCTTTTAAAATAACTATTATTTTCAAGCAAACCCAAGCCCAGTTTGACCCAACCCCAATTTTTAATATTTAAAAATAAAATGAATATTTTGAAAATAATAATTATATATCATATTTTAGAATATTTTAAAATAAAATATTATTTTTAAAATAGCTTTAAATAATAAATATATTTAATATTTAAAAGTAATATATTTTTAAATAATTATTATTTTAATATTTTTTAAGAAAATATTAGAAACTTTATTTTAATATTCAATATTCAATATTTTTTTTAAAATAAAAGCTTTTAAAATAATTATTATTTTCAAAAAAATATTAGAAACTTCTTTTTTCAAAAGCGAGTAAAGTTTCATAAATTATATATTCAAAAAATTAAAGTTAAAATTTTTTAAATCTTAATTATTTTATGAAAATTTACACATCTTTAAAAATATTTATTTTTGTTTTATGAATATAAAGTTTTATTTTTTTGAATATATATTTTATAAAACTAACTCATTTTTAAAAAAAATGAAAATTTTCTAATTTTTCTCCTGGAAAGAATAATTATTTTTAAAACCTTGTTTTATTTTTATTTTTTTAAAAAATATTGAATCAATTTTTATTTATCTTTTACTATTTTTTGGATTTTAATTTCTATTTTTACCTTTTATTTTTAAAAATTCTAATATTAAGAATAAATATAATAATTGTAAAGATATTAACTTTTTTTGAAAAATAAAGTTTTACATAAAAATGAAAAAATCTACGCTTTTTTAAATAAAGTTTTATTTTCTTATGTAATTTTTTGAATCTATATTTTATGAAGCTTTTACACATTTTTGAAAAAATAAAAAGTTTCTAATATTTTTCCTTAGAATAATAATTACTTTTATAACTTTTTAAAATAATATTTATTTTCTACATAAAAAATTAATTATTATTTTAAAATATTAAAATAATTATTATTATCAAATTATTTTTATAAAAATTATTTTAATATATTAAATATAATTATTATTTTAAAATAATTTTTCTTTTAAAATATTAAAAATAATTATTGTTTTTAAAAATATCTATTTTAAATATTAAATATAATTATTATTTTAATTTTTTTAAAAATATTTATTTTATTTTGAAATATTAAAAGTAACTATTTTTAAAATAATTATTTTATTTTAAAATATAAAAATAATTATTATTTAAAATTATTTTATAAATTATACTTTATTTTGAATATAGTTATTATTTTAAAAATAATATTTTATTTCAAAATATTAAAACTTGAAGTTGGGTCAAACTAGGTCGAGTAGAAGGAAGGGAACCCCCAAAAAATACCACTTTAAAAATCTAACTGACGAAAAATAAACTTTAGGTACGACTTTGAAAGTGGATAGCAACTTAAAGGGACAGAAGTATCATTCAGCCAAAAATTTAATATTTCACAATTTTTAACAATTTTTAATGAATCATCTCAATTTTAAATTTGAAAATATCTTAAATTATTTTTTAAAAGTCAATAATAATATTATAATTTGAAACCAAAGACAAAATATTTTAGATCATATATATATTTTTTAAATTACAAAAATTAAAATCAGGCTCAACCGAAGATTGAACCCAGTGAATCCAAGTCTTTGGTTTTGATAACTAGTATAGACAACAATGAAATCTGACGAGCATTTCCATACAAAACATGAAAATATAAATTTATAACCAACTCGATATTGTTCTTAATTCATTGAAGAACAATTCAAATAAAAGAATGTCGACAAAAGTTACGAGCAACAACCGGAAAAAAAAAAAAAAAAGGAGTAAAAAATACTCCACGCGTCCATAATAAACATTCTAATTTAATTTTTATGGTCAAATCAACCATTTTAAAATTATTTATTAAAAATATTTATATAAAATTTTCAAATTCCGAACCTTGACACTAGTAATAAATTCTCCGTAGTTTATTATGATCATAATCACTTGGCTTAATTTCTTTTAAAATTTATTAATTTTAAAAATGGTCAATTTGACCATAAAAATCAAATTAGGACGTTTATTAGGAGACAAAGAGTACTGGTATTACAATTTACATGGGAAAGTTAAAAGCAACAACCAGGGAAAAAAGAAAAACAAAACAAGCAAGAAATACAAATATTACATGGGACATGAGCGGAACTTCTGTCAGAAAGAATAAAATCATCCAATAAATAAATGGAGTCATAAACAAACATTTCAAGATACGAGATTCACTCCTGATGCAAGATTTGAGATTCGATAATACATTACACATGTAAAACCAGGACTTCATATACCTTCTTAGTTTCTTGCATCTGCCTGACAGAAAAGTACACTCATGTTGTTTGCACAATAACAATGGACTGAAATATTCTACTTTCCACAGGGCTCTTGTTATGTTTTTGAGATACTGAACTTGTGAGTTCAATGGGTCGAATGTAGCTCCAGCTATCCAGCTACCCACCTCCAAACACCGCCAGAACTTTGCCTCTGGACAGCTGCAGTAACTTCTATATCACGGTCAAATTTAGCTTTTTGTCTTTGAAGTTCTTGAACCTCTTCCTCTATGGACTGCACTGACACCAGCGTCTTTTGTAGCTCCGTAATTTGTGCCTGAAGACAACATTACCAGTAAAGGAAAGAAGAAGGGAAAAAATATATAAATGATTGGTCAATAAAAATCGATTTCAATGCTATTTTTTTTTCTTAGTTTAGTCAATTTCTCAGAAAGGTAAAAGGGGGTAAAGGAACCATGTGTTGATTGTTCGCTAAATGTAAATTTTCTTTTTCTGTACGTAAAAAGGGAATAAATAAATCAATCAAATTCTGAGATAACCCTTATATGAGGCTACAAGGGAAGGATCCCAACAAAGCATATAGCGAGATGTGCAACACATGTAAGCTACAGTCGGCGACCTTCTAGATGGCCCAGCGTGGGCCAGAAGGGACTTTATTTTCTAGCCATCCTAACGGGAATGAAAGGTGGGCCTATGCTTTTTTGAATCCAATCGTAGATCTTATGCCAATCATACATTTGCCCTTTCTCTCTTGGCCAATATACATCTTTATTATAAAGCAAGAGGAAAAACTAACTGCCGCTTTGGACCATTTTGACGCCTTTTTATTTTCCCTTTTTACCCTTCTCTTCTAATCTCTTCTGTCAACTGTTCTCCTTATTTTCTTTCCCATTATCTCTATTTTCTATTCTCTCCTAAATTCTCTATATGTCCCCACCCTCAAGATAAAAATAACATAATTATTAGTAATATAAGATTTATTTGACAAAAAGCTAACAAAAAATTATAATTTAAACTATTTGTTGTCACAGGCATAGTGTGAGAAAACTTTTGCAGTTGTTTTGGTGTTAACAAAATAGTAGAGCCTTTTTACTATCCAACTTTACCCTTAATCTACTCAAATTTTTCATCTTTCTCTCTTCGATTATCTTATGTTCTCACTTTTAACACACGTAGTTCTGTACCACGTAAACTAGTATATATATATATATATATATATATATATATATATATATATATATATAGGTAGTTTTCCATAGAAAATGGTTGCTATGAACACTATTCCAAAGAAATAAGCAGATCTTACAGATTAATCCACAGATACAACGGCCCAAAACGGGTATTTTTTATTGCCTATCGCTAGAAAGAGTGGTCACAAGAGGAAATTTTTTTTTGCCCGACACTACTCTTAGTAGCCGCAAGGGAATTTTTTTTTTTACCTGCCTCTACTAAGATTTAAATAGCTTTAATGCATTAATTTACAATGTAATTTATATTAAATAAATCAAATTGAATTACAATATAGAGTTTAAATTTTAAATAATCAAATGTCACAATAATTGACAATGTTAAATTTTATTAATTAAGAAATTATTTATAAAAATATTTTATACAAATAAATACATCAAATATAATTCATAATGTTAAATTTTATTACTAAAGAAAATATTTATGTAAATAAATACATTGAATATATTGACAATTTTAAAATTTATTACTTAAGAAATTATTTATAAAAATAAATACATAAAATATAGTTGACAATGTTAAATTTGATTACTTAAGAAATTATATATACAAATATTTTATACATTGAAGCTATTTAAATCTAATTAAAGTGGGGGTATTTAGACATTTCTCCTTGAGTAGAGGCAGGTAAACAAAAATCCATAGCAACCATTTGCTATGGATATATAGGTGATAAACAATAAAGATTAATTTCTAAACTTGAACTCTACCTCACGTTCCAAAAACAGAAATTAATCCCACAGTTTAGATATAAAAAAAATTAAAATTAAAAATTGTTAAAATAAAACTTTTATGAAAATTTAATAAACGAAAACCTCCAGTTTAGCACATCTTGAACTCTCAGCAACCAGTTGACTTTGAACTGAATGGAGTTCCTGCAGTAAACGGTAAAAATAGTAAGTTTCATTTTTACCAAAAAAATATCGAAGTCGCAAGTATTACTAATAACTGATTGATAATAATAATAACTAATACCAGAGATTATATGGAAAATATGTAAATTTTTCTATCAGCAATTAATTGAAATGTTTTACTATTAATTGAACACACCTTGGACAGCTCAATATAAGTAGTATTATTTTCGTCAAGCTTAGCCTGGAGAGCAGAATTTTCTGCTTGAATTTCCGCAAGTGAGGATTCCAACAGCTTTTTATCTTCTTTGACTGCATTGATTTCAACTGAAAGATCCCCACTGAAATTTGACCCTTGCTTCTCGGTGAAGACCAACTTTTCAGATTTGGTTAAGGCATATGCAGCAGTAACTGAAGCTGCAGCTGCAGCAGCTGCTGGTGATTGGAAAATCTTGGCATGTGAAGAGTCATTAGGTTTAGGTTTCATAACAAATACCTACAATTTCAAGGGAAAATGATATTGGAGAATATATTTGAACGATGTACTGATAAAAGAAAAATCATTAATAGAACAAGAGCCCAAAATTGTAACAAACGTCAGAAGCATAGATCTGACAAAATTATCCATAACTAACTGAAGAAGAAACAAGCACACCGAGATTCAAGAAAAAAATCAATGGCAGTCAATAGTCAGAAAAAACCAGTCAATGGAAATTGCCAATAAAACATCACTGACTGATTCATCAAAAGAAGTGTTTTGGTGAAGCAGGATGCAAACTTGAGGTGCAGCTTTCACTGGGTTTTCCTACTATCATTATAAAATCTATGAATAATGTGCTAAAGTTTAATTATTTCATCGATCAAAAGCATTGTACAAGTTTCCCTCACAAATTGAACAATGGAGGAGATCTGTGTTTAAATGGAAATGAAACTTCTTGAGTATACCCTTAATCCCTCATTTCCAAACTGCTGTTATGAGTGACATCCAAAACATTAAAACAATTTTTCCAATTGTGTTTGTATACCAGATATTATTATTGATCTAGCGAACCACGTACTACTACTTAAAACTTACGTACCCAAACATAACATGGTTCTCTTACAGACCAATGCTCTAAATTATTTGCATATTAGTACTTATGTACCCTATTAGAGTATATTGTTAATTATTAATTATTAGGCAAGGAGTCCTTCGTAGTTGTTTTTGAATCTTTTATTTTGTTTTGTAACAAGTTGTAAGTCGTCGTATAAGACTTCCAACTTGAGGGGTATTAGAATATATTATTATTAGAGTATATTATTATTATTATTATTTGGTAACCTCTTACAAACCAATGCTCTAAAGTGTTCGCATATTAGTACTTATGTGCCCTATTAGAGTATATTATTATTAGGCAAGGAGTCATTCGTAGTTGTTTTTGAATCTTTTATCTTGTTATGCAACAAGTTGGAAGTCCTAAGTCGTGATATAAGACTTCCAAATTTGAGGGCGAGTATTAGAATATATTATTATTAGAGTTAAATTAGTAGTAGTACCCGTATTGGTTCCACAAATTGAAACGAACTTAAACACTAGTTTGAACAATGTAACGTACCGGATAGTTCCACAAAAACGAACGAACCATGTTTGAGATAATAGTGTGTCTACTAAAGAGACTCCATATGGTTCTACATTGCTTTTGAGTTGTATCTATATACTTGTCCAGATGCAACAAGTTCATACTGGATTAAGTTATCCAAACATGGTTCTCTTACAAACCAATGCTCTAAACGTACAGCGTACCCCACAAACCAAAACGAACTTAAACACTGCTTTGAGCAATGTAGCGTACTGGATACTTGTATCGGTTCCACGAAACGATCAAACCATGTTTCAGATAACAGTGTGTCTACTAAAGAGACTCCATATGGTTCTACATTGCTTTTGAATTGTATCTATACTTTTCCAGATGCAACAATACTAAAACCAAACAGTTAATCTGTCTCATTCATACTGGATTAAGTTATCACATCATTATTCAGTTCACATGATGTTGCAACCTCCACATTGGTCTGGAAATAAGAGACCAACTTTTTTTCTTCTTTTGAACTTCTTTCCCCGAATATTAAGGTTTGTATACAATACACTTGGACAGTAATTTTTTTTCTAATAATAAATTTTATTCTTTAACGTTTAATACTAAAAAATCAATGAAAAGAATTGCTTCTGTGGTCAAATTTGACCTTAATATTTCAGAAAAAAAGTAATAATAAATCAACAACAAAAATAGGACCCTCAGTTCCAAACGGAGGTAGTTCTAGTTTTGCATTACAAAGTATGCAAAGCCCAGAAGACCCGGCATGAGCGCCACTACCATAACAAATGCACTGTAGCAGTAATCTCAATATCCATCGGGAGAGCACCAGAAATGTAAGAGCAAGGACATTAATCAGACAGCAGTTTATGCTACTCCATCTGGTCTGAAAATATAATTTATATGAAAAACAAGGTAACTAGAAGAATCATAAATGATTAGGTGTAAGAAAATCATTGAAAAGGATTTTCAAAACTTAAATTATTTTTTTAAAGATTCCAATAAATGGAGCCAAGCCTTAAACAAGCCTGAACTTTGTTGTTTGAACTCAGAACGAGATGATCCGAGATCAAGGTGAGCTATAATCGAGCTAAACTAAATTTAACTAATATTAAAATAATTTATTTTAGATGTATATATTTTATATATAATTAATTATTTTAATCAATTAAATATTAGACAAGACGAATTTAAGCGAGCTCGAATAAGCAGGTCTCGAGCCAAGCATGGCGAATCTTAAGCTCAGCCCATTCACCTAATCAGTCAATATACGTTTTGAAGTGGCAGGGGATCTTCAGAGCAAGTTTCAATTCAAGATACGCTAGCATGCATTGGATCATGCCAATTCAGGCATAGGTGTGCAGGCATGGAAGCAGGTTAAAAAGAGACGGGAGCTTCCACCGTTTGATCATTGATGAGGACCTTTTGGAGAAAAAAGAATAAGGTAGCTTTGAGGAATGAGGATAAGGAGCATTCAGTTCTTAAGCAGCATGTTTTGCTTTTAAGTTCACTACTTTTTATCTGTAAATTTTGGAGCCAGGGAAGGGTTTTGTGTGTCGTTCTTTTATTTTTACAGATTGTGTGGACATGGTTAGCTTCAAACTTCAACCAAAAGAAAAGGGTTTGTGCCACATCATTAGGTTCTCTTTAAATTACATTTTACTTTGTCAAAAGAAATGACATGCAAGAATTTGAACAACAACAATCACCATGTCGTCATCATGCAATATACTACATGCATTTCAAATAAAGAAAACTAAATTAGGTCTCTCTTCAATACTTGAGCAATACATGCTCATACAGTGACTTTTCAGCATCTTAGCTATGTCCTCACCACATAATTTCAAACGAAAACCATCCTTTTGAGTTTTGATCGACAAAACACCAAAGCTATTTACAGAAAATGTAAGCTTACAAAATACCTCATTGCTATACTTCCCATTGTAGCCACCAAATGCAACCAAAATCTTCTTGTCATGTATAACTGTTGAAGAGACACTTAGCCCCTGTTACGAATGAGTAAATATTATATACATTGAACACATACAACTACGTATTTATGTGTATGACATGGTGGAAACATAAAAGTCTCTGACATTAATTTCCTTCATACATAGTGTGGATTATCTTTTTTCAGTCCTCTCCACTATGAACCTGCAGCCTTTTATGATATTTCCCCTAGGATGACAGGAAATCTCAAATTGGTGTTGAAACACAACTGTCTATATTATAAAGAGTTCAATTAATATCAATGAAATGACTGTCATAAAACTTCTTGTTTGACGCATCAAATTATCTTCAGTCTATTCAATAATAATTTCACAACTACTTAAATATGTATACTCTTACAAAATCACTTTTACTCTGAAAAATAGCTGACCAAAAGATAAGGCACTGAATACATACCTCACTGGCCAGTGGATCTCATCCCTTTACACTGGTCAATACTGACAAGACAAGCTTAGACATATTTAGCACAAGTGTTTCTGGAGAACCTGCAACAAAACAAAATATCCATAGAAGTTCTAATAAAGTAAAGAAGAACATAATAGATCAAATGGCAGGGATAAATTAAACACCATCACAAGTATTCAAGTACCACTTCTATTATCTCCACCACCAACTAAATACCACTTCTCGTCAATGGCGATACCAGCATGACCAGCCCTAGGATTCACCAAATCACCCTGAATTTGTGGTTGGGACCATTCCATCTGCAATAAACAGAGACTTTATCATAATAAAAGAAAGTTCGATCATGTTTCACTTTTTCTACTTACTAGGTAATATAATTGGTATAAAACTTTAGTTGCTTGCCAAGAACTGGTTTTGCAGAACAAGTGATCCAGCATAGTTACTCAAGATGGATACTTGTAGAATATCTTTACCAATGCACCATTTCTCTGCACGTCCTACGTGGATAAGGACGGAAGCTTTGTAACACTACATTATTGTATGGAAGTTAAAGCACCAAACAGCAATATCTAAGAAAAGGTATATCGAGCAATAGTCATATCTATAGTCAGAATCTGTTAGGATCAAAGCTTGATCCTAACTCTATTTGCATAGGAAGAGAAGATTTCAGATTTAGAGATAGAGGGAGAGACAATGGGCAGAAAAAAGGAAGGGGTTTAGAGAGCCTCACAAACATAATCAAGTTTTCATTTATCAAAAACTTATAATGAATTACATGCTTGTTCGATACTTATCCTACTAGAACCATGCTCTATCACGGCCTCTAACGTGCTCCTTTGTTATCCTACACCATTACCTTCACATGACCCATGTGAAGTCATAATATCTATGTCACTGCTATCAAGTAAATAACAGAATGCCCTAGTTTTAGGCCTAACAATTCCCTCCCCTTCAAGCATCCATGTCCTCATGGATTAAGTAAAAAATCTGGGTACTTTTGCTGCAAAGTCCCTTCATCCTCCCAAGTAGTTCATCAATACTGCACTTTTTCCACTATATTAGGTACTGTTTGATGTCTCAGTTTTGCCTTTAAATGACCCTTTGCTCCAAAACTCCGAGAGGCCCCGTAGTAAGGTTCCATCTTCTGTAAGAGAAGGAAGAAGTGGGCTGACATCGGTAGGGCCCAGGTGCTTCTATAGTTGTGATACATTGAAAGTAGAGCGAATTCTGGATCTAAAAGTAGTTAATCTATTGAGAAGATTATACTAAATTTGTTCAAATGTTATACAAGTATTACGTATAACTACGCAGAGCATTTGATTCTGGTTTGATAATACAAACCCCAGTTATCATAATTGATCAAAAATAGAACAAAAGTAATTTCCACTGAAGCTATTTGGAACCAAAATCTGAAAAGATGATACTTACAGTCTCCAAGTCCAACACATGGAGATCATTGAAAAAGACTGAATGCGAACAGCCACCAAAAATTAGAAGGTAGTGCCCTGCATGCACTGTAGCTGTGTGATCAAATCTGGGAGCTGGAGGTGTCTGCCTATCAAAGCACAAAAAAGTGAGATTTCAAGCACACATAACTGGTGGCCTGTAAAGTCAAATCGATACTTACGCAGTCACTACGACACTCCAAGTCATTGTATCCAGATCAAGAACATGAACATCATTCAGCAATCTTCTTTTTCGGTCCTCTCCACCAAACATTATAATTCTGAAACCAACCAATGTTATTGATTGCCCAGTGCGAACTACCTAAAATATTAGACTATAAGTAGACAAACCAGTACTCTAATGAATCACAGAATACTTCCAAACATTTAAAGTGAAAAAAATTGCAAAAACTCAATCTCCAAACTGATTTTGTCTTCAATGAATAATAAAACTTGTAAATTAGAAAATTTATATTTTGGACAATAACTAAGCCAAAATATAAATGTATAGTATATCCAGTCAGAGAAGTCAGACGGTTACCGGAATGTTTCCTGAGGTCTCAATAACACCGCAGAGGTGTGATTCAAGATCGATGAATCGCACTACAATAAGTCATTTACAAGGCATAAGATTCAAAAGTAGATAAAAGAGTTGTCCAGGATAAAAATGGCTCTTAACAAAACAAACCTGTTACATAATCAGATACATCCTTCGAGTGACCAGCAAGAAGAATAAGCCGGTTTTGCCACTTAAACTGCCAAAAAAATTGTGTATAATATATCAACCCACTAAATATAAATTATGCAAACCCAATTGTCCAATAAAATTAAATAATACATGTTAAATGACAGTGCTGACTAAATATCTAACCATAATGTGACCGGATATAGCTGGAAAAACTTCCTCTGGGCTACTGTCTTTTATCTTATCAGCATTTGACTCTACTTTCAATTTTAGTGCAGCCCAGGTCAAATTCTTAAGATCAAACACCTGCAAGAAGAAGCCAAAAATCCTGTGAGGAAAAAAGACTTTGATAAGAAAAGGAATCCGGGTAAGATCAGTACCTGAAAATTGGATAAGTACCGACCATTACGACTTCCACCAACAATGTACAACTTTTCATCAACCATGGTTGCAGCATGCTACATACAAGGATAAATTCTTCACAGTAAACAGATGGGCAAAAATAATAAAAAGATGTAGGCAATGACTACAATATTAAAAAGACGATACAATATAAGCCTGAAAATTGCAAGAAAAAAAATGCAGTTCAACTTGTTTTGGCTCAGAGCTACAAGGAAGAAAAGGAAAAGACAACGAGTGCAATAATCAACACGAGATCCCTCTAGGTAACAAATACTTGGGTTAGTATCTAGTATGGAGAAAACCTTGTAGCGAGCCGATGGCCGCGGACCAGATACAGGGAGTGCTATCCACTGGTCATAGCCCAAATCTATATGCCAATTTTGAGACTCTGTTTCCATTCCAGTTTTCTTATAGGCTACGGAGCTTTATTCAGTGACAATTACCTGAAACAATAGAAATAAAATGCAAACGAATAATCAGTAGTAGTTGAAAGCAGACTAACACATTGCATATTCAAATACAGAAAAGGGTCGGAAAATAAAACAAACAGTTTTAGAGTACAAGGTCGTTAGAGCATCTATAACAATTAGCATTGAATAAACTAGTTAATGGGGAACGGGGTTTTCGGACGGAGATAATTTTCACACAAAACAATTCTCACAAATCTCAATCAATTCTTATAATTCAATGTATCAAAAATAATAGAGTACATCACTATTTATAATAATCCTAAACAACTTTCCTAACCTAAATTGGACTCTATAAGATAATTTTGAAAATTATAAATTAAGGAAACTAATTAAAATACAACTCCTATTTCATGAGCTTCCAAAACCTTATATTATTCTAACCAAGTCTCTCTGCGGGATCATCCTGCATCACTAGTGCATAACAATACGGTAATTTGGATCGAAGATGAAACAATGGGCAAGCTGAAAATGAAAGGATACGGGGATGTTATGATCTATGATAAAGCATTAATGTGGGATGACCCAAAGGTCCTGTTGGAATCACTCATTCAGAAAAGCATAATGGTCAGTATTCTCAACTACAATAAGATAAGGCTATATAAGTTCCATGATACCATCTTTGGGAATGGACCCATGACTCACCCACTCAAGGTATCGACTTTTATTGAACAATTTATATTGTGTTTAAGAATTTTGATCCAACACATTTCCATCAATCCAAATAGCTCCTTTGAACATCTTGATGAGTCGTGATACATTTTAAGAAAGACGAATTCGGAAGACTAACCCACAAAAAGGAAGAGACGGAGAGAAAAATAGGGGGAGAATCTATAACACCTCAATCCCACTTCATAATGTATGGGATAATTTGATATGTATATAAGATCCCAAACTACTCCCACTAGTATCTTCTTGGGTTATCTTAGCTCATCATAAGCTCAACTAGAAGATCAAGAGACTATTGGTAATATTTGTTAGAAAGTAATTATGTAATCTCATATTTCTAGAAGCGATATTAAATATAGTTATTAAACTTCTTTGAGTTCTATAAGTGTCTTTTGTATTCTCAAGAGTATTTGAAGTCTTATTCTAGAATACTCCACTCCTAGATTAAATAGGAGATTGATGTAACTCATGAAGTAAGGAGAGAAAGAAGAAGTCTAGCGATAGCGATCTAGCGGTGTCTGGAAGCGTGAGCTCTCTGCAAAGTCTATTTCACTCATCTCTCTTCTAATAAAAGTTCCTTGATAAATTCTTGTTTTTTGCTCATTGTGCTTTCGTTTGTCCCAACAAATTTGGTATCAGAGCTATTTTGTTAAAACCACATCCTGCTATCATGAGTTCAAATTCAGTCCCTACGTTGTTTGCATATTCTCCAAGTCAAATCCCTATATTTGAAGGGGAACACTATGAGTACTGGAGCAGTCAAATGGAAATTGTCTTCTTATCTCAAGACCTTTGGGATATTATTGAGACTAGTTATGAAGAACCACACGGAACTAGAGATTGGTCACAAGCACAACAAAAGTTGTCTGAGGAGAACAAAAAGAAAGATGCCACAGACTCTCAGGTTTATCTGACGAGGGGTAAGCAAATCAATTTTTCCTAGAATTTTTGGAGTAAAAAAAGCTAAAATTACATGGGAGATTTTGCAAAAAAGAATTTCAAGGATCTGCGAGGCCATTACTTTAAAACTTGGACATTATGGAGAAATTTTGATAATCATCGATGAGCGAAAGTGAAAGCATTCGAGATTTCTCTTCAAAAGTTCTTTGAAATAGTAAATCAAATCAAGGGTTGTGGTGACACCATTGAAAACAAGAGAGTGATTGAGAAAGTTTTGAGAGTCTTCCTCCCAAATTTGATCATGTTGTTCGACCGTAGAAGAATCCAAAGATCATCCAAAATGACCTTTCATGAGTTAACGGGTTCACTACTGAAGCTCATGAACAGAGGATTAATAGGTCCTCACATCAACACATGGAACAAGCTTTTCGATCAAACTGAGAATTTGAAAAAAAAAGGCCAATGCTCACAGGACATGTCTCATTCAAAGAAGGTCAATGACTCTCTGGGGACATGTCTCATTCAACGAAAAAAAATCAAAATTCTTTTTCAAGAATGAATCGGCAAAAGAAGAAGAAGAAGAAAAAAACTTACGATCCTGACTCGAAGAAAGAAAGAAGTGGAAGCTCACAACAAAGTTTCAATAATGAAAATTCTCGATGTATATCATCTGCGAAAAGATCTAACCATGAATCCAAGATTGCGATTTAAATGTACAAGATGTCGAGTGCTAATCATTCTCAAAGAGGCTACTGGTTTCAAAACAAAAAGGAGCAAAATGAAGCTAAGTTCACAAAGGAAAGTGATAATGAACACCTTTTTTACTCTTGCTTACTTCTTGAAAGTGAGTCGCGAAATTTATGGTATTTAGGCAGTGATTCTGCGATAGCCATATAATGAAATAAAAGACTTCTTCATAGAACTTGATCACGCGTTTCACTTCTCAAGTAAAGCTTGGAGCGGCGGAAAGTTCTGAAAAGCTCTCGGAAAAGGTGTTATTCTGTCCACACCAAAGGAGGTAACAAAAGATTGATATCTGATGTTCTTTATGTGCCAAATTTATCTGAAAATCTCTTGAGTGTTGGTTAATTGTTAAAAAAAGGCTATCAGGTTATCTTTGATGATAGAAAATGCAAAATTGTTGACAAGAAAAATAACTTGTGATGTAAAAGTTGAAATGTCTAAAAATAAGGTGTTTCCTCTTGTCGTACCAATAGAGGAAAACCTTGCTTTAAGAAGTGAAAATTTATATATATCTACTTGTGGCATTTGAGATATGGGCATTTAAATTACGAGGGTATGAAATTGTTGAAAGAAAAAAATATGGTGGTTGGATTACTGCTATAGAGAATAATGGAAGAGTTTGTGAAGGATGTGTCTACATGGAAAAATGCATAGACTTCCATTTCAAAAACCTCATGGAGAGCTAAAGCCCTTTAGAATTGGTGCATTCGACATATGTGGTCTATGAGGACTCCATCTCTCAACAATAAGAGATATTTCATTCTCTTTGTTGATGACTATCTGAAGAATGATGTGGTTGTACTTCTTAAATGAAAAGTCGAAGCTTTCTCAATTTTCTTGATTCAAAGCTCTAGCGAGAAAAGCAAAGTGGATGTCGAATGAAAACTTTCTGACGGATCGTGGTGGAGAATTTATATACACAGTTTCATGAATTACTGCAAGGAGAATGGAATTCAAAGGCGACTCATTTGTTAGTAGAAGTCCATGACAAAAAATTAGTGTGGCGGAAAGAAAGAATCATCGCACTTATTGTTGAGATGGCTCGTAGTATGTTGCAAGGAAAAAGGCTTCCAAACAATCGTATGTGAAATTTGAAGCTATTCATACTTCTATCTATATTCTTAATAGATCCCTACTAAAGATTCGAAACAAAACTCCATTTGAGGCATGGAATAACAGGAAGCCACTTGTTGATCACTTCAAAGTTTTTGGATGCATTGCTTATGGCATGAACACATCACACAACATGGACAAGTTTGACAAGAAAGGTGAAAAGTACGTGTTTATTGGCTATAGTGATGAGTCTAAGGGTTTTAGACTGCTTAATCCCAAGACAAATCAGCTTGTAGTATCTAGAGATGTCATCTTTGATGAAATGGCAGTTTGGGAGTGGAAGGATGATTCTTCTCAAGAACAAAAGTCATACGAATTTAAAGAATCAACATCTTTTCAAGAAGATGCAAATCAAGAAAGCAACCTGCAACATTAAGTAACAAGAAGTTCCTCTAGAATTCCATCATCAATTCATGATCATTCCAATTCGGAATCACCTCTAAGAAAGGTACGATCATTGCAAGATGTCTATGAATCATGAGAATTTGCTCTTTTTTCATGTGAACCTCACACTTTTGAAGAAGCAGCAAGTAATAATGTATGGATTAAAACCATGAAAGAAGAAATCTTTATGATTGAAAAGAACAAAACTTGGGAGCTTATGGATCTGCCAAAAGGGAAGGATGTCATTGGATTAAAATGGGTTAATAAGACAAAGTACAATGAAGATGGCTCAATTCAAAAGCACAAGTCCAGATTAGTCGCGAAAGGCTACTCACAACAGCCTGGCATAGATTTCACCGAGACGTTTGCACTGGTAGCTCGGATGGAAACAATAAGAACTATTCTTGCTTTGGCAGCTCAATTGGAGTTGAAAGTGTTTCAACTTGATGTAAAATCTGCCTTTTTAAATGGTGAGTTGGAGGAAGAGGTCTATGTTGAGAAACCTCAAGGTTTCCAAGTAGAAGGAAAAGAAGACAAAGTGTATAGGCTTTGAAAGGCTTTGTATGGCCTAAAGCAAGCCCCCCGAGCTTGGAACAACAGAATTGATGGTTATTTCCAGCAAAATGGATTCAAGATGAGCCCAAGTGAACCTTCACTGTATGTGAAGACAGAAGGTACAGATTTCATTCTTGTTTGCTTATACATTGATGATTTGATCTATTTTGGTTCAAATATGAAAATACTCAAAGATTTCAAGAAAAATATGATGGATGAGTTTGAAATGACTGACTTGGGTCTTATGAGATATTTTCTTGAAATTCAAGTGAAACAAAGCAAAGGGCATATTTTTCTCTCCCAAGAAAAGTATGTAGAAGATTTGCTTAAAAAATTTTAAATGGAAAAATGCAAAAGTTGTGCCTTCACGCTTTATGGCTTTAAATGAAAAGTTGCGACAAAATGATGAAGAACCAGAGTTGATGATAAGCTTTATAGAAGCTTGGTTGGCTCTCTAATTTATCTCACCAATACAAGACCTGATATAATGCATTCAGTGAGTGTGATTTCTAGATACATGAATAAGCCAACAAAGTCTCATTATCTGACAATGACAAAAAAGAATCTTAAGGTATCTACAAGACACAAAAAAAACATGGGATACTTATGTGAAAGAAAAAGATTTCAAGCTTGTTGGATATACTGATAGCGATTGGGCAGGTTCTCTTGATGATCGAAAGAGCACCTCAGGTTATCTTTTTTACCTAGGTTCAAATGTGATATCATGGAGTTCAAAGAAGCAAAAATCAGTGGCGTTATCGTCGTGACGAGAATACATTACGGCAACAGATTGTGCGTGTGAAGCGGTTTGGTTAAGAAGAATTTTGAATGATTTGCGGCTAAAGCAAAATGAACCTACAAAAATCTATTGTGACAACGAATTGATGATAGCAATGGCAAAAATCCGATTTTTCATGCTCGCTCTAAGCATATAGAGCTCCGTTATCATTTCATCAGAGACTTGGTGAGCAAAGGAGAAATTTGCATGGAATTTGTTAGCACTAACGATCAGCCAGCTGATGCTCTAACCAAACCAGTCACGAGGATGAAATTTGAGAAGTTCAAGAACGAATTGAAGATTACAAATTAAGAGGGGTGTTAGAAAGTAATTATGTAATCTCATATTTCTAGAAGCGATATTAAATATAGTTATTAAGCTTCTTTGAGTTCTATAAGTGTCTTTTGTATTCTCAAGAGTATTGAAGTCTTATTCTAGAATACTCCACTCCTAGATTAAATAGGAGATTGATGTATGTAACCCAGGAGAAGAAAGAGAAGAAAAAAAGTCTAAAGTCTATTGCTCTCATCTCTTTCTAATAAAAGTTCCTTGATAAATTCTTGTTTTTTGCTCATTGTGCTTTCGTTTGTCCCACAAATACTTGTGGTGTCTTGGCTTGAACATCTAATCTCTGCTTATATGAAGATAATAAAAATGTTCCTTGATAAATTCTAGAATGGCTTTTTGCATTATGTGTGCTCATTGTGACTTTTAGTTTGTCCCACAGGTCCCACATCAAAAAAACATTAAATTAGTTCACTCCAATTTTAACATTAATAGTTAGTGTTTCAGTGTTTTGCTATCAATCAGAATCAACAGACATTACATTCGATCCAATTGTAATAAACATAACTAAGAAATGATAAACATAAGCACATGTAAAACTCAATTGCTCAACTCAATTGAAATTCAAAGAATTTTGGGGGATATTTTACCTACCTAAATACTTCCAAAATTTAGGTCCGAAAAGCAGTGGAGAGAGAATATGCCGAGTCCGATTTCGAAATTCTCAATCTCGGAAAAGGGAGGAGATTTGTGTGAAATTGAGTTTGATCAGATGTAACCGAAAAGCACACAAACGTCGTCGGTTTGTCTTTGTTACAAATAAAGTCTACTCAGTCTCTAATTCTTCAAATTGTTATAAAAAGTTTTAGGGCAAATGTCCAAAAATGACTGATGTTGTAATAACTCGAATTCTCGGTTTTGATGCTAACCGTAATATCCCCAGAACCAGGTTCTAATTACCATGAATCTGGTATACTAAATCTATAATTGTTGCGAAAGATATAAACATAAATTGTTTATACATTAAACTTTACACACTATTCCCAAGGTCGAGAACCTTTATTTAATACCTGAATTAATATTCTATCTGACATACATTATTATTATTATCATACATTACTGTTACAAACTTTATCTGTTCTATCAACCAATGTTGGATCTGTCTTTAACCTTCCCTGTATCCGATGTATTCGTCCTAATCTGCAATGTTTATCATGATATAGCAAGGGTGAGCAACAAGTTTGCCCAGCAAGTATAAGTTCAATAAAAGATATATCATAATTGAAAGAATTAAATAATAAACTGGCTAACGTTCAACAACATAACAATTGTGAAGTAGCATGAATAAATTTTCATAGCTGAACGAACAATGAAGATGAATAACTATATTAATAATACTACAGCTACGCAATCTATTTAGCTTTATCCGAATAACCTAATATTAATAATATGGGTCTCCCAAGTTAGAATAATATCATCACAATATTTATTGCTAAATATAGTTATAAAATAACCTAAAAACATTATCACATAATCTTATCAGTCCACAAACTACCTAAGACTCGGTATCAAGTCAAACTATTTCCGTCTGAATTGAATCCGATACAATTTTGACATTCCGACGGTCTAGTCGGATAATTATCAAGCCTATTAACCTTAAGACTCTACCTAAACACATCACAATTGTCTTAAATACTTTATTTGTCAGTCAAAATATTTTTCATAAGCTCGTACTAATTTTTAAGTAATTAATATCATTTATCATGATTTTTCAATCATTAATATCATATTTATATAATTTAAATACCACTTAATTCAATTATCATTAATATTTTTTAATTTCAAATATTAATGAAATACACAACATAATATTATAAATTATTTATAATATCTCAAAGTATTTTTAATACTTTAATATTGCCTTTAAGTAATTAAAACCATTGTTAAATAACGCCTTTAATATTAAAATATTAATGTAATTCATGACAAAATATCAAAAGTTATATTTTATAACTTAAAATATTTTTATAACCTTTAAATTATTTTTATATAATTTTTAAAACATTAATTCTATTTTTTTCATAATTTATTTAATACATTTATAAAATAAATTAATTGACATTAATATTAATTTATTAATGAAATTAATCACAAAATATTCAAAGTCACTTAAAAATAACTTAAAATATTTTCTAACACCATAATATATTTTAAATGATTTTTCAAGTATTAAAATCATTTTTAAGTAATTTATTTATTAAATAAATTAAATACCATTAATATTTAAAAATATTAAGATATTTATGAAATATATTCTAAATCATTAAAAACTCATTTTTAGACTTTAAAATAATTTTTAGAAATTTATTATGAATTTTTCATAATTAAAAACTATTTTTCTCTAATTATTTAATAAAATAATTAATTTTAGAAATAAATCTGTCATAAAAAGGTACCTATAGTGACAAAATTGTCACTATAGGTGTTCTTGAGCATTCAAACACCTTCATAGCCAGTTATCAGGGTCTTTGTTTGACCATATTGAATTTTATGTTCTTGATGCTATCCTTGCAAAGATGTTAATGTTGTAGTACTGATGTAGTACTACAACCCTAAACAAGTTCCATAGCCATCCAACATCACAATATGAAGTTATAAGCTCACAAATATCATGTCAGAGGCTGTTATTCATTTCTGGATAACACTAAACACACATAACATCTAACACAGAGAAGGTTCTGACATTAGGCTCTCAGACCACATAATTGGGGTTCATGATCAGTTTTTAAAAACTCATTTTCTTGCATCTAGATATTATGGATCCTTGATATAACAACCCAGATCACTCAATAACATCCTCTAACATAACTCTAACCAACAAATAACAACATTAACATAAATCTTTAAGTATTTTAAAAATTTAGGGTTTATACCTCTTTGATCTTGAATTTGATCTTTGTGACCTGTTCATGGCTTGCTAAGGATCATTCTAGGGACTGATCCACTTAATAATTTCGTGGCTTAGAGGTTGTGAGAGTTTGGTTGGGTGTTTGTGACCAAATAAGCTTTGATAATGAATTTTCTTTCTCCTTAATCTCTTATACTTTGGATGAAATGATTTTGGCTGATAATGTTGGCTGATTTGCTGAGAGTTAGAGCACTTGTGGGATATCTAGAGTGGTTCACCAACCATATCATGGCAAGATTTGCACTCAACATAATAAAGAAATGCAAAAAGGGTATTTTGGACAATTAGTTTGCAAATTTAATGGCATTCTAGTCATTTGATCAAACCCTTAGGTTTTAACCCTTAGGGTTTAACCCTAAGGTTTTGAAATTTTTTTTTTTTTTAGGGTTTTCTAATTAGAGTTTTAAATACAAAAGTAAGCTTTCTAAATTATAATTAGGATTTTATAATTATATTAAGGTTTCCTAATCACATTAGGGTTTGCTAATTAGGACTAAGGTTTTCCCAATTAATATTAAAAATTTTAAATTAACAATTAGGTTTTCCCTTATTGTACATTAGGGTTTCTAATTTAGCAATTAGGGTTTTCTAACTAATTTGTTAGATTTTTCCCTAATGAAGTCTGTAATTAATTACACTTAAGCCTTTGAAATTAGGGTTTTAATATTCTGAATTAGGGTTTCGGATTCCCATAACTGAAATTAGAGTTTTCAGAGCCGGTATTAGGGTTTCTTATCAATCGTTAGGGTTTTTTAACTGAACGTCGATGTTCTTAATATATCCTTAGGGTTTGTTACTGATATAAGTTATCTGATCAACCCTTGACGCTCAACCACAAACTGTACACATAAAATCACATACACAGATTTATATACCCTCATACACTTAACCTTAATAATTCTCTACAAAAAATTTTAAATCCTTAAAAATCCTTTACAAAAATATCAAATCCATACACTTATTTTATGTCTAGGTCTATTATTTAACATTTATTCAATCTTTTAAGATTTTATTAAATTGTCCAAATTATCGGGTTGTCACATTCACCTCTTCTTCTAAGCATTTCGTCCCCAAAATTCAACAGAATTAAAATTTTGAAATCATGCTGAGGAGTCATATAGACTATGAACTTTCATTTTCGAAAAGGTTATACAAAAATTCACCTGCAAATCGTCATAACTTATGGACATAGAGGGTAATTAACCCTAGATGCCTGTCTTGATCAATCTCACTTGCTCCAAACCATTTTTCCTGTTCTTTTTATCCACCTTGGGCACACAAAAATTTTCCCAAATTTTGGGATACTTACCACAGTCTTATCGGATTCTATACCAAAACAATTTGGTTCGAATTTTTTTTTAAAGAACGCTTGGAATTTTTATAAATGTTGTTCTAGCTGAATCAAATAGCTTAGACTCGTACCAATAATCAATTTCAAACGAAATATTAACGTATAGCCAAACCCCGTTGGCAAAATTTAAAATTTTAAAAATGACGTCATGATACCGTACTATATTAACAGCCCGTTTGAGGATGCCTTCATTGAGTGACTTTGTCATAACACATCATTTAATAGTAGGACAACGATTTTTTAATCAAATTCAACACTAAGTATTCTTGTATTTACAACTCCATCATCTTTTTATCATTCTTACACCAGGTTACATGATACATTAATGATAAATAAAACACATTTTGATATTTCAAATCATTATCTTCTAGCCGAAACAAATAGCATAGACTATACTTTAAACCGTTCAAAAATCATTGTAAATCAGTTTTATCATCTCAACAGGTAACGATGTGTCAGTGTCCCAAAGTCCACACATACACAAAGGTCACTGTGTGTTGAGAATAAAAATTCATTTTTAAAAAGGCACATAGTGCGTATTTAGCTTGATGTCAAAATTTTTGAAGTCTAGCATACTAGAAGATTTGGAAAACCTAATGTCTCCACTAATGATCCATTGCTTAGTAATCTATCTATTCCTATAATCCTCAATACTCCATTCACACATATCTATACCCAATTCATAAAACTTACCACACATTATGGGTTCAGGAACTTTCCACAATCATATGAGTTTAAGAACTTGTCCTAGTCAGGCCTTTGGCGTCCATTCGCTAAGGGGTTCAAAAACATTTCATATAATTATGAGTCACGAACTTACCATAAGTATGAATTTTAAGAACTCGCAACTTAATCTTATATTCTCCACCTATATTCTATCTATATGTTATACAGATGAGAAAAGAATCACCTTCTCAACATGCATATAGAAAATAACGTGACACAAACATTTCAATGATTTTCAATACCAGAAACTAAGTGGTCGTCGAACCAAACACAATCCCCTGCCCATACAAAGAATTGGTCAACTCAGTCACTAATCAATATAGGAAGCTAAGCGAACAATTCCCCGCCCATACAAAGAATTGTTCAACTTAACCACTATATTAACCAGGAAACTAAGCGATTCTAAAACCAAGTACAAATTCCCTACCCATACAAGGAATCATACAACTCAGCTGCTGACATGAGTCCTCAATTGAAATCCTCACTTAATCCTAACCCCATAATTACTCCATACGAATTTTGTTCTATCCGTATTGCATTATCCCAACCCTTTTTCTCTGAGTTGGCCCAGTACCAATTCATAGTATAACTAACACACAGTAACTTTTCTGTAAACTTTTCAATCATTCTATTGATTCTCCTTCCTGCTATGACCTTATCAGATCACGGTGTGATCTCTTCGTATATATTACGATTTTTTCCTAAGATTCGATTGTTTTGTTTTACGATTTCATGTCCCTGTACTTTTAGTCTTTTAGACTTTATCTATTCATTACTACTGTTCAACTTTATTATCAGAGTTAGGAAACTCCATATCTTTATAACTCGTCGAGATTCGTCTTTGAATCTTATCGACTCACTAACTCTATTTGAGTTAGTCCTTATCCTTACCATTGCGGTTATTAGTCTAAGGTAACCCTACCCTAGGTTTGTAACCTACAGCTCTGATACCAAGTGTAATAACCTGAATCCTCGGCTTTGATACCAACTGTAATATCCCCAGATCCGGGTCCCAATTACCACGAATCTGGTATACTAAATCTATAACTGTTGCGAAAGATATAAATATAAATTGTTTATACATTTAACTTTACACACTATCCCCAAGGTCGAGAACCTTCACTTAATACCTGAATCAATATTCTATATGACATACATTGTTATTATCATACATTACTGTTACAAACTTTATCTGTTCTATCAACCAATGCTGGATCTGTCTTTAACCTTCCCTGTATCCGATGTAGTCGTCCTAATCTGTAATGTTTATCATGATATAGCAATGGTGAGCAACAAGTTTGCCCAGTAAGTTTAAGTTCAATAAAGGATATATCATGATTGAAAGAATTAAATAATAAGTTGGCTAGTGTTCAACAATATAACAATTGTGAAGTAGCATGAACAAATTTTCATAGCTGAACGAACAATGAACATAAATAACTATAACTGAACCAGATGGTAATGAATGTGATCAGCCTTTCATACTTGATGAACACATGCAATATGCACAATGTGTGAATTAATAATTCATAGACATAGTATAATCAGCAATGATTAACCACAAGCGTATTTTATAAAGATACAACTCGAGTTCGAGTTAGGAAAAACTTGCCTGAATCACCGACTACAGCTACGCAATCTATTTAGCTTTATCCAAAGAACCTAATATTAATAATATGGGTCTCCCAAGTTAGTATAATATCATCACAATATTTATTGCTAAATATAGTTATAAAATAACCTAAAAACATTATCACATAATCCCATCAGTCCATAAACTATCTAAGACTTGGTATCAAGTCAAACTATTTCAGTCTGAGTTGAATCCAATACAATTTTGACATCCCGACGGCCTAGTCGGATAATTATCGAGCCTATTAACCTTAAGACTCTGCCTAAACACATCACAATTGTCTTAAATACTTTATTTGTCAGTCAAAATACTTTTCATAAGCTCGTACTAATTTTAAGTAATTAATATCATTTATCATAATTTTTCAATCATTAATATCATATTTATATAATTTAAATACCACTTAATTCAATTATCATTAATATTTTTTTAATTTCAAATATTAATGAAATACATAACATAATATTATAAATTATTTATAATATCTCAAAGTATTTTTAATACTTTAATATTGCCTTTAAGTAATTTAAACCATTATTAAATAACTACCATTAATATTAAAATATTAATTTAATTCATGAAAAAATATCAAAAGTTTATATTTTATAACTTAAAATATTTTTATAACCTTTAAATCATTTTTATATGATTTTTAAAATATCAATTCTATTTTTCATAATTTATTTAATACATTTATAAAATAAATTAATTATCATTAATATTAATTTATTAATGAAATTAATCACAAAATATTCAAAGTCACTTAAAAATAACTTCAAATATTTTCTAACACCATAATATATTTTTAAATAATTTTTCAAGTATTAAAATTATTTTAAGTAATTTATTTATTAAGTAAATTAAATACCATTAATATTTAAAAATATTAAGATATTTATGAAATATATTCCAAGTTATTAAAAACCCATTTTTAGGCTTTAAAATAATTTTTAGAAATTTATTACTTAATTTTCATAATTAAAAACTAATTTTCTCTAATTATTTAATAAAATAATTAATTTTAAAAATAAATTGTCGCTAAAGGTACCTATAATGACAAAACTATCACTATAGGTGTTCTTGAGCATTCAAACACCTTCATAGCCAGTTATCAGGGTCCTTGTTTGACCATATTGAATTTCATGTTCTTGATGCTATCCGTGCAAAGATGTTAATGTTGTAGTACTGATGTAGTACTACAACCCTAAACAAGTTCTATGGCCATCCAACATCACAATATGAAGTTATAAGCTCACAAATATCATGTCAGAGGCTGTTATTCATTTCTGGATTACCCAGAAATGAAGAACAGTCATGGGTCTTACTTTAAGCCTTTAAATCTATGATTTCCAGGCTTGTTTAATGTTATTTAAGAGTTCAAACTTATAGTAGAGATGTCAGGGTACAATTATCATGCACTAGACCGGTCTAACGATATCACCAAATTAAGATTTGAGTCGGTCAAAGTACTGGTCAGGAAATTGCCCTTGAAGATTTCTGGGTTACCCATAATCTTCATCCGGCAGTTTGGTCAACCCTACTTTGACCACCATTATCTTTGATTCTGCTTATGATTTTGGTGTTCTAATAGCATGGATTGGTAGTCCACATGTCAGTCTACACAAATCAAACACTAACATGGCCTAACTCTCAAAAAATAGCAAGATTCATGGCTTGCAAAAACGTTGTCAGAAATTTGTGGGTTTCTGGGTTGCCCAGAAACTCAATTTCCATGATCGGTCAACTAGGTTTGACCATGATGAGTGAGTGTTATACTCATAATTGAGTACGTTTGAGCTTAATCTTTTGGTTGATTTTAAGTGTTTGTGTCTATTCATGCATGTGTTATGTTGTTTTGTAGGAATTGGGACAAAAGTTACTTGGATTGATGTTTGGGGTTGCTAGATTCGCGTTTTCGGCTTGCCATTTACACAACAGTCACTTCAGGGCCAATTTGAGTAATTTTCCGGACTTTATTTCTAAAACCTTAAAGAATGAAAGTTGTAGATCTACGTCTCCTCTTTCCGGAACATCTTGAATCATCAAATTCGGAGTTCGTATGAAGAAGTTATGGCCATTTTCCCAAAGGACGTCAGAGTAGAAAATTTCAGAAAATGTTCCAGCGCTGGGGCACCCATTTGTAGTTTATTTTCAGCCCCGAGGCGCTAGGGAACAGTTTTCCAGCGCCATGCCCAGTGCCGGGGTGCTGGAGAAGGGATTGGTCAGGCTTGGACGCATTTTGGGGCGAATTTTGACACTTTTCTGACTCCAAATTGGATTGGGTTTGTTCCTAAGCTAAAAATTGGACTTGTAAGCTATAAATACATGATGTAAGACATAAAATAAAGAGAGATTACATAGATTAGACTAGATAAAACACTCCATTAGATTAGAATATAAACCCTAGTTCTTAATTAGCCATTGGAGATTGAAGCAAATTGAAGAACACTAGAGATCAAGAGCAAGAGCAAGAGGGGAGCATCAGATTTGCTGACAACAGATTCTATTCTCTTATCTTATCATACTTTTATCTTTTAATGTCTATTAAGTTGTGGATTCTTGGTTTTAATTCATTAATTATGAACTAACTCTTTTATTAAGACTACCAATTGAACCTTTGATGTCTATGAATTAATTATTTGATTTAGTCCAATTATTTATGCCAAGGTGAATTGTTTATCATGTCTTGTGCGTATTGATTAATTATTTGGCCAGTAATTACCGTGTTACTCTAAAAGGATTCGGGAGATGAAAGTTAGGGTTGGAACTGGACATGATAACATGTATGCTTAATTATTTGCATGACGAATAGTTAGGGTCGTGAATTGAATAGGAATATCTGTTCACTGCATGTAACACTTTAGGAATTGGAATTTAATGAGTTTAATTTAATTTTTTTGCATAGGAATATCGCAAGATTAATTGGATTGAATTAAAGTTAATTGATCACTTGGAAAAGGGCTTTTGACACTTAAAATTCCTGTTAACAATTTAGTAGGCTTAATAATTGGATTAATTGGATAATTGGTTTATAGTTCATAATTGGGGATATTGTAGTCTTAACCTTTATTTATCTGAATTCATTCATCTAGTCTTTACCTTTATTTAGTTGAATTAATTTTAGAGTAATCTAGTTTTAATTGATTAATTTAGTTTTCTTAATTAGAAAAATCACACTTTGCAATTGTTTAAATAAAATTGATTTGGTTAAGAGTTAGTACTTGGTAATTTTTATTAAATAATTCCTTGTGAGAATGATACTTTTCTTATCACTTTATTACTTGTTGACCGTGTATACTTGCACTATTAACGCCAAGTTTCGCCGGTGCGTCCAATCACTGAATCCACGTGCTAGAACATGCACAATAACAGATCACACAAAAGCTTGACGGCTTGTCTTGCACGGGATAACTCGGTGTGAGAATAAATCTGGTAGTTATAAGGTTTAACAATGGAGGCTAAGTGTTTAGTGCTCAAAAGTAGGTATTACCTGTTAATTGTGACCTTGGCCTTGTATTTATAACGCTCACACCACCTTAGAATCCTCCTCCGAGTTGGATTAGGACTCTTAAATATGGTAAGTTACCAATATTCGGGTCCAACACAATCTCCTTAAAAGGTGCAAGTGGAATCCAATCCAACGACTACCTTTGGAGTTACCTTATTCAATTATGATTAGGATTCCAAACTCTGCTGCAGAAAAAGCCCACCGTCTTGAGCCCAAACAATCCCACCATCAGGTCTGGGCTTCGGCCCAAAGGACTCGAAGGCCCGACCCCGAACCCCGAACGACAGGGTTACGCATCCAGCCCAAAAGGACTCGAATGCCGACCCGACCAGCTCCAACCTCTTCATGGGCTTCAGCCGGTAGTCTCCCAAAGCCCTTCTAATGTCAGGCCTTCGGCCCACATGAAGGTCGGTAAAATACTCCCGAACATTGCCCCCCAGTCTCTGATTTTAAGATACTTATAATCGGAGACTTGAGAGGTCAGGTATAATCGGAGACTTGAGAGGTCAGGCCCGAAGGCGAATGGGTGGCCGTCCCCCTATACCTTCCAAAATATGGGGTTCGGTTCCCCCTTCATGAATTCATCTCTTCCTTCCTCTTTTTTATTGGGATCGGGTTCGCACAACTGGTGCCGAACTCATACATCCATTTAGTTTCTTTTATCGCCTTGTGTCAAGAGATCGGGATCACTCCAGGTCTCGACTTTTTCTTTGCCCTATTCACTGTAACCGGGTCAAAAGAGCCTGGTTTGAAGCAATTAAATAAAAGACCCACCCGAACCGCTCCTATCAAGACCCCTTCGAGCAACAAAGGTTGGCATGACAAGTGGTTCTTCACCAGGGGAACCGACCTCCGACTGCTCCCTCAATGGGCCCATCCTGAGGACCCCGTAGCTAAGGTGTCCAAGTTCCCGAAGGATAGAGCCGACGCCTTTAAATCTTTTTATAAAAGGTGGAGCAAGACCAATTGAGTCCGGCGGTTCTATCCAATGAAGCTTTTATTATACAAACACGGTATAAGTGTCTCCTACGACCAGAACAATTTCACTCTTATTTTCCTTCTTTCTTCTCATGTGTTTTTATGACTTAACTTGCTTTGTTTACGTGCAAAGGACAATTTTCAAGCCCGACCAGAGTCATTGAGTCCTTAACTCCTCTTCCCATCACAATCGAACCAATTTGCCTCCGTCACTGTGAAGAGGCTGAAGAAGAAACCATCCCCATCACCGAAGTGTCGGTTGGGATCCACATCGAGCCCCAAACCCCAGGCCAAAGAACAAGGTGGCGTTAAAGATGAGTCGAGCGGAGAAGGCGGATCTGTTGAAGAAGTCCAAAAAATCTTCCAAGCCGGCCTCCAAAGTTCCCACCACGGTCGTCTTGTTAACTCTCCCGAAGCCGAACCTTCCACCACCTCCTCCTCAAATCGAGGTGATCGACGATTCGGAGGACACTGAAGAGGCTCCTCTCGAACCTCGATCCAAAAAGCCGCGGCTCACCGAAGACCCTGAACCACAACAGCCTGAACAGCCAATTGCTGTTGCCAACCCCAACATCGCCGCCACCCCTATCTTCGGACCAAGCTCTTCCCACGGTTCGTCAACCACTTGTTGGCCTAAAAGTCCCTCGGAAATATTCCCGTTCAATCTGTTCGATCACTTTAAGCTTTTGGGCGATGACGAACGATTTAAAGGGTTCTCTTCCGAGGAGTATTTGGTGGCCTACGTCCGGGATCAGTGCCAGGTAACCATAATGCTGTTTAACTCGTTCCTGCAGACTCTAGAGTTTAATTTTGATGGCTGACGTATATGTTTATTGCAGGCCAATGCTATTCTTGCTCGAGCTATTCCTCCCCTCGCTCGAACCACAAAAAAGGAAGTTCAGCTGAGGTCGGACGTGATGCTCCTTGAGGCGGAGGTTCGAGGCTTGAACTTAGACTTGAAGAAGGAGCGGGATCTTCATGCTAAGACCCGTAATGAAGCTGCCCGAGCCAATCGCCGTGCTAATGAGCTCGAGAAGAAATATGCTTTACTCCTGGAGGAGAGGGATCATTTGACCGTAGATGTCAAGGATCGGGAAAAGGCTGTTGATGCCCTGCAGGAGAAATTTTCCGAAATGATGGCTAAAATGATGCAGGTCATGCGGGAGAACACTAGTTTAACAGCCGAAGTCAACTCCCTTATGAACAAACTCTCCGAGGCCAAACAGCAGGCAATTACCGAGTATGAAGAGTCCGAAGCCTTGAATGATAAAGTCATGGCCCAATTTCATGAAGGGTATGAGGCTTATCGTGAAAAGACTCGGGAAAAACTGGCTGCTGCTGGTCTCGATGCCTCCATTCTTGAATCTTTCGACGAATAGTCTGAAGCCGAAGATGACCCTCCTCCAGAATAAATATTATTATGACTTGTAAAATTTTTTGTTGTACTTCGCCCGAATCGTAAGCGATCGGGTTTGTAAAAAATTCAAAGTATGAATGAATTATAACATCCTTGCTTAAATTTTTGTTATCAGTTATACTCGTGACTAATCTCGATCGGTTATTTCTTCCCGAACCTTTTGATCGAATTGTGCTTGAAGTTTGTCTGATTTAAAAAATTTATAGTTTTCTCGATCAGTTATACTCGTGACTTGTCTCGATCAGAGGTGTCTTTTTGAATCTTCTGATCAGATTGTGTCCGAAGTTCGTCCGTTCGAGTATTAAGAGTCATGTGAATATAGATGAAGTTAAGCATCTCCAAAGAAAACTTTCATTTATTTCATTTAAGACTGAAGGGTTGCATGGATAAAGAAAAGAATGACATAACTATTACTGGTAAAATTTTCTAAGTCTTCCAGCATGCCATGTATTCTTTATTTCCAAACCATCCATTGCTTAAAGCCGGTATGTACCTGGCTTCGGCACCTCTACCACCTCATAAGGTCCCTCACAGTTAGGCATTAACTTGCCAGTGTTCTGGGGGGTTGATGCCTCCGACTCCAGGAGGACCAAATCGCCTACTGCAAACCTCCTCGGCTTCACATTCTGATTATAGTGTCGGGCTATTCGCTGCTGATAGATAGCCAACCTCATCACAGCTGAATCCTGAACTTCAACAGATCCAAGTTTGTTTTCAAACCTTCATCATTGTACAACTCTTTGTACTGATTGACTCGAAGGGTGGGGGATCTGATCTCAACTGGTATGAGTGCATCGATCCCGTATGCCAGTCTGAACGGAGAGTCCCCGATTGTCGTCCTCGGAGTAGTCCGATATACCCACAAAACAGACAGCAGCTCTTCGGGCCACCGACCCTTTAATTCATCCAACCTTCTTTTGATCCCATTGAGCAGGGTTCGGTTGGTCACTTCTACTTGACCATTCGATTGAGGATGACCGACCGAGGTCTTGCGATGCTGGATCCCCAACTCTTTCAAAAAACCCTCGAACTTTGATCCCACGAACTGCCTGCCATTATTTGAGACCACTGCCATCGGGATACCAAAGCGATAAACCACTCCTTCTTTGAATAATTTCAAGCATTCTTGTTCGGTGATCTTCTGCAGTGGTTTGGCTTCGACCTATTTCGTCATATAGTCGATAGCCACGATCACAAAACTAACTTGCCCCTTGGCCTTTGGCAGAGGCCCTAGGATGTTGATTCCCCATATAGCAAAGGGAATCGGGGATAAGACCGAATACAGCTCTTCGGGAGGTTGATGTGGAATAGTGCTGTTCAGTTGACACTTTGGACATCTTCTGACGAATTCTTTGGCTTCCGTGTAGATAGTCGGCCAGTAATACCCCTGCCTCAGAATTTTATGTGCCAGTGACTTTGCTCCCATGTGATCCCCACAGATCCCTTCATGTACCTCCCGAAGAGTATAGTTTGCCTCTGATGGAGTTAGGCATTTGAGCAGTGGGGAGCTAAAGGCCCTTCGGTAAAGATCCCCATCAATGAGGAAAAAGTTTGAGCTTCGGTGTTTGATTTGTCTTGCTAGGATTCGGTCTGAAGGGAGGGTCCCATCTTCCAAATAGGAGATATACGGCGTGAGCCAGCAGTCAAGTCAGTCCAAAGCTAGCACTTCTGTCTTCGGAACACTGGGCCTTTCTAGAACCTCCAGGTATACCGATCCGTTGAAGGAGCTTGCTTCGGTGGTTTCCAATCTCGCTTGGGCATCTGCTATTGTATTATCTGACCGATCCACCCCCTGACAACTGTGCGATGTGAAGTATGCGAGCTTATCCTTTACTTCGGCCAGATACTTTGACATTCTTGCCCCCCGAGCCTCATATTCACCCGACAACTGCTTAACCACCAGCTGCGAATCACTGTAGATGACCAACTTCTATACCTCTAAGCTCCGGGCCAACCGTATTCCTGCTAGGATGGCCTCATACTCTGCTTCGTTGTTCGTGGCCTTGAACCCAAATCGAATAGCCTGCTGTACCTTGAACCCTTCGGGACTTGTCGAAATGAACCACCGCCCTCGACGTGTCTCGTTCTTGCCGATCCATCCACGTATAAGGTCCATGAGGTCTGCCCTTGTTGGGTTTCGGCCACTATACTTACGTCTGACTCTGTAAAGGAACACTCTACCACCAAATCTGCTAAGGCTTGCCCTTTGATTGCCATCCGGAGATGGTATTCTATTGCAAACTGTGTTAATTCCATCGCCCAAGCGGCCAACCGACCTGATACCTCTGGCTTATGCAAAATCTTCTTTAACGGCTGATCCGTGTATACCACTATTAGCCGACCCTAGAAATATTGCCTGAGCTTCCTGTTGGCAATTATTAAGGCATAGGCGAACTTTTCCATATTCGGTATCGATCTCTCAAGTCCCGGTCGTGGTGACGTAGTACAAGGAGAATCGCTTCCTCTCTTATCACGTGCAGTCTTTGCCCCTCATCGCCATCCAAGCTCGCAGCCAAATATAAATATAAAGGTTCCGAAGGGATCAGTTTCATCAATAGCGGTGCCGAACTCAGATATTTCTTAATCCCTTGGAACGCGTCTTCACATTCTGAAGTCCACCGGAAGCTCTTATCATTCTTCGGACCCTTGAGAGTGTCAAAAAAGGGTAGACATCCTTCGACTGACCTTGACACGAATCTCCGAAGGGTAGCTATCCGGCCCGTCAGCCTCTGTACATCTTTGTATGTCTTTGGAGATTTCATGTCTAAGATCGCCGCAATTTTTTCCGAGTTGGTTTCGATTCCCCTTTTGCTGACCAAGTATCCCAGAAATTTTCCTGAATCCAAACCGAAGGTACATTTAGTCGGGTTCAGTCTCAGTTTGTGTTTCCTTACCATTTTGAAGCAGTCTTCTAGGTCTTCCAAATGATCCCGAACTGACATGCTTTTCATGATCATGTCGTCCACATACACTTCCATACTCCGGCCCAGCTTCTTTCTGAATACAAAGTTCATCATCCGTTGATAAGTTGCCCCTGCGTTCAGCAATCTGAATGTCATCTTCTGATACGCATATATAGCCCGATGAGTGATGAAGCTTGTCTTCGGGATGTCATCCTTGCACATCGAAATTTGGTGGTATCCCGAGAAAGCGTCCATGAAACTTAACATCCCATACCCCGAAGTGGCATCAATCAGCTGGTCTATATTGGGTAGAGGGTAGAAATCTTTTGGGCATGCCTTGTTCAGATCCGTGTAGTCGATGCACAACCTCCACTTCCCATTTTGCTTCTGAACCAATACCACATTCGCCAGCCATTCGGGATAGTCGATCTCGAAGATGAACCCCGCCTCCAGTTTTTTAGTGATCTCTTCATCTATGATTTTCTGCCTTTCTGGGGCGAAGATGCTTCTTTTGTGTATCACTGGTTTCCTCTTCGGGTCCGTATGTAGCCTATACAGTGCCACCGATTCGCTTACCCTGGGCATGTCGCTAGGTTCCCATGCGAAGATATCGGCTTAAACCCGGAGTAAATCCACTAGAACAGTTCGCAGCGGTTCCATTAATCCTGCCCCAATTTTGATCAATTTTTCTGGATTCCCAGGTAAAAACTCCACGTCTTCTGTCTCTTCTATCGGCAGTGCCATCGGTTCAGTACTGCTCTCAGTGAATGGCTCTATCTCGATGGCCATTGTCTGTTTCTGTTTGCTGACCCTGACCCCTGAGGAAATCAAAGTATTCTGATAACACCTTCGGGAAATGTCCAAATCACCTTTTACCTCCTCGATCCCGTTCGGTGTAGGAAACTTGATTTTGAAGTGAGGTATAGACGTCACTGCCTGCAATGCTGCTAATGTCGGCCTTCCCAATATGGCGTTGTAGGCCGAATCCACTTGTACTACAAAATTTTTTACCATTATTTCTACTTCCTGAGGGGCTGTGCCGAACCTGACTGGTAGCTCTATCGTACCTGACACATGCACCGGGTTGCCACTGAAACCGTACAATGGACCCTCTCCCCCCAATTCCATTTTCTTTCCTCCCAGATCCATCCTCTAATAGGCATGCGTGTAGAGTATATCGACTAAGGACCCGTTGTCGATCATCATCCTTTTCATATCTACTGGCCCGACCTGTGCTGTTATTACCAGTGCCCCGTCATGTGGTTCGATGTGGTCGGTAGGATAGTCTTCGTCCGAGAAGGAGATGGATACTCCTAAATATGACCTATCCTTTCTGGGCGATGAACCAGCTATCGCCAACATGGCCTCGAGATGCCCACTCCTCTTCCTTCCGGTTACACGCCCTACCGACCCACCCGAAATCACATCAATAACTCCTCGGGCTGGTGGGTGCGGTTGCGGCTGCGTTTCTCATGTCGGTTCCCTATTCTCCTCCCGAGGGGCTTCTGAGCCTTCTCGGCCAACCACATACTGCACCAACTGCCCATTCTACACGTTCTTTTCTATCAGATCCTTCAAGTTGTTATAATCCTCCGTCGTATACCCCCGACTCTGATGATATGCACAATACTTGTCCCGACCCCTCTTCCCAAGCTTGGGGATCGTCGGGCATGGCTCGAAGAACGGCTTATTCCTCATCTCTTCCAATATCTTCGCCCAATCAGTGTTGAGTGCGGTGTAGACTTTGTTGACATTTTTACTTGGGAAGGGTGGTTTTCCACTGCCCGCCCCTCCCCCATTGTAGCTTTTCTTCTTCAGAATTGTCCCATTCCTCCCCGATTATCCGATTTTTGATAACTCTGTTTATCTCGATCCCTGGACTTCTCATAAGATTGGGAGTGTAGTTTGAAGTTCCCCATTGCTTCTTCGATTGCTATGTTACCTTCGGCTCGGTGGAAGGCTTCTGTCAAGTCAGCCGGAGGGTTGATCACCAAATCCTTCATCAACTTCTTTGACTTCCCGATATCCAGACCAGTTGTGAAAAATCCCAGGGCTTGCGGGGAGTTTAACTCCGCTACCGATCCCACAGCCTCTCGGAACCTTTTGACGTACTGGCCCAAGCTTTCGTCCGATTTTTGTCTGACCTGCATGAGTGAAGCTGTGATCTTTCCCCGCCTCTTGTTAGTCCCGAACCGAGCATGAAATTTTTCCCGAAGATCACTCCAGGAGCTAATCGATCCCGTCGCCAGGGTTCCCATCCACTCCCGGGCGTTCTTTTTCAAGGTTGTTGCGAACATATGACAATTGGCAGCATCCGAATGCCCGTAGTATGTCATCAGCCTATCATACCCGTCTGAGTGGTCGTATGGATCCCCTAGCCCGTCATAGGTTTCCATCAAAGGCATCTTCTTTTTGGGGTCGGCCGTCTCCTGATTGATCTCCGGCGAGAAAGCTGACCCCAAACAAGCCGAATGTGTCCCCAACGCATTTTTAGCCAACAGCAACTTCTCCAATTCAGCCACCCTCCGAACGAGGGGGTCAGACTCCTCCTTACGAGGGGACGATCGGGGCCTGTCCCTCCCGTATTCAGGGGTCACATCCCTCCTCCGATGTCCCGATCTGCCCGGATGGTCCGATCGTCGATCTGCCAAACGACTCCTTATTCTACTTCGGCCTTCTCGCGACCGACTGCGATGCCTGCTCCTTTCATTTCCAGCCTCTTCCCGTCGAGGTGACCATGATCGGCTCCGATGCCTACGCCTCTTCGAGGATGCCTCCTGTTCCCCAGCCATATTTGCCATCTATTATTCGAGTTCTTCCTGCTGAAGGCGCAGGGCCAGCATGGCGTCCTTGTTCTGTTGCATCTTTTTTAGCAGAATGAATTCCCTTTGATCTCGGCTGTTCTCCCCTCGGTCCTTCCCGTGGACCTCTTGCGCCCGAGAACGGTTCTCATCCGCACGACTAGCCTGGTTGGGGGTATGATGGCTGTCATGGAAGAGTCCTCTCCGGGGGGAGCCAGCCGGTTCCACCTGACCTCCCTGGATTCTGGAACCCAGCCTGTCTTTCACCGACCCCCTCACTTGGGTGGTCTGGTGTTTTTTGGCCATTTCATGGTCAGAGACAGCATACTCCACGCTCGCCATAGCCTCTTACCGGAAAAGTCTGATTGTGATTGTAAGAACACTAAAAGCCCTCCTTCTAGCGCCAATGTTAACGCCAAGTTTCGCCGGCGCGTCCAATCACTGAATCCACGCACTAGAACCTGCACAATAATAGATCACACAGAAGTTTGACGGCTTGTGCCATCGGGGGATAGCTCCGGTGTGAGAATAAATACAGGCCGTTACAAGGTTTAACAATGGAGGCTAAGTGTTTAGCGCTCAAAAGTAGGTATTACCTGTTAATTGTGACCTTGGCCTTGTATTTATAACGCTCACACCACTTTAGAATACTCCTCCGAGTCGGATTAGGACTCCTAAATATGGTAAGTTACCAATATTTGGGTCCAACCCAATCTCCTTAAAAGGTGCAAGTGGAATCCAATCCAACGACTACCTTTGGAGTTACCTTATTCAATTATGATTAGGATTCCGAACTCTGCGCGTAGAAAATCCCACTGTGTAGGCCCAAACAATCCCACCATCAGGTCTGGGCTTTGGCCCAAAGGACTCGAAGGCCCGACCCCGAACCCCGAATGACAGGGTTATGCATCCGGCCCAAAAGGACTCGGACGATGACCCGACCAGCTCCAACCTCTTCATGGGCTTCAGCCCGGTAGTCTCCCAAAGCCCTTCTAATGTCAGGCCTTCGGCCCACATGAAGGTTGGTAAAATACTCCCGAACATTGCCCCCCAGTCTCTGATTGTAAGATACTTATAATCGGAGACTTGAGAGGTCAGGTATACGAAAGGACACGACATCTAATGATGAGTTGTCTGGGGAAGCCAAACGGTCTGTCCTTATTTCTCAAAATGTTGCACGCCTTTCCATGCTTGGTCCTGCCTTGAGCATTTAATAGCCGCCCTTGGGTATCATGTGGAAACACCTATAAAAATCCCCTTCCATCAATCACTATCACTTTTCCCAAATTTTTAAATTCAAAACCTCTACTAAAATTTTCCGGCATGGGCGATTTCCAGCGAGCTCATTTCTTACCTAAACCTCACCAGTTTCATCTACTCTGTAAGTGTTTTTGAACTTCATTTTCACTCATTTTCATCTCAAAAGCACACCTTTGTGTTTCATTCCCTCAAATCTCAACATCAAATGGCTGATTCTAGTATTCCTCCGGCTATTGGGCCAGTTCCCCCTTCTGTCACCACCGGCGACCTAGTCCCGGTCGACCTGCCGGTGGCTCCTTCCGACACCACCCCCTCCTCAACCCTTCTGATAAGTACTAAGACCAAAATTCGAAACGCCTACCACTCCGAGACGGAGTTCTCTCATATCAATACCACGTCTTCCATCACACCCTTTCAAATCTCCGATATCCGAACCCTTTTCAAAATCCCCCAAGAATATAAGCTTCGGGCACCCAATCCTGATGAGAAAATGTTTTGGAGGCCCGAAGGCGAATGGGTGGCCGTCCCCCTATACCTTCTAAAATATGGGGTTCGGTTCCCCCTTCATGAATTCATCTCTTCCTTCCTCTGTTTTGCTGGGATCGGATTCGCACAACTGGTGCCGAACTCATACATCTATTTAGTTTCTTTTATCTCCTTGTGTCAAGAGATCGGGATCACTCCAGGTCTCGACTTTTTCTTTGCTCTATTCACTGTAACCGGGTCGAAAGAGCCTGGTTTGAAGCAATTAAATAAAAGACCCACCCGAACCGCTCTTGTCAAGACCCCTTCGAGCAACAAAGGTTGGCATGACAAGTGGTTCTTCGCCAGGGGAACCGACCTCCGACTGCTCCCTCAATGGGCCCATCCTGAGGACCCCGTAGCTAAGGTGTCCAAGTTCCCGAAGGATAGAGCCGATGCCTTCAAATCTTTTTATAAAAGGTGGAGCAAGGCCGATTGAGTCTGCGCGTTCTATCCAACGAAGCACAGTTATACAAACACGGTACCGTAAGTGTCTCCCTATTTGTAGAACAATTTCACTCTTATTTTCTCTTCTTTCTTCTCATGTGTTTTATGACTTAACCCACTTTGTTTACATGCAATGATAATTTTCAAGCTGACGAACATTGAGTCCTTAACTCCTCTTCCCATCACAATCGAACCAATTCGCCTCCCGATCACCAACGAGGCGGCTGAAGAAGAAACCATCCCCATCACCGAGCTGTCGGTGGGATCCACATCAGGCCCCGACCCCCCGACCAGCAACAAGGTGGCATTAAAGAGGAGTCGAGCGGAGAAGGCGGATCTGTTGAAGAAGTCCAAAAAATCTTCCAAGCCGGCCTCCAAAGTTCCCACCACGGTTGTCTCGTCAACTCTCCCGAAGCTGAACCTTCCGCCACCTCCTCCTCAAACTGAGGTGATCGAGCATTCGGAGGACATCGAAGAGGCTCCTCTCAAACCTCGATCCAAAAAGCCGCGGCTCACCGAAGACCCTGAACCACAACAGCTGAACGACCCGATTCTTTGTGCCGACCCCAACATCGTCGCCACCCCTATCTCCGGACCAAGCTCCTCCCACGGTTCGCCAACCACTTGTTGGCCTAAAAGTCCCTCGGAAGTATTCCCGTTCAATCTGTTCGATCACCTTAAGCTTTCGGGCGATGACGAGCGATTTAAAGGGTTCTCTTCGAGAGTATTTATTTAGTAGCTACGTCCGGACTCGATGCCGAGTAACCATAATGTTGTTTAACTCGTTCCTGCAGACTTTAGAGTTTAATTTTAATTGCTGACGTATATGTTTATTGCATGCCAATGCTATTCTTGCTCGAGCTATTCCTCCCCTCGCTCGAACCACAAAAAAGGAAGTTCAGCTGGTCGGAAATGATGCTCCTTGAGGCGGAGGTTCGAGGCTTGAACTCAGACTTGAAGAAGGAGTGGGATCTTCATGCTAAGATCCGTAATGAAGCTGCCCGAGCCGATCGCTGTGCTAATGAGCTCGAGAAGAAATATGCTTTACTCCTGGAGGAGATGGATCATTTGACCGAAGATGTCAAGGATCGGGAAAAGGCTGTTGACGCCCTGTAGGAGAAATTTTCCGAAATGATGGCTAAAATAATGCAGGTCATGTGGGAGAACACCAGTTTAACCGCCGAAGTCAACTCCCTTCCGGAGAAACTCTCCGAGGCCAAACAGCAGGCAATTACCGAGTATGAAGAGTTCGAAGCCTTGAATGATAAAGTCATGGCCCAATTTGCTGAAGGGTATGAGGCTTATCGTGAAAAGGCTCAGGATGGTCTCGATGCCTCCATTCTTGAATCTTCCGACGAAGAGTCTGAAGCCGAAGATGACCCTCCTCCGGAATAAATATTATTATGACTTGTAAAATTTTTTGTTGTACTTCACCGGAATCGTAAGCGATCGGGTTTGTAAAAAATTCAAAGTATGAATGAATTATAACATCCTTGCTTAAATTTTTGTTATCAGTTATACTCGTGACTAATCTCGATCGGTTATTTCTTCCCGAACCTTTTGATCAGATTGTGCTTGAAGTTGTCTGATTTAAAAAATTTACAGTTTTCTCGATCAGTAATACTCGTGACTTGTCTCGATCAGAGGTGTCTTTCCGAACCTTCTGATCGGATTGTGTCTGAATTTCATCCGTTCGAGTATTTAGAGTCATGTGAATATAGATGAAGTTAAGCATCTCCAAAGAAAACTTTCATTTATTTCATTTAAGACTGAAGGGTTACATGGATAAAGAAAAGAATGACATAACTATTACTGGTAAAATTTTCTAAGTCTTCTAGCATGCCATGTATTCTTTACTTCCAAACCATCCATTGCTCGAAGCCGGTATGTACCTGGCTTCGGCACCTCTACCACCTCATAAGGTCCCTCCCAGTTAGGCATTAACTTGCTAGTGTTCTGGGGGGTTGATGCCTCCGACTCCCGGAGGACTAAATCGCCTACTACAAAACCTCCTCGGCTTCACATTCTAATTATAGTGTCGGGCTGTTCGCTTCTGATAGATAGCCAACCTCATCACAGCTGAATCCTGAACTTCAACAGATCCAAGTTTGTTTTCAAACCTTCATCATTGTACAGCTTTTTGTACTGATTGACTCGAAGGGTGGGGGATCCAATCTCAACTAGTATGAGTGCATCGATCCCATATGCCAGTCTGAACGGAGAGTCCCCGGTTGTCGTCCTCGGAGTAGTTTGATATGCCCACAAAATAGGCAGCAGCTCTTCGGGCCACCGACCCTTTAATTCATCCAACCTTCTTTTGATCCCGTTGAGCAGGGTTCGGTTGGTCACTTCTACTTGACCATTCGATTGAGGATGAGCGACCGAGGTCTTGCAATGATGGATCCCCAACTCTTTCAAAAAACCCTCGAACTTTGATCCCACGAACTGTCTGCCATTATCTGAGACCACTGCCATCGGGATACCAAAGCGATAAACCACTCATTCTTTGAAGAATTTCAAGCACTCTTGTTAGGTGATCTTTTGCAGTGGTTTGGCTTCGACCCATTTCGTCATATAGTCGATAGCCACGATCACAAAACTAACTTGACCCTTGGCCTTTGGCAGAGGCCCTAGGATGTCGATTCCCCATATAGCAAAGGGAATCGGGGATAAGACCGAATACAGCTCTTCGGGAGGTTGATGTGGAATAGTGCTGTTCAGTTGACACTTTGGACATCTTTTGACGAATTCTTTGGCTTTCGTGTAGATAGTCGGCCAATAATACCCCTGCCTCAGAATCTTATGTGCCAATGACTTTGCTCCCATGTGATCCCCACAGATCCCTTCATGTACCTCCCGAAGACTATAGTCTGCCTCTGATGGAGTTAGGCATTTGAGCAGTGGGGAGCTAAAGGCCCTTCGGTAAAGATCCCCACCAATGAGGATGAAGTTTGAGCTTCGGTATTTGATTTGTCTTGCTAGGATTCGGTCCGAAGGGAGGGTCCCATATGTCAAATAGGAGATATACAGCGTGAGCCAGCAGTCAAGTCGGTCCAAAGCTAGCACTTACGTCTTGAACCTTTGGGCCTTTCTAGAACCTCTAGGTATACCGATCCGTTGAAGGAGCTTGCTTCGGTGGTTTCCAATCTCGCTAGGGCATCTGCTATTGTATTATCTGACCGATCCACCCCCTGACAATTGTGCGATGTGAAGTATGCGTGCTTATCCTTTACTTCGGCCAGATACTTTGACATTCTTTCCCCCCGAGCCTCATACTCACCCAAAAACTGCTTGACCACCAGCTGCGAATCACTGTAGATGACCAACTTCTGTACCTCTAAGCTCCGAGCCAACCGTATTCCTGCTAGGATGGCCTCATACTCTACTTCATTGTTCGTGGCCTTGAACCCAAATCGAATAGCCTGCTGTACCTTGAACCCTTCGGGACTTGTCAGAATGACCCCTGTCCCACTGACATTTGAAGTTGCTGATCCATCCACGTATAAGGTCTATGAGGTCTGCCCTTGTTGGGTTTCGGCCACTATACTTACGTCTGACTCTGTAAAGGAACACTCTACCACGAAATCTGCTAAGGCCTGCCCTTTGATTGCCATCCGGGGATGGTATTCTATTGCAAACTGTGTTAATTCCATCGCCCAAGCGGTCAACCGACCTGATACCTCTAGCTTATGCAAAATCTTCTTTAACGGCTGATCCGTGTATACCACTATTAGCCAACCCTGGAAATAGTGCCTGAGCTTCCTGCTGGCAATTATTAAGGCATAGGCAAACTTTTCCAAGTTCGGGTATCTGATCTCTGCATCCCGAAGTACGTGGCTGATGTAGTACACTGGGAACTGCTTTCCTCCCTTATCACGTACCAGTGCTGCCCCTACTTCCACCGGGCTCGCAGCCAAATATAAATATAAAGGTTCCGAAGTGATCGGTTTCATCAATAGCGGTGCCGAACTCAGATATTTCTTGATCCCTTGGACCGCGTCTTCGCATTCTGAAGTCCACCGGAAGCTCTTATCATTCTTCGGACCCTTGAGAGTGTTAAAAAAGGGTAGACATCTTTCGGCTGACCTTGACAAGAATCTCCGAAGGGCAGCTATCCGGCCCGTCAGCCTCTGTACATCTTTGTATGTCTTTGGAGATTTCATGTCTAAGATTTTTTCTGGGTTGGCTTCGATTCCCCTTTTGCTGACCAAGTATCCCAGAAATTTTCCTGAACCCAAACCAAAGGTACATTTGGTCTGGTTCAGTCTCAGTTTGTGCTTCCTTACCGTTTCGAAGCAGTCTTCTAGATCTTCCAAATGATCCCGGACTGACATGCTTTTCATGATCATGTTGTTCATGTACACTTCTATACTCCGGCCCAGCTGCTTTCTGAATACAAAGTTCATCATCCGTTGATAAGTTGCCCCCGCGTTCAGCAATCCGAATGTCATCTTTAGATACGCATATATAGCCCGATGAGTGATGAAGCTTGTCTTCGGGATGTCATCCTTGCACATCGATATTTGGTGGTATCCCGAGAAAGCGTCCATGAAACTTAACATCCCATACCCCGAAGTGGCATCAATCAGCTGGTCTATGTTGGGTAGAGGGTAGAAATCTTTTGGGCATGCCTTGTTCAGATCCGTGTAGTCGATGCACAACCTCCACTTCCCATTTTGCTTCTGAACCAATACCACATTCTCCAGCCATTCGGGATAGTCGATCTCGAAGATGAACCCCACCTCCAGTAGTTTAGTGATCTCTTCATCTATGATCTTCTGCCTTTCCGGGGCGAAGATCCTTCTTTTATGTATCATTGGTTTCCTCTTGAATCCAGTATGTAGCCTATCTTGATTACAGCGATTAAACTTACCACAGGCATGTCGCTGGGTTCCCATGCGAAGATATCGGCGTAAACACGGAGTAAATCCACCGAACAACAACTCCACGTCTTCTATCTCTTCTGATCGGCGGTGCTCATCTTGGTTCCATCGATCTTTGCTCTTAGATGAATGGCTCTATCTCGATGGCCATTATGCATTTTTGTTTGTTGACCCGACCCACGAGGAAATCAAAGTATTACGATAACACCTTGAGCGATGTCCAAATCACCTTTTACCTTCCCGATCCGTTCGATTGTAGGAAACTTGATTTTGAAGTGAGGTATAGGCGTCACTTTACTGCTCAAATCTTTGCTAATGTCGGCCTTCCCAATATGGCGTTATAGGCCGAATCCACTTGTACTACAAAATTTTTTACCATTATTTCTACTTCACGAGGGGTTTGTCTTAGAACCTTGTTGGTAGCTCTATCGTACTGACATACGCACCGTGTCGCCATCTTGAAAATCGTCTGTCGGACCCTCTCCTCCCAAATCAATTTTCTTTCCTCCTAGATCCATCCTCTGATAGGCATGCATGTAGAGTATATCGACCGAGGACCCGTTGTCGATCATCATCCTTTTCATATCTACTGGCCCGACCTGTGCCGTTATTACCAGTGCCCCGTCATGTGGTTCGATGTGGTTGGTAGGATTGTCTTCATCCGAGAAGGAGATGGATACTCCTAAATATGACCTATCATTTCTGGGCGATGAACCAGCTATCGCCAACATGGCCTCGAGATGCCCACTCCTCTTCCTTCCGGTTACCGCCCTCTACAGACCCTTGAAATCACATCAATAACTCCTCGAAATTTGGTGGGTGCTGATTCTTGTTTGCGTTTCTCGGGTCGGTTCCCTATTCTCCTCCCGAGGGGCTTCTGAGCCTTCTCGGCCAACCACATACTGCACCAGCTTCCCATTCTACATGTTCTTATCTATCAGATCCTTCAAGTTGTTACAATCCTCCGTCGTATACCCCCGACTCTGATGATATGCACAATACTTGTCCCGACCCCTCTTCCCAAGCTTGGGGATCGTCGGGCATGGCTCGAATAACGGCTTATTCCTCATCTCTTCCAATATCTTCGTCCGATCAGTGTTGAGTACGGTGTAGACTTTGTTTACATTTTTACTCGGGAAGGGTGGTCTTCCACTGCCTGCCCCTCCCCCATTGTATCTTTTCTTTTCATCATATTATCCTAGCCCCCATTATTCGACTTTTGATAACTCTGTTTATCTCGATCCCTGGACTTCTCATAAGATTGGGAGTGTGGTTTGAAGTTCCCCATTGCTTCTTTGATTGCTATGTGACCTTCGGCTTGGTGAAAGGATTCTGTCAAGTCAGCCGGAGGGTTGATCACCAAATCCTTCATCAACTTCTTTGACTTCCCGATATCCAGACCAGTTGTGAAAAATCCCAGGGCTTGCGGGGAGTTTAACTCCGCTACCGATCCCATAGCCTCTCGGAACCTTTTGACGTACTGGTCCAGGCTTTCGTCCGATTTCTGTCTGACCTGCATGAGTGAAGCTGTGATCTTTCCTCGCCTGTTGTTACTCCCGAACTGAGCATGAAATTTTTCCCGAAGATCACTCCAGGAGCTAATCGATCCCGTCGCCAGGGTTCCCATCCACTCCCGGACGCTCTTTTTCAAGGTTGTTGCAAACATATGACACTTGGCAGCATCCGAATGCCCGTAGTATGTCATCAGCCTATCATACCCGTCTGAGTGGTCGTACGGATCCCCCAGCCCATCATAGGTTTCCATCGGGGGCATCTTCTTTTTGGGGTCGGCCGTCTCCTGATTGATCTCCGGCGAGAAAGGTGACCCCAAACAAACCGAAGGTGTCCCCAATGTATTTTTAGCCAACATCAACTTCTCCAATTTATCCACCCTCCGAACGAGGGGGTCAGACTCCTCCTTACGAGGGGACGATCGGGTCTATCCCTCCCGTATTCAGGGGTCGCGTCCCTCCTCGATGTCCCGATCTGCCCGGACGGTCCGATCGTCGATCTGTCGAACGGCTCCTCATTCTACTTCGGCCTTCTCGCGACCGACTGCGATGCCTGCTCATTTCATTTCTAGCCTCTACCCGTCGAGGTGACTGTGATCGGCTTCGATGCCTACGCCTCTTCGAGGATGCCTCCTGTTCTCCAGCCATATTTGCCATCTGTTGTTTGAGTTCTTCCTGCTGAAGGCGCAGGGCCAGCATGGCGTCCTTGTTCTATTGCATCTTTTTCAGAAGAATGAATTCCCTTTGATCTTGGCTGTTCTCCCCTCGGTCCTTCCCGTGGACCTCTTGCTCGAGAAGCGGTTCTCATCCTTACGACTAACTTTGATTGGGGTATGATGGCTGTCATGGAAGAGTCTTCTCTGGGGGGAGCCAGCCGGTTCCACCTGACCTCCCTGGATTCTGGAACCCAGTTTGTCTTTCACCGACCCCCTCACTTGGGTGGTCTGGTGTGTTTTGGCCTTTTCGTGGTCAGAGACAACATACTCCACGCTCGCCATAACCTCTTACCGAAAAAGTCTGATTGTGATTGTAAGAACACTAAAATCCCTCCTTCTAGCACCAATGTTAATGCCAAGTTTCGCTGGCGCGTCCAATCACTGAATCCACGCGCTAGAACCTGCACAATAACGAGATCACCACGAAGCTTAGCGGCTTGTGCTTGCAGAGGGGATAACTCCGGTGTGAGAATAAGTCTGATGTTACAAGGTTTAACAATGGAGGCTAAGTGTTTGGTGCTCAAAAGTAGGTATTACATGTTAATTGTGACCTTGGCCTTGTATTTACAACGCTCACACCACCTTAGAATCCTCCTCCGAGTCGGATTAGGACTCAAAATATGGTAAGTTGCCAATATTTGGGTCCAACATAATCTCCTTAAAAGGTGCAAGTGGAATCCAATCCAATGACTACCTTTGGAGTTACCTTATTCAATTATGATTAGGATTCTGAACTCTGCGCGCAGAAAAGCCCACTGTGCAGGCCCAAACAATCCCACCATCAGGTCTGGGCTTCGGCCCAAAGGACTCGAACGCTCCAACCTCTTTATGGGCTTCAGCCCGGTAGTCTCCCAAAGCCCTTCTAATGTCAGGCCTTCGGCCCACATGAAGGTCGGTAAAATACTCCCGAACATGCACGTTTGTTTTGATTGTGAAATCGATCAACAAGTTTTTGGCGCCGTTGCCGGGGAATTAATTTAATAAATTTTTTACCAATATTAATTTCAATCAAATTAGTCTCAATTTAAACATTTTTATTTTTAATTTTTATTCTCTTCCTATATTTCTCTCTTTTTAGGTACCATGGATGCCTTTGCGTATCAATGGCCATACACGAACATGACTCAACCAAGGGAAACAGGGATTGATGGACTTAATACATTTTCTGTAGAGTCAGCACAAATTGAGGCAAATTCGATGACGTTGAAGGTTAGCGCAGCCTAACGGAGTCGAAGGATGGCAAACATGACTCAGCCAAGGGGAACGGAGAATGATGGACTCACGACAGTACTTTCTGCATTATCTACACAAATGGGGACACTTTCTAGGAGGTTAGACTCTTTTGCAGCACAACGTCATCAAAGTGTGGCGGGTACTTGTGATTATTGTGCTGGAAATCATATTAATCATCAATGCGCCATCAGTTTTGAGTCGGTACAGTATGGTGGTGATTACCCCAACAATTATGTCTATCGCAACAACTATTATCAGGATTGGGGGTATCACCCGAATTTTCATGGAGCCATACTCATCAAGATCAATTTTATGCTCCAAGTCCAACATACCTACCGGATTTCTCGTGTCCACCTCCACTACAACAGGAAGAACATTCAAATTTGGAGGAAGTTTTGTCCAAGTTCATAGCTTCAGGTGAGGAGTGAAGGATTAATCAAGAGACATTGAGTCAAAATTTTACAAACCAAATGGAACAACTAACCAATGCCTCGAACATTTGTCCTCAATACACTTGGCCCTATGACATGGATTCCGAGACTGATGGAGAGCCCGAACAAAATCTGCAACTTGATGAGCCACAAGATATTAAAAGAGAGGAAATAATTGGGAACCAAGAAAAGGAGATCGACGAAGATTTAACTGTAAGATTCAACGAAGATGAACCAATTTCATTAGTATTCCATGTGCCTCCTCCACCAAAGTTCAATAATCCGGGCAGTTTTGCAAAACCATGCCCAATTGGCAGTCATATCGTCGGCAAAGCTCTTTGTGACATAAGAGCTAGTACAGTTATGGAGTCATGGTGGGTTGAAAAGGAGAAGATAGAGGAAGATCCCATTGTGTTTATTAAGCTTCAATGCCCTAATCTGATCATCGACATAATGGAGGAAACACCTAGTTTTTGGACGTTCTTAATGGGAAACATATATACAAAGAGCATGCTAGGTGACTTTCATTCAAGGGTCATTACTAATGGGAACCTCCCAAAAGAGACATTGCTTCTAATGGATGGAGGGTTCCTCAATTTTCGTAGAGGAATTGGATAGAGAATTGAAGAAGTCAGGCTGAGACTATAAAACAAGCGCTTATTGGGAGGCAACCCAAGTTTAATTTTTATTAGGTTTTATATTAGTAGTTTTGAATTTGTATTTATTTAGAATTTAATAAAATTGTTTCTATCATGGTTTATAGGTTATTGAAATCAAGTCAAATTCAAGTGTGGTGCCCAATTTGTTCCATGTGCTTAGCCTATTCTCCAAACTTAGCGGACAAAGAGGAAGATTGTTATATTTTTAGGGAAGTCCTTTGCTTTAATTTTTTTCTATTTTAGCCATTGAGGACAATGTCTAGTTTAAGTTTGGGGGCATTTTAGTGTCGTATTGCATATAGTTAGTTTTTTGCATTATAGTTCGTTATTTTTACGTGTTAGCATTGTGTTTTTGCATTTAGTGTGCATATAATACATGGTAGTTAATTGAATATGCATATATGTGGTGCATTAGTATGTGTTCATGTAGTATAATTTTTTATTTTTTTGCATAAATCTAGGCAATAGATTGGTTTGAATTTAGCTCTGCCTATGATAAGATTGATATTAATTGTTAACTTGAACAGTGTTGATAATTGACGATGAGTTCTAATTTTAATCATGATGATAATCTGAGCTTGTCTTAAACTTATGCAACCGGTTAGCACTTAAAGTTTAACTGTTTTAATCCACTTGGTTCAAGGGTTGCATAATTTGTTTCTGAGGGAAAATCTTGGTTAAAATTTAAGGAAATTAGTGAACTGGCGGTAAAGGTTGGAATGACGTAAAAGCTTGAGTTTGGGGGAATCTATGGGATATATATATACAAAATGAAAAAGAAAAAAAAATGATGAAAAGAAAAAAAAATAGAAAATCCAAAAAAGAAGAAGAAGAAGAGAATAAACACCGTGGCATACTTGTCTAGTTTTGTGGCCTTTGTTACTTGAGTAAATAAGCCCGAGGGGATTGTCTTTACACCTAGCGCCCTAGCGCCCTAAGGTTTTAATGGTCCGGGAGTCATTGGTCAAAAGCTCGTTAAGGTAGCACTGAAAAGCCTAAGGGAATAAGACATTGAACAACCATGAGAAAAATAAAAAATGAATAAAACACGAGAAAGAGCAAAAATGCCCTCGTGGTTGAATAAAAGTATAAATAAATCCTGTATTTACCCTTAGACTTGGTAATTGCTTAGTTTTAACTGGAGTTGTCATGTTCACAAAAGTAATTGAATTGGAACTGAAATTTTCCATCTAAGAAGTTTGTTATGTGATTATCTTGAACTGTGGTTGGTTAGAATGGTTAACAAGCACACACGCACAATATGGGTGATGACAGGTTTGGGTTGACTAATTGGTTAGAGTTATGGATTTTGACTTGATTGGATATATTGTTTGAGTATCATTGGTATCTTTGCGGCCTATTGTTATATATCATACTGATTTAATACTGGGTTCGTATATATATTAGGAAGTAGATCATGCATATGCATTCATGTAGTTGAGTTTGGTTGTTTATTTTTAGTTCTTTTGTGTTTTTGCTTGAGGACAAACAAAGGTTTAAGTTTGGGGATATTTGATGAGTGAGTTTTATACTCATAATTGAGTGCGTTTGAGCTTAATCTTTTGGTTGATTTTAAGTATTTGTGTCTATTTATGCATGTTTTATGTTGTTTTGTAGGAATTGGGACAAAAGTTACTTGGATCGACGTTTGGGGTTGCTAGATTCGCGTTTTCGGCTTGCCATTTACACAGCATTCACTTCAGAGCCAATTTAAGTATTTCTCCGGACCTTATTTCGAAAAACTTAAAGAATGAAAGTTGTAGATCTATGTCTCCTCTTTGCAGAACATCTTGAATCATTGAATTCGGAGTTTGTACGAAGAAGTTATGACCATTTTTCCAAAGGACGTCAGAGCAAAAAATTTCAGAAAATGTTCCAGTAGCAAGAGGCGCTAGGGAGCGATTTTCGACATCATGCCCCATGGCAAAGTATTGGGGAGAGATTGTCGGGGTTTGGACACGTTTGGGGTGAATTTTGACACTTATCTGACTCCAAATTGGATTGGGTTTGTTCCTAAGCTAAAAATTGGACTTGTAACCTATAAATAAATGATGTAAGACATAAAATAAAGAGAGATTACATAGATTAGACTAGATAAAACACTCCATTAGATTAGAATATAAACCCTAGTTCTTAATTAGCCATTGGAGATTGAAGCAAATTGAAGAACACTGGAGATCAAGAGCAAGAGGAAAAGAGGAGCATCAGATTTGCTAACAACAGATTCTATTCTCTTCTCTTATCATACTTTTATCTTTTAATGTTTATTTAGTTGTGGATTCTTGGTTTTAATTCATTACTTATGAACTAACTCTTTTATTAAGACTACCAATTGAACCTTTGATGTCTATGAATTAATTATTTGATTTAGTCCAATTATTTATGCCAAGGTGAATTGTTTATCATGTCTTGTGCGTATTGATTAATTATTTGGCCAGTAATTACCATGTTACTCTAAGAGGATTCAGGAGATGAAAGTTAGGGTTGGAACTGGACATAATAACATGTATGCTTAATTATTTGTATGACGAATAATTAGGGTCGTGAATTGAATAGGAATATCTGTTCACTGCATGTAACACTTTGGAAATTGGAATTTAATAAGTTTAATTTAATTGTTTTGCATAGGAATATCACAAGATTAATTGGATTGAATAAAAGTTAATTGATCACTTGGAAAAGGGCTTTTGACACTTAAAATTCCTGTTAACAATTTAGTAGGCTTAATAATTGGATTAATTGGATAATTGGTTTATAGTTCATAATTGGGGATATTGTAGTCTTAACCTTTATTTATCTGAATTCATTCATCTAGTCTTTACCTTTATTTAGTTGAATTAATTTTAGAGTAAATCTAGTTTTAATTGATTAATTTAGTTTTCTTAATTAGAAAAATCACACTTTGCAATTGTTTAAATAAAATTGATTTGGTTAAGAGTTAGTACTTGGTAATTTTTATTAAATAATTCCTCGTGGGAACGATACTTTTCTTATCACTTTATTACTTGTTGACCGTGTATACTTGCACGTTTGTTTTGATTGTGAAATCGATCAACAGACCACTTATATCTGGAGATCTAGACTTGGTATAGACTTGATTCCACTTCCAGTCTATTCTCCTCATGGCAGAGAACAAATCTATAACACTAAACACACATAACATCTAACACAGAGAGATCTATGGGTCCTGACATTAGGCTGTCAGACCACATAATTAGGGTTCATGATCAGTTTTTAAAAACTCATTTTCTTACATCTAGATGTTATGGATCCTTGATATAACAACCCAGATCACTCAATAACATCCTCTATCATAACTCTAACCAACAAATAACAACATTAACACAAATCTTTAAGTATTTTAAAAATTTAGGGTTTATACCTCTTTGATGCTTTGATCTTGAATATGATCTTTGTGATATGTTCCTAGCTTGCTAAGGATCATTCTAGGGACTGATCCACTTAATAATTTCGTAGCTTAGAGGTTGAGAAAGTTTGGTTGGGTATTTGTGACCAAATAAGCTTTGATAATGAATATTCTCTCTCCTTAATCTTTTATACTTTGGATGAAATGATTTTGGCTGATAATATTGGTTGATTTGCTGAGAGTTAGAGCACATGTGGGATATCTAGAGTGGTTCACCAACCATATCATGTCAAGATTTTCACTCAACATAATAAAGAAATGCAAAAAGGGTATTTTGAACATTTGGTTTGCAAATTTAATGGCATTCTAGTCATTTGATCAAACCCTTAGGTTTTAACCCTTAGGGTTTATAAAATAAATTTTTTGGGGTTTTCTAATTAGGGTTTTAAATACAAAATTAATCTTTCTAAATTATAATTAGGATTTCCCAATTTTTTTAGATTTCCTAATCACATTAGGACTAAGGTTTTCCCAATTAACATTAAAAATTTTAAATTAACAATTAGGTTTTTCCTAATTGTACATTAGGGTTTCTAATTTAGTGATTAGGGTTTTCTAACTAATTTGTTAGGTTTTCCCTTAATTAAGTCTGTAATTAATTACACTTAAGCCTTTGATCTCCCAAATTAGGGTTTTAATATTCTGAATTAGGGTTTCGGATTCCCAGAACTGAAATTAGAGTTTCCAGAGCCGGTATTAGAGTTTCTTATCAATCGTTTGGGTTTTCTAACTAAACTTCGATGTTCTTAATATATCCTTAGGGTTTGTCACTAATATAAGTTATCTGATCAACCCTTGACCCTCAACCACAAACTGTACACATAAAATCACATACACAGATTTATAAACACTCATACACTTAACCTTAATAATTCTCCACAAAAAAAATTTAAATCCTTAAAAATCCTTCACAAAAATGTCAAATCCATACACTTATTTTCTGTCTAGGTCTATTATTTAACATTTATTCAATCTTTTAAGATTTTATTAAATTTTCCAAATTCTCGGGTTGTCAGATGTTTTCTCCGAAGTCCGACTTCCACCCAGAATTTTTTTTTCCAATAGAGGTCAACTCTGCCCCTCCCGTTAACGGACATGCCACCTAGACTAACGTGTCTGACATGTGGACATATTTTGTTGACGAGGCTGACACCTAGACTCAAGCCCAACAACCAAATGGATTTTTAAAAGGACAAAACGTAATAACATATTTTATAATTTAAATCAAAAACAAAATCTACAATTTCATCATCCATAGATCTGAACAAATATGGATCATGAAACAAAATTGACTAAAATTCGCTCATAGTAACAACCAACACCATCACTGGTATCAAAAATAAACTAATTACATGTCTTTCGACGGTCGTGGCATTCGGAGGAGGTACAAATTCAGACGGATTGGTGGACCACGAGGCTGCTACGACCTGAGCACACCGATATTGTTGCAGTTCCTTCAAACTTTGATGCTGAACTGTCGCACAAAGTTGAGAGGGAACTTGAGAATCCGAGACGAAAGGCCACCACTGAATGATGAGGAGGTTGGTTTATGAAGCTAGGATTTTTCGGTGGTGAATCGAGCGGAGTTTGAATGTTCTGATCGGTAGTCGCTAGAATATTCGGGGTTCGATCGGCAATCGAAGGTTGAAAAAAAACCTTAGCGCAACTTGAAATGGTCATTGTTCTTCTATTACTCTCTAGTTGTGCTCACTAATTTGTATCTAATTAATTTAATTCGATTCCTTTTGGTAATATTTGAAGATGAAGGGGAGTTATTCTTATATTATTTATTTTAATCCTTTTTTTGAACTGATTTGGAAATTAATTGGATTTCTGGAATTGAGATATATTTTGAAACTGGGTTTGATCTGTGATTGAATAAGAATGTGAGAGAATGGAATGATAAACAAATAAAGTTAAGATCTGGGTTTGATCTGTGATTGAAATTTATGATTTGGGTTTTTTTTTCATTATGATGCATATTGTGTTTTCAAGAATGGTTGCTTTGGTCTATTCTGTTGAAGCTTCTTCAGCATATGAACACAAATGTGAAGAAAATCAAAAACAAATTATTTTGGTAGTGCAATGGTGAGGCGGTGGTTTTGATGGTGGAGTAGTGGTGGTCTGATGGTAGTTTTTTTTTTTTTGCAACAAAGAGGGTATTATTATTATTATTATTATTATTATTTGAGGTATTTTAAAAATAAATTTTGACTAATTTATATAGTAAATTATAATAATTATAAATTATATAAAAGGTATCATTAATTACAATATTTTTGTAAACAAATATTTAAATTGAATTTAAAATTACAACACTAATTTTGTATTTCAAATGAAAAGGGTAAAAATAATAATAATAATAATAATAATAATAATAATAATAATAATAATAATAATAATAATAATAATAATAATAAGAGAAAGTTATATTAACAATTGACACATGTATTGGGGCAAATATGCTTGATTTAAATTGTTCGTTATTTTCTACCTATGAATTGTAAGCTATGCCTCGTCAGCAAAATATGTCCATATGTTAGTCACGTTAGTCTAGGTGGCATGTCCGTTAACGGGAGGGACAAAGTTACCCTAAACTTTGTAACGTTGCACTCTTGAAAAAAAAAGTTCATGATGGAAATGGGATTTCGAAAAAAATATCAGGGGCAGTTTTGGACCTTTTCCCCAAAAGTTTTATATGAATACTCCAGTTCTTTCAATATTGAGAGAGAAGAATGAAGAGTAAGTGAGAGATCATCTAAAGAAATTTACTAATAAGAATAAAACTTACTTTTGCTTCATTTGACTTATTTGCCTTGTATAGACAAAATGTTTAGCCCACATATGTTGAATAAGCAAATCATATTTTAACATTCCCCTTTATTTTGTAAGATATAAGATTATGTCTCATTAAAAACTTTGTTAAGAAAATCAGTGGAAAAAACTTAACGTAGGAAAAAAAGAGTACATATCTTTACATATTATATCTTAGTTGATTACCTCATTAAAATCTTGTCAGGAAAAACTCATTTGGGATGAAAACGGTGACTAAAGAAAAAGAGTACAGTCTCCCCCTACAAAGACATTTATTATTCTTTGATGAAATGTTATGATAAGTCTTTCAGTTGTCGCAGTCCGATATTTTTTCGAAATTTTGCAAACGTTGCATTTGGTAGTGACTTTGTGAATAAGTCGGCTAGATTATCACATGATCAGATTTGAAGCACATCTATATCACCCTTCTTTTGCAGCTAATGTGTGAAGAATAATTTAGGTGAAATGTATTTTGTTCTATCCCCTTAATGTATCCTCCTCTAAGTTGAGTAATGCATGCAACGTTATCCTCATACAAAATTTTATAAATATCTTTGATTGATGGTAATCTGCATGAATCTTTAATATGGTGAATAATTGACCTCAACCAAACACACTCTCTACTTGTTTCATGTATAATGAGAATCTTTGAGTGATTTGATGATGTAAATGTCATGGTTTTCTTTGTGGATTTTCAGGATATAGATGTGTCACAATATGTAAATACATAACCTATTTGTGTTCTCCCATTGTGTGGATATGATAAATATCATGCATCTACATATTCAACAAATTACGAAGTTAAATTTCTTAAATAAAATAACCCAAGATCTATACTTCCACGAAGATATCTCAAAATGTGTTTGATCTCATCTCAATGCCTCTTAGTTGGAGAAGAACAGTATCTTGCCAATAAGTTGACAACAAAAGTAATAGCAAGTTGTGTACAATTTGCAAGATATATAAGAGCACCTATTGCACTTAGGTATGAAATTTTAGGTACACGAACTTCTTCCTCACTTTCTAAAGGCTGAAATGAATCTTTAAACTTCTAGAGATCGGACAACCATCGGGGTAGTCAAAGGGTGAGCTTTATTCATATGTAAACGACTAAGAATCTTTTCAGTATAAGTGGATTGATGAACAAAAATTCCAGGTGCTAAATGATCCACTTGTATTTCCAAACAGAATTTTGTCTTTTCAAGATCTTTCATTTCAAATTCATCCTTTAAATAAGTAGTAGTTCTTGTGAGTTCTTTAAGAGTACCTACAAGATTCAAATAATCCATATATGTAGCGATGATGGTAAATCCACTTTGTGTTTTCTTAATAAAAACACATGGGAATACTTGATTATTTGTATACCCGTCTTTTATTAAATAATCACTAAGTCAATTAAACCACATACGACCATACGTTTTTAATCCATATAATGAGTGTTGTAACTTGATTGAATATATGTGACAGAGATTTTGTAATTCAGCCATTTTTAATCCTTCGAGAATTCTCATGTAGATCTCAATGTCAAGTGAGTCATATTGGTATTCTGTCGCAACATCCATCAGATGTGTTTCCAAACATTCCATGGTTGTTATACCTAGCAAAAAGTGAAAAGTGACTCCATCCATTATTGAAGAGTATGTATCCTGATAATCAATACCAGATTTTTGTGAAAACCCTTGAGCTATAAGTCGGGCTTTATATCTCATAATTTCATTTTTGTTATCTCTCTTTCATACAAATATCCATTTGTTTCGAACTGGGATTATGCCCAGCGGTGTTTGGACTACTGGTCCAAATACTTCTCTTTTCAATAAAGATTGTAATTCAGTTTGAATAACATCTTTCCATTTTTTCCAATATTTTCTCTTCCGATATTCTTCCAAATTTTTTAGTTCAGGATTCGTGTCAGGAATCAAAGTAATATATGATACTATAGAGAAATCAAATATATCATCAATCTTGACTTTGCTTTGATCTTGTATTTTCTCATCATGTACATAATTTATTAAGATCTCTTGGTGTTCATCTTTTATCCCTTCATTAATATTTTGTACCTCTTTTGGGGATATTTCCACTTTTGGAATAAGTGTTACTTTTGGAGTGGGTATTCCTTCTGGGATCCCCTTATTTGCCTTTTGTTTTCGTGGTATAGTATCTTTTGCACCAACCGATCTTCCACGCTTCTGGCGTGGTTTAGATTCTTCTATTACCTTATTTGTTAATTCTTCAAGAATTAATTTTTTGATAGGTATTTCTATCCTTGTTGGAGTATTTACTGTAGGTGTATATGATTTTATCACTTTTCTAGCATCATTAAATGCTTCTAACTTGATTTGCAATATTTTGTAAATAAATAATTCTTTAAATTTTAATTTATCATTGTCTTATGTGAGGATCAAGTGAATTTAATTTTGATGCATTCCATGATATTTCAGAGGGTGTTTTATTTAAAATTTTCCATCCTCCTAATGGTGGAAATACAAATTCATCAAAATAACAATCTGCATAATGTGCAGTAAAAACATCTCCAGTTAAAGGCTCAAGATATCTAATAATAGAGGGAGAATCAAAATTAACATAAATTTCAATTCTTCGTTGGGTTCCCATTTTAGTTCTTTGTGGAGGAGCAAATGGAACATATAGCACACTTCCAAAAAACTCGAAAGTGTGATATATTGGGTATCTAACCAAGAATTAACTATAGAGGAGAAAATTTATGAAGATTTGTTGGCCTTACTCGAATGATGGCTGCAACGTGAAGAATTGTATAACCCCAAACTAAGGTAGGTAAGTTAGCCCTCAAAATTAATGGAGGTGCAATTAGTTGAAGCCTTTTTATTAAAGATTCAACTAAACCATTTTGTGTTTTACATGAGGAATAGAATGCTCAATGGAGATTTCAATAGTCATACAAAAATCATTAAAAGTCATTGATAAAAATTCATTTGTGTTATCAAGTTGAATTGATTGGATGATCTGGGAACTAAGTCCATAACTTGATTATTTGAGTAAGAAGTTTAGAGAAGGAAAAATTTCGAGGGGAGAGGAGACAAACATGAGACTATTTAGTTGAAGCATCTATTAAAACCATAAAATATCAATATGAGTCAGACAATGGATGAATGGGTCCAAAAATGTCTCCTTAGATTCTCTCTATGAATTTTGGGATTTCTTTATAAACTTTTGTCGGTGATGGTCGAACAATTAATTTTCCTCGAGAACATGAAACACAAGGAAAATTACTACTAGGAAAAATCTTTTGATTTTTAAGAGGATGACCAGTAGAATTTTCAATAATATAACGCATTATAGACGTGCCTAGATGACCGAGTCTTTCATGCCAAAGCATAAAGGATTTTAGACCTATGAATTTTGGAATCATAACAGTATGAAACTCAATTGCTCTAATCTTCATAGTATATAATCTAGAAGAAATTGAATGAAGTTTTTCTAGAATGTTCTTCTTTCCAGAAATAGTAGAACTGATGAGAAGATATTCATTAACATTATCATTTTTTATTTCAATGTGAAAACTATTTACTTGAATATATTTAAAACTAAGCACATTTCTTTTTGATTTACTAGAATACAGAGCATTTTTGATAAAAAAAAATTGTCTCATTTGGTGGCATGAAACTAGCTTTTCCAAATCCCTCGATTAAATTTGAAGTGCTAAGAGATAGTTCTAACGTTTCCCTTACCTTTGATTAGTTGTGAAAAATATTTCTCACGTTAAAGGATTGTATGAGTCGTTGCATTGTCTGCTAAACATATATATTTCATATCCATTAAAATTGGTATGACACATATAAAACATAGATGAGAAAATTTATATTTCATTTATAATTTTATTCATGAAGAAAAAAACATTATCCATGCAACGTACAAAATAAAAAACTAATAATATTACACATGCAATGTGCTTAAAATAAGAAATTAATCGTATCCCAAAAAATGCTTTCAGGAGGTCCAGTAATGTCGTCAATCTTTTCCTTATTATTGGTCATTGGTGGAGCATCAACAATATTCAATTGATGATTAACAAAGTTTGTTTTTGTAACCATTACTTTGTTCTTTTCCAGACTCCTGGTATAAATTAACCAGATGTATTGGCATACGACAGGTACGGGACCAATTTCCTTTCATCCCACACCTAAAACAAACATATGGTTTGTTCTTTGTCTATTCTGCATTATCTTTATTTTTTCCCGACCCAAACACTTGCCACTTCTGGTTGTCTGAATTGTTGTAGCTTTAGAATTTGTTGTTATAATGACCTCATTTATTTTTTCGTCCCTAAGACTTCTTATAATATTGCCATCTATTGTCACGTTTATTCTGCTGGAATGACGTGCTATTAATTTCGGGCAATGGGGCAGAACCCGTTGGCCATACTTGATGTTTTTTCAACAACAATTCATTATTCTTTTCGTAACAAAGATGATAGACAATAAATCACTAAATTTTGTGAACTTAGTCTATCTATATTGTTATGAAAAAATAATGTTGGTGGGATGAAAATTTGAAAGCGTATTTTCTAGCATTTCATTTTTAGAAAACTGGATCTCCACATAAAGCGAAAGAAGATGTTATTCTATAAACATTGGAACTATATGAAAGTAGTATACATACAAGACAATCATTTATGATGATAAAGCATATACTTTTTAAACAATCTTATTCATTTATTAATAAAAGTATTCATTTATTAAAGTCATTTAATTTAGCTATATGGTGCTGTTTAATAATATGTGATAAACATATAGTTTTAAGCAATGCTTTTAGAATCATGATGAGATTATGCTAATGAGATCTAAATTCTTAGATAAACTAAAATTGTTCCCAATCGTTGGATTACTAAAAAGGGGATTAGTGAATCCGGATATATTGGTACATACGTTGCTTGCTCATTAAATGAGGATGATTGATCTTATGATCATTTTTGTGGAAACACTAAAACAAGTATGTAGGTGCTTATTGGAGAATAAGTTCATTGAACGTGGCTCGCTAAGGAATACCTAATAGAGTTTTACTTACCTGTCAATAGAAATTCCTGTAGTGATAGTAGTACAAGTGATCCTTGGACTTGAGATCATCATAGTATCTTGTGTATAATAAATTATAATTTAACTTGTTTCTTAAGACCCTTAGGGTATATCAAAGGGTATGCTTGGGTGTAATAAGTTATATATGGAGATAATGAATGATCAATGAAGAATTTACCACTTCTAATAAAAGAAGAGATGTCCTATGTGATTCGATAAATGACAACCTAGGAATCCTTGGCCAAGATGAAATGAAATTAGAAAGAAGTTTCTAATTTACATTTATGCAGAGTTGTACATTTGAGAATCAAAATACATATAATTAAATAAAATAAGACTAGACAGTAATTCCATGTCTTATATTTAAGTGAGACATTGTATGGTGGAAGGATTGATTCATGTTGAAACCTATATTATCTGAAAAGTCGTTGATCGCTAAGGAGACTTATCCTTATTGTAGAATAAATATTATTTATTTAAATAGATTACTAGTTTAATTTATTTATTTAAATAAGATTATAATTGTTCTAATTGATTTATTTGCAACCGGTTTAATATAGAGAACCTAAATGGTCACACCATAAAAGGAAGAATAATTATTTAAGAAGTTAATGGCATAATTGTAATAATATGTTAAGTGTATTTAATTTAATCTACAGTGATAAAATAAATTAATATTTATTATTTAATATTTTGGAAGTATTAAATATAAATTAATAAGAGGAGTCTTATTAATATTATTACAATTATTATTATTTTAATTTCTAAAAAAGTTTGAGAATTAATTTAATATAAGTACTCTCATTTATTCCTAATAAAATTAGGAGGCAAATTAATTTAAAAAGTTTAACTAATTATCCCTAATAAGATTATGAAGATTAATTAATTAAATAAAACCCTATTTCTAATTAGATTAGAAGGGTTAACTAATATCTATATAAGAGGAGTCTTAGGCCAAATATCAATAGACGTAATTCCAATTGTTGGAGAGTACTCCTTTTTCTATATAGATAGAAAAATTAGGGTTTAACCAACCATCCTCCTTCTTGAATAATCCCTATTCCTTGGTGGATCACCTCTAGAGGCCAAACACTTGGGTGGCTAACGTTGATTAAAGGAAGGAATCAATCCCGAAGATTCAAGGAGATCGCGAAGAACTAGGAGTTGAACTCACACATGTGGAAGTTAGAATCTACAAGGGTATCATTCCATGACTTCTTATCCTTCGCTTTAATTAATAACATGCATAAAGAATGATCCCGGTAATTAGTTTATGAAAATTTTTAAATCTAATTTTGCCATGCTTCTGCTGTTTTATACAATTTGATTGCGTCTATGATTCTCACAAACCTAACAATGGCATTAGAGCCAAACCTTGATGCAATTATTAATTGTTTAGATTTAATATATATGATTGATATGTGTTTTGTACAAATTTTCTGGGCATAATTATTAGCATAGAATTGAGTTTTTGGAGAAAAACTGCAGAATTCATGAACTGGAAAATAATTTTTACGAACTGGCTTTTAGCGCATGTTTATATAATAAACGGTATACACTATGCAAAGATGGGTCGGTTTTCAAAAATGGGTCAAATTGACGGTCTTTTTACGCCTCTTTGTGATATAAACTTGGCTTGCAAATATTTCAGAATAGGAAGTTTTAGAAAATGGGGTGATCCAAATACATAAATAACTCAAACCCAGTAATTTTATTTATAAAATCTGATTTCTAATTAAAAAAAAATTTATTTAAATAAAAAATTGGATTTCATGTTTTCCAGAAATTCTAAATTAAAATAAAGTTTTTTATTTTGTATTTAGAATATAATTTCATGTTGATTAAATAAAGGAGTTTATTTTTAAATCATAATTGAAATTGATGCTATCTAAATTTGTCCATTAAATTGATGTCAATATACATATATATTAAATATTTATTATTCATGAGATGAATGTTTTATTTATTAGTACATATGGTGATATGCATAATAATAAATGGGATTGATTATAGACTATTGACCAATGTGATTGGATTTTATTTTGAATGAATGCTTAAATGAATGGGTTTAATTAAATGGGGTCTGCGTATCTCGTCTTTTCTAGTTTTCTTCTTGATGTAAATTAATTTTAAAATTAAATTTAACAAAACTAACAATTAAAATTAGATTTTCACAAGAATAACTGCAGATTTAACAGGTTAAGATTACAACTTCCCTTGGTATTTCATTTAAACCAATTTACTTCCCATTTAAATCAATTAATTAATATGAATCATTATCCAAGAGTGTTTTATAATATTCACGCACTTTTTCCAAAAACACGTGCACAAATCCTCCTAACTCTGATTCGTAAGACACATAATTACAAGGAACACCCTAGTTAATTAATTCACTATATTCCTATGTGAATCAAGTTAATTAGGGTTTTACGCATATATTCTTTCAATGGATACAAAAGACACATAGGTATATTCCTATCCTACATGGTAATCATATTAACCCTATTCAGATTATATGAACAGATGTTATCATATCCAGATCTCAATATATACTCCATCTTCCAATTTTATATAGATTATCACAATAATTTTTGGCCAAATGATTAATCAATACGGAAAAGATATAATAAACAATTCAATAAAAACCAACTTTCATTCAATGCGAAGATTTAATTTAAACTACATACCAAGTTCCATTGCAATCTTAATGAAAATTTAGTTCATAATAATAATAAAGAAAAACATCATCCAAATTAATAATCCAAACATCCCAGTTAATTACAAAAGATGAAACTAGAGAAGAGAATAAGAAACTATGAATTTACTCCAATACTCTCTCTTTGATCTTCAGCCCGTGCAATCCTCCTTCATTTTTTTCTTCGTTGTTCTCTCTGCAAATCTCTTAAAAAATTAAGTGATACGTCTTTTCTAAAGTCTTCTCCTATTTGTATTGGTCTCTACCTTCATTCAGATTCCTTTTTGGTTTCAAAAACCCACTCAGTAGTAGAAAAATCCCTCTCTAGCCACACACGAGCGCCTAGGCGCTCAACCCAGGCATTTCCAAGCGCTTAGGCGCTTGACTAGGACCATGTAATTACAAAAATGCCACTCAGCTCTATTTTTAATGATTTTTGATCTTTTTCTTCTCCCAAATGACTAATTTGTTCTTCCAGCTCCAACCTACAAGAAATAAACACAAAAACACATAAAAAGATACTAAAAAATAATTAAAGATAGTAATAATTAAGTTTAATAATATCGAATTCATAGGTATAAAACCTACTCATCAAATACCCCCAAACTTAATCAATTGCTTGTCCCCAAGCAACAAAGCACAATGAAATAACTAAATATGCAATGTAAATGAAAATGCAGCTATCTACATGCCTACGAGTTCAGCAGTAAAACAGAACAAAATCTATTCATCAAGCCTCAAAGAAATCACAATAAACATGCTAGTACATCATACCAAGACAGATCAATAATTTTCCAATCAATCATCAAATCTTACCCTGTTATTACTGATATAGTGCGTGTGTGTTCAACAACCATGCTAACTGATATAAAATCAAATTTAACACATAATATGTCTCTTTGAAGGCATCATACAGTGTAAACTTAAAAAATCCAAAAATGGCTAGATCCAGCTAAATCAAACACCAACCAAATTTAAAGGTCAAGATGGGATACTTATGCTTTATTTTTTTTCACTTACGGGGGCTTTTTGCTCTTTTTCCCGTTTTATCTCTTTTTTTTACTCATGGTTGTGCAATGTCTTATTCCCTTAGGCTAACAGTGCTACCCCTTAGCGAGCTTTCAACCAACGACTCCCAAACCATTCAGGCTTTAGGGCGCTAGGTGTAGAGACAATCCCCTCGGGCGTACTTACTCAAGTAACAAAGGCCCCGAAACTAGACTAGCCATGGGTTATTTTTTTTATATAGCTTATATATGAACTAGTATGGGCCCCAACTTTTATGAATAAAGAATAATTTTTAAAGAAAATCTTGAAGCTTGAAATATTGCTTTGAATATTATGGTCCAAGTAGGAGATAAAAGATTTGATATAATGTTATAGTTGTGGGTAATATTTAAAAGAATTGGGAAATTTTGTTGTAAGTAACTTTTATGAATAAAGTTTCTTATATAATATTATGATTGGTTTGATATAATGTTATAGGAATATTTGCAAAAGTTTTAACGAGGGGTTCGGGGAATATTAAATGGGAATATTCGATGACACAATCATTAGTGGACCCCTAGCGGAAGTATTATAAGTAGTTAGAAAATGACATAATTATCTTTTATAAAAATAACGGTGCGGAAGTTTTCTGTTTAAAGCTGTTTAACTACCCTAGGTAGTAAAAGAAATACGATGTCTGGCATTAGTTGCGTAGTAGCACACGGTATTGATTATTGATGCTTACGTGAGAAGTCACTCGGTTATACTCAATTATTACTTTCGATAATTAATTGCATCATATCTCTCATATTATTGATTTGATTATTGTCACGATATCATCTGCATTATATGATATATTATTAAATCAATAATTGAGGCGACAAAGTTATTCATATTATTAAATTGCAATATTTACAATGTCTAGAAGTTACATCGAGGAGAGGTTTGGTCATCTAATTGCGGCGCCAATAAGGAGAAATCCTTATCGGAAAGCCCCTCTTTCACAGGAGCGACACAGTTGTTAAATATTGTGAGTTATAATATTAATGATGAATAAGTTAAGTGTTGATTAAAGATGAAATTGATAGTTCCATTGTGTTGGAATTATTAGTGTTAGTGGAAATCGACATTTATTTACGATATTAATTGATGTCTGGAAGTTATCTTGACCCGTCGGGTAATTAATCGGATAAATGAGCAATTAATTGCTATTAATTCACATGATTATAACTATTTGTTCACATGTGTGTACTATTGATTCACATTCTTGTACTATTAGGGGGGAGTTGGTGCAAGATTGATAATACTTGCATGACTAAGTTAAAAATGGAGAGTATAGATGGAGGTACTATCTTTGTATTTATTATTTTTACATGATTATAACTATTGATTCACATGATTGAACTATTGATTCACATTATTTACTATTAGGGAGGTGGTGCAAGTTTGATAATACTTGCGGGACTAAATTAAAAATGAAAGAAAAGTTGAAGGTATTGTCTTTGTAATATTTTGAGCCCCAAAAGCGTGCAATTATCGAAACTATATTTTCCTATAAATAGAAGCTCATTCTTCCTTCATTTCTCACCAATTCACTAAAGCTATAGAGCAATTATTATAGAGAGAAATTATAGAGAGAAAAGAAGAAGAAATACGATACCTCTACTACTCCGATATCCGGTTTCTTTCTAAGGTAAGGGGTATTATTTCTTTTCGTATTCATGAAGTGAGCTTACATTATTCCATTCTTTATTATTATGTTGGAATAACTTATTGAAATTCTTACATTATTCCATTCTTTATATTATGTTGGAATAACGTCATACATGGTGAAATTCTTACATTATTCCATTCTTTATTATTACATGTTGGAATAACTTGCATGCTGATTACATTGAATTTTTTGGTTCCATTCTTTTATTATACATTTGGAATAACACATGCATGCTTGAAATATCTTGCATGGTGAATTCTTTGTTATTCCATTCTTTATTATTTATTATTGGAATATCCTATTGCATGCGGATTACGCTGACTGGTTCCATTCTTTATTATTACATTGGAATAACTTTGCATGCATGCGGATCTATCACATGCATGGTGATTCTTACATTATTCCATTCTTTATTATTACATTGGAATATCACATGCATGCGTGCGGATTACATCCATGCATGACACTGGTTCCATTCTTTATTATTACATTGGAATAACTTTATCTATGTGGATTATCACATGCATGGTGAATGATCCTTCGTATTCATTCCTTATTAAATTGTGGAAATGATGCATCTCATGTGGATTCTGCATGGTGAGTGAAAATCCATTTGCGATTTCATATATTCTATGATACTCATTTGGTTAAAGTTTTGGCTTCTATACTCCATGAAATTAGTAGAATATCACGGATATTTGCGCTTCATCCGATATCTTTTCATGGAAATATTCTTACGAGCATTCTTGAATTTTACTCCAAAGCGATATCATGTTGACAATTTGGGCGTAATTGATTTCAAGATAAATTAACTTATAAATCTTTAAAATTTATTCTTGAACTTGTTTTATTGAATTATTATGTCATTGTCATCATCCTCATGCTTATATATTGTGATGAAAGTCATCTTTGGCTTACGTGCATAGATGGACTTGGTATGATTATGACCGAGGATTATTAGGTATAATCATGACTGTAATGTTATAAATGATGTGGTAAAAGTCCTCGATGCTTTGTAGTGCATTGATGGGCGATTTTTGGTATGATTATGACCAGGATTATTCGGTATAGTCATGACCATTGATGATTTAATGAATATCCTTGGCGTAGTAGTGCGGGGATGACTTCGATGATGTGGTTTATTTATTAAGTTGAGTCTCGTGATAAAAATTGATGAAAACATTTTAAATCATAGAAGATAGTAGATATCATGCTCTACTTGACTCTTCTAATGGATTGCTTATTCATTTGCGATTAAACTTGATGTCTATTGTATTTTATCGGTTTAACATTGTTGAAGACTAATGATAATTTATTACGCATTATCTTAGTCATAATATTTCTTCTTGGGCTAGTTGAGCTCACCCTTTCTTTCATTTGTTCTCTTTAGGAAATGAGAGCGTGGCGGGACTAGTCGGGGAGCGGAGTGATGGTCAGGATGATAGCATTAGTAGTCCTCACTATTACATTAAATAGTGTGACAATAAATGTAATGAGGACTCCATTGAGTGTGGATATTGTCTAGATGACAATATTCTTATTAAAACTCTTAGATTATGTTTTGTCGTATTTTACATGATTTGTTGTATAATTAAGTTGTATTTGAATTTTGTACCATGTATTTGGCGACTCAAGATGGGTGATGTATACCTATTTTGGGGGCGTCACGGTTAGTATCAAAGCTTAGGGATATGATCCTGGTTGAGATGTGAGACAAGAACTAGGAGGGAGGCGGGGAATTCCTTATTAGTATGACCTACCTAAGTTTATTTGGTATTTAATTGGTCGGTCGGAGTATAGGGATAATATGTGATATGTTAATTAACCCTTGTTTTGTGGCGATGTTTGAAAATGGCATCCAAAAATGTTGAGATAAACAATGAAGCACATGAGGCCGTTGAGTCACCACAGTTAATGCCGGGGATAATGTGCAGCAGGGAAGACAATAATCCTCATGTAAACAATAACACAGATGAAATGGTGAGCGATGGGATGTTCGGAGGCTTTATGCAATTCATGCAACATCGGTCGGTAGCGGCTCTGTCCAAAATCTGCGGTGGAAACAACGACAACTCTCGGACGGTCACCTATTAAGCGATTCAAGGAGCTGGGACCACCGGAGTTTTTGGAGAGCAAAAACCACTTAAAGGCGGAGGCGTGGATAAAGCGGATCAACAAGATATTTGATGTCTTGGGATGCTCAGGAGCAAAAGGTTCCTTTTGCCACCTTCATGTTGCGAGCGAGGCGGCGATTCTTGGTGGGAATCGCGTAAAGCGTACTCAACTTTGCCGCACTCAAAATGTCTTGGGAGAAGTTCGAGAGCTGTTCAATGACAAGTACTTTCACGAAAGTATTAATCACATGAAGGAGGTAGAGTTCATCAAGCTTGAGCAAAACAATATGACCATGGCGCGATCTGAAAGCTAAGTTTGCGAGTTGTCTCGGTTTGCGTCCCACTTGGTTGATAATGAGGAGAGAATGGCGGATGTTTCTAAGAGGTTTGAAACCCGAGATACGTCGATACCTAATTTCTCACAAAAGCTGTTTTGTATTGGATGTTGTGAATAGGGCTCGATTATTGGAAGCGCGATAATGAGTCAACCCAACCAAGAGAGAGCAATAAACAAATCGATAATACCGATGGTAGCGATCATCGAAGCGGTGACAACAAGCGTGGAGGAATCAACATGCGAAAATGATAATCACTTGATGGGTAATCATGGCCATGACAATAAGAGTGGACATTTCAAGAAGAGGAGATTCAACAAGGATGGAAAGACGTCAGCACCAGCACCTGTTGTTAAGGAAGGAGAACGACCACCGGTCGTATGTTACAAATGTGGAGGGGAAGGACACATAAGTCAAAGCGCGCGATCACGATCAAAGCGTGTTATAATTGTGGAAAAGAAGGTCACCTAGCCCGATTTTTGTCGTGCACCAAAGTCAAGTCCAAGTGGGATGGAGGCATCAAAGGTGTCCCGAGACAAGACAAAACCGGTAGTTCAAGGAGGCGTTTGTCGTAACCTCCCAAAAAGCGAGGAATCGAAGCGAGGTGATCACGGGTAAGCTAATCATAAACTCTAGCGAAGTTTATACTTTATTTGATCTGGGTTCTACCCATTCCTTTATTTCTCTACTTGCGCTCAACGTTTAAATTTGACTCAGGAGAAATTAGACTTTGACTTATCTGTTGAAACTCCATTGGGAGAAACCTTCATTACATCCACGGTTTATAAGTCTTGTTTGATTCAAATCGGTAATACTTACGTTACTGTCGATCTTATTTCTTTGAAAATACTTGCATTTGATGTGATTTTAGGGGTTGATTGGTTAACTACTCATCATGCTAAAATCGATTGTTTTAAATAAGGTTGTTAGCTTTCATATTCTAACCAACCTACCTATTATGCGAATTCAAACAACCAAACCACTAAAATCAATCAACTTGTCATATCAAGTCATAAAGCTATTAGTTTATTGAAAAATGGATGTCAAGCTTTCTTAGCCCATATCACGGTTTAAATAAAGATACGTCGATTTGAATGATATTTCTATTGTTAATAAATTTCTGACGTATTCCACGAAGAACTTCACAGCCTACCCCGGGCGTGAAATTGAATTTTGTATCGACCTTGAATCCGTTACAAAACCCATTTCAAAGCCCCATGTCGAATGGCTCTATTGAACTTGAGGAGTTAAAAACCCAACTACGAGGAATTGTTAGACATCGGTTTCATTAAATCTAGTCGTCTCCTTGGGGTGCTCTCTGTTACATTAAGTGAAGAGAAGAAAGATGGAAGTATCGACTTTGTATTGATTATCGGGAGTTGAATCATGTCACCATCAAAAATAGGTACCCGTTGCCTCGCATTGATGACTGTTTGACGATTTGCAAGGAGCCAAATTCTTTTCAAAGATTGATCTTCGTTTCAGGATATCATCGATTGAAGATTAAAAGCGATGACATTCAAAAGCTTGCTTTTAGAACTTCGATGCGGGCATTATGAATTCCTAGTCATGTCTTTTGGATTGACTAATGCTCTATTTTGCCTTCATGGATATGATGAGCCAAGTATTCAAGGAATATTTGGATCACTTTGTGGTCGTCTTTATTGATGACATCCTCATATACTCCAAAACCCACGAAGACCATGAGCAACACTTGAAATTTGATACTCCAAAAGCTTCGTGAAAACAAGCTTTATGCCAAGTTGAAGAAATGCGAGTTACGGCTTGAGGAAGTTGCATTCCTTGGGCACGTGATATCAAATCATGGAATATCTGTTGACCCGGCAAAGATTGAAGCAATTCAAAATTTGGGAGCAACCTAAGTCGATGGCCAAAATCGTAGCTTTCTCGGCTTATTTGGTTATTATCGGAGATTAAGTGAGAAGGGTTTTCTCGAATCGCTACTCCATTAACTTCGGTGACTCGAAAAGATACAAAATTTGGTTGGAGCGAGGAATGTGAAAAGAGTTTTCAAGAACTCGAGAGGAGACTCATTTAAAGCACTTACGACAATACCATTTGCTCTCGAGAGGATTTGTCATCTCTGATGATGCTTGAGCAAAGGGTTAGGATGTGTTCTCATGCAACATGGGAAAGTCATAGCCTATGCCTCTCGACAACTCAAAAGAATATGAGAGGAATTATCCTACTCATGATCTAGAGTTAGCGGCGATCATTTTTTTTACGCTTAAGATTTGGAGGCATTACACATATGGAGAGAAGTGGAGATCTATCGGATCATAAAAAGCCTCAAATATTTCTTCACTCAAAAGGAACTCAACATGCGGCAATGACGATGGCTTGAGTTGTTGAAAGATTATGATCATACCATCCAATACCATCTTGGAAAAGCGAGCGTAATAGGCGGCGCATTGAGTAGAAGATCATATCAGATGATGTGCAGTGTGCAATATTGTCAACATAAAGACCCATTTTGTATGACTTGGAAAGGATGGAAATAGAGTTAAAGACTCCGAGGGACCCATGTGATGATGGCGAATATCTGAGTGGAACCAAGACTTTAATCGATAAAGTTAAAATTGCTCAAACTACGGACACTGGAGGCGATGCGTATGAAGAAGAAAGTGCAAGAAGGTGCTATTTAGGAAGCAAGAATCGATGAAGAAGGAATACTTGAGTCAACTCCGGACTTTGTGTTCCTAACGATTACGACTTGAAGTATAAAATCATGATGGAGCGCACAACACACCGCAGTTTTGCAATCCATCTTGGGAGTACCAAAATGTATCGTGATCTTGACATACATTTTGGTGGAGCAATATGAGAGAGAGAGATAGGGGGGTTTATCTCAAGGTGTCTAACTTGTCAGCGAGTCGGGTGGAGCATCAAGTGCCAAAAGGTCCATTACAACCACTTGAAATTCGAGAATGGAAGTGGGAGCACATTACCATGGATTTTATTCTTTAGTCTTCCCAAGGTTTCTCAAGGCATAGATGCGATTTGGGTCATTGTTGATAGATTGACCAAGTCTGCTCATTTCTTCTGCCAATCGAAAACTTTTACACTTGAGCGTCTTGCTAGTATGTATATAAATGCGAGATTGTAAGATTGCATGGTATGCCGTATCCATAGTTTACGATCGAGACCAAGATTCACTTCAAGATTTTGGGTTAGTTTGCAAAAAGCTATGGGCGCAGTTTACGATTTAGTTCAACATATCATCCTCAAAGCGGATGGGCGATCGGAAAGGACTATTCAAACTCTTGAAGATTTATTAAGACTCTGTGTCCTTGACTTCAAGGAAGTTGGGACAAGTTCTTACCATTGGTGGAGTTTTCCTACAACAATAGTTATCAAACAAAGTATTGGCATGGCTCCATTTGAGGCGTTGTATGGAAGAAAGTGTCGTTCTCCGGTATCTTTGGGATGAGGTGGGTGAAACAATGTTGTTGGGATTTGGATTTGATGCGTATGACTACGGAAAAGATTCAAACGATCCGAATGACGTATAAAAAAACCTCACAAGATCGACAAAAAGAGTTATCTTGATCTTCATCGAAAAGGCGTGGAATTCAATATTGGAGATCATGTGTTGTTACGTGTTGCTCCATGGAAAGGAGTTACAAGATTTGGAAAGAGAGAAAGCTCAATCCTCGATTCATTGGCCCATTTTAATCCTCGATCGAGTAGGAGCTGTGGCTATATAGACTAGCCTTTTACTGCCAAGTATGTCTCGTGTTCATAATGTTTTTCACATATCTATGTTACGTAAATATGTGAAAGACCGAACCATATTATTGAATTAGAACCGAGACGAGATATAGGAAGATTTAACGTATGAAGAGTTACTGTTAAAATCTTGGATAAGAAGGATCATATTCTACGCTCTAAAGTTATACCTCAAGTCGAAAGTTTTGTGGAGAAACCACGATGTGGAGGAAATGACACAGGAGTTAGAATGCGAGATGAAATCAAGGTATCCTCACCTCTTTGACATACCGGTACACCCTAATTTTTGAGGATGAAATTTCATAAGAAGGGAGGTTGTAAGACCCCAACTTTTATGAATAAAGAATAATTTTCTCGAAATATATTTTTGAATATTATGGTGTGGATTTGATATAATGTTATAGTTGTGGGTAATATTTACAAATTTTGCAAAGTAAGCAAGTGGTTATATAATATTAGATTGGTGGGGAATATTCATTTTAACGAGGGAATATTAATGCGACGACACAATCATTAGTGGACCCCACAGCGGAAGTATTATAAGTAGTTAGAAAATGACATAATTATCTTTTTAAAAAATAACGGCGGAAGTTTTACCGTAAAACTGTTGAACTACCCGGTAGTAAAGTAAATGCGATGTCTGGCGTGGTTGCATAGTAGCACACGGTATTTGATTATTGATGCTTACGTGAGAAGTCACTCGAGTTATACTCAATTATTACTACGATAATTGTTTGCATCATATCTCTCGTATTATTGATTCGATTATTGTCACGATATCATCATCGCATTATATGATATATTATTAAATCAATAATTGAGACGACAAAGTTATTCATATTATTAAATTGCAATATTTACAATGTCTAGAAGTTACATCGAGGAGAGGTTTGGTCATCTAATTGCGCGCCAATAAGGAGAAATCCTTATCGGAAAGCCCCCTTTTTCCTAGGAACGACCTGGTTGTTAAATATTGTGAGTTATAATATTAATGATGAATAAGTTCGTGTTGATTAAAGATGAAATTGATAGTTCCATTGTGTTGGAATTATTAGTGTTAGTGGAAATCGACATTTATTTGATATTAATTGATGTCTGGAAGTTATACTGACCAGTCGGGTAATTAATCGGATAAATGAGCAATTAATTGCTATTAATTCACATGATTATAACTATTTGTTCACATGTGTGTACTATTGATTCACATTCTTGTACTATTAGGGGAGTTGGTGCAAGATTGATAATACTTGCATGACTAAGTTAAAAATGGAGGTATAGATGGAGGTACTATCTTTGTAATTAAGTATTTTCACATGATTATAACTATTGATTCACATGATTGAACTATTGATTCACATTATTTACTATTAGGGGAGGTGGTGCAAGTTTGATAATACTTGCGGGACTAAATTAAAAATGAAAGAAAAGTTGAAGGTATTGTCTTTGTAATATTTGAGCCCCAAAACGTGCAATTATCAAAACTATATTTTCTTATAAATAGAAGCTCATTCTTCCTTCATTTCTCACCAATTCACTAAAGCTATAGAGCAATTATTATAGAGAAAATTATAGAGAGAAAGAAGAAGAAGTCTGCTACCTCTACTATCCGATATCCGATTTCTTTCTAAGGTAAGGGTATTATTTCTTTACGTATTCATGAAGAGAGCTTACATTATTCCATTCTTTATTATTATGTTGGAATAACTTTGTATCTATCTGAAATATCGCATACATGGTGAAATTCTTACATTATTCCATTCTTTATTATTATGTTGGAATAACTTTTATCTATCTGAATCTCTGCATACATGGTGAAATTCTTACATTATTCCATTCTTTATTATTACATTGGAATATCACATGCATCGTGTGATTTACGCTGAGACTGGTTCCATTCTTTATTATTACATTGGAATAACTTTTATGCATGCGATCTATCGCATACATGGTGAATTCTTTGTTATTCCATTCTTTATTATTACATTGGAATATCACATGCATGCGGATTCTGCTTAGACACTGGTTCCATTTTATTATTATTATTGGATTGGAATAACATGCATCTGCATGCGGTTATCACATGCATGGTGAATTCTTACATTATTCCATTCTTTATTATTACATTTGGAATATCACATGCATGCGATTCGGATTCTTACATGACACGGTTCCATTCTTTATTATTACATTGGGATAACTTTTATACATGTGGATTATCACATGCATGGTGAATGATCCTTCATATTCATTCCTTATTAAATTGTGGAAATGATGCATCTAAGTGGATTCTGCGTATGGCGGGTGAAAATCCATTTGCGATTTTCATATATTCTATGATACTCATTTGGTTAAAGTTTTGGCTTCTATACTCCATGAAATTAGTAGAATATCACGGATATTTAAACGCTTCATCCGTATCTTTTCATGGAAATATTCTTACGAGCATTCTTGAATTTTACTCCACAAAGCGTATCATCATTTGACAATTTGGGCGTAATTGATTTCAAGATAAATTAACTTATAAATCTTTAAAATTTATTCTTGAACTTGTTTTATTGAATTATTATGTCATTGTCATCATCCTCATGCTTATATTGTGATGAAAGTCATCTTTTGGCTTACGTGCGTAGATGGACTTGGTATGATTATGACCGAGGATTATTCGGTATAATCATGACACGTAATGTTATAAATGATGTGGTAAAAGTCCTCGATGCTTTGTAGTGCATTGATGGGCGAGTTTTTGGTATGATTATGACCGAGGATTATTCGGTATAGTCATGACCATTGATGATTTAATGAATATCCTTGGCCCGTAGTGCGAGGGATGACTCGATGATGTGGTTTATTTATTAAAATTTGAGTCTCGGTGATAAAAATTGATGAAAACATTTTAAATCATAGAAGATAGTAGATATCATGCTCTACTTGACTCTTCTAATGGATTGCTTATTCATTGCGATTAAACTTGATGTCTATTGTATTTTATCGGTTTAACATTGTTGAAGACTAATGATAATTTATTACGCATTATCTTAGTCATAATATTTCTTCTTGGGCTAGTTGAGCTCACCCTTTCTTTCACTTTTCTCTCTTGAGGAAATGAGAAGCGTGGTCGGGACTAGTCGGGGAGCGGAGTGACGGTCCGGATGATAGCATTAGTAGTCCTCACTATTACATTAAATAGTGTGACAATAAATGTAATGAGGACTCCATTGAGTGTGGATATTGTCTAGATGACAATATTCTTATTAAAACTATTATTTTTGTCAAACTCTTAGATTATGTAATTAAGTTGTATTTGAATTTTTTACCATGTATTTGGTGACTAAGATGGGTGATGTATAATTTGTATATTTTTTTTTTTTTCAATTTTGTACCATGTATTATGAAGGGCGACTCAATCACGATGGGTGATGTATACCTATTTTATTTAGAGTGGGCAATCCATTAGTCTCGGGAACCATGTTGCTTGACACTTCTCCTTGAGGGTGATTGATGATGGCGTTGAAAAGTTATCCCACCTGGTTCTCAAGATTTTGAATCGACATCTCCTGACTATTCGTCTGCTCCTCAATCAAAACCATGAACTTGGAAATAAGTCCTTCCATATTTAAAATCATTTCTTCTTCATGATTAGGAGCTTGAACTTGTAATTCAGGAGTGTATGATTGGCATGGAGCAAAAGGTTGGGCTAGATTGTCATCGCTCCATGAAAAATTTAGTGGATTCCCCCACTCATGATGATAATTACTAGAATATTCATAATTTTGGGGTAATCGCTGAAGTTGCCACTATATTGTAACAACTCGAAACTGATGGCGCATTGATGACTCGGATGGTTTCCACCACAATACTCACATATCACCGCTACACTTTGAATAAGTTGTGCTAATAAAGCATTAATCTTCCTTGAAAGTGTCCCAAATTGTACTGACAATTCATCGAGTCTATAATTCTCTGCCTCCCTTGACCAAGTCATTCTCGAATAGGGCCAATGATAGTCATAGTTGTCCATGGTACCTGAAAAGGAATTAGACTAGAGACAAAAATAAAATAAAATAAAAAACATTTAAATTAAGATTAATTTCATTGAATTTAATAATGACAAAATATTAAACTAATTTCCCCAGCAACGACGCCAAAAACTTGTTGCCTAATTTCTTAATAGCATTTTAACACGTAAGCATACACGTTCAATTATAATATTCAGCAAGCAAGGATATCGTTCCCACGAGAAAATAGACTAATATTTATCAATTACTAATTTCAATGCAATTAATCCTATCTTAAACTACGGAATATTGTTTGTGATTTAAAAATTAAACTTAACAAAACTAATAATTAAAATCAGAATTTCACAAGAATAACTGCAGATTTAACAGGTTAAGATTACAACTTCCCTTGGTATTTTATTTAAACCAATTTACTTTCCATTTAAATCAATTAATTAATATGAATCATTATCCAAGAATGTTTTATAATATTCGCGCACTTTTTCTAAAAACACATGAACAATCCTCCTAACTCTGATCCTTAAGACAGAGAATTACAAGGAACACCCTAGTTAATTAATTCACTATATTCCTATGTGAATTAAGTTAATTAGGGTTTTACGCACAAATTCTTTCAATGGATACAAAAGACACATAAGTATATTCCTATCCTATATGCTAATCATATTAACCCTATTCAGATTATATGAACAGATGTTATCATATCCAGATCTCAATCTATACTCCATCTTCTAATTTTATATAGATTATCACAGTAACTGTTGGCCAAACAATTAATCAATAAGCAAAAGATATAATAAACAATTCAATAAAAACCAACTTTCATTTAATGGGAAGATTTAATTTAAACTACATACCAAGTTCCATTGCAATCTTAATGAAAATTTATTCAATAATAATAATAAAGAAAAACATCATCCATATTAATAATCCAAACATCCCAGATAATTATAAAAGATAAAAATAGAGAAGAGAAGAAGAAACTATGAATTTGCTCCAATACTGTTTCTTTGATCTTCAGCCCTTGCAATCCTCCTTCGTGTTTTTCATCGTTGTCCTCTCTGCAAATCTCTTGAAAAATTAAGTGATACGTCTTTTCTAAAGTCTTTTCCTATTTGTATTGGTCTCCGCCCTCATTCAGATTTCTTTTTAGCTTCAAAAACCCACTCAGCAGTAGAAAAATCCCTCTCTAGCCGAACATGAGCGCCTAGGCGCTCAACCCAGGTCATTTCCAAGGGCCTAAGCGCTTGACCAGGACCACGTAATTATAAAAATGCCACTCAGCTCTATTTTAAATGATATTTGATCTTTTTCTTCTCCCAAATGACCAATCTGTCCCTCCAGCTCCAACCTACAAGAAATAAACACAAAACACATAAAAAGATACTAAAAAACAATTAAAGATAACAATAATTAAGTTTAATAATATCGGATTCATAGGTATAAAACCTACTCATCTTAAATTCTATCTCTCTCCTATGTACTTCCCCTTGACTACTGATCAAGGTTTCTATTTATATTAAATATTTAACGTAATAGGATTAGTTATAATTTCTCGAAGAACCGGAGATCAAGGAGCAAGGAGCACTTGAAGACCCGTTTGTAATAGAGCCCGAGTTTAAATGTAATAGTTATATTTAAATGTTAATTCTTGCATCATAGGGTTTGACCTTTTAGTTCACTTGGTGGCTCTAGTAAACCAAACTAGAATAAAAGTCCATAAACAATCCGGGTAGAATATAATATTCTATATATGTATGCTAATATTATAAATATAGTATATATTATGCAAAAATGCTTCGCATCTTTAATAATATAACGCATATTTTATATATATATATATATATATATATATATATATATATATATGTGTGTGTGTGTGTGTGTGTGTGTATGCGCGTTAAACAAGATGAGATAATTAATAACAAACCCCTCAAAGAATTTAGATTAAGTCCTAAGCGTTCAAACATATTTGGAATATCGAACATTGCCTTCTAGCATGATAAAATTAATAAAGTATTAAATATTTAATATCAGTTTGTTGTGTCACCACAAGGCAAGTATTAAATATTTAAGATATTAATTTATCACATTTAATGCTTATAAAGAAATTTGAACAATGTTGTTTTGTTGTGTCACCACAAGGATGATGTTTTTCTTTTATGAATATATGGAAGTGCTAGGTTGGACTTAACTTAGATAATTTTGATTTGGATATGCCACCATTTAATCAAAATAATCTAAGAGACAAAAGATAAGGAGCTACATGATGATGTAATTGACAAAGAGTTGTCTACCTATTTATATATATAGTTTGTTGTGTCACCATAAGGCTATATATATTTGAAATGAGATCCTTATTCTCACTAGCAAAAAATTTAATTAGATTTTGCCGAAATATATAGATGAGGGTAATATAGTTTGAAGAAAATAGTAGGAGATACCAATATAAAATAAGACCTAATTTATTTTGGTAAAATAAATTAATTAAATGAATGTTTGCTAAGAATGTTATTTTTTCACATGCAGAAATTTGAAAATGTCATACTCAATAATTTCACTGCGAAGCATACTTGATGCTAACAAACTGACAGGACCGAATTACACGTTTTGGTTAAGGAATCTGAGAATAGTTCTCACTGCTGAAAAGATTTCTTATATACTAAATTTGCATGTCCCTGCAAATGTTGTAGAAAAAACATCTGAAGAAGAGATCGCTACTTTCAAAAAGTGGAAAGATGATGCATCTGTGACTCAATGCATCTTGCTCGCATCCATGAGTAACGAGCTTCAGCGTCAGCATAAAACTGTTGATGCTCCTACTATACTGCTGCACCTTCAAGAGCTGTATGGTGAGCAAAGTAGGACTGCTAGATATTAAATATCTAAGGAGCTCTTCCGATCTCGGATGACCGAGGACACTGCTATTGAGACTCATGTCTTAAAGATAATTAATCTGATTGAAAGTCTTGGACAACTTGGGTTCGTCATGGATGGGGAGTTAAGTCAAGATTTAGTCTTGCAGTCACTCCCTAACACCATCTCACAATTTGTTGTGAATTTTCACATGAATAAGTTAGATGTCAACTTGCCTGAATTACTTAACGTATTGAAAAATGTTGAAGGTCACTTCCCATCTAAGAAGGACTATGTCTTAATAGTGGATGATTCTTCCAAGAAAAGGAAGAGGCCCAAGGTATCTTCTGAAAAGAAGAAATCTAAGAAGGCTAAGGGTAAGGCGAAAGTGAAGGATAAAAAAAACCTGATCCAGCTGGTAAAGGAATTTGCTTCCATTTCAATAAGCCGGTCACTAAAAGAGGAACTAGAAGGATTATCTTGCGAAGAAAAAGCAGAAGAAGCTTGGAGAAGCTTCGACTCCTAATCAATGTTTGTTCATGATTGAAATTAATTTTTCTGAAAGTCAAAGTTCTACTTGGGTATTGGATACCGGCTGTAGTTCTCATATATGTAATAATATGAATGGACTGATTAGAAGTAGAAAGCTGAACATGGATAAGGTCATCCTACGAGTAGGAAATAGAGCAAAAGTTGTTGCATTAGCTATAGGGACTTATTATTTAGCATTGACTATGGGCAAAACAATTAGCTTAAATAATTGTTATTTTGTTCTGAATATCATAAGAAACATTATTTCTATTTCTATATTAGATATGGATGGTTTTGACATTATAATAAAGAACAACAATTTTTCTATTTATAATAAAAATGTTTAATATGGTATTAGAAAATTGCAAAATGGACTTTACATACTTGACATGCATGAAAATATACTTCAAAGTGAACAAACTAATAAAAGGAAAAGAGATGATGTTAATTATACCTACATGTGGCACTGTAGACTCGGTCATATTAATGAAATAAGATTATCCTAGTTACATAAAGATGGACTCCTAGAGCTATCGGATTATGAATCATATCCAACTTATGAATCTTGTCTCATGGAAAAAATGACTAAATCTCCTTTTAGTGGAAAGGGAGAAAGAGTTACAGAGTTGTTAGCATTGGTACACATAGATGTATGTGGGCCTATGACAACGACTACATGAGGAGGGTATTCTTATTTTATTACATTCACTGATGATCACTTAAGATTTGGATATGTGTATTTAATGAAATACAAATCTGAATCATTTAAAAATTTCAAAGAGTTCAGAAGTGAATTAGAGAAACAAACTGGCAAAAATATTAAGATTCTTTGATCAGATCGAGGTGGAAAATACTTAAGCAGTGAGTTTCTCAATTGTCTTAAAGAAAATGGTATAATCTCACAATGGACTCCACCAGGGACGCCACAGCTCAATGGTGTATCTGAAAGGAGAAATCAAACATTTTTGGACATGGTTCGTTCCATGATGAGCTTTACCGATCTTCCAGTTTCCTTCAGGGGATATGCCCTAGAATCGGATGAATACCTACGCCTGCAAATCCGTCCCTAAGACCCCATATGAGTTATGGACAGGGAGGAAACCAAATCTTAAGCATGTTAAGACTTGGGGTTGTCCAGCTTATTTCAAAAAGTTTGAAAACAATAAGATACAGACTAGATCTGACAAGTGTAGATTTGTGGGATACCCTAAAGAAACATTAGAGTATTATTTCTATCATCCAACTGATCAAAAGGTGTTTGTTACGAAACATGATGCCTTCTTGGAAAAAGAGTTTATCCTTGAAGGGGTCAGTGGGAGTAAGATATATCTTAAAGAAGTTCAAGAACTACAAAATACTACGGATCAAAATTAGGTACCTAACCAAGTGGAAGATTCTATTGTACCACACCCTATTTGTAAATCTGGAAGAGTACTGAAGATACCTAATAGGTATGGATTCGTCATAGAGGATGAAGATAAGGTATGCATCATAAATGATGATGACCCATTGAATTATGAACATGCTACGAGTAGTAAAGACTCAGAGAAGTGGCTAGAAGCCATGAAATCCGAGATGGACTCCATGTATGAAAACCAAGTATGGACTTTGGTTTCACCACCTGAATCCATTAAGCTTATTGGGTGTAAATGGGTTTTTAAAAAGAAAGACTAGAGCATACGACAAGGTAGAGACCTATAAGGCCCGTCTGGTTGCAAAAGGTTTTAAACAAAGGCAAGGAGTTGACTATGATAAAACGTTTTCATCAGTAGCGATGCTCAAGTCTATTCAAATTTTACTTGCAATTGCAGCTTACTACGACTACAAAATCTAGCAGATGGACGTGAAAACAACATTCCTCAATGGGAAACTTGAGGAGGATGTGTATATGATACAGCCAGAGGGATTTGTTTCAGCAGTTGGAACAAATCAAGTTTGTAAGCTGCAACGATCCATTTATGGATTAAAGCAAGCTTCTCGTAGATGGAACATCCATTTTGATGAGGTAACCAAAGAGTTTGATTTTATCAAAAATGAGGATGAACCATATGTGTACAAGAAGGTAAGTGGGAGCGCTATTTCATTCCTTGTATTATATGTTACCGATATATTACTGATAGGGAATGATATTCCTATGCTACAATTGATAAAAATCTGGTTATCTAAACACTTCTCCATGAAGGACTTGGGAGAAGCATCCTATATTTTGGGGATAAAGATATATAGAGATAGATCTAAAATGATGCTCAGCTTATCCCAAGGTACGTACATTGACTCAATGCTAAAGAAGTTTATCATGGAAGATTCCAAGAGAGGTCTCATGCCGATGAGCAATAAAATACATCTCTCCAAGAAACAGGCCCCAAAGACACCTGAGGAGAGAGACCGTATGAGTAAGATTCCTTATGCTTCAGAAATAGGATCTATCATATACGATATGATATGTACTAGATCGGATGTCGCTCATGCACATAGTGTAACAAACAAATATCAATCGAATCCTTGAGAAGAGCACTGTAAGGCAGTGAATAATATCCTAAAGTACTTACGAAGAACTAAGGATGTATTTCTTGTCTACGGTGGGTCTGAATTGTAACTCGAGGGCTACAAAGACTCAAGTTTTCAAACGGAACAAGATGACAGTAAATCCTTTTCGGGGTATGTTTTTACCTTAAACGGTGGCGCAATGAGCTGGAAAAGTTCTAGGCAGCAAACAGTTGTTGATTCAGTGACAGAGGCAAAGTACATAATTGCAAGTGAAGATGTAGAGGAGGTTGTTTGGAAGAAGAAATTCATAACCAAACTTGGTGTGGTTCCTAGCATTAGAGGACCAACACCTTTATTCTGTGACAACACCGAAGCTGTTGTGCAGGCTAAGGAACCCATCAAAAATCCAAACATGTGTTGCGGCTCTTTTATTTGATTAGAGAAATCATTGAAAGAGGAGATGTCACCCTAGAGCGTGTGGACTCTCAAGACAACATTGCAGATCCATTTACTAAAGCGTTTACAACAGTTTGATCGTCACTTAGAGAAGATGGGTATTGAGATACCATGGTGATTGGCTTTAATGTAAGTGGAAGATTGAAAATACTATGCATACAAGGAAATCATGTATGATTGTAAAGCATATACTTGGTAAAAAATCTTATTCATTTATTAAAGGTATTTAATTTATCTACATGGTGTTGTTTAATAATATGTGATAAACCCATAGTTTTAAGCAATGCTTTTAAAATCATGATGAGATTATGCTAATGAGATCTAAATTCTTAGATAACTTAAAACTAAAATTGTTCCCAATCGTTGGATTACTAAAAAGGGGATTAGTGAATCCGAATATATTGGTACATACGTTGTTTGCTCATTGGATGAGGATGATTGATCTCATGATCATTTTTGTGGAGACACTAAAGCAAGTATGTAGGTGCTTATTGGAGAATAAGTTCACTGAACGTGGCTCACTAAGGAATACCTAATAAAGTTTTATATGTCTGTCAATATAAATTCATGTAGTGATAGTAGTACAAGTGATCTTTGGACTTGAGATCATCATAGTATCTCGTGTATAATAAATTATACTTTGACTTATTCCTTAAGACCATTAGGATATATCAAAGGGTATGCTTGGGTGTAATAAGTTATATATAGTGATAATGAATGATCAATAAAGAATCTACCACTTCTAGTAAAAAAGACAAATATCCTATGTGATTCGATAAATGACAATCTAAGAATTCTTGATCAAGGTGGAATGAAATTAGAAATTAGTTTCTAATTTGTATTTATTCGGAGTTGTGCATTTGGGTATCGAAATACATATAATTAAATAAAATAAGGTTTGACAGCAATTTCATGTCTTATAATTTATTGGGACATTGTATGGTGAAAGGATTGAATTGTACGAAAACTAGTTACTCAAAGGTTCTTTTATGATTAATGTTGAAATCTTTATTATCTAGAAATTTGTTGATTGCTAAGGAGGCTTATCCTTATTGTAAAATAAATATTATTTATTTAAATAGATTACTAGTTTAATTTATTTATTTAAATAAGATTAGAATTATTCTAATTGATTTATTTGCAACCAGTTTAATATGGAGAACTTAAAAGGTCACACCATAAAAGAAAGAATAATTATTTAAGAAGTTAATGACATAATCATAGCTTAATATTTATTATTTAATATTTTGGAAATATTAAATATAAATTAATAAGAGGAGGCTTATTAATATTATTACAATTAATATTATTTTAATTTCTAAAAAAGTTTGGGGATTAATTTAATATAAGTACTCTCATTTATTCATAATAAGTTTAGAGACAAATTAATTAAAAGAGTTTAATTAATTATCCACAATAAGATTAGGGAGCTTAATTAATTAAAGGAATTTAATTAATTAAATAAAACTCTATTTAATTAATTAAAATACTTTAATTAATTAGGCTTCCTAATCATATTAAAAATAATTAATTAAACTCTTTTAATTAATTTACCTCCTAATCTTATTAGGAATATTTGAGAGTACTTTTATTAATTAATTCCCAAACTCTTTTGAGAATTAAATAATAATAATAAGACTTCTCTTATTAATTTATATTTAATATTTCTAAAATATTAAATAATAAATATTAATCTATTTAATTTATTCTATCACCATAAATTAAATTAAATACACTAAACTTATTATAACGATTATGCCATTAATGTCTTAAATAATTATTCTGCTTTTTATGGTGTGGCTCTTTAGGTTCTCCATATTAAACCGATTGTGAATAAATCAATTAGAATAATTTTAATCTTATTTAAATAAATAAATTAAACTAATAATTTATTTAAATAAATAATATTTATTCTACAATAAGAATAAGCCTTCTTATCGATTAATGACTTTTCAGTTAATATAGATTTTAACTAATGCAAATTAGAATCTCCTTTCTAATTTTATTCTACCTTGGCCAAGGACTCCTGAGTTGTGATTTATCAAATCAAATAGGATATTTCTCTTCTTTTACTATAAGTGGTAGATTCTTTATTGATCATACATATCTCCATGTACAAATTATTATACCCAAGCATACCCTTTGATATACCCTAAGAGTCTTAAGAAATAAGTCAAAGTATAACTCATTATACACAAGATACTATGATGATCTCAAGTCCAATGATCACTGGTACTACTATCACTACAGGAATTCCTATTGAGAGGCAAGTAAAACTCCATTAGGTATTCTTTAGCGAGCCACGTTCAGTAAACTTATTCTCCAATAAGCACCGACATACTTGATTTAGTGTCTCCACACCAATATGAGATCAATCATCCTCATCTAATGAGCAAGCAACATATGTATCAATCTATCCGGATTCACTAATTCCCTTTTTAGTAATCCAAAGATTGGGAACAATTTTAGTTTGTGAGCTATCTTAGAATTTAGATCTCATTAGCATGATTATTATCATGATTCTAAAAGCATTGCTTAAAACTATGGGTTTATCACATATTATAAAATAACACTATGTAGAAATTAAAAGCCTTTAATTAAATAATTCTTTTATTAATAAATGAATAAGATTGTGCAAAGTATATGCTTAATCATCAAACATGATTAGCTTGTGTGCATACTACTTTCAATCTCCCACTTGCACTAAAGCCAATAGCCATGGTATCTCATACCCTTCTTCTCTAAGTGACGATTATCCTGTTGTTGGATAAGTTTTAGTTAATGAATATGTAATGTTGTTCTTGAGAATCCACTATCCCTATAGTGACTTCTCTTCTTTCAATTATTCTTCAATCAAATGAAAGTGCCGCAACACATGTTTAGATCCAAGATGAGACTTAGGAACTATTCCTAGTTCTGTAATGAACTTTTTATCCAAACAATTAACTTGCAGCTTCATTTATAGCTATATACTTTGTCTTTATCACTAAACCAACAACTGTTTGTTGTTTAGAACTTTTCCAATTCACTCCATCATTGTTCAAGGAAATGCTTTACCCTAAATTGGATTTGATGTTGTCTTGGTCAATCTAAAAAAAAACTTAAGTCTGTTAAGCCCTCTAGTTTTAATTCAGACCCACCATGAATCATGATCACATCCTTAGTACCAGTTAAGTAATTTTAAGATGTTTTTCACTGTCTTACAGTGATCTTCTCCAGAATATGACCGATCAATATTATGTATCGTACATTTCATTGCATACATGATAGTTACTCATGCGATCTCTCTTTTAGGAGTCTATGGGGACTATTAAGAGAGATAAACTTCAGGGCTCATCAACATGAGACATCTCTTGGAGTTTTTCATGCTAAACAACTTTAGTATCAAATGAATAAATGTTCCTTGGGTTAAGCCAAACATCCTTTTAAATCTATCTATATATATTTGTATCTCCAATTAATATACTCTTCCCAAATCATTCATGGAGGAATGTTTAGACAACTTTATATTTACTGATTGTAGCATTGGTATGTCATTCCTTATCCGTAGTATATCAACATATAATACTAGGAATATCACGACGATCCCACTGACCCTTTTGTACACATTAGGTTCATTCATGTTTTTGATAAAATTAAACTCTTTTGATTGTCTCATCAAAACGAATGTTCTATTTTTGAGAAGCTTGCTTCAATCCATTTCTCTGAGTGTCTACAACTCTTACCTCATCGTATGTAACTAGATCATCATCTTCTATGATGCGTACCTCATCATCTTCTATGATACGTACCTCATCGTCATTATCTATAATAAATCCATACCTCCTAGGTATCTTCGGTACTATTTCAGATTTACGATTTGGTTGTGGTACAATAGGTCTATCTACACCTTCCTCTTATTTGACTTATACTGCTTTGTAGTTCTTGAACTCTTCATGATCTATTATTCTCTCATTAGCCCCTTCAATGATAAACATTTTTATCTTAGAAGGCAGTGTGTTTCGCAACAAACACCTTTAGCTAAGTAGGATTATAGAGTATTTACCCTGAACATACTTTAGGATGTCCCACAAATCTACACTTGTCAAATCTTGTCCTAAGCTTATCCTTTGAAACTTTTTCACATAAACTGGACAACCCTTTATCTTAACATACTTAAGATTAGGAATCCTCCCTGTTCATAACTCTTATGGAGTCATGGGGTCATATTTTGAGGTTAACTTTTTTTTTTGTAGATATGCAACCATTTCTAGGGCATTATCCTAGAAAGATACTGGAATGTCGGTAAAATTATTATGGATCGCACTATGTCCAACAAGATACACCAATAAATTATTGCGTATCAGGAGGCGTCCATTATGAGAAAACCTTTTAAGATGATCTAGAAACTTATTGCACAAGTATTCCTTCCTCAATTCAATCAAAGAATCCTAATACTTTGCCAATTTATTTCACTTCTGAATTCTTTGATCCTTTCAAATGATTCAGATTTGTATTTCATCAAATAAAAATATTCAACTCTTTGAATGATCATCTCCTTTTCTTATACTACTTTGTTTAATTTGCAAAATTAGTTTCATGTAAACCAAGTATACAAAGTCCATTAAGTAATATTCTAGTTCTATATAAAAAATTATTATTATAAATAGAACAACAATTGTTCTTAAATATAATACCAAAAATTTTATTGTCCAACAACAAAATAGAAATAATATTTTTAACGAGAATTGGAATACAATAACAACTTATTGACTTAATAGACTTTCTCGTAGGCAATGCTAAACTATAAGTTCACATGGCTAATGCAACAATATTTGCTTCATTTCCCACACATATGATTACTTATCCTTTGTTTAGCTTTCTACTTATGTTTGGTTCCTTTTGGTGTCCAATTTATATAATGATAAATACGCGCAAGTGCACACAACCAATCAAGTAATAAAGAAGTAAGAAGAGTGTCGAACCCACAGGGAACAGTTACTAACAATTAATTTAATTACCAAGTTTTTATCAATTCAAATTCACTTAAACAGTCACTCTAGTTAATTTGTGAAATTGCTTTGATTAAAAGAAATAAAAACTAATTAACTAATAATTATTGATCACCAGATGATAAAGACATAGGAATACAATTTCCCCAATTGCTTTCCAATAATCCCCCTACCTTATTCCCTCTTAATTAATCCAATGAATTGATAACTAGGATTGCCTATCAATTTATTAACATCTTTCAATGATTAATAAAAAAGACATATTTCAATTATTTTGCTACTTTCGTGCAAGACACGTAAAACAGATTCATTAAGCATAAACTCCTAACAAAGTTATGCATGTCATACAAGTACTTTCGTCTTGTACACTATTATGTTATCATTAACAAGAATCAACAAATTCATACATTATTATATTCAAATCTAATCTAAGATTTCTTCTTTCAATTCCATCAAAGATATCCAATTAATTGCTAGCTAGATAATTAATACATTAAGCACAAAATATAATAATCAACTCAATAGGATCAACAAGTGAAAATAATGAAAATTGAATTATTAAGTTGCAAAAGGTTCCATTGTATCCCTAATTAGGAAATTAGTTCATCATCATAATAAAACTAAGAAGATCAAAATTAAATAGAATCATAATTACATATAATGAAATTAAGAGAAGAAGAAAAACTCTGTCGAGTAATCTCTAGTCTCTAAGCTTTAATATCCGTCTTATATGCCCTCCAATGATGTCTCCAACTCTCCAATAGAAGTGGCTCTCAATGAATTGTAGTCAAAAGTTTTAGAATCCAAGTTATAATCAAGTATTTATAGTTCTAAGAAACCCAAGCAAGTTAGGCAACTAACAATCATATTCTAGCTCAAATTGGACAATATAACACCCAAAACAGCTCTTTCCCCGCCGTCCAAAATGCCTAGCGCTACTCCTAGGCCATTTTTGGCGCGCCTCGCGCTATGCAATTTTCTACTGCGACGTCCTTTAGTAAAACAAACATAACTTTTTATCTAGGAGGAGTTACGGAGCCTGCCACCTATCAAATTGAAGATATCAACAATATCTTCAACTTTCAGTCTTTTAGAATTGAGATATAATGGTTGGATCAAGGTCGAAATTGGGCTTGAAATGACTGTTATGTAAATTACAAGCATGACAACTTTAAGCTTTGGTCTCTGTTGATAAAAAGGCCATAAGTCTTGCATCTGAACTCGGATTGGGATGATTCAAGATGTTTCAGAAAGATAAGAAGTAGATCTAAAATAAAATCTAAGTTCCAAGCCAAGAACATGTATCCAAATTTGCATTAAAATCCCTTCAACCTTCCCTTCTTGCATTTGCTTGAATATTGTACTCCAAAAGATGTCCATATTGCTTTTTTGGCTTCTTCATGCCAATGTCGTGCCATAACCTACTAAATAACACAAAAATGTAAGACCCCAACTTTTACGAATAAAGATGAATTTTTTCCCTCTAAATATCATTTTTGAATATTATGGTGTGGATTTGATTTAATGTTATAGTTGTGGGTAATATTTATAAATTTTGCAAAGTAATTAAGTTGTTATAAAATATTCGATTGGTCGGGGAATATTCATTTTATTAGGGAATATTCGTATGACGGCACAATCATTGGTGGACCCTACAACAAAATTATTGTCGGAGTTAGAAAATGACAGAAATAACTTTTTATAAAAATAATGGCGAAAGTTCTACTGTTAACTGTTGAAATACCCGGTGATAAAAGTACAATAATACGCGTGGTTGCATAGTAGCACACGGTATTGATTATTGATGCTTATGTGAGAAGTCACTCAGTTTTATTCAATTATTGCTACAGTAATTGCTGCATAGTATCTCACGTTATTGATTCAATTATTGCCATAATATTTATATTATTAAATCAATAATTGAGACGACAAAGTTATTCATATTATTATTTACATTATTGACAATGTCTAGAAAGTTCTATCGAGAAAAGGGGTTTGGTCACCTAATTGTGCGCCAATAAGGAGAAATCCTTATCGGAAAGCCCCCTCTTTCCTGAGAATGATCCGGTTGTTAATATTGCAAGTTATAATATTAATGATGAATGTTATTAAAAATATATTTTGTGAAGCCAAGTGAATTGAGATAAATAGAGGGGATTTTTATGAAGTATTTGTTGTAAGTTTGGCGTATTATTTGGACCACACTTACTTATTTTTCAAAACTATCGGTAGAAGTTATCTCAGTTTTATTATATATATATATATATATATATATTAAGGTTATGGGGGGGACAACATAATCACGGATGGGTTGTTTTTCTTTATTATATATATACATATATGGGAAAAATGTATATACACAGCTGTGTATTACACAGTAGGGCTATGGCGACAGATTTTTTGGGCAATAGCGACGGTATCGCTATAGCCAAAAAAAATCATCATTATAGCTCTACTTGTGTACACACATTGTATATATATATATATATATATATATATATATATATATATATAGAGAATAATAAGTTTTATTTTTTTATGAAAAATAAAATATATTATATTTTATTATGCATAGTGTTTGTATAGTGTGTGCATAGTAAAATCAGAAAATTTCATTCTGCGCCCGTGAAACTTTTCTACTGTGCGTCCAAATAGTGCCCTACCATTCTCCTATAAATAGGATGCTTAGTTTAGAATTAAAAATCACACCAGAATCAGAGAATTTTTCTTCTATAATATTCAACGTATTTTTTTAGAGTTTAAGAAAGCTTTGAGTATTGAAAACAGTGCAAGTTTTCTTCAAGAATATCCCCGCCCTACCAGTCAGAAATACTCTCCTTTTAAGGTAAGGGATATTATTTTTGTTCAATATTCGTAAGAAATAATATTTTCTTCCATACTCTGTAGTATGTAAGTAATATTATTTCATTTCAGATTCTGATTTCTACACTCATTTTGTTAAAGTACTGCTTTTATACTCCTTGAAATTAGTAGAATATCTTTGAAATTTACGCTTCATCGAGTATCTTTTCACAGAAGTATTATTCTGAACATTCTTAATAAATTTTAATCTTTTTATGCCAGGGTACTATTCACATGGTACTATTCCCTAAGTACTATTCAAGGGGTACTATCCACTCGTATACTATTCATGATAAAAATTAATTTTTTTCTGTCCAAATCATTTTTGATACAATATTATTCTTGAATTTTATTCCACAAAGCAGTGTCATGTTGACAATTTGGACATTATTGAATTCTGGATAAATTAAATTATAAATCTTTAAAATTTATCCTTTACTTTTATTTAATTGAATTTTTATATCATTGCCATCATCCTCAAGCTTATATTGTGATGAAAGTCATCTTTGGCCCGTAGTGCATAGATGGACTGTTGATTGGTATGATTATGACTATGTATCGGTATAATCATGACCTGTAATATTACAAACGATGTGGTAAAATTCCTCATTGGCCCGTAGTGCATTGATGGACAGTTGTTAGCATTATCATGACCACGGGTGATAATAACGAATATCATTGGCCCGTAGTGCATGGATGATTCGTGGATGTGATAATAATGAATATCCTTGGCCCGTAGTGCATGGATAATTCAGTGATGTGAATTATTTATTGAGTTGAGTCTCATCGATTAAATTGATGAAAAACTTTTAAATCATAGAAGATAGTAGATATCATGTTCTACTTGACTCTTCTAATGGATTGTTTATTCCGTTGCAGTTAAAGTTGTTGTCTATTGTATTCTATCAGTTTAACACCATTGAAGGCTAACGATAATTTATTCTGCATTATCTTAGTCATAATATTTCTTACTGGGCTAGTTGAGCTTACCCTTTGCTTTCATTGTTCTCTTCAGGAAATGAGAATATAGCTAGGACTAGTCAGGGAACGGAGTGATGGTCCGAGATGGTGGCTATAGTAGTCCTCACTATTCTATTAAATAGTGTGATAATAATTGTAATAAGGACTTAATTTGAGTTTGGATATTATCTACGAGACAATATTCGTGTTAAAACTCTCAGCTATGTTTTGTCATATTTTACACGACAGTTGTATAATTAAGTTTGTATTTGAATTCTGTATCATGTATTTGGCGACTCAGAATGGGTGATGTATACCTATTTTGGGGGCATCATAATTGGTATCAGAGCTTAGGGATATGATCCCTGGCTAAGATGTGAGACTAAAACTAGGAAGGGGGAGATTGGAAAATCCTTCGCTAGTATAACCTACCTAAACTTATTTGTTATTTAATTGGTCGGTCAGAATATAGGTATAATATGTGGCATGTCAATTAACCCTTGTTTTGTGGCAGTGTTTGAAAATGACATTCGAGAATTTTGAGATAAGCAATGGAGCACATGAGACCGTTGAGTCACCGATGATTAATAACAAGGACAATGTTCATCAGTGTGACGCCCCCAAAATAGGTATACATCACCCATCTTGGGTCGCCAGATACAAGGTACAGAATACAAATAGAAACTAATTATACAATAGTCGTGCAAAATACGACAAAACATAAATTGAGAGTTTTGATAAGAATATTATTATCTAGAAAATATCCACACTCAAAGGAGTCCTCAATACATTTATTGTCACACTATTTAACAGAATAGTGAGGACTACTAATACTATCATCTAGACCATCACTACATTCCCTGACTAGTCCCGGCTACGTTCTCATTTTCTGAAGAGAACAGTGAAAGAAAGGGTGAGCTTAACTAGCCCAATAAGAAATATTATGACTAACATTATGTAGAATAAATTATCATTAGTCTTCAACAATGTTAAACTGATAAAATATAATAAACATCAAGTTTAACTGCAGCGGAACAAACAATCTATTAAAAGAGTCAAGTAGAGAATAAAATCTATTATCTTTTATGATTTAAAAGGTTTTTCATCACTTTTATCACTGAGACTCAGCTTAATAAATAATCCACATCATCCCTGCACTACGGCCAAGGATATTCATTAGTATCACAACCACGAATTATCCATGCACTACAGGCCAAGGATATTCGTGTATTCATCAATGGTCATGATCATGCCAACAACTGTCCATCAATGCACTACGGGCCAATGAGGACTTTTACTACATCATTTGTAACATTACGGTCATGACTATACCGAATAATCCCTAGTAAAGTAGGTGCAAATTCTCCCAATTTGTGGCCTACCATACGATCGTTTATATAAATAGGCAATCATACCAAGTCCATCTATGTACTACAGGCCACAGATGACTTTCAACATAATATAAACATGAGGATGATGACAATGATATAAGAATTCAATAAGACAAGTTCAAGAATTAATTTATCCAGGAACCAATAACGTCCAAATTGTCAACATGATATTGCTTTGTGGAGAAAAATTCAAGAATGCTCAGAAGAATATTTTCATGAAAATATACTAGATGAAGTGCAAATATCCAGGATATTCTACTAATTTCATGGAGTATAGAAGCCAAAACTTTAACCAACTGAGTATAATAGAATATATGAAACTACAAATGGATTTTCGTCCGCCATGCGGTAATCCACGTATACAGATCATTTCCACAATTTAATAAGGAATAAATACAAAGGATCATTCACCATGCATGTGGTAATCCACATAGACAGGTTATTCCAACAGAATAATACAAAATGGAATAACAGAAGGATTCACCATGCGTGCGATAGATTGCCATGATATAGGTTATTCCCAACGAGAATAATAAAGAATGGAACCAGTCATGCGTAAACGCACGACGGGATATTCGACAAAATAATAAATAATGGAACCAGTCATGCATAAACGCATGCATACATGATATTCCAATAGAATAATAAAGAATGGAATAACAACGAAATCACCATGCATGCGATAGACCACCACGGACATGTTATTCAAAGCGAGAATAATAATTAATGGAACCAGTCAAGCGTAATAAGCAACCAACGGGATATTCCAACAAAATAATAAATAACGGAACCGTGTCATGCGTAAACGCATGCATGTGATGTTCCAACGAATAATAAAGAATGGAATAACGAAGAATTTCTCCATGTATGCGGTGCTTATTGTATAAAGTTATTCCAACATAATGATAAAGAATGGAATAACATAAGAATTTCACCAAGTATAAATGCAACCACGTATCTGAGGTTATACCAATGAGAATAATAAAGAATGGAATAACGAAGTTCTCTTCATGAATACGAAAAGAAATAATACCCCTTACTTAGTACAACAACTAATATCCCTTACCTTAGAAGGAACTGGATATAGGAGTAGTGAAGTAGCGAATACTTTTTCTTCTTTCTCTATAGTTTCTCTCTAGAGTTTCAAAGGATTAAAGAAATAATGAAGGAATGAGCTTCTATTTATAGGAGAATGGACTGAATAGTAACTAATTCATGAACGGTCCAGATTGATTTACTTTTAAACGGACGGTCCATATTGATTTACTATGCAGTATTAATAAAATATTCTAATAAAATAAAATATAATATATTCTATTTATAGTCTAATAAAATAAATAACTTTATAAAAGTATTCTGTTTTATATAAAATGATTTTACTATGCAAAATACTATGCGAGCACTATGCAAACATTATGCATAATAAAATATAATATATTTTAATTATTGTCTAATAAAATAAATAACTTTATAAAAGTATTCTATTTTATATAAAAAGATTTTCTTTATGTAAACACTATGCAGCACTATGCAAATACTATGCCTAATAAAATATAATATATTCTAATTATTATCTAATAAAACAATTAACTTTATAAAGATATTCTATTTTATATAAAAAGATTTTACTATACAAAATACTATGCATAATAGAATATAATATATTCTATTTATAGTCTAATAAAATAAATAACTTTATAAAAAGTATTACATTTTTTATAAAAAAGCTTTTACATTTTTATTACATTAATAATACTAATAAAACAATATATATATATATATATATATATATATAAACTTCCGTGACTTCATAAAAAGACACCTCAATATATTTAACAACATTTATCATCATTATTATAATTCACAATATTAATCGGCTGTGTCGTTCCCGTGAAAGAGGGGCTTTCCAATAAGGATTTTTCCTTATTGGCGTGCAATTAGGTGACCAAACCTCTCATTGCCAGAACTTCTAGACATCGTTAATATTGCAAATAATAATATTAATAACTCTGTCATCTCAATTATTGATTTAATAATATATAAAATATCAACAATAATTGAATCAAATAACGTGAGATACTTATGCAATAATTCTTCATAGCAATAGTTGAACAAAACTGAGTGACTTCTCACGTAAGCATCAATAATCAATACCGTGTGCTACTATACAACCACACGTATTACTGTACTTTTACTACCGAGTAGTTCAACAGTTTTAACGATAAAACTTCCACCGTTATTTTTCATAAAAATATTTACGTAGTTTTCTCGATCCGGCAATAATTCTATTATGGGGTCCACCAATGATTGTTAATAAATCGTCACGAATATTCCTGTTAAAATGAATATTCCCCGACCAATTGAATATTATATAACAACTTGCATACTTTGCAAAATTTATAAATATTACCCACAACTATAACATTATATCAAATCCACACCATAATTTTGAAAAAATATTTCGAGAAATTTAAATCTTTATTCATAAAATTTGGGGTCTCACAATCTCCTCTCCTTATGAAATTTTTCCCTCAAAATTTATGTACGTACCTAGTATGCCGAAGAGGTGAGGATTCCTTGACTTCATTTCAAATTCTAACTCTTGAGGTATATGTGACGCCCCCAAAATAGGTCCATTCCATCCAACCCATTCTGAGTCGCCAAATACATGGTACAGAAATAACTACAACTTTATTAATACATTTGTCGTGCAAAATACGACAACATATATACTGTGAGTTTAAATACAATTATTGTCTTCTAGACAATATACATACCCAAATAAATCCTCATCACAATTATTTATACATTATTTTACAAAAATGGTGAGGACTACTAAACAACTCTCTCTATAACCATCATTCCATACCCCGACCTTGTACTCGCTACATTCTCGCCTCCCGAGAAGAAAAATGGAACAAAAAGAAAAGGGTGAGCTCAACTAGCCCAGTAAAGAATATTATGACTAAGATAATATACAACAAATTATCGTTAGTCTCCAACAGGAAAATCTAATAGAATACAATAGACAACCCGGTTTTAAATCAATCTTCGCAATGAAATAATAATTCATTAGAAGAGTTAAGTAGAGAATGCAAACTACTATCTTCTATATATGAATTTAAAAGTTCATCGTCGATATTTTATCCCTGTAACATCAATTAATATATATCTGGAATCAGATATTCATCTTTGCATTACAGGCCAAAGATATTCATCAGTTGGTCATGTTCATCTAAACACCTGTTCATCTTTGCACTACGGGCCAAAGATATTCATCAGAAATCATTCATCTTTGCACTACAGGCCAAAGATATTCAATAATATCATCATTTAGGGTAGAGGATGATGAAAAATATTTTAAAGGAAACGAATCCAGTGAAACAAAAGAACAAATATTAAGGATTCGTATTTTAAACAATCCAAGTTCAAAAATACTTCATAAGTAATCAGAGTGGAGTAAAATTCAAGAATGATCAAAACATGGATATAATCAAAGCTAGTATCCACAATAGGTATTTTAGACAAAAAGGGAAAATTTTCATTTTTTGATGAATAGTGCCGTATTCGTGAATAGTGTCGTATATGTGGATAGTGCCGTATACGTGAATATTAACTCCGACACCAAAAATTCCAAATTTGATAAAAACTTCAGATCAATATTTCAGCATAATGATATTGAAGAAATAATATCATTACGAAAAAATAATATCCCTTACCTCGAAAGACAGTACTTCTAGTTGAAACACCGGATATAGGCTATGACTTGAACTTGCACCGTATAGCAATACTCAAAGTATACTCAAAATACTCACTAGAATATGCTCGATAATATAGAGAGAGAAAACTCCAGTTTCTGGTGTGATTTTCAATTCTAACCTAAGCACCTTATTTATAGGAAAATGCTTAGAACACCAAAGTAGAAAATTTAATATAATAATATTATATATATTACAAATTCTCTATGCACATTTTGACAACTGATTTCAGCTTATCTTGCACATGCTAGGGCTGCCCACAAAATAAAAAAAAACGTTTTTTCTATTTTAAATATTTTAAACTTCCAAAAATCAATTAGTTCGGAGCTTCGGAACTTCAATAATTCATAATAAATAGCCCTTTTATCAGAAAATTCGAATCTTGTGAATTTATATAGGAAATTCAATTCTCTACAACTTTACAGAAGAAAGTTTTTCCAAATTCCAAACAGAAATTGACCGAAATCCACAAACGGGCGATTTTACAGGCTATAATCAAATTTCGGTCAATAAGTGTCCACCAACACACAAAATATGTGTTAAACATTTAATGCCATAAAAATACTCTTCCTCATCATATACTCATATATCCCACATTCATTATAAAAATATCACCGTTAATATATTATTAAAATAATATATTTAAATGAATTATTTTATCAGAAAAAGATAAAATATTAATTTTCAACAATTGTCACATTAAAAATTTTCTCCATCTATATCCACATACAATCAATATTTTCCTCATCATATAAATCAATAATTAATTATTCACAAATAATATTACTGAGAATCAAAGATCTTGCAACCAGTAGTTCCGGAAAGAGGGGCTTTCGATAAGGATCTCTCCTTCTTGGCCATGATTGGGTGACCAAACCTCTCCTTAGACGAACTTTCTAAACATTGCCAATAATGTTATCTAATAATATTATTCGGATAATATGAATTATTGCTCAGATAATAGAAAATCTTGTGTAATGACAATTTATTGAAACAACGATAATATAAAATATCAATGCGTGAATTATTGAATCAATAAAATAAAATCTTTGCACGATAATTATCGTAACAATTATTATGAGTAGTACCTTCTTACGTAAGAATCAATAATTGGTGCAATCTGCGTGCTCTTCTTGTTCAACAACGCGAGACATTCTTGTGTTTTAACCACCGGTATTCCAACAATATAAACTGGTAACAACTACTGTAGTTATTTATAAACAACTTATATTTGTCGTTTTCTTCATCCAATCGCTTTCAGTTATGGGGACCACAAAAGATCGCTAACGCCGTCATCGTCAATATTCCCAAACAAATGCGAATATTCTATAACCACTTGCTTATTTTAAAATATTTGCACATTTTACCCATAACTAACCACATTAATCAAATCAACCCTTACTATTTCAAAATAATAAATAGAGGAAAATAAATTTCATTTATTAATAATTTGGGATTTTACAGTATAACCCTTGAGTGTTAAATAAGATCCTTCATATCTCCTCATATGTTAAATCTTCTGCTATATCGTCTAGTTCTAATTTAATAATGTGGTTCGGGTCATCCACATATTTACGTAACATCGATACGTGAAAAACGTTATGAACACGCGACATACTTGGCGGTAAAACGAGTCTATAGGCCACAGTTCCTACTCGATCAAGGATTTCAAATGGGCCAATAAAATCGAGGGTTGAGATTTCCTCTCTTCATCGATTCTTGCTTCTAGAATAACGCCCTCTTGAACCTTCTTCTTCACATTCATCAGCTCTGAGTATGTAGCTTGAGCTGCTTTAACTTTTATCGATTAAAGTCGATTCTACTCATATATTCGTTATCATCACGTGGGTCTCTAGAGTCTTTAACTCTATCTTCATCATTTGTAAGTTATAAGAAATGGGTTTTTGTGTTAACAACATCGCACTTGTAAACGCATACAATCTTCTACTCAACGCGTCAGCTACCACGTTCTCTCTTCCACAATGATATTGAATGATATGATCGTAATCTTCAACAGCTCGAGCCAACGTCTTTGGCGCATTATACGTTCATTTTGGGTGAAGAAATACTTGAGAGTTTTAGAAATGGGTTTTATACTGGGGTCAATACAAAATTTGATTACGCGCTCTAGGGGTAGGCTAAGAAGTCTTCAAGAATACGTCAAGAAATTTATTAACAATAAAAATATCATTTAAAAACTGTAACTCTCATCCAAGACTTGGAAGTCACCAGCGAAGGGCTCGGGGCTCTTTACTTATGGCTTGATATGACAATAATTGACTTTAGTGGTTTGGTTGCTTGAATTCGCATGATAGGTTGGTTAAGAATATGAAAGCTAACAACCTTACGAAAAGCATGATGAATAGTTAACCAATCGATTCCTAAAATCACATCAAAGGCATGTATTTTCAAAGAGATAAGATCGACAGGTAACGTGAGGGTATCGATATGAGTCAAACAAGATTTATAGATAGTGGAGGTAACGAAGGTTTCTCCTAACGGAGTTTCAACAGATAAGTATAAGTCTAATTTCTCAGGAGTCAAATTTAAATGTTAAGCGCAAGCAAGAGAGATAAAAGAATAGGTAGAACTAGTATCGAATAAGGTATAGACTTCGTAAGAATTTATGATTAACTTACTTGTAATAACTTCGTTCGGGTTCCTCGATAAACGCTCTCACTTAAACTACCGAATTTTGACTTGCTATAGAGTACATTCCACCCTTAATTGCTTCGTCACATTCCTGATCCATGATTTGAATCATTATTCTCTGATCCATATCGAATTGGGGTTGACCGCTCTGCACAGGGTAATTCCGAATTCGATGTTGGATTCTCCCAATTGCTGTCCAAAAAGTAAAATCCATATCATCTAGTTTGGCCTTATTGGATCAGACGTCTTTTTCTACAATATCTACGCATCGTGCAGCTTTTACCAATGCTTCATCTATTCTCCTTCGTTCAGTTGTTTCTTCTTTCATCAGAACTTTGATCATAGCATTCTCAGATTCCAGCTCTAATATCTTATACTCTGCCAAAGAGTGCTTCTGTTCAAGCATCGCACATCGGGTAACACAATTTTGAATTGTTACATCTCTTTGCTCCACGACCGCCTGCCGTTCTTCAGCCTGCTCTTCTAACTCATGAACACGATTTTATAATTCTAAATTTTGATCATAAAATTCTTCTAACCAATTCTCCTCAGGTTCCTCTTCTTCCTCTTCTTCCTCACTCTCAGCAGCAACCTCTGCGACTAGCTCGGGTGCAACTATTAGTTCTTCACTCACCATGTAGATATCTCTAATTTCTTCTCCGTCTGACATCACATTAACCTGGTTAGTGATTAAAGGTGTCTCAACGGTCTCATTCACTCCATTGTTAATATTTTCAGCTGCCATTTTCAAACACTGCCACAAAACAAGGGTTAATTGACATATCACATATTATCCCTATACCCTGACCGGCCAATTAAATACCAAATAAACTTAGGTAGGTCATACTAGCGAAGGAATTCCCCGTCTCTCCCCTCCTAGTTCTTATCTCACATCTCAGCTAGGGATCATATTCCTAAGCTTTAATACCAACTGTGACACCCCCAAAATAGGTATACATCACCCATCTTGGGTTGCCAGATACAAGGTACAGAATACAAATACAAACTAATTATACAACAGTCGTGTAAAATACGACAAAACATAAATTGAGAGTTTTAATAAGAATATTGTCATCTAGACAATATCCACACTCAAAGGAGTCCTCAATACATTTATTGTCACACTATTTAACAGAATAATGAGGACTACTAATACTATCATCTGGACCGTCACTCCATTCCTTGACTAGTCCCATTACGTTCTCATTTCACAAAGAAAAACAAAGAAAGAAAGGGTGAGCTCAACTAGTCCAAGAAAAAATATTATGACTAAGATAATGTAGAATAAATTATCATTAGTCTTCAACAATGTTAAACCGATAAAATATAACAAACATCAAGTTTAATCTACAATGAACAAGCAATCCATTAAAAGAGTAAAGTAGAGAATAAAATCTACTATCTTTTATGATTTAAAAGGTTTTTCATCACTTTTATCACTGAGACTCAGCTTAATAAATAATCCACATCATCCCTGCACTACGGCCAATGATATTTATTAGTAACACAACCACGAATTATCCATGCACTACAGGCCAAGGATTTTCGTGTATTCATCAATGGTCATGATCATGCCAACAACTGTCCATCAATGCACTACGGGCCAATGAGGACTTTTACCACATCATTTGTAACATTACGGTCATGACTATACTGAATAATCCCTGGTCATAATCATACCAAGTCCATCTATGCACTACAGGCCACAGATGACTTTCAACATGATATAAACATGAGGATGATGACAATGATATAAGAATTTAATAAGACAAGTTCAAGAATTAATTTATCCAGGAACCAATAACGTCCAAATTGTCAACATGATATTGCTTTGTGGAGAAAAATTCAAGAATGCTCAGAAGAATATTTTCATGAAAAGATACTAGATGAAGTGCAAATAACCAGGATATTCTACTAATTTCATAGAGTATAGAAGCCAAAACTTTAACCAACTGAGTATAATAGAATATATGAAACTGCAAATGGATTTTCGCCCGCCATGCGGTAATCCACGTATACAGATCATTTCCACAATTTAATAAGGAATAAATACAAAGGATCATTCACCATGCATGTGGTAATCCACATAGACATGTTATTCCAACAGAATAATACAGAATGGAATAATAGAAGAATTTACTATGCATGCGACAGACTGCACAGACAGGTTATTCCCAACAAAATAATAAAGAATGGAACTAGGTCATGCGTAAACGCACAGACAGGATATTCCGACAGAATAATAAATAATGGAACCAGGTCATGCGTAAACGCATAGACATGATATTCCAACAGGATAATAAAGAATGGAATAACAATAGAAATCACCATGCATGCGATAGACCGCACAGACAGGTTATTCCAACAGAATAATAATTAATGGAACCAGGTCAGGCGTAATATGCACCGACATGATATTCCAACAAAATAATAAATAACGGAACCAGGTCATGCGTAAACGCACAGACAGGATGTTGCAACAGAATAATAAAGAATGGAATAATAGAAGAATTTCACCATGTATGCGGTACATCGTATAAACAGGTTATTCCAACATAATGATAAAGAATGGAATAACAGAAGAATTTCACCAAATATAGGGTAGCCCGTGTATACAAGTTATTCCAATAGAATAATAAAGAATGGAATAACAGAAGTTCTCTTCATGAATATGAAAGAAATAATACCCCTTACGAGTACAACAAATAATATCCCTTACCTTAGAAGGAACTGGATATAGGAGTAGTGAAGTAGCAGAATACTTTTCTTCTTTCTCTCTATAGTTTCTCTCTCTAGAGTTTCCGTGAATTCGTACGAAATAATGATGGAATGGGCTTCTATTTATAGGAGAATGGACTGAATAGTAACTAATTCATGAACGGTCCAGATTGATTTACTTTTAAACGAATGGTCCATATTGATTTACTATGCAGTATTAATAAAATATTCTAATAAAACAAAATCTTTTAAATAAAATATAATATATTCTATTTATAGTCTAATAAAACAAATAACTTTATAAAAGTATTCTATTTTATATAAAAAGATTTTACTATGCAAACACTATGCGTGATAACCTTATGCAAACACTATGCATAATAAAATATAATATATTCTAATTATTATCTAATAAAACAAATAACTTTATAAAAGTATTACATTTTATATAAAAAAGATTTTACTATGTAAATACTATGCGGGCACTATGCAAATACTATGCATAATAAAATATAATATATTCTAATTATTGTACAATAAAACAAATAACTTTATAAAAGTATTCTATTTTATATAAAAAGATTTTACTATGCAAAACACTATGCATAATAGAATATAATATATTCTATTTATAGTCTAATAAAACAAATAATACTAATTAAACAAAATTTAATACTAATGTATTCTCATTTTTATATAAAAAGCTTTTACTGCTTTTATTACATTAATAATACTAATCAAACAAAATTTATATATATATATATATATATATATATATAAACTTCCGTGACTTCATAAAAAGACACCTCAATATATTTAACAATATTTATCATCATTATTATAATTCACAACATTAATCGACCAGGTCATTCCCAGGAAAGAGGGGGCTTTCCAATAAGGATTTTTCCCTATTGGCGTTGAATTAGGTGACCAAACCTCTCCTTGCCAGAACTTCTAGACATCGTTAATATTGCAAATAATAATATTAATAACTCTGTCATCTCAATTATTGATTTAATAATATATTAAATATCAACAATAATTGAATCAAATAACGTGAGATACTATGCAATAATTACTGTAGCAATAGTTGAACAAAACTGAGTGACTTCTCACGTAAGCATCAATAATCAATACCGCAGTGTACTATATATCAACCACACGTATTCTTTCGTACTTTTACTACCGAGTAGTTCAACAGTTTTAACGGTAAAACTTCCGCCGTTATTTTCATAAAAATATTTCTGTCGTTTTCTCAATCCGACAATAATTCCGTTGTGGGGTCCACCAATGATTGTGTCGTCGTATGAATATTCCCTGTTAAAATGAATATTCCCCGACCAATTGAATATTATATAACAACTTGCATACTTTGCAAAATTTATAAATATTACCCACAACTATAACATTATATCAAATCCACACCCTAATTTTGAAAAAAATATTTTGAGAAATTTAAATCTTTATTCATAAAATTTGGGGTCTCACAATCAGGAAGGCAACAATCCTCATGTAAACAACAACACTGACCAAATGATGAACGATGGGATGTTCAGAGGCTTTCTGAAATTCATGCATCATCAGGCGAGAGAGACTCCTATTCAAAATGCAGGTAGAAACACTGACAACTCTCGGACGGTCACCGCTAAGCAATTAAGGAGCTGGGTCCACCAGAGTTTTTGGGAAAGCCAGAACCACTTAAGGAAGAGACATGGATAAAGCAGATCACCAAGATATTTGATGTCTTGGGATGCTCCGAGGAGCTAAAGGTTCCTTTTGCCACTTTCATGTTGCGAGGATAGGTAGATTATTGGTGGGAATCTGTAAAACGTACTCAGCCTGCCGCACTTAAGATGTCTTGGGAGAAGTTCCAAGAATTATTCAACGACAAGTAATTTCTCGAAAGTATTCGTCACATGAAGGAGGTAGAATTCATCAAGCTGGAAAAAAATAATATGACTGTATCGCAGTACGAGGCTAAGTTTGCGGAGTTATCCCAGTTTGCATCCCATTTGGTAGATAATGAGGAGCGTATGACACGAATGTTTCTGTGAGGTTTGAAACCCAAAATACGTCAATACCTCATTTCTCACAAACTTTGCTTGTATTCAGATATTGTGAATATGACTCAGTTATTGGAGCGCGATAATGAGTTAACCCAACCAAGAGAGAGCAGCTGATAAATTGATAATACTAGTGATAGCAGTCATCTAAGCGGTGACAAAAAAACGTGGAGGAAATTAACATGCCAGAAATGGTAACCACTTTGGTGGTAATCATGGCCAAGATAATAGAAGTGGAAATTTCAAGAAGAGGAGATTCAATAATGATGGAAAGACGTCAGCACCAGCACTCGTTATTAAGGAAAGAGAACGACCACCGATCGTATGCTTCAAATGCGGAGGGTAGGGACACATCAATCCAAACTGCACGCAGCAACCCAAAGCGTGTTACAATTGCGGAAGAGAAGGTCACCTAGCCTAATTTTATCATGTAGTGAAGTCAAGTCCAGCTGGGATGGAGGCACCAAAGGTTGTCCCAGACAAGTCAAAGCTAGTAGTTCAAGGAAGAGCGTTTGTCGTGACCTCCCAAAAAGTGAGGAACCCGAACGAGGTTATCATGGGTAAGCTAATAATAAACTCTTGAGAAGTCTATACCTTATTTGATACCAATTTTACCCATTCTTTTATTTCTCCTACTTGCGCTCAACGTTTAAATTTAACTCCGGAGAAATTAGACTTTGACTTATCTGTTGAAACTCCGTTGGGAGAAACCTTCATTACATCCACTGTCTATAAATCTTGTTTAATTCAAATCGGCACCCTCACATTACCTATTGATCTCATCTATTTGAAAATACTTACATTTGATGTGATTTTAGGGACTGATTGGTTAACTACTCATCATGCTAAAATTAATTTTTTTGTAAGGTTGTTAGCTTTCATATTCCTAACCAATCTATTATATGAATTCAAGCAACCAAACCACTAAAGTTAATCACTGTCATATCAAGTCATAAAGCTATTCGTTTATTAAAAAACAGATGTCAAGCTTTCTTATCCCATGTCACGGATTTAAACAAAAATATGTCAGATTTGAATGATATTTCTATTGTTAATAAATTTTCTGACGAATTTCGTGAAGAACTTCCTGACCTACCCCCAGAGCGTGAAATCGAATTTTGTATCGACCTTAAACCCGGTACAAAACCCATTTCCAAAGCCCCATATCAAATGGCTCCTATTGAACTTCAGGATTTGAAAACCCAACTGTAGGAGTTGTTAGACATCGGTTTCATTCGTCCTAGTACGTCTCCTTGGGGTGCTCCTATTCTATTCGTAAAGAAGAAAGATGGAAGTATGCGACTTTATATTGACTATCGGGAGTTGAATCATGTCACCATCAAAAATAGGTACCTGTTGCCTCACACTGATGACATATTTGACCAGTTGCAAGGCACTAAATTCTTTTCAAAGATCGATCTTCGTTCCAAATATCACTAGTTAAAGATTAAAACTGATGACATTCCAAACACTGCTTACAGAACTCCTAGTCATGTCTTTTGGATTGACTAATGCTCATGCTGCCTTCATGGATATGATGAACCTAATATTCAATTAATATTTGGATCATTTTGTAGTTGTCTTTATTGATGACATCCTCATATATTCCAAAAGCCGTGAAGATCATAAGCAACACTTGAGGCTGATACTCCAAAAGCTTCGTGAAAATAAGTTGTACGCCAAGTTGAAGAAATGTGAGTTCTGGCTTGAGGAAGTAGAATTCCTTGGGCACGTGATATCAAATCACGAAATATTGGTTGACCCAACAAAGATTGAAGCAATTCAAAGCTGGGAGCAACCTAAGTCAGTGACCGAAGAACGTAGCTTTCTGGGCTTAGCTGGTTATTATCGTAGATTCGTGGAAGGATTTTCTCGAATCGCTACTCCATTAACTCAGCTAACTCGAAAAGATACAAAATTCGGATAGAGCGAGGAATGTGATAAGAGTTTTCAAGAACTCAAGAGGACACTCATTTCAGCACATGTTCTGATAATACCATCTTGTTCGGAGGGATTTGTCATCTATAGTGATGCTTCAGGCAAAGGTTTAGGATGTGTTCTTTTGCAACATGGGAAAGTCATAGCCTACGCCTCACGACAGCTCAAAGAATATGAGAGGAATTATCCTACTCATTATCCAAAAGTAACTCAACATGCAGCAACAATGTTGGCTCGAGCTGTTGAAAGATTACGATCATACCATTCAATACCATCCTGGAAAAGCGAACATAGTATCTAACGCATTGAGTAGAAGATCGTATGCAGGTACGAGTGCAATATTGTCAATACAAAGGCCCATTTTGTATGACTTGCAAAGGATGGAGATAGAGTTAAAGACTCCAGGGACCTACGCGATGATGTCAAATATACGAGTATAACCGACTTTAATTGATAAAGTTAAAGCTGCTCAAACTATGGACCTGGAGTTGGTGCGTATGAAAAAGAAGGTACAAGAAAGTGCTATTCCAAAAGCAAGAATCAATGAAGAAGGAATACTTCGAGTCAACTCCAGACTTTGTGTTCCTAACGACTCTGATTTGAAGTATAAAATCATGATGGGGGCGCACAACACACCGTTTGCAATCCATCCTGGGAGTGCCAAAATATATCGTGATCTTCGACATACATTTTGGTGGAGCAATATAAAAAGAGAGATCACGGAGTTTATCTCAAGGTGTTTAACTTGTAAACGTGTCAAGGCGGAGCATCAAGTGGCAAAAGGTCCATTGCATCCACTTAAAATTCCAGAATGGAAGTGGGAGCACATTACCATGGATTTTGTTATTAGTCTTCCCAAGGTTTCTCAAGGCATAGATGCAATTTGGGTCATTGTTGATAGATTAACCAAGTCTGCTCATTTCTTACCTATACGAGAAACTTATTCACTTGAACGTCTTGCTCGTATATACATAAATAAGATTGTAAGACTGCATGGTATGCCAGTATCCATTGTTTCTAATCAAGACCCAAGATTCACTTCACGATTTTGGGTCAGTTTGCATAAAGCTATGGGCACGAATTTACGATTCAGTTCGGCATATCATCCTTAGATGAACGGGAAGTCAGAGAGGACTATTCAAACTCTTAAAGATCTATTAAGACTCTGTGTCCTTGACTTCAAAGGAAGTTGGGACAAGTTCTTGCCATTAGTGGAATTCTCCTACAACAACAGTTATCAAGCAAGTATCGGCATAGCTCCGTTCAAGGCGTTGTATGAACGCAAGTGTCATTCTCCAGTATGCGGGGATGAGATGGGTGAAGCAACGTTGTTGTGACCAGAATTGGTAGGGTTAAATGATTTTTCAGTCACTGTACTATGTGTCAACTTAACGATGCATAACTGAACTTTTTTTTTCTTACCGTCAACTTACTAAACTCGACTTTTCTAACACAAAATTAAAAAAACCGTTAAAAGCTTTGACTTTAATTAAAAATGACAAACTAAGCAAATTGAGTTATGCATTACGGTGATGATGTGGCATCCTTGTGTGACGTGGCAGTGATTATGTGGATTTGGAAGAAATTTTTTATGAAGAAAATGAAAAAAATATTTTATAGTATAATATAAATTTAAAAAGTGTGCCAAAAAATAAGAAAATAAATCAAAAAATATATTTAATTATTTTTTAATTAATATCAAATAAAATTTATTTATAATTAAGTTATTTATAAAATACAAAATCCAAAACTATACTAATTAAAATTAAGGGAATGTGAAATATATTTAGGGAAAATGAAAGAATTAATTTTAAAATTATAAACAGTAAATTAATTTTAAAATTATGAATGATAATTAATTTTAAAATTATAAATAGTAATTAATTTTAAAATTATAAATAGTAATTAATTTTAAAATTATAAATGATAATTAATTTTAAAATTATAAATAGTAATTTATTTTAAAATTATGAACAATAAATTAATTTTAAAATTATAAATAGTAATTAATTTTAAAATTATAAATGTAAATTAATTTTAAAATTATAAATAAAGAAATTAATTTTAAAATTATGAACAATAATTAATTTTAAAATTATAAATAAATAATTAATTTTAAAATTATAAATAGTAATTAATTTTAAAATTATAAATGATAATTAATTTTAAAATTATAAATAGTAATTTATTTTAAAATTATGAACAATAAATTAATTTTAAAATTATAAATAGTAATTAATTTTAAAATTATAAATAGTAAATTAATTTTAAAATTATGAACAAGAATTAATTTTAAAATTATAAAAAAGTAATTAATTTTAAAATTATAAAAAGTAATTAATTTTAAAATTATAAATAGTAATTAATTTTAAAATTATAAATAGTAATTAATTTTAAAACTATGAATGATAATTAATTTTAAAATTATAAATGAATTAATTTTAAAATTATAAATGAATTAATTTTGAAATTATGAAAAGTAATTAATTTTAAAATTATGAACTAGAAAGTAGTTTTAAAATTATAAATGATAATTAATTTTAAAATTACTATTCATCTTCTTTCTCTTAAAATAGTAAATTATAAAATTATTTAATATGAATAGTAAATTATAAAATTATTTAAGAAGAACATTAAATTAATTTTATAATTTCTTAAATAATTATATTTATTACTAATTTCCTAAAAAATTAATTTTCTCTCTCTTAAATCAATTTTTTAATTTCTACCATGTATTTTTTTGCTAAATTTTACGATTTTATTATAATTTTCTTTCATTTACTTCCTAAATATATTTCACATTCCCTTAATTTTAATTAGCATATTTTTTGATTTTATATTTTATAAATGGCTTAATTATAAATAAATATTTATTTGATATTAATTACAAAATAATTAAATATATATTTTTAATTTATTTTATTATTTTTTGGCACACTTTTTAAATTTATATTATACTTTAAAATATTTTTTTCATTTTCTTCATAAAAATTTTCCTCCAAATCCACATAATCACTGCCACGTCACACAAGGACGCCACATCAGCTTTGTAACAGACAACTCAGCTGCTTAGCTGTCATTTTTCCTTAAAGTCAAAGCTTTTAATGGTTTTTTTAATTTATTGTTAGAAAAGTCGAGTTCAGTGAGTTGACTGTAAGAAAAAAAACTTCAGTTATCAATCTGTAAGTTGACATATAATACATTGATTGAAAAAACATTTAACCCGGAATTGGTACGCATGACTATAGAAAAGATTAAAATGATCCGGCAACGTATAAAAACCTCACAAGATCGACAAAAGAGTTATGTTGATCTTCATTGAAGAGACATAGAATTCAATATTGGAGAGCATGTATTGTTACGTGTTGCTCCATGGAAGGAGTTACAAGATTTGGAAAGAGAGGAAAGCTCAATCCTCGATTCATTGGCCCATTTGAAATTCTCGGTCGAGTAGGAACTATGGCCTATAGACTCGACTTACTGCCAAGTATATCTCGTGTTCATAACGTTTTTCACATATCTATGTTACGTAAATATGTGGAAGACCCGAACCATATTATTGAATTAGATCCAGACGAGATGGCGGAAGATTTAACGTATAAAGAGGTAATTGTTAAAATCTTGGATAAGAAGGAACATATTCTACGCTCCAAGTTTATACCTCAAGTTAAAGTTTTGTGGAGAAACCACGATGTTGAGAAAATGACCTGGGAGTTAGAATTTGAAAATAAATCAAGGTACATACACCAATTTTGATGATGAAATTTCATAAGAAGGAGAGATTGTAAGACCCCAACTTTTATGAATAAAGATGAATTTTTTTCCCTCTAAATATCATTTTTGAATATTATGGTGTGGATTTGATATAATGTTATAGTTGTGGATAATATTTATAAATTTTATAAAGTAAGCAAGTTGTTATAAATTATTCGATGAGTCGGGAAATATTCATTTTATGAGGGAATATTCGTACAATGGCACAATCATTGGTGAACCCCACAACGGAATTATTGTCGGAGTTAGAAAACGAAAGAAATAACTTTTTATAAAAATAACGACAAAAGTACAGTAATACATGTGGTTGCATAGTAGCACACATTAATTATTGATGCTTACGTGAGAAGTTACTCAGTTTTATTCAATTATTGCTACATTAATTGTTGCATAGTATATCACGTTATTGATTCAATTATTACTGTAATATTTTATATTATTAAATCAATAATTGAGACGACAAAGTTATTCATATTATTATTTGCATTATTGAAAATATTTATAAAGTTCTGTTGAGGAAAGGGGTTTAGTCACCTAATTGCGCGCCAATAGGGAGAAATCCTTATCGAAAAGCCCCCTCTTTCCTGGGAATGATCTGATCGTTAATATTGCAATTTATAATATTAATGATGAATGTTATTAACAATACATTTTGTGAAGCCAAGTGAATTGAGATGAATAGAAAGGATTTTTATGGAGTATTTCTTGTAAGTTTGACGTATTATTTTTACCTCCACTTACTCATTTTTCAAAACTATCGGTAGAAGTTATCTCAATTTTGTTTTATATATATATATACAAGGAGTAGTAATCAAAAGTTGTGTTATTATCTTCTAGCAAAGGTATAATCTTTCTTCCCAAAGTTCTAGTTTTCTTTTAAGGTTTTAGTTTCTTTTATATGAAAAGTTCTCTGTAAAATTTATATGGGTAGTAATTGTGATTATATATTTGGTATATATAATAATTTATAGATAATTTGTTTTCATATGTTTAGTATATAATTTAGAGTAGTTTACTTCATGTAAATATGATATATATGGAGAAAGTTATTTAACAGTGAAAATATATATGAATACGGCTTATTTTGAAGTCAAAATTAATGTTTAATTCATAGTACAATATATAAATTAGTTATTGATTGTGAAAATACATGAAGAAACGAAAACAAAGTAATTGAAACTAACTGTTTTGGTTGTAAAACGAATTCACAGTGAAGAATTTTGCTATGAATGTCAAAAGAAGAAGAAATAATAGAAATAGTGAAATTAAAGGTTGTAATTTTGATGTTTATTTTGTTTATGTGGTTAGAAACATGTTAGAAACATTAGTTTATATTTTTGTAAACATATTACAACTTGGGTAAGTTGGAATGGTTGTTAGAAAGGAGTTTTTAGGCCTAATTTGGCTTTTTGCAGTGTTTTTTCACGAACTGCAGAAGGTACCCCCGCCCCGGTGGGCTATTATAGTGCAAAACCCCCGCCACGGCGGGGGGTAGTCTAACTTACAAATATTGAGAAAATATGGCCGGACATGTTTTACTAAAATAACCATAACGTTTTCATACGAACTCCGATTGAAAAGATTCAAGATGATCCGGACAAGGAAGAATAGACCTACAACATTTATTCTTTATGTTTTTCTATTTGAGGTCGGGAACAGGGGTCATAATGGCCATATTTAGGAGTATTGTGTTTTCGGAGACAATCGGAGGGCGTCGGGCATGCACGTATGCAAGTGTAGTGCTTATGACGATAAAAGATGTTGTTCTAAGTTATAAAACATGAATGTTAGTAAACATAATGATGCTTAACATTAATAAATGATGTATTAGATAAGTTGTATAAGCATACTAAGCACACACAAGAGAGACGAATCGGGCGTGTGATAAATGAACGTCGAAACGCCATCACAAGTGTTAATGAACGTAAAAAGTGTTTTATGTCAAATGAAATGAATATTATAAGATATGAAATGGGGTTAAAATAAAACCAATAAGGATTCCTAGCAAGACTTAAATACTTAAATGAATTTTGAGTATTATTAAAAAGAAATATAGTGAGATATAAGTCGAAAGTTAACACAATCAAATTGAATATTGTGTATTGATAATAAGAAGGGTTATGAGGTGTAGAGTAAAGTTTACATTATAACTACTATGCATTGATATGTGACACTAGTTAATGTGAATGATTATATAATTGTGTAGGGCACGTGAAGTGCAGATAGCTGTAAGCTCTTAAACTGTTATTGATAAACAGTGATCAAGGCAAGTCTTTCAGTTCCTATTTGCTATGTGAACTTGATGATGAACTATTTTAAATCTTTGTTGATGTGTTATGTATATATTGAAAGTATGAAACGTTAAAGTCAATTTATGACTACGTTGATTGAGTAATAAATGTTGATTGAGTAAGGAACTCAATCTTTATACTTGTTATATGAACTATAACATGTATGTTATGTTAGTCCAATTTTTATGAGATGTATGTTATTATGTGCTATGTGATGCATGAAAACTGTTAGATTTTGCTGGGCTATCGAGCTCAACCTTATAAATAACCACTTTTGTAGGTTAAAGATTCAAGGTAAAGTTACGTGCTACTTGAAAGACATGAATCAGATGTGATACTTGAAGATTTATACACTTTGGCTAAATTATTATTATTTGAACCATGTTTAAGGTTCTGAATAATGTATGATGTTTAATAAAGTTTAAGTTTTGTTTGCTTCATGAAAGGGTATTGAACCTGGATGTAAGTTTTATTTATTAACTTTGATAAGGTGAGTAATAAGCTAAGTATGGTTCAAAGGTAGGTAAAGATAAAGGTTTTGAGAAATGTACTTGATAAATCACAATAATTATGTAATAATAAACTGTAAAGTTTAAGTTATCTGATATGTAAAGGTAATCGGATTGAAATGTAAGATTCTATATAATAACTTTGATGAAGCGAATTATAAAATAACTTAATTCAAAGATGTGTATATGATAAATGTTTTGATTCAGGGAATTAAAGTAAGAAGACATAAAATTTTAAATTATTCTGCATTTTATTAAGTTTAACATCGAGTAATGATGTAAAATCAGAAGTTAGACGTATTATTAACGACCAAAGGCGATAGTTGAATTGTATGAATTTCGAGGTCGTTACATACATTTTGTTTCTTGCTATTCAAAGCATAAATTGTCCAAGTTCATTGTTCCAAATGAGATTTTCTAACTCTTTTGGATGTAATACTTTGTATATACAATGTCTATTCAATTGTATATTGTTGATAATCAATCTTGACTTAAATATCATTGTTTAATCCTATATTATCATGTTGAACCTTCGAATAGCAAATAAACCTTTATTGATTGGACTAATCTATAATTGATGAGTGTTATAAAATTCTAGAATCACTATTAAGCTAATTCCAAACTAAACTTTTTTAAGTGAGAAAATCCTAAAGTCAAACTGAGATGAACAACCCTAATATAGGGGATTATGTACGCATTAGCGTTTCGATGTTTGTGCATAATACATGGTACGAAGGGCTGATCCCCCTAAGTACATAAGGAAGGGTCTGTATAGTCTAAACGACTGTTAAGGTTGAGGTAGAAATACTTAATAACTTGGGACATAGTTCATGGTCTTAAGACCCTCAGATATAAATCTTGAACTTGTTTTCTATTTTTGATTCGTAGAACAAGTTTCCTATTGTTCAGTATTCATTGCTTACCCTTATGTTATTTCTATTATCATTCTTTATATTAGTGAGCAATTGTTTGCTCACTCTTGCAATTAACACTGCAGCTAAAGTTGAGAAAGTTGAAAAGCCGCTACTAGTAAGGGCAAGGGCAAGATCTCCAAATGATGAAGACATGTTTAAGTTTATTTACGGAATTTATGTTATGAGACTTCTTTAATTATGTGATGTATTCTGCAAACTTATGTAATAATTTAAGATTAGATTGGGATTGTTTTAAATTGATGTAACCCTTTAATGGGGAAGGATTATTGTTTGAGTTATTTAAGTTATGTCTTTAACCTTGAATATGGGTAGATAGATGTAATTGTTTTGGATAATGAACACCAAATTTTGTGGGAATGAAGTACCCAGATTTGGGGGTGTCACAAATAATACCCCACATGAATGAAATTGTCTGTTAGCCTTATGCAAATATTATGCAGACTCTAAAAGAGACATAATTGGAAATCATATGTATAGAGAAAGGTGGATTATGGCTTTGAACCTTCCCTTGTGAAAGACTATTAGGTTTTGTAGTTTTTCACTGAATATGATGTCTTGAACTGTCCAACCATTTATGTAAATCAAGATAATAGAAATTCACACAAAATCTTTCTAGACATTGTTTGGTTCCCATAATTTTGTTCATTTCGGCCCTGATTATTCCCGAATTTATGAGTGCTCTAGAGAAGTATAATCTTATCATTCTTATAGAATTGGCCCAATTTGTCGATGTTAGGATTTTAACTGTCCCTTTTTGTGACGCACCTAAAATAGGTATACATCACCCATTCTGAGTCGTCAAATACATGGTACATAACTTAAATACAAACTTAATTAATACAATTGTCGTGTAAAATATGACAAAACATAGCTGAGAGTTTTAGCTCGAATATTGTCTTCTAGATAATATCCACACTCAAATTCAATCTTATTACAATTATTATCACACTATTTCACAGAATAGTGAGGACTACTAATGCAACCATCTGAACCGTCAATCCATTCCCCGATTAGTCCTGGCTATATTCTCATTTCTTGAAGAGAATAGTGAAAGAAAGGGTGAGCTCAACTAGCCCAGTAAGAAATATTATGACTAAGATAATGCAAAATAAATTATCCTTAGCCTTCAACAGTATAACAACTGATAGAATATAATAGACAACAAGTTTTAGATCAACAACTGCAGCGGAATAAGCAATCCATTAGAAGAGTTAAGTAGAGCATGATATGTAAGACCCCAATTTTATTATTTTTTAAATAAAATGGAATTTCCTTTATTTATTATTTTGAAATAGTAAGGGTTTATTTGATTAATGTGGTTAGTTGTGGGTAAAATGCGCAAATATTTTAAATAAGCAAGTTGTTATAAAATATTCATTGTTGTTGGGGAATATTCGTTTGGTCGTGGAATATTCTTGCTGTCGGGGAATATTCGTACGACGGCACAGCCTTGTGTTGGCCCCATAACGGAAAGCGATTGGATGAAGAAAACGACAAGTATAAGTTGTTTATAAATAATTGGTAGTAGTTATTACCAGATTAATCTTGTTGGAATATTCGGTGGTTAAAATACAGTAGCACACGATATTGCACCAATTATTGATTTTTACGTAAGAAGACACTACTCAATAATTGTTACAGTAATTATTCTTCAATATTTTATTTTATTGATTCAATAATTGCTACGTTGATATTTTATATTATTGTTGTTTAAATAATTGTCACTACACAGTATTTTTCATTATTAGATCAATAATTCATATTATTTTAATAATATTATTAGATAGCATTATTGGCAATGTCTAGAAAGTTCTGTCTAAGGAGAGGTTTGGTCACCTAATTGCGCGCCAGTAAGGAAAAATTCTTATTCGAAAGCCCCTCTTTCACGGGAGCTATGCAGTTGTCGATGTTGTGATTCTTCAGAATATTATTTGTGCATAATTAATTATTAATTTATATGATAAGAAAAATATTCATTTTATGTGGATATAGATGGAGAAAATTTTTAAAGTGACAATTGTCGAAAATTGATATTTTATCTTTTTTGATAAAATAATTCATTTAAATATATTATTATATTATATTATAATAATATAATAATGGTGATATTTTTACAATGAATGTGTGATATATAAATAAATGAGGAGGAAGAGTATTTTTGTTACAAAAAATATTTAACACATGTTTTGTGTGTTGGTGGACCCTATTTTTGACTGAAATTTGATTATAACCTGTAAAATCACCCGTATGTGGATTTCAGTCATTTTTCGTTTGGAATTTGGAAAAACTTTCTTCTACAAGTTGTAGAGAATTAAATTTACTATGGAGTGGATATAAGATTTGATTTTTTCTGATAAAAGGGCTATTTATTATGAATTATTGAAGTTCCGGAATATTGAGTCTGAATTGATTTTGTTACAAAAATTGTTTAAAACATGTTTTTCATTTTTCGTGCATTTGTGTGGGAAAATGTGTTTTTGATGTGGTGGGCTAAGGAAAATTTGATTAAAAATGTATTATTTTATTAAATTTTTTGCTTTGGTGTTCTAAGCATTTTCCTATAAATAGGGTGCTTAGGTTAGAATTGAAAATCACACCAGAAACTGAAATTTTCTCTCTCTATATTATCAAGCGTATTCTTGTGAGTATTTTGATATCTTGAGTGTTGCTATACGGTGTAAGTTTCCTTCAGCGTTATATCTGATATTCCAGCCAGAAGTACTATTCTTTTGAGGTAAAGGATGCTATTTTTTTTAAAAATGATATTATTTCTTTCAATATCATTATGCCGGAATATTGGTAAGATTTTTCTTGTGAAATTCCGATCTTTTCATGTCGGAGTTACTATTCATGAGTTACTATTCACGAGTTACTATTCATGAGTTACTATTCACGAGTTACTATTCACGAAGCATGATTTTTTTTTCTTTTGGAATTTCTATCTTTTAGTGTCGGAGTTACTATTCACGTATATGACACTATTCACAGAAAAATTAAATTTTCTTTTCTATGTCTAAAATTGTCTATTATGGTCCCTATCTTTTATTGGATCGATGTTTTGATCTTTATTTTTGAATTTTGCTCCACAATAGTTTATTATGGAGTATTTTTGAACTTGGATTGTCTAAAATACGAATCCTTAATATTTGTTCTTTTGTCTCACTGGATTCATTTTCTTTAAAATATTTTTTTTATCATCCTCAGCCCTAAATGATGATATAACTGAATATCTTTGGCCTGTAGTGCAAAGATGAATGATTTCTTGATGAATATCTTTGGCCCGTAGTGCAAAGATGAACAGGTGTTGAGATGAACATGACCGACTGATTAATATCTTTGGCCTGCAGTGCAAAGATGACTATTTGATTAAAGATGTATACTGATTGATATTACAGGGATAGAATATCGATGATGAACTTTTAAATTCATAGATGATAGTAGATTTAATTCTCTACTTAACTCTTCTAATGAATTATTGTTTCCACTGCAGTTGTTGATCTAAAACTTGTTGTCTATTGTATTCTATCAGATTTTTCCCTGTTGAAGACTAAGGATAATTTGTTGTACATTATCTTAGTCATAATATTCTTTACCGGGCTAGTTGAGCTCACCCTTTTCCTTTTTGTTCCATTTTTTTCTCAGGAGACGAGAATATAGCGGGAACTAGTCGGGGTGTGGAGTGATGGTTCAAGATAGTTGTTTTAGTAGTCCTCACTATTTTGTAAAATAGTGTATCAATCATTGTAATGAGGACTCATTTGAGTGTTGATATTGTCTAGAAGACAATATTTGTATTTAAACTCACAGTATATGTGTTGTCGTATTTTGCACGACAATTGTAATAATGATGTTGTAGTTATTTCTGTACCATGTATTTGGCGACTCAGAATAGGTTGGGTGGATTGGACCTATTTTGGGGGCGTCACATGATATCTACTATCTTCTATAATTTAAAAAGTTTATCATCAATTTTATCATTGAGACTCAACTTAATAAATAATCCACATCATCGAATCATCTCTGCATTACGGGCCAAGGATAATCGTATTTTCATCAACGATCATGATCACGCCATAAAACAATTCATCTTTGCACCCTTGGCCGAAGAGAACCCATGGTCATGATCATACCAAAAACTATTCATCAATGCACTACGGACCAATGAGGACTTTTACCATATCATTTGTAACATTACGGTCATGATTATACCGAATAATCCCTGGTCATAATCATACCAAGTCCATCTATGCACTACGGCCACAGATGACTTTCATCATAATATAAACATGAGGATGATGACAATGATATAAGAATTCAATTAAATGAAAGCAAAGGATAAATTTTTAAAGATTTATAATTTAATTTATCCAGAAATCAATAACGTCCAAATTATCAACATGATACTGCTTTGTGGAGTAAATTCAAGAATAATATTGTACCAAAAAGGATTTGGACCAAAAACGAATCAATTTTTATCATGAATAGTACCCCGGGTGAATAGTACTCAAGTGAATAGTATCCCGTGAATAGTAATTCAGGAATAGTACCCCGTGAATAGTACTCCAGTATGAAAAAATTAAAACTTATCAAGAATGTTCAGAATAATATTTCCATGAAAAGATACTGGATGAAACACAAATTTTAAGGATATTCTACTAATTTCATGGAGTATAGAAGCCAAAAACTTTAACAAAATGAGTATAGAATTGAAAATCTGAAACGAAATAATATTACTTACATACTATAGAGTATGGAAGAAAATATTATTTCAAGCGAATATTGAACAAAAATAACATTCCTTACGAATATTAAACGAAAATAATATTCATTTCGAATATTGAACGAATATAATATTCCTTATGAATATTAAATAAAAATAATATTTCTTGCGAATATTGAACGAAATAATATTCATACGAATACAAAAAATAATATCTCTTCAGAATATGAAATAAATAATACCCCTTACCTTGAAAAGAATAGTATTCCAACTGGTATAACGGAGATATTCTTGAAGAAAACTTTCGCTGTTTTCTATACTCAAAGCTTTCTAAAACTCGAAAGAAATACGCTCAATATTATAGAAGAAGAATTCTCTGATTCTGGTGTGATTTTTAATTCTAACTAAGCATCCTATTTATAGGAGAATGAAAGGGGCACTATGTAAGAAAAAAAAATCACGGACGCAACAGTTATTTCATTCACGGATGCTTATTTCATTCACGGATGCATGATTTCAACAAAATAACAATATAATACATATATATATATATATACAAAACACATGTTATATATATATATATATATATATATATATATATATATATATATATATATATATATATATATATATATATATATATAATACTAATTACCTCCCAAATACGTTTCCTCCCCCCCACCCCATTTTTATTTCATCCATTTCTTCCACACGTGGGCCCCACATGTGGCCCCCACCTTATTATACCGAATAACTTTCTACCAATTATTTTGAAAAATGGATAAATGGGGGTCCATATAATAAGCAAAATTTACAACAAATACTTCATAAAAATTCTCTCAATATTTTTAACAACCTTTATTCATATTATTATAACTAGCAATATTAACAATCAGATCGTTCCTAGGAAAGAGGGGGTTTTTCAATAAGGATTTCTCCCTATTGGCGCGCAATTAGGTAACCAAACCTCTCCTCGACAGAACTTTCTAGACATTGTCAATATTACAAATAATAATATGAATAACTGTATCGTCTCAATTATTGATTTAATAATATATAAAATATCGATAATAATTGAATCAAATAACATGAGATACTATGCAACAATTACTGTATCAATAATTGAACAAAACTGAGTGACTTCTCACATAAGCATCAATAATCAATACCGTGTGCTACTATGCAACCACGCCAGATTCTTTTTTTTACTACCGGGTATTTCAACAGTTAACGGTAAAACTTCCGCCGTTATTTTTATAAAAAGATATTTCTGTCGTTTTCTCATTCTGACAATAATTTCATTGTGGGGTCCACCAATGATTGTGCCGTCGAACGAATATTCCCTGTTAAAACGAATATTCCCCGACCAATCCAATATTTTATGACAACTTGCATACTTTGGAAAATTTATAAATACTACCCACAATTATAACATTATATTAAATCCATACCATAATATTTCAAAAAATATTTTGAGAAAATTAATCTTTATTCACAAAATTCGGGGTCTTACACTTTTCTATTCTTGTCTTTTGGTGTTCTCATGTTAAGTGAGATTTGTTTGAAAAAAGAAGTTGTGAAAAGGTCCGACATGTATATGTCGACGATTGGACTGTAAGAGTCGCCAGTTGGTATTTTTAAATGGTTGCACCAACTTAACCGAGAAAAGGTTTGCACATTGACCAAGTGATGTAACACTGCTAAACTAGTCTATGAAACCGAGATTCGTTAGGGTCTGGGGGCTTGATTATGCGGAGGGAAGGTGTTAGGCACCCCCCGACATCCGTGTTACCACGGTGACCGCCACTTTTCAATTAAACTGTAATATGAATGTGTGTGTGTGTGGGTCAATGTGCAGTTATTTGGAAGTAGTGCTATGCCTCGTTTGCACCTATAAACAAAGAGTTTGAATTTGTATAAAAGTTCAGTTTTAACAAGATATAGCAGTGATGTTTTGTAAAAGAGGTTTTTTAAACCCTTATGCTCAATAGTAATTGAGGCCTTTGATACTTCTATTTTATTAAGTGTTCTACTTGATTGCTTTTATTTTTGAGATGCGAGGCATCTTTGAGAAAATAAAATACATAGCAATGCTGAACTCCTTATGGGCATGAGAGCCATCTAAGGAAATTTGAACACCGTAAATAATGTACAAGTTGATTACAGCCAAAAATGTCCATCACGTGAACCGAATCTAGATTCAGGAGACTGAATCTGTGATCACATGATTCCTAGGCTCACATGATGTAGCAGTTTGTATAAAAGATATAAACAGTTATATATATAAAAGCTGTAAATATATATATAGACGGTCAACCACCACGAAGCTAACTTCATTGGGAACTGGAAATGTAAATATATAAAAGCGGTATATATATATATATATATATATATATATATATTTGTGATCACATGATTCTTAAGCTCACATGATGTAGCAGTTTGTATAAAAGATGTAAACAGTTATATATATAAAAGATGTAAATATATATATACAGACGGTCAACCACCACGAAGCTAACTTCATTGGGAACTGGAAATGTAAATATATAAAAGCGGTATATATATATATAGACAATCGACCACCACGAAGCAACTCCATGGGGGATTAGAAATGTAAATAAAGCAGTAAAGACGATCAACCGCCACAAAGTAAACTCCAGGCGGGACAAAATATAAATAAAACAGTAAAAGGACACGAAGTAAACTCCAGGCCTGACAGAAATATAAATATATATATATATATATAAAAGAAATAAAAAGCCACGGACCGAAGTCTGGGCATACACACGCAACACGACTCTCAACGTGAAGAACAGTGTATGCACAGTAATGGAGAAAGGCATTAAGAAGTGTAAGAAGGCTTACAGTGGACTGCCAAAGAAGACTTCAATAGCTTTAAATGGATGAACACTCGGTTCCCACCGGTATAAATATAGCAATATATGAGCTCACAAGTGTTTAAAATGAGAAAACACTCAGTTTATGGTGTGTACAAAGAAAATTGGACAGGGTTTCCTCGCCTTTTCTCTTGCTAAAATGGCCACCCTAAGCCCTCTATTTATAGAGGGGAGAGCCACAGGTGTACCTGCAATAGCAACAACAGGTATACCTGTGGCTACCCAGGGTGCCTTGGGCAATATGGGTCTTGTCGTCTCGAAGTACGTGCATTTGGACAATGCATTATTCGCTCAAACCTTCATAACTTTCAATCCGGGAGTCCGATGGAAGCGTGCCATACCATTCCGGAAAGATCTTTCTGAGAGCTACGCAATGACATAGGATTTGCCCTTTTTCGACTAAGGAAAGATGGGTCCATGATTGAAATGGCATTTATGGGTTTTCGTCAGGCAGTTCGCTGAGCTGTTTTGTGTAGTTTGTGCTCGGAAGTTAAGATATGGTTCTTGTGGGACATATTTTGATGAAATTTGAATTGAAATGAGTTGATTTTATTTGAGTTGAAGTTGAGTTAGCAAAATGACCATTTTGCCCCCTCTTGGGGCTATCTCTGAGGTTGGCCTGCTGTTGACTCTAACTGTCCTCAAAGTTATCTCTGAGGTTGGATTGGTCTCCTGGGGTTATCTCCAGGCTTTGAACTTGATCCCCTGGGGTTATCTCTGGGGTTGGAACTTATTTTCCCGGGGTTATCTCCGGGGTTAGAAACTGATTTCTCGGGGTTATCTCTAGGGTTTTGAAACTAGATCTCCCGGGGCTATCTCTAGGGTTGGAATTGATGTTGTGGTTCTCCAAGGTTATCTCTGGAGTGTGAAAAAGACGTTATTGTCCTCTTGCATAGTTAGTAACAGGAAAACAAAATTTTGAGTGTCTACATAGTTTACACTCACATAGGTGATTCTTAATAAGAGTATCATATCATACCCCACTTGATTATCAAGATATAAGAATCATTAAAAGCACAGCTTATCCTAAAACCATTTCAGGATCATTATCTCGTATCATAGGAATGAGCAGAAGAAATTAATTTCTTTATAGTGATTTGGTTGAATCTTTCACAATATAGTTGTCCCTTTGAACCTAAATATTAGGATCTCTAATCAACTACGTTGGGTTTCCACCATGATGACCTTTATTCATAGGTTTTAAACACATTCCCCTTGATGTTATTTTTATTTACTCTCTAGTCAAACCTTTAGTTAACGGATCCACTATATTCTCTTTTAACTTTATGTATTCAATAAACATAATGTCATTAGAGAGCAATTATTTTATGGTATTGGGTCTACGATAAATATGTCTAGACTTACTATTGTACATATGACTCTGTGCCCTTCCAATTGCTAAGTGACTATCACAATAGATACAAACAACCAGCATAGGTTTAGGCTACATAGGAATATCTTCTAAAAAGTGATAAAGCCACTCAACTTCTTCTCCAGCCTTATCCAAATTAATTAACTCATGTTCCATTGTTGATCGAGCAACGCATGTTTATTTACAAGATTTATATGATATTGCTCCTTCACCTAGTGTAAACAAAAAGCCACTTATGGATTTAGAGTCGTATTTGATATCCAGTTCGCATCACAGTATCCTTCAAGTACTACTGGATATCTTGAATAGTGCAATCCAAAGTTTTGAGTGTATTTTAAATACCTTAGAACTCTTATAATCATTTTCTAGTGATCTTGCCCTACATTATTAGTAAATCTACTCAATTTATTAACAGCGTATGTTATGTCAGGACATGTACAAATCATTACATACATAAAACTTTCAATTATTTGTGCATACTCAAGTTGTGATATGATTTCTCCTTTATTTTTTTTGATAAATATAGATTTATATATACCGTGTTCCGATAGGATTGCAATTATTTTGATTGAATTTCCTAAGTATTTTCTCAATATAGTGTGATTGTGATAACACTAGTCCATTCGATATTTTAGAAATTTTAATTCCTAATATTACACATCGACAACACCCATGTCTTTTATGTCAAACACATTATTCAACATTCTCTTAGCAGTTTTAATGATTTCATTATTGCTAGTCATAATGAGCATATCATCTACATAAAGGCAAATAATGAAAAATCCTTTCTTAGTGTCCTTGACATATACACATTTGTCACACTCATTTATCTTGAAACCATTTGACATCATTGTATTGTCAAATTTTTCATGTCATTGGTGCTTGTTTTAATCCATTAAGGGATTTTACTAGTTGACAAACTTGTTTTTCTTGTCTTGGAATAATAAACCCTTCTGGTTGTTTCATGTATATTTCTTCTTCCAAATCACCATTCAAGAAAGTTGTTTACACATCCATTTGATGTATTTCCAAATTATATATAGCTATAATGGCTATTAACATTCCAATCGAGGATATTCTTTTCACAAGAGAATAAGTATCAAAATAATCTAAACCCTCATTTTGCTTGTATCATTTGATTACAAGAGCCTGGTGGGAGACATACTAATTCCCATGTATGATTGTGTAGAATGGATTCTACTTTACTATTTATATCCTCTTTCTAATATGGAGTTTCGAGACTTGATACCGCTTCTCTATAAGTTTCAGGTTCATTTTCTAACAAATAAGTTAGAAAATCTGGACCAAAAGATTTTTATATTCTAGCACGTTTACTATGTCCTAGGCTCATCAATATATTTTGTTAGTTCCCAGAGTCACAATAGTTATCTAGAAGGGGGGGTTAAATAGATATTTAAAATTCTTTTTGTTTTACTTTTCCAGTTTTGATAATGATTTAAACATAGCGGAATTAAGGTTTGTTTGATCTCCCTTTTTGATATAGTGAGTTAATGAGAGTGAGACAGTTATAACAGTTATAGCAAGAATGCAATAGACACAGTAGTTTTAAGTTGTTCAGAGCACTTAAATCTCCTAGTCCACTCTTCTACTCCTCGAGTAGGAAATCCACTAAGGATGTCTTTTACACTTTCTGAATCTCACAGATTCATTCTAGACCAACAGTCTAGGAACTTCTTAGTTCACTCTTGAACTCTTCAAATCCAGCAGATTGGTTCTTCACAGTTCACTTAGAACTCTTCAAGTCCTTCTGACTTGGAACTCTTACTTCAGTTGATTGGTAGTTATTGAGTTCTTGGTTGGTGCTACTCAGTTGCTGTTAAGCTCTTGTTCGAAAAAACTGAGTAGTTGTGCAAGCTTTTTCTTTTTCTCAGATCGTAGAGTTGAGCGTTGAGTATTCTTTCTTTTTGTTCAATTGCTTGCTTAATTAAATCATCTGCAGATGTCTTGCATATATGTGATCTTTGAAATCTGCCTGTTGAATCCATCCGTTGAAGCATTTACTGCGTTTGACGTTTTTGATCTTTGATGGAGACTTTTCTGCATATCTTCTAAATTGCATTCTGGCCCACTGACATAGCAGTCTGCTTTCTCACCTAACACCTGAAAAGGTGTTTTCCTCTGTCCCATGGTCCTTTCTTTAGCTTCTTTAATACGTCTCTTTGTTGCATACTAAGGATATTTTTATGCCATTGGGACTGGTGATTACTTCAACGTTTGTAACCCATTCCACATTTGTTACGATTTTATCTTTGAACAAATGATCAAGGCCCACAACTTCTGACACAACCAGATGATACTCTACGATTCTTATCGTGGTGTCTTGCCACCTTGGTGCTTAATGCAACCAAATGAGAACACTACGATTTCTCTTAAGGACTGGCACACTACGATCTTCACTTACTTGTCTTGCAGACTCTACATTTTCGAGAGCACACTACGATCTCTGAGTTGGCTTCGGCAAACATCTGGACCACACTACGATCTCTGAGTTGGCTTCGACAAATGTCTGGACTACTCTACGATCTCTGAGTTGGCTTCGGCAAACGTCTGGACCACTCTACGATCTATGGAGAGGCCCTTCAAGGTAGTCATACTACGATCCTTGATGCTCTACGATTTTACCTTGGCTTCTGCAGACTCTTGATTAGCTCATTAGACAACAAATCTGTTTGAAGCCTATCTATTACATTTCAAGATATAGATCAACCTAACATCTTTGATCTCTTTATCTATACATTCATTTACAGAATGATGAACATTGAAAGCTTAGATCAACCTAATAATTTTGATCTATCACTAAGTCCTTGTACATATATTCCTTGAAGGTCTTCACATATAATCATGAACGTTTACTTTAAACATCAAATCAAGATATGCATTCTTCCAACAATCTCCCCCTATTTGATGTTGACATAACCAAGGAGATTTATTGTCATGATTATCAAATTCTATATGCAGTTTAGCAAAGTAAATATGACTTAATATTTCAGTGAGCATCTGAAATTTCTAGAGAATAAGCATGAATTTATTGATGTTTGAGGATAGATATTACATTTAAACTTAGTTACATCAATAAGAGCTGAGTTTTAACTCATCTCTATTTCTTTTTCCTTTTTCTTCTCGGAGGATTTGCATATTCTTCAGCTCTTCTTCTCCTGCTAGCTTCGTCTCTTCGTGTTATTTCTTCCAGCTCGCTTTGACTAAGTCTTTCATTATGATCATGCCTATTCATGAATGCAGGATCTCCAATTGGCATTCTTCTTAGGCCTGTTGTGGTCACCTCATGTGAGCTGGGAGAAAGCCTTTGACTTCTTAATGGTTGAGCTATGATAATTAGCTCATCATCAGATCATTGAGTATGATGGCCAGATCGTGGAGTCTATTGATGATACTGCCTTGGAGGACCCCTTGATGATTGAGTAGAGAAAGTGCCTCTGCCCTTGCCGCCTTGATCTCCTTTCCCTTTATTCTCCCCCTTTATGTCAACATCAAGGGTTCAAATGTCTTCTGAGAGGCGAGTCATTCCTTGGACAAGCTCGTTGAGTTGACTTTGAGTTTGAGCAATGTCCTCTCAATTTTCTATGATCAGAGCATTAAATCGAGCTTCCCTTTGTTGGAGGATGGCTAGAACATTGTCAGTCTGCTGTCCTTGGTTGACGTAAAATTATTGGAATTCTCTTACGGTAGTTTGCAGATTGATGAAGCTCTCCATCATAAGTTTATTCTGAGCTTCCTGAGTTATCTGTAAGACAAGAACAACATCCCTGTGTCTTTTGGCTGTGAGAAAGTGGATCTCATCCCTGTCCTTTATGCTCTGAATCATTTCCTTGATGATCTCCCTAAGCTTCTTTGTGAGCTCAGAGCTTAGGGTGCTTGGGAGACTATTTGCAGCACTGATCATTTTTGTTAGTCTCATTTGAATGAGTTCAGTGTGTGCTTCAAGACTATCATCGATTTCCTTTATCATTTTCTTTGACACGTCTGATAGATCGGTTTTGGTAGGCAGTTCTGAAAGAATTTCACTGAGTTGGGGAATGTGTGGAGGAGGGGGTGTTCTCTTGTATTGATCTTGTAAGGAGTAGAGGGAAAGATCAAGGTTGAAGTATTCATTTATGGATGAGGAGGGAATATCGGATGGATGGGCCTGTGTTTGGACATTTGGAGTAGGTGGCTCTACGATTTGAGCGAGTGACTCTACGATGGGGCTAGAGTCAGTAATCGTAGAGATGAGAAGAGTTGGGATCAATATGAATTTGGGCATATTTGGTTCATCAGTTACATAATTTTTGGATTCTGCAACTGGGAATTGATTTAGTGGATTAAGAACCACTTCCAACCAGCTTGGAAATTCATAAAATTGGCTGAAAAAAGATAGTGGTGTTGCCTCCTTTTTAGTTCTAACAAAAGTACTCTAACTCATACAAGCATACATGGCTCAACAAGTAATACAGAGTAAGTAAAGTATCGATCCACGGAGAAAGGTTTCAAAATTAAATTATTATGCATCAACTATATCACTATTTATATATGCTTAAACGAACGCTATAATTTTGATTTAACCTAAACTCAAGTAATAAATAAAAGAAGAAAAATAGAATAATAAATCAAATTTAGAAATAATGGGATTCTAACCTCAATTCATACTTCATCTAAATAATACCCTCATGCAAGATCATTCATGTATCATGGAAAATTAGCCAAGAGCACCAAACTAGACATAGCCATTTTTCAATGCATTATGTGATTATATTCCAAGACCTCCACTTGGTCAATCAATGATTGAAATTTGAAGTTCATCACGTCTCCTCATGGTAAAACCATAATAACTAAAATAACGACAATTCGGTTCATCACGCTCTCATGGTAAAACCATAATAACTAAAATAACGAAAATCTACTTTAGAAATAATATACAATGATTTATTATAATTATTCCCCAAGTCTCGCAACCTACAAATTGCTTAATAGATTACATAATAATATCTAATAAAGACTTATTACATGATCTTACTTAAGCTTAAACATAGTCTAAAATAGTCTTAATAAATCATAATAGACTTTAAACATAAAAGGACAAGCTAGTCAAGTAGCCTTGCCCTTGCCCTTGTCTCGCCTCTTGAGACACCTCCCTCGCTCTCCCTTTACTAAAAGGTTTTAAAAAGCAAGGATGAGCACAAATTGCCCATATACAAGTAATATATAACAAGGGTATATATATATATATATCACAAGGTTTGAAATATCAAGTGTCATTTCTAGGATAGTTCAAAGTGTCGTAATAACATCAGGGGATAAGAAATATCAATAATTCTTTGAATAAGAATGATAATTCAATATAAATCAATAGATATATATGAATTCAACGGCTATCAAGGTATCCAACCGAATAAATAATTTATAATTTGAAAGCAAATACTAAGGACTATTGAACTTCCACTAGAGTTACCAATATTAAACTAATAACCCAAAAATATCAAGTACTATAGATGATCACCACAATACTTTACGTTATGCATACACCACAATAATATTTATTCATGTGTTGGGGTTTCCAACAACATACACTCCCTTACCAAAAGGGTTGTCCAACTCAATTTCAAAGATTTCCGCACCAATCAATTGGTTTGGACAGCTTATTATAAACATGCATATAGTCTATCCGAATCAAATGGCATCGACTCTTTCACAATATTCAAGGACAATACCAATTTCAACATGAATAATAGCTTTCACAAGGGTTTAACATACTAGCTCATTTGAACGAGAAAATAATGTAACTTGTATTCAAAGGGATAAGCTTACGATATTTGTCAAATAAAATAATGTAAGGGTTTAGGATACTTACACAACATAAATTTGCGTATGGTTAGAGAAGTTTGCCTTAAGCGTAGTTTATCCACGTTAATAAATCAACACTTTCGAATCCTATTTATAACGCATTATATGTTCAAGATGTTAATTAGCTAACATAGTCTTTAATCAAGCTTGACATGATACAAGTATGCACATATGGTACAAAATCAGTTTATAAGTCATCATGAATCAACTACTTAGTTACTTCACAAGCAAATCAAGAATGCTCAAGGTTAAGACCTCCTACTCATGGACTTTTCATTTTAATGCAACACCGACTTATCAACTAGGCATCACTCATATATATATATATATCATTAGGTTTTAGATCACATTTAGCATCATAAGTATCACGTAGTTACTGTCCAAAAGATCAGAATTCATTATCTGGGATTCTGATCAAGCCTTAGCTCTACGCCATGGCTAAGCTTAGACTCCAGGGGTAATGCTACTGGCCTCCTCTACTCCAAGCCAAGATCACCGTCTCCTTGTGGTCTCTATTTGGCTTGAACACACAATCATTTTTTGTCATGTTAAAGGCTTTCACATGCTTCTTAGATCAATCTAGGTCCCTTCTTGCATAACATGGTTCTAAGTTCGATCATTTCAACAATTTAAGGTCATTCAAGGTCATGAAACCACAAAGTCTAGCATGCTTGCTTTCTAAACATACAAGATAGTTATAAAACTCATATTAGGCATGCTTGGGTGTATTAATAACACATACGTGACACTTAACACCGCTTTAGTTGAAAAATAGGCTTTGTTCATGCTTTTCTCAAAACGTGCTACACAAGCATGGTATATATATGTTTATGATACATGAGTGAGTCTAAGAGTGTCATAAAACATGATCACAAATGTCAGATTCTAGTATTCAAGGTATCTTGAAAATATTCACATTCAAAGCTTGCTAATAGGTTCAACATGTTCATGTTTCCTTACTAATCAAATAAACACAAGCTAAAAGTTTATTCATGTATTTCCAAGTCATACTCATATGCTTTCAAAGTCAGAATATAAACCACGTAGAAATCATGCATGTTAGCTCACTAGGCTAAGCTTCTTATGTAAAATATTTCTAACATAAGGCTTAACAAGTTTGATCATGCCCAAAGGACTATGTACACTACAACATGCTCATCTATGTGCAAAATCAGTCATGTATAACTTACTAGGTTCATAATTTGTAGAACATGATCTTTACATAGTTTGTTTTCGAAACTTAAGGTTCAAATCTCCATTTAAACCATATGTCTCCATTAATCATGCAAGTCTATGAAAACATGCTCACATTAGGTTAACATATCCATATATACATCATACACATGTTCACATGCTAGCTTAAGTCATAACTACTAGCTCAAATGGATCAGACTTGAAAATGATCGCTTAACTAAAATCAAGAATCGGATACAATTGCAAGCAAGTCAAATACAAATGTGGCAATGCTACCAAGCTGTTCTGTTTCGAGCAGCGTATACTTTGCTTTGACGTAACTCCTAGCCCAACCTCAAAAATTATTCACCAATTCATTTCCAAACAATCATGTATCTGTTTAAACATGTTTATATGGTCATATAACAACTTTATAACCAATATCCAACCCCATTAACATCCAATTCCACAATATCAAGAATTTGAATTTAAAGACTCAAGACTCCATTTTTACAGAGAATGAAATGGAAACAAGGAAAAAGAGTTTATACCTCTATAATGTGATAAGAACTTGCTCCAATGAACCTTTAAGCTCTAAGAATGCTTGTATGATCTCAACCTTACTACTTAGCAAATTCAAACACTAAGCAAATGGAAATGAAAATCTATTACCCTGATATTGCAATTTTCCCTTGAATCAAACCCATGGATTGTAGGTTTGCATAAAGGTTAAGAAGGAGTGGTTAGATGGTGGTTGAAACTCATCATAACCACCACTCCCTACCATGATCATAGTCTAACAAAGCTTGAAGGGAAGAGTAGGCTTAGCCTTTTTGTTTCACACGTGATTGAGGTTTTGGAAATGAATGGCACTCTCACTTTGGGACAATCCAATTTAGCTTAGCATTCTTGTATACTCCTACACATCCTTACTCTTATGTTATATTTTTTATACACATCTCAACCATATATTATAATTAAATATCACACTTAATAATTAAGGTTTCAATGTAGTAGATGAAATATGGAAATGTAATATACATATAATCTATGTACTTTTTATCACACTGATACATTTATTTAAATACTAGTTTACAGTATGCTCATTGTATATTATTTTAATACCTACCCACATGCATATTGTCACATGGATAATGTATTTATAACATATAGTTCCAATATATTTAATCATAATGCCCATACAATATAATTTTATAAGACTTAATATATATAGCCACATAAATGTCACACTGCACCATATAGTATGGTTGTATATGTTCATATGCACATAACTGTCAATATAATATTATTATATTACTAACTTACTCATTTATGTGAAATAATTAAATCATGCACTTCCTTAATAAATTAACACCAATATCAAATAAATCATTGATCAATATAATTTATGGATTTCCATAATCATTACTTATCTATATAACAATCACCTATTATTAATTACCAAGAAATCAATATTCCACCACAACCATTATCAATTAATTAATAACAATTATTAATCATCACATATTAATTAACCTCATTAACATCAATTAAAAATCCATAAATATACTAAAACAACAATTAACAATTAATATTACTTAATTGCTCATCTTATAATTTCTTCACCGATTAACATTACTATTAGTATTTTCCATCACTATGCCACACAAGGCTTTCAACGAGTTTACCACAAACTCTATGTATTCTCAATTATTCAATTATTAATATAATTGAGTTGTCTCATTTCATAACACGAAATTGTTCATATTCAAATAAATATTCATTTCCATTAATATATTTATTTAATAATACGCGGAAATTCTCGGCTATTACATCCTCCCCCTTATAAAAAATTTGTCCCTAAATTGCTACAAGGTTACACAAACAGATGGGGATAATCCCTCACCATTCTATCTTCTAACTCCCACGTTGCCTCCTCGACATTGTGGTTACGCCAAAGCACTTTTATAGAAGAAATAACTTTATTCCTTAAGGTTTGTTCTTTCTTATCTAGAATTTGGACAGGAATTTCTTCATACGCTAAGTTCTTCTCCACTTGAATGGGTTCATAAGAAATCACGTGCTTGTAGTCGTGCTTGTACGGATGCAACACGATATGTGAAACACGCATGGATGTGCTCCAATTCGTGGTAGTAGTGCAACTTTAGTACGCTACTTCACCCACTCGCTTTAGTATCTCGAACGGTCCCTATGAATCTTGGACTCGCTTTTCCTTTCTTCATCAAAAACGGATTTTTCCTTTCCACGGAGATACTTTTAAGAATACAAAACCGCCGACTTCAAAGTCTCTTGGCCTTGCCGATGCAAGTCTCACAGACTTTTTCTCGCGATCTTGAGTCGCTACAAGTCCGCCCTTATCACTTTCACCATCCACCATGGGTTGTTTGTACTAACTCCGGCCGAGTATTTGTCGCTCTCCGACTTCATCCCAACATAATGGCGTTCTGCACTTTCTTCCGTAAAGAGCTTCATACGGTGGCATGCTGATACTCGCATGGTAACTATTATTATACGCAAATTCGACTAAGGGTAGGTGGTCGTCCCAATTTCCCTTGAAGTCCATCACGTAAGTCCTAAGCATGTCCTCTAGCATTTGTATTGTTCGCTCACTTTGTCCGTCCATCTGAGGATGATAAGCAGTACTCAATCTCAACTGTGTTCCCATCCTCTCTTGCAATCTTTTCTAAAATTTTGACGTGAAACGCGGTCTCTCATCGAAAACAATCGACACCGCACTCCATGTCGTGAAATGATTTCCTTTACGCATGCACTCGCTAATTGGTTTAAACTCAGAAGGATCTTGATAGGTAGAAAATGTGCGGTCTTCGTAAGTCGATCCACGATGACCCAAATGGCATCCAAACCTTTTGTGTGATCGAAGTCCTACCACGAAATCCATCGTAATATGCTCCCATTTCCACTCGGTATTTCCAATGGTTGTAGTAAACCACTTTCGTCCGATGATGCTCGCTTTTTGACTCACCGACACGTAAGACATCTACCAACGTACTCCACAATTTCCCGTTTCAGATTTGGCCACCAAAAATGTTGCTTCAAGTCCCGGTACATCTTTGTGCCTCTCGGATGAATGGAATACGTCGTATTATGAGCCTCATATAAAATCTCTTCTCATAACTCCTACCACCGCCGCACCCACACTCTCCCTCAAATCTTAAGATACCATCCTTATCTATTCAAAATTTTTCTTCCTCTTTTTCCGTGATCCTTCTTCTGATTTTCTCACATTCTCCATCTTTCTCCCGGGCTTCCTTTACCCTATCCAACAATGTCGGACAAGCTTCCATTACATATAACTTCTCTTCGACACTCTCGGTCCCTTCACTTCTATTTCCAATTTCTCCATATCTCTTATTAACTCCTCCTGAGTTGTCAGTCGAAACAATTTCTCCCTTCCTTTCCTCGTCAGAGCGCCTAAGAACTACGTTTGCCTTCCCCGGGTGATAAATAATTTCACAGTCATAATCTTTGATTAACTCTAACCACCTCCTCTGACGCATATTCAACTCCTTCTTTGTAAAGATATATTTTAGACTTTTGTGGTTCGTGTATATCTCACATTTCTCTCTGTACAAATAATGCCTCCATATCTTTAACGCAAAAACTACTGCCGCTAACTCTAAGTCATGAGTAGGGTATCATTTTTCATAATCCTTCAATTGTCGTGATGCATACGTAATGACTTTGTCGTGTTGCATAAGCACACAACCAAGTCCTCTATGCGACGCATCACTATACACCACAAATCCTCCCGTATCATCTGGTAATGATAATACAGGCGCCTCGCTTAATCTCTTCTTCAACTCTTGAAAACTCTCTTCATTTTGTCATCCCATACAAATTTCACCGCCTTCCTCACAAATTAGTCAACTGGGTTGCTATCTTAGAAAAATCTTGGATGAATCTTCGATAGTACCCACCTAACCCTAAGAAACTTCTCACCTCCGCTTGTGTCCTTGGTTGTTCCCAATTACTCACCGCTTTTCGACCTTTTCGGGTTCATCGAGATTCCATTCTCATCCACCACGTGGCCTAAGAATTGAACCTTCTTCATCCAAAATTCGCACTTAGAAAACTTCGCATACATCTTTTCCTTTTGTAGTGCCTCCAAAATAATCTTCAGATGTTCGGCATGTTCTTCCTCCTTCTTCGAGTATATTAAAATATCGTCGATGAAAACTACTACTAATTTATCCAAATATGGCTTGAAAACTTGATTCATCAAGTTCATGAATGCTTCCGGAGCATTAGTTAAACCGAATGACATTACCAAAAACTCGTAATGTCCATAACGGGTTCTAAACGCAGTCTTTGGTATGTCCTCATCCCTTCCTTTCAGTTGGTGATATCCCGTCCGCAGGTCGATCTTCGAGAAACACTTCGCTCCCTTCAATTGATCAAATAAGTTGTCTATCCTTGGTAACGGATATCTGTTCTTGATCGTTACTCTGTTCAATTTGTGATAATCAATATAAAGCCTCATCGATCCATCCTTTTTCTTAACGAATAACACTGGTGATCCCCAAGGAGACACACTCAGTCGAATATAACCTTTATCCAATAACTCTTGAAGGTGTATCATCAATTCCTTCATTTCTACCAGCGCCATACGATATAGAGCTTTCAAATCGTGTCGCTCCTTGCTAAAATCTATTACGAATTCGATTTCTCTGTCTGGCGGAAGGCCAGCAGATCATCCGAAAACACATCCCGAAATTCACTCACTACGAGTATATCATTAATCTCTACTCCCTTTTTACGAGTATCCACAACGTAAGCTAAATAACCTACACATCCTTTCTTTAACAATTTCTTGGCCTGCATCATCGTAACGCAACACGATTGCTTAAGCGATGAGCTACCATAAAACACTACCTTAGACTTACTTTGAGTCCAAGGGTTCACACATTTGTTCTCGATAAATAATTATCACCGCATGGTTATATAACCAATCCATCCCCAAAGATACGTCAAATTCTCCTAGTCTAATAGGAATCAAGTCTACGCTCAGTTCATGTTCTCTAATGTTTGCGCGACAATTTCGATAGATGTATTCTACAGGGATTATTTCCTTATTCGCAACTTCTATATTCAAAGGATCTTCTAAACGTTCTCGGGGTGTACTAAGTTTATTAGCAAATTCTTCAGATATAAATAAATGTGGCACCCTAATCAAATAATACATAAGCATTTATATTATTGATTGGGATTATACCCGACACCACGCCCTTTGCAGCAGCCTACGACGTCTCTTGGACTAGGTCATGTTAAAGGTTCGAGCAATCGATCGGTTGGGTTACGCAGTCCACCAATCATCAACTTACTTCCTCCTCCTCGCTTCCGCCACCCACCGCTTCTTTTTCTTCGGCATTCCTTTATCCGTGCTCTCTGTTGATCCACAAGCAAAACATCCTCCGATCTTCTTCTTCTTTTAGGCAATTTGGCGATATGTGCCCTCTTGGTCGCAATTATAGCAAGTGCTTTTCCTCTTCCAAAGATTCTCCCCGATGGCTTCTTCCACATTTGTTGCAAGCTTCTTCAGTTCTCTCTTCTTGAAGTTTCCTCGTGACTCCCACCTTGGTTATTATTTCGTTGTTGTTTATTTTCCCATTTCCTTTTTTTCGAGTTACTTCCTCCATCGCTTTCCTCTCCACGATGCTCACTACCAAATCATTTATTATTCTTCTTCTCCTTATGATATGCACTCAAGGCCTCACCGCCACCTTCCGCAATGATTGCCTTCTCCAACAATGTCATAAAGGAATCAATCTGGAAGACCGATACCTTATTGTACAACCACGATTTTAACCCTTATTCAAAATGCCTCGTCTTCCTCTCCTCATCCATAACTTGGTGTTCTCAAAACCGCGCTTAGTTCATTGAACTTAGTCACAGATCGCGCCACCGCCATATCACCTTGTTTTAATTCTAGAATTTTACTTCCATCCTACTCTTCATACTTTTTTTTGAAAAATAGTTCTCAAGAACAACGTAGTAAACCTCTCCCATGATATCGCTCTTTCCCCGCCTCTCTCACGATTAGTTTCCCACCAATAGTTTGCTTTCACCCCTCATCATGTATGTGGCAACATCGCCTTCCGGTCTTCACCCACGCGAGCTATAGTGAAGGCCTTCTCGATCTCCTTGATCCAGTTTTTCATAACTATCGGGTCGGTGGTTCCCGCGAACTCGGGGGTCCTACACTCTTAAAATCTTTGAAGGTCACATCGGGACAACTTGGGGAATGGGTGGTACGGTTTCGCTTTCTTCCCCTCAGAGCTTCTCCCAATAAATCTACCAATCAGATTTGGATCTACAGACCTCTCTCATCATTAATCGACTTTTCCGGGATGCTTATTCTACGTCTCAAGGCATTTTCTCGCATCACAAAATTTTCATTTTATTATCTAATTATAATACTTAGACATTTCTTAATAGAAAAGAACTATAGGTTTATAACACATTTTGGAAATAAGATCATTTATATTCATATGCCAAAGGGTTACATTACATGTTCTTTTCTAGCATACTGCTATAAATGATAACACATATCCCCTAATATCATAAAAGACGGGAACATACTAACTTACTACCCCTCTAACACTTTTCAGAAGTTTGGGGGTTTACCACTATCTCACATCTTACACAAAAGATTGAGATTACGACAACATATTAACATCACATAGATAAAACTACTATACTACTGGTCTTCATCCTCTAGACTCAATCTAACATCCCACGCCAACAACAGCGCCTCGATATTCCTTTCTGTGTGATGTGCACCACCATGTCTCTCTACTTATGGTATGCCGGGTCCGTCCTTGCTTTCACCGGGGGTATGATGTACCCCATCTATCAATCTCTCCATGGTCGTATGCGAGAGAGCATAGCCCATCTTGTTCATCTTCCTCCTCTCACACCACACCTCATCCTCTAGGTCATCTCGCCTCTATCATCAGCTTCTTCCCACTTCTCCTCAAGTGAATCCTATCCATCACCTCCATTTCTAACCGAGTTCGAGAGCCTCCTTCTCCGCCTCTCACTCAACACCTTCTCGCCTAATTCCTCCAGCTTTCCCGCCACCTCAACATTCCTCGCCACCGCCGATGAAACAAAGCTCCCATCCGATCCCCGCTTCCTTACGGAGCAATCTCCACCTCCATCTCCTCGTGATCACTAGTCGCCTCCTCGATGGTCCTCGCCCCTCAACTTCTGAACGCAGACTCCCTCTCCCTAGCCTCACCTCAAGCTCCTCTACTCTACATCCCAACTCCAATATCTACTCCTCATACTCTCCTAACATCCGATCCTCAAAAGTAGCCTCGCTTGAGTCCTCCATGTGCCTCTGCTCTCCTCCAAAGGCTCCTCTTCGTGGTCGACTCCACCTCTTCCTCATCATCATCATCAAAAGGGGCTACACACCTCAAATAGGCTCCACTATCAAGGGTGTCTCAAATACTACGTGATATCACGCGGCCTCCTCTACTACTACTCTGCTAGGTCCTCCCATGTCACCATCCCACAATCACCAACATAAGACAACACAAACAACAACTCCATTAGAATGTTAAACAAACATAAGTTCATTGTATAGAATGAAGTTATATTTCATAACACACTAAGTCTCTCAAGGAAAACTCTACATGAGTTTTATCTCCTTCCTAACTTCTAAGTTCTCCTGTTATAATCTAAGGACACTCGCTCCTAAGGTTTATAACTACTACTTTGATACCAACTCATGACGCCCCCAAATTCGGACCTCCACTTGGTCACTCAATTTGGTTCATCACGCTCTCATAGTAAAACCATAATAACTAAAATAACGTATACACAACGAAAAATCTACTTTAGAATAATATACAATGATTTATTATAATTATTCCCCCAAGTCTCGCAACCTACAGTGCTTAATAGATTACATAATAATATCAAATAAAGACTTATTACATAAGCTTAAACATAGTTTGAAATAGTTTTAATACATCATAATAGATTTAAAACATAAAAGGAACAAGCTAGTCGGTAGCCTTGCCCTTGCCCTTTTGTCTCGCTTCAGATACACCTCCTGCTCCTCCTTAACTCGAAAGGTTTTTAAAAGCAAGGATGAGAACAAATTTTCCCAGCAAGTAATATACAACAAGGGTGTAGGATATATATATCACAAGGTTTGAAATATCGAAGTGTCATTTCTAGGATAGTTCAAAGTGTCGGAATAACATCAGGGGTAAGAAATATCAATAATTCTTTGAATAAGAACGATAATTCAATATAAATCAACAGATATATATATATGATTCAACGACTATCAAGGTATCCAATCGAATAAATAATTTATAATTGAAAGTCACTAAGGACCATTGAACTTCCACTAGAGTTACCAATATTAAACTGATAACCCAAAAATATCAAGTACTATAGATGATCAGTCTACAATACTTTACGTTATGCATAACACCACAATAATATTTATTCATGTGTTGGGGTTTCCAACAACATACACTCCCCTTACCAAAAGGGTTGTCCAACTCAGTTTTCAAGATTTTCGCACCAATCAATTGGTTTGGACAGCTTTTATAAACATGCATATAGTCTAGCCGAATCAAATGGCATCGACTCTTTCACAATATTCAAGGACAATACCAATTTCAACATGAATAATAGCTTTCACAAGGGTTTAACATACTAGCTCATTTGAACGAGAAAGTAATGTAACTTGTATTCAAAGGGATAAGCTTACGATATTTGTCAAATAAAAAAAATGCAAGGGTTTAGGATACTTGCACAACATAAATTTGAGTAAGGTTAGAGAAACTTTGCCTTAAGCGTAGTTTATCCACGCTTAATAAATCAACACTTTCAATCCTATTTATAACGCATTATATGTTCAAGATGTTAATTAGCTAACACACATTTTTAATCAAGCTTGACACGATACAAGTATGCACATATGGTACAAAATCGCTTTATAAGTCATCATGAATCAACTACTTAGTTACTTCACAAGCAAATCAAGAATGCTCAAGGTTAAGACCTCTTACTCATGGACTTTTCATTTCAATGCAACAATCAACTTATCAACTAGGCATCACTATATATATATATATATATATATATATATAGATCACATTTAGCATCACATTTAGCATCATAAGTATCACGTAGTTATCATCCAAAAGATCGTAACTCATTATCTGGATTCCAGATCAAGCAATTGCTGCCATGGCTAAGCTTAGGACCCAAAGCAATGCTACTGGCCCTTCCTGCCAAGCCAAGATGCAAATCGTCGCCTTGTGGTCTCTTGTTTGCTTGAACACACAATCATATTTTGTCATGTTAAAGGCTTTCACATGCTTCTTAGATCAATCTAGGTCCCTTCTTGCATAACATGGGTTCTAAGTTCGATCATTTCAACAATTTAAGGTCATTCAAGGTCATGAAACCACAAAGTCTAGCATGCTTGCTTTCTAAACATACAAGATAGTTATAAAACTCATATTAGGCATGCTTGGGTGTATTCATAATACATATGTGAAACTAACACCGCTTTAGTTGAAAAATAGGCTTTGTTCATGCTTTTCTCAAATGTGCTACACAAGCATATATATATATATATATGTTTATGTTACATGAGTGAGTCTAAGAGTGTCATAAAATATGATCACCAATGTCAGATTCTAGTCTTCAAGGTATCTTGACAATATTCACATTCAAAGCTTGCTAATAGGTTCAACAAGTTCATGTTTCCTTACTAATCAAATAAACACAAGCTAAAGGTTTATTCATGTATTTCCAAGTCATACTCATATGCTTTCAAAGTCAAAATATAAACCACGTAGAAATCATGCATGTTAGCTCACTAGGCTAAGCTTCTTATAGAAAATATTTCTAACATAAGGCTTAACAAGTTTGATCATGCCCAAAAAACTATGCACACTACAACATGCTCATCTATGTGCAAAATCAGTCATGTATAACTTACTAGGTTCATAATTTGTAGAACATGATCTTTACATAGTTTGTTTTCGAAACTTAAGGTTCAAATCTCCATTTAAACCATATGTCTCCATTAATCATGCAAGTCTATGAAAACATGCTCACATTAGGTTAACATATCCATATATACATCATACACATGTTCACATGCTAGCTTAAGTCATAACTACTAGCTCAAATGGATCAGACTTGAAAATGTATTCGCTCAACTAAAATCAAGAATCAATAAATTTGCTGCACTCCTCAATACAAATGTAAATAGCGCAATTGCAGTGTTTTCAGTTCGTTCAGCGTAGTGACCGCTTTTAAGTAACTCCAACTAGCCCCAACCTCAAAATTATTCACCAATTCATTTCCAAACAATCATGTATCAATTTTAAACATGTTTATATGGTCATATAACAACTTTATAACCAATACCCAACCCCATTAACATCCAATTCCACAATATCAAGAATTTGAATTTAAAGACTCAAGACTCCATTTTTACAGAGAGAATGAAATGGAAACAAGGAAAAAGAGTTTATACCTCTATAATGTGATAGAAACTTGCTCCAATGAACTCTTTAAGCTCTAAGAATGCTTGTATGATCTCATCTCAACCTTACTACTTAGAAAATTCAAAAATGGCAATGAAGAAGGAGAGTCCATATATATAGAAAATCTATTACTACATATATTGCATTTTCCCTTGAATCAAACCCATGGATTGTAGGTTTGCATAAAGGTTAAGAAGGAGTGGTTAGATGGTGGTTGAAACTCATCATAACCACCACTCCCTACCATGATCATAGTCTAACAAAGCTTGGAAGGAAGAGTAGGCTTAGCCTTTTTTTTCCACACGTGATTGAGGATTTGGAAATGAATGGAACTCTCAATTTGGGACAATCTAATTTAACTTAGCATTCTTGTATACTCCTACACATCCTTACTCTTATGTTATATTTTTAATACACATCTCAACCATATATTATAATTAAATATCACACTTAATAATTAAGGTTTCAATGTAGTAGATGAAATATGGAAATGTAATATACATATAATCCATGTACATTTTATCACATTGATACATTTATTAAAATACTAGTTTACAGTATGTTCATGGTATATTATTTTAATACCTACCCACATACATATTGTCACATAGATAATGTATTTATAACATATAGTTCCAATATATTTAATCATAATGCCCATACAATATAGTTTTATAAGACTTAATATATAGCCACATAAATGTCACACTGCACCATATAGTATGGTTGTATATGCTCATATGCACATAACTGTCAATATAATATTATTATATTACTAACTTACTCATTTATGTGAAATAATTAAATCATGCACTTCCTTAATTAATTAACACCAATATCAAATAAATCATTGATCAATATAATTTATGGATTTCCATAATCATTACTTATCTATATAATAATCACGTATTATTAATTACCAAGAAATCAATATTCCACCACAACCATTATCAATTAAATAACAATTAATAATCACATATTAATTAACCTCATTAACATCAATTAAAAATCCATAAATATACTACAACAACAATTAACAATTAATATTACTTAATTGCTCATCTTATAATTTCTTCGCCGATTAACATTACTATTAGTATTTCCCATCACCATGCCACACAAGGCTTTCAACGAGTTTACCACAAACTCCACGTATTCTCAATTATTCAATTATTTAATATAATTGAGTTATCTCATTTCATAACACGAAATTGTTCATATTCAAATAAATATTCATTTCCATTAATATATTTATTTAATAATACGCGGAAATTCTCGGGTATTACATCCTCCCCCTTATAAAAATTTTGTCCCGGAATTGCTACAAGGTTACACAAAAAGATGGGGAAAATCCCTCACCATTCTATCTTCTAACTCCCACGTTGCCTCCTCGACATCGTGGTTACGCCAAAGCACTTTTTACAGAAGAAATAACTTTATTCCTTAAGGTTTGTTATTTCTTATCTAGAATTTGGACAGGAATTTCTTCATACGCTAAGTTCTTCTCCACTTGAATGGGTTCATAAGAAATCACGTGCTTGTAGTCAGGCATGTACGGGGGCAACACAGATATATGAAACACGTTATGGATATGCTCCAATTCAGGTGCTAGTGCAACTTTGTACGCTACTTCGCCCACTCGCTTTAGTACTCGAACGGTCCTATGAATCTTGGACTCAGTTTCCCTTTCTTGTGAAACAGATTTTTCCTTTCCACGGAGATACTTTTAAGAATACAAAACTGCCGACTTCAAAGTCTCGGTCTTGTCGATGCAAGTCTGCGTACTTCTTCTTGCGATCTTGAGCTGCTACAAGTCTGGCCCTTATCACTTTCACCACATCCACAGTCTGTTGTACTAACTCTGGCCCGAGTATTTGATGTTCTCCGACTTCGTCCCAACATAACGGCGTTCTGCACTTTCTTCCGTAAAGAGCTTCATACGGTGGCATGCCGATACTCGCATGGTAACTATTATTATACGTAAATTCGACTAAGGGTAGGGGGTCATCCCAATTTCCCTTGAAGTCCATCACACAAGTCCTAAGCATGTCCTCTAGCGTTTGTATTGTTCGCTCACTTTGTCCGTCCGTCTGAGGATGATAAGCAGTGCTCAATCTCAACTGTGTTCCCATCCTCTCTTGCAAGCTTTTCCAAAATTTTGATGTGAAACGCGGGTCTCGGTCAGAAACAATCGACACCGACACTCCATGTCGTGAAATGATTTCCTTTACGTACAGACTTGCTAATTGGTTTAAACTGTAGCATCTTGATAGGTAGAAAATGTGTGGTCTTCGTAAGTCGATCCACGATGACCCAAATGGCATCCAAACCTTTCTGTGTGACTGGAAGTCCTACCACGAAATCAATCGTAATATGCTCCCATTTCCACTATGGTATTTCCAACGGTTGTAGTAAACCACTCGGTCGCTGATGCTCTGCTTTGACTCGCTGGCACGTAAGACATCTACTAACGTACTCTGTAATTTCCTGTTTTAGATTTGGCCACCAAAAATGTTGCTTCAAGTCCCGGTACATCTTTGTGCCTCCCGAATGAATGGAATACGTCGTATTATGAGCCTCGTACAAAATCTCTTCTCTTAACTCGACCACTACCGGTACCCACATTCTCCCTTCGAATCTTAAGATACCATCCTTATCTATTCGAAATTTTTCTTCCTCTTTTTCCGTGATCCTTCTTCTGATTTTCTCACATTCTCCATCTTTCTCCTGGGCTTCCTTTACCCTATCCAACAATGTCGGACAAGCTTCCATTACATATAACTTCTCTTCAGACCTCTCGGGTCCCTTCACTTCTATTTCCAATTTCTCCTTATCTCTTATTAACTCCTCCTGAGTTGTCAGTCGAAACAATTTCTCCCTTCATTTCCTGCTCAGAGCGTCGGCAACTACGTTTGCCTTCCTCGGGTGATAAAGAATTTCACAGTCATAATCTTTGATTAACTTTAACCACCTCCTCTGACGCATATTCAACTCCTTCTGTGTAAAGATATATTTCAAACTTTTGTGGTCCGTGTATATCTCACATTTCTCTCCGTACAAATAATGCCTCCATATCTTTAACGCAAAAACTACTGCCGCTAACTCTAATTCATGAGTAGGGTATCATTTTTCGTAATCCTTCAATTGTCGTGATGCATATGCAATAACTTTGCCATGTTGCATAAGCACACAACCCAGTCCTCTATGCGACGTATCACTATACATCACAAATCCTCCCGTATCATCTGGTAATGATAATACAGGTGCCTCGCTCAATCTCTTCTTCAACTCTTGAAAACTCTCTTCGCATTTGTCGGTCCATACAAATTTCACCGTCTTCCTCGTCAAATTAGTCAACGGGGTTGCTATCTTAGAAAAATCTTGGATGAATCTTCGATAGTACCCAGCTAACCCTAAGAAACTTCTCACCTCCTTCGGTGTCCTTGGTTATTCCCAATTACTCACTGCTTCGACCTTTTCGGGGTCTACTAAGATTCCATTCTCATCCACCACGTGGCCTAAGAATTGAACCTTCTTCATCCAATATTCGCACTTAGAAAATTTTGCATACATCTTCTCCTTTCGTAGTGCCTCCAAAACAATCTTCAGATGTTCGGCGTGTTCTTCCTCCGTCTTTGAGTAAATTAAAATATCGTCCATGAAGACTACTACAAAAATATCCAAATATGGATTGAAAACTCGATTCATCAAGTCCATGAATGCTGCTGGAGCATTAGTCAAACCGAATGACGTTACCAAAAACTCGTAATGTCCATAACGGGTTCTAAACGCAGTCTTTGGTATGTCTTCATCCCGCACTTTCAATTGGTGATATCCCGTCCACAGGTCAATCTTCGAGAAACACTTCGCTCCCTATAATTGATCAAATAAATCGTCTATCCTTGGTACCGGATATCTATTCTTGATCGTTACTTTGTTCAATTCGCGATAATCAATACAAAGCCTCATCGATTCGTCCTTTTTCTTAACACTGGTGCTCCCCAAGGAAACACACTCGGTCGAATGTAACCTTTATCCAATAACTCTTGAAGTTGTATCACCAATTCCTTCACTTCAACTGGCGCCATCCGATATGGAGCTTTCGAAATCGGTGCCGTTCCCGGTGCTAAATCTATTACAAATTCAATTTCTCTGTTTGGCGGAAGGCCAGGCAGATCGTCCGAAAACACATCCTGAAATTCACTCACTACGGGTATATCATTAATCTCTACTCCCTTTTTCCGAGTATCCACAACGTAAGCTAAATAACCTACACATCCTTTCTTTAACAATTTTTTGGCCTGCATCATCGTAACGCAACACGATTGCTTAAGCGATGAGCTACCATAAAACACTACCTTAGACTTACTCAAAGTCTGACGGTTCACACATTTGTTTTGACAGTCAATTACTGCTGCATGGTTATATAACCAATCCATCACCAGTATTACATCAAATTCTCCTAGTCTAATAGGAATCAAGTCTACGCTCAGTTCATATTCTCTAATGTTTGCGCGATAGTTTCGATAGATGTATTCTACAGGGATTATTTCCTTATTCGCAACTTCTATGTTCAAAGGATCTTCTAAACGTTCTCGGGGTGTACTAAGTTTATTAGCAAATTCTTCAGATACAAACGAACAGGTGGCACCCGAATCAAATAATACATAAGCATTTATATTATTGATTGGGATTATACCTGACACCACGTCCTTTGCAGCTACGGCGTCTTGGAAGGTCATGTTAAAGGTTCGAGCGATCGATCGGTTGGGTTGCGCAGGTCCACCAATCATCAACTTACTTCCTCCTCCTTGGCTTCCGCCAGCTCCACCGCTTCCTTTCTTCGGGCATTCCTTTATCTGGTGCTCTGTTGATCCACAAGCAAAACATCCTCTGATCTTCTTCGACTTTGGGCAATTTGGCGATATGTGCCCCTCTTGGCCGCAATTATAGCAAGTGCTTTTCCTCTTCCAGCATTCTACCTGATGGCTCCTTCCACATTTGTTGCAAGCTTTAGTTCTCTTCTTGAAGTTTCCTTGGTGACTCCCACCTTGGTTATTATTTCTGTTGTTGTTGTTTTCCCATTTCCTTTTTCCGGAGTTACTTCCTCCGCTGCTGCTCCCTCCACGATGCTCACTACCAGCGTTCTTATTCTTCTTCTCCTTATAATACAGACTCAAGGCCTCACTGCCACCTTCCGCAATGATTGCCTTCTCCAACAATGTCGTAAAGGAATCAATCTGGAAGACCGATACCTTATTGTACAACCACAGTTTTAACCCTTGCTCAAAACGTCTCGCCTTCCTCTCCTCATCCATAACTTGGTGTTCTGCAAACCGCGCTAGTTCATTGAACTTAGTGCGTCTTGTCTATGCCAAATCATATCAGCTTGTTTTAATTCTAGGAATTTTACTTCCATCCTACTCTTCATACTTTTCGAGAAATAGTTCTCGAAAAACAACGTAGTAAACCTCTCCCACGTTATCGTTCTTTCCCCCGCTCTCTGCTGGTTAGTTTCCCACCAATAGTTTGCTTCGCCCCTCATCATATATGTGGAAAATACTGTCTTCTGGTCTTCACCCACTCGAGTTATAGTGAAGGTCTTCTCAATCTCCTTGATCCAGGTTTGCGCAACTATCGGGTCAGTGGTTCCTGCGAACTCTGGGGGTCCTACACTCTTAAAATCTTTGAAGGTCGTTACTGGGACAGCTTGGGGAATGGGTTGTACGGGTTCGTTTCTTCCCCTCAGAACTTCTCTTGATAAATCTACCAGTCTCTGTATCGGATCTACAGGACCTCTCTCATCATTAACTGACTCTTCTGGGACAGTTATTCTACGTCAAGGCAGCATTTTCTGCATCATAAAATTTTCATTTTATTATCTAATTATAATACTTAAACATTTCTTAATAGAAAGAAGTACAGGTTTATAACACATTTCTGAAATAAGATCATTTATATTCATATGCCAAAGGGTTACATTACATATTCTTTTCTAGCATACTGCTATAAATGATAACATATATCCCCTAATATCACAAAAGACGGGGACATACTCACTTACTACCCCTCTAACACTTTTCAAAAGTTTGGGGGTTTCACCACTATCTCACATCTTACACAAAAGATTGAGATTACAACAACATATTAACAACAAAAAGATAAAAATACTACACTACTGGTCTTCATCCTCTAAACTCAATCTAACATCCCACGCTCAACGGCACTCTGATATTCCTTCTGTGTGATGTGCACCACCATGTCTCGGCTTATGATATGCCGGGTCTGTCCTTGTTCAGCTGGGTAATGATGTACCCCATCTATCAATCTCTCCATGGCCGTGCGAAGAGCATAGCCCATCTTGTTTATCTTCCTCCTCTTGCACCACACCTCATCCTCTAGGTCATCTGTCCTATCATTGGCTTCTTCCCACTTCTCCTCGAAGTGAATCCTATCCATCACCTCCATTTCTAACTGAGTTCGGAGAGCCTCCTTCTCCGCCCTCTCACTTAACACCTTCTCCTCTAATTCCTCTAGCTTTTTTGCCACCTCAACATTCCTCGCCACCGCTCGGTGAAACAAGGCTCCCATCTGGATCCCTGCTTCCTTACGGTGAGCAATCTCCACCTCTATCTCCTGCATCACTAGCTGCCTCTGATGGTCCTCGTCCCTCAACTTCTAGAATGCGAACTCCCTCTCCCTAGCCTCAGCCTCAAGCTCCTCTACTCTACATTCCAACTCCAATATCTGCTCCTCATACTCTCTTAACATCCGATCCTCAAAAGTAGCCTCGTCGGAGTCCTCCACAGGCTCGGGATCCTCCTCCAAAGGCTCCTCTTCAGGGTCAGACTCCACCTCTTCCTCATCGTCATCATCAAAAGGGGCTACTACTAAAATAGGCTCCGCTATCAAGGGTGTCTCAAATACTACGTGGATATCACGCGGCTCCTCCTCTACTACTCGGCTAGGTCCTCCCATGTCAGTCATCCTACAATCACCAACATAAGACAACACAAACAACAACTCCATTAGAATGTAAAACAAACATAAGTTCATTGTATAGAATGAATTTATATTTCATAACACACTAAGTCTCTCCAGGAAAACACTACATGAGTTTTATCTCCTTCCTAACTTCTAAGTTCTCCCGAGTTATAATCTAAGGACAATCGCTCCTAAGGTTTATAACTACGGCTTTGATACCAACCTGTGACGCCCCCAAATTCGGACCTCTACTTGGTCACTCGAATTCGGTTCATCACGTTCTCATAGTAAAACCATAATAACTAAAATAACGCATACACAATAGAAAATCTTCTTTAGAATAATATACAATGATTTATTATAATTATTCCCCCAAGTCTCGCAACCAACAGTGCTTAATAGATTACATAATAATATCTAATAAAGTCTTATTACATGATCTTACTTAAACTTAAACATAGTCTAAAATAGTCTTAATACATCATAATAGACTTTAAACATAAAAAGGACAAGCTAGTCGGTAGCCTTGCCCTTGCCCTTGTCTGTTTCAGGGATACCTCCCTGTTCCTCCTTAACTAAAAGGTTTTAAATAAGCAAGGATGAGCACAAATTGCCCAGCAAGTAATATACAACAAGGGTGTGGGATATATATCACAAGGTTTGAAATATCGAAGTGTCATTTCTAGGATAGTTCAAAGTGTCAGAATAACATTAGGGATAAGAAATATCAATAATTCTTTGAATAAGAACGATAATTCAATATAAATCAACAGATATATATGATTTCAACGGCTATCAAGGCATCCGACTGAATAAACAATTTATACTGAGCAGTCACTAAGGACTATTGAACTTCCACTAGAGTTGCCAATATTAAACTGATAACCCAAAAAATATCAAGTACTATAGATGATCAGTCTACAATACTTTACGTTATGCATAACACCACAATAACATTTATTCATGTGTTGGGGTTTCCAATGACATACACTCCCCTTACCAAAAGGGTTGTCCAACTCAGTTTTCAAGATTTCCGCACCAATCAATTGGTTTGGACAGTTATTATAAACATGCATATAGTCTAGCCGAATCAAATGGCATCGACTCTTTCACAATATTCAAGGACAATACAAATTTCAACATGAATAATAGCTTTCACAAGGGTTTAACATACTAGCTCATTTGAACGAGAAAATAATGTAACTTGTATTCAAATGGATAAGCTTACGATATTTATCAAATAAAATAATGCAAGGGTTTAGGATACTTGCACAATATAAATTTGAGTAAGGTTAGAGAAACTTGCCTTAAGCGTAGTTTATCCACGTTAATAAATCAATACTTTCGAATCCTATTTATAACGCATTATATGTTCAAGATGTTAATTAGCTAACACAGTCTTTAATCAAGCTTGACACGATACAAGTATGCACATATGGTACAAAATCAGTTTATAAGTCATCATGAATCAACTACTTAGTTACTTCACAAGCAAATCAAGAATGCTCAAGGTTAAGACCTCCTACTCATGGACTTTTCATTTTAATGCAACATCGACTTATCAACTAGGCATCACTCATATATATATATATATATATATATATATATATATATATTAGTAGGTTTTACATCACATTTAGCACCATAAGTATCACGTAGTTACTATCCAAAAGATCAGAACTCATTATCTCGATTTCGGATCATGCAGCTATTCTTGCCATGGTTAAGTTTAGACGTGGCAATTACTTGGCCTGATCCTCTAGCTAAGCCAAGATGCAAATTCTTTGCCTTGTGGTCTTTATTTGGCTTGAACACACAATCATATTTTATCATGTTAAAGGCTTTCACATGCTTCATATATCAATCTAGGTCCTTTCCTGCATAACATGGTTCTAAGTTCGATCATTTCAACAATTTAAGGTCATTCAAGGTCATAAAACCACAAAGTCTAGCATGCTTGCTTTCTAAACATACAAGATAGTTAAAAAAACTCGTATTAGGCATGCTTGGGTGTATTCATAACACATACATGACACTTAACACCGCTTTAGTTGAAAAATAGGCTTTGTTCATGCTTTTCTCGAAACGTGCTACACAAGCATTGTATATATATGTTTATGTTACATGAGTGAGTCTAAGAGTGTCATAAAATATGATCACAAATGTCAGATTCTAGTCTTCAAGGTATCTTGACAATATTCACATTCAAAGCTTGCTAATAGGTTAAACATGTTCATGTTTCCTTACTAATCAAATAAACACAAGCTAAAGGTTTATTCATGTATTTCCAAGTCATACTCATATGCTTTCAAAGTCAGAATATAAACCACGTAGAAATCATGCATGTTAGCTCACTAGGCTAAGCTTCTTATTTAAAATATTTCTAACATTAGGCTTAACAAGTTTGATCATGCCCAAAGGACTATGTACACTACAACATGCTCATCTATGTGCAAAATCAGTCATGTATAGCTTACTAGGTTCATAATTTGTAGAACATGATCTTTACATAGTTTGTTTTCAAAATTTAAGGTTCAAATCTCCATTTAAACCATATGTCTCCATTAATCATGCAAGTCTATGAAAACATGCTCACATTAGGTTAACATATCCATATATACATCATACACATGTTCACATGCTAGCTTAAGTCATAACTACTAGCTCAAATGGATCAGACTTGAAAATAGACTGCTCAACTTAATTCGAAGAATCATACAGCATTGCTACAAGCGCCTCAATACAATGTGGGATTACACTCTCCCGCGTGCTTCGTTCAGCATTGTATAGCGATTGTTTCTTTGAGAACTCCAAATGACCTCAAAATTTATTCACCAATTCATTTCCAAACAATCATGTATCAGTTTAAACATGTTTATATGGTCATATAACAACTTTATAACCAATAACCAACCCCATTAACATCCAATTCCACAATATCAAGAATTTAAATTTAAAGACTCAAGACTCCATTTTTACAGAGAATGAAATGGAAACAAGGAAAAAGAGTTTATACCTCTATAATGTGATAGGAACTTGCTCCAATGAACCTTTAAGCTTTAAGAATGCTTGTATGATCTCAACCTTACTACTTAGAAAATTCAACAATAACAATTGAAGAAGGAGAGTCCATATATATAGAAAATCAATTACACCTGTGGCGACCCCAAATCCAGGTACTTGAAACCCGAACTCGGTTCTCCACGATACCATTTCTTTAAGCTGAATAATACTAAATAATAATACATTCAACTTAATTTACATACATCAAAGTTTACTTCCTGTGTACATGACCTTCAAATACATTCCTTACAATACGACAATAGATTCCATTGTCTTTACTAACTATAACCATTAACTCATACTAAATCTCATTCGAATGACCTTTTCTTTTCCCTTGTTCGTGCTCGAGCCTTCGTGTCGATCAGACGTGAATCGAAAAAACATTTAATTTAAGCAAGGATGAGCATTTGAGTGCCCAAAGAAGTAATAGCAATTATATATATAAGTTTGAAAGAATATAAGTATTCTCTTTACATAACACTTCTACAACAAATCGAAAGTTGTGAAGTAATCAGATCTTGATAAAAGATTCACATAACAACTCTCTTTCAATTTCTTGAAATTAGGCTCCACCCATGAATAAGGTTTAAGAAACATACTATGAACATTATTTTTTCATTTTCAAAAGGTTTAGCGAAATTCATCCACAAACCGGTCATAACTTACTTAGCACGGAGGGTGATCAGCCCCATTGTACCCTGTATTGATCAATACTACATAACTTGAACGAAATTCATCGCTCACCCTTTGTCCGCCGAAGCGCATAAAAATTTTCCCATTATCGGGATGTTCATACATGCTCGGTTCCAAACCCAAGGTTTTAATCTTGCTTTCAACAATAATATGTAATTCAACATATATATATACGGGTAATTGACAAAGGTGTATCAACATGTGAATAAATGCCATGATTATCCAAGTGGGGACACTTGTATAACCATTTAGAAATCAACTTAATGTAATATATATCCGAGCTAACATGTTGATAATCAAAGCGTATATAATTTGTATGCGAAATAGAATAATTCAAAACTTCTTACTCATGTCCATTGCATAAAGGATGCAAAGGTAAGATACTTTTCCGATTTCTTCGATTACAAATCTCAACTTAGGTTTTATCTCTTTATCACAACCTATCAAGAATCGGATCATTCGCTCGATTTAGAACAATATATCATAACACATAGTAATCGCCTATTACGATTAAAGACATAGTCTAATCACGTCATCACATAATCGCAGTGTGATCATACTTTTAGTTCATATTCTACACTTGAAATATTTTTATACATTTTTCAAATATCTCATCCATGTTCTTACAATAGCCTTTTTTCTTTCTTTTATAAGGTTCGACATTTGTTTGCCGTCATCGACAGCCTTTTTATCGGCAAAGTATTGAGTCTAAGACTCTTATTCTATACCTCAACATCTCAGAAATATCGACATTTTACTTTTAATCATTTTCAATTTTCCGTAAATTGAAAAATTTAAAATAATTCAAATCATTACCACTCTAGCCTATCGTGACATAACTCATACCATAGGTGTTTTTCAAAACTTCATAACTTCATAATCGGTTCTCAAATCACTAGTTTGACCGGATATAACTTTCAAACATCTAATCATAATTAAATGATTTAAACATTAAACAATTCCATTATCATTAATAATTAATTTATATTAAACTATTAATGAAACCATTGCTAAAATATAAAAAGTTATTTATAATAACTCAAACTATTTTTAAAACATTTGTATTACCCTTAAATGATTTTTAAAACAATTAAAATCATTTTAAATAATCACCATTAATATATAAATATTAATGTACTATTCATCCAAATATTAAAAGTCATTAATTATAACTTAAAATATTTTTAAATCCTTAATATCCTCTTTAAATGATAAAACCATTTTTAAACTATTTATTTAATAATAATTATTAAATAAACTAAATATCATTAATATTATCTTAATATCATTAATATTAAATTATTAATGACTTTATCCTTTAAATATTAAAAGTTATATTTTATAACTTAAAATATTTTTAAATACTTTATTTTCATTTAAAATGATTTTTTAAAATATTAAAATCATTTTTAAACTAATTATTTAATATAATCAATAAATATCTTTAATATCATTAATACATAATTAATTAATGAAATTCATCACAAAATATTAAAAGTCATGGAAAATAACTTAAAATATTTTCTTATACCATAATATAATTTTTATGATTTTTCATGAATTAAAACTATTTTTTAAATAATTTATTTAATATTATAATTAAATAAATAAATACCTTTTATATTCCAAAAATACTAAATATTTTTGAAATATACTCAAAATAGTTAAAAACTATTTTTCGGACTTTTAAATAATTTTTCATAATTTATTTGGTATTTTTAATAATTAAAATCTAATTTTTCTAATTTTTAAATTAATTTTCGAAAAATAAAATGCTAACTGTCGCTAAAGGCCCCTATAGTGACGTAACTGTCATATATAGTGTTCTTGAGCCTACCCAGATCTTCATAAGGCGAGCAACTGAGTGGGCTACTTTGACCGTGAATAACTCTCTCATCTTAACGAATTTGGACAATCTATAAATTGGGTCTTGTAGAGATAATACAAGACTACAATTACCAACAATCATAACCTCTAAAAAACATCAGATCTGGGAGAAATCGAACCTTAAAGTAGCTGCCAAAGCTGTTCTTCACGAAGAACAGTTCCGAGGTGCCTACTTTGGACCTCTATAACTTGGTGATCGTGTAACATTTTTGTGCTCTATCACTTCTAGTGTGTAGACAACATGTAGGACTACAACTCTAACACTTAACAACATCATAACAACAAGAAATAAATCATCTAAAGTATGGTCAAACCTTGTCAGAAAAATTAACACTTAGAAAATTCAGGGTCGCCTGCAATTTTTCGGTCAATGCTTAAATCAACCCAATTTGACCTTAAATAACTCTTAATCCGTAATATATATGGACCTGATTCTTTTTGGAGGTTAAATACCACATAACAAGATACACATATCAACCTTTAGAACACAAAACAAATTAAAGATAACCGAGATATAAGGCCTGACATTTTCCAAAATAATATTTTCTGGACACTTAGAATATTTTCTCGTTTCAAGAATAAATAGGTTAATCTTGGGGCCAATCCACTTTGACCGCTTATAAATCCCGATCTACACTAGATATGAACTTGATTCCTTTTGGAGATTAAAGACCACATATCAGGATACCTATAACAACTTTTAAACAACAAAACTCATGATCGACCAAAGAGTTATAAGCCCTGACATTTGATGAAAAATCACAGAATTCGGTTTTTCCAACTTGTTTAAATCTTCAAATTGCGTGCACTTTGATGTTATGGGTCCGTGTTTTTACAACCCGAACATTAATAGACTCCCTATTACACTACTTTTTAAACAATCAATTGCATCAATTAACATCGAATCGAAGGATTTCAAAATTAGAGAATTTCATACCTTTTCTAGCTTCCGATTTTTGATTTTTTTGGCTTTGATGCTTCCGATTTGTTGTTTGTGATGGTTGGGCTTTGTTTAGGGACCGATATGCTACAATAATTCGTGGGTTTTAGAGAGAAGCTTAAGGATGAGAGTTGGATGAATTTTAGTGTACAAAATATATTATCTCTCTCCAATCTATATATAAACCAAGTTAGATGCATTGATGCTACTCAATGGTTGATTGAATCTGCATAATTGAGTCTTGGATGCTTAATTGGTAGGGTAAGTATGTTTGCCATGCTTTGCTAGCAAGATTCCTCCAATAATACACTAATAATACACTAATAAGCCAAAAAGGGCATTTTGGTAATTTCGCATATAATTTCATGGGCATTTTTGTACATAGCAATTAAATGTAGTATTTAATCACTAGATTATAATTCTTACCATTTACCAATTAATTCTATCCTTTGGTAAATTAAAACTTTTATACATTAACATCGTAATTAAACCCGATAATTTTAAATTAGGGTTTTTTTTATAGAAAATTAGGATTTTCTAATTAAGGTTTCTTAACGCCATCAATTAGGGTTTCTAATTGACCATTAGGATTCTCTAATTATCTGTGTATGTTCTAATTATTAATATTAAGGTTTGTTCTTTCTTATCTAGAATTTGGACAAGAATTTCTTCATACGCTAAGTTCTTCTCCACTTGAATGGGTTCATAAGAAATCACGTGCTTGTAGTCAGGCTTGTATGGGCGCAACACAGATATGTGAAACACATTATGGGTGTGCTCCAATTCAGATGCTAGTGCAACTTTGTACGCTACTTCGCCCACTCGCTTTAGTATCGAACGGTCCTATGAATCTTGGACTCAGTTTCCCTTTCTTGCCGAAATAAATTTTTCCTTTCCACGGAGATACTTTTAAGAATACAAAACTGCCGACTTCAAAGTCTCGGTCTTGTCGATGCAAGTCTCACAGATTTCTTCTTGCGATCTTGAGCTGCTACAAGTCCGCCCTTATCACTTTCACCACATCCACAGTCTGTTGTACTAACTCTGGCCCGAGTATTTGTCGTTCTCCGACTTCGTCCCAACATAACGGCATTCTGCACTTTCTTCTATAAAGAGCTTCATAGAGTGGCATGCCGATACTCGCATGGTAACTATTATTATACGCAAATTCGACTAAGGGTAGGTGGTCGTCCCAATTTCCCTTGAAGTCCATCACGCAAGTCCTAAGCATGTCCTCTAGCGTTTATATTGTTCTCTCACTTTGTCCATCCGTCTGAGGATGATACGCAGTACTCAATCTCAACTGTGTTCCCATCCTCTCTTGCAAGCTTTTCTAGAATTCTGACATGAAACGCAGGTCTCGGTTAGAAACAATCAACACCGAAATGCCATGTCATGAAATGATTTCCTTTATGTACAGACTTGCTAATTGGTTTAAACTGTAGCGGATCTTGATAGGTAGAAAATGTGCGGTCTTCGTAAGTCGATCCACGATGACCCAAATGGCATCCAAACCTTTCTGTGTGACTGGAAGTCCTACCATGAAATCCATCGTAATATGCTCCCATTTCCACTCTCGGATTTCCAACGGTTGTAGTAAACCACTCGGTCGCTGATGCTCTGCTTTGACTCGCTGTCACGTAAGACATCTACTAACGTACTCCGCAATTTCCCATTTTAGATTTGGCCACCAAAAATGTTGCTTCAATTCCCGGCACATCTTTGTGCCTCCCGGATGAATGGAATACGTCGTATTATGAGCCTCGTACAAAATCTCTTCTCTTAACTCGGCCACTGCCGGTACCCACACTCTCCCTTAGAATCTTAAGATACCATCCTTATCTATTCGAAATTTTTCTTCCTCTTTTTCCGTGATCCTTCTTCTGATTTTCTCACATTCTCAATCTTTCTCCTGGGCTTCCTTTACCCTATCCAACAATGTCGGACAAGCTTCCATTACATATAACTTCTCTTCAGACCTCTCGGGTCCCTACACTTCTATTTCCAATTTCTCCATATCTCTTATTAACTCCTCCCGAGTTGTCGATCAAAACAATTTCTCCTTCATTTCTCGCTTTCGCGCGTAAGAACTACGTTTGCCTTCCTCGGGTGATAAAGAATTTCACAGTCATAATCTTTGATTAACTCTAACCACCTCCTCTGACGCATATTCAACTCCTTCTGTGTAAAGATATATTTCAAACTTTTATGGTCCGTCTATATCTCACATTTCTCTCCGTACAAATAATGCCTCCATATCTTTAACGCAAAAACTACTGCCGCTAACTCTAAGTCATGAGTAGGGTATCATTTTTCGTAATCCTTCAATTGTCGTGATGATACGCAATAACTTTGCCGTGTTGCATAAGCACACAACCCAGTCCTCTATGCGACGCATCACTATACACCACAAATCCTCCCGTATCATCTGGTAATGATAATACAGGTGCCTCGCTCAATCTCTTCTTCAACTCTTGAAAACTCTCTTCACATTTATCGGTCCATACAAATTTCACAGTCTTCCTCGTCAAATTAGTCAACGGGGTTGCTATCTTAGAAAAATCTTGGATGAATCTTCGATAGTACCCAGCTAACCCTAAGAAACTCCTCACCTCCGTCGGTGTCCTTGGTTGTTCCCAATTACTCACTGCTTCGACCTTTTCGGGGTCTACTAAGATTCCATTCTCATCCACCACGTGGCCTAAGAATTGAACCTTCTTCATCCAAAATTCGCACTTAGAAAATTTTGCATACATCTTCTCCTTTCGTAGTGCCTCCAAAACAATCTTCAAATGTTCGGCGTGTTCTTCCTCCGTCTTTGAGTAAATTAAAATATCGTCGATGAAGACTACTACAAAAATATCCAAATATGGCTTGAAAACTCGATTCATCAAGTCCATGAATGCCGCTGGAGCATTAGTCAAACCGAATGACGTTACCAAAAACTCGTAATGTCCATAACGGGTTCTAAACGCAGTCTTTGGTATGTCTTCATCCCGCACTTTCAATTGGTGATATCCCGTCCGCAGGTCGATCTTCGAAAAATACTTCGCTCCCTTCAATTGATCAAATAAGTCGTCTATCCTTGGTACTGGATATCTATTCTTGATCGTTACTCTGTTCAATTCGCGATAATCAATACAAAGCCTCATCGATTCGTCCTTTTTCTTAACGAATAACACTGGTGCTCCCCAAGGAGACACACTCGGTCGAATGTAACCTTTATCCAATAACTCTTGAAGTTGTATCATCAATTCCTTCACTTCTACTGGCGCCATCCGATATGGAGCTTTCGAAATCGGTGCCGTTCCCGGTGCTAAATCTATTATGAATTCAATTTCTCTATCTGGCGGAAGGCCAGGCAGATCGTCCGAAAACACATCCTGAAATTCACTCACTACGGGTATATCATTAATCTCTACTCCCTTTTTCCGAGTATCCACAACGTAAGCTAAATAACCTACACATCCTTTCTTTAACAATTTCTTGGCCTGCATCATCATAGCGCAATACGATTGCTTAAGTGATGAGCTACCATAAAACACTAACTTAGACTTACTCGGAGTCTGAAGGTTCACACATTTGTTTTGACAGTCAATTACTGCTGCATGGTTATATAACCAGTCCATCCCCAGTATTACATCAAATTCTCCTAGTCTAATAGGAATCAAGTCTACGCTCAGTTCATGTTCTCTAATGTTTGCGCGACAGTTTCGATAGATGTATTCTACAGGGATTATTTCCTTATTTGCAACTTCTATGTTCAAAGGATCTTCTAAACGTTCTCGGGGTGTACTAAGTTTATTAGCAAATTCTTCAGATACAAACGAACAGGTGGCACCCGAATCAAATAATACATAAGCATTTATATTATTGATTGGTATTATACCTGACACCACGTCCTTTACAGCTATGGCGTCTTGGACGGTCATGTTAGAGGTTCGAGCGGTCGATCGGTTGGGTTGCGCAGGTCCACCAATCATCAACTTACTTCCTCCTCCCTAACTTCCGCCAGCTCCACCGCTTCCTTTCTTCGGGCATTCCTTTATCTGGTGCTCTGTTGATCCACAAGCAAAACATCCTCTGATCTTCTTCAACTTCGGGCAATTTGGCGAGATGTGCCCCCTCTTGGCCGCAATTATAGCAAGTGTTTTTCCTCTTCCAGCATTCTCCCTTATGGTTCCTTCCACATTTGTTGCAAGCTTCAGTTCTCTTCTTGAAGTTTCCCTGGTGACTCCCACCTTGGTTATTGTTTCTGTTGTTGTTGTTTTCCCATTTTCTTTTTCCGGAGTTACTTCCTCCGCTGCTGCTCCCTCCACGATGCTCATTACCAGCGTTCTTATTCTTCTTCTCTTTATGATACAGACTCAAGGCATCACTGCCACCTTTCGCAATGATTACCTTCTCCAACAATGTCGTAAAGGAATTAATCTGGAAGACCGATACCTTATTGTACAACCACGGTTTTAACCCTTGCTCAAAACGTCTCGCCTTCCTCTCCTCATCCATAACTTGGTGTTCTGCAAACCGCGCTAGTTCATTGAACTTAGCTGCGTACTGTGCCACCGTCATATCAGCTTGTTTTAATTCTAGGAATTTTACTTCCATCCTACTCTTCATACTTTTTGGGAAAGAGTTCTCGAAAAACAACATAGTAAACCTCTCCCATGTTATCGTTCCTTCCCCCGCTCTCTACTGGTTAGTTTCCCACCAATAGGTTACTTCGCCCCTCATCATGTATGTGGAAAATACTGTCTTCTGGTCTTCACCCACTCGAGCTATAGTGAAGGCCTTCTCAATCTCCTTGATCCAGGTTTGCGCAACTATCGGGTCAGTGGTTCCCGCGAACTCTGGGGGTCCTACACTCTTAAAATCTTTGAAGGTCGTTACTAGGATAGCTTGGGGAATGGGTTGTACGGGTTCATTTCTTCCCCTCAGAGCTTCTCCTAATAAATCTACCAGTCTCTGTATCGGATCTATAGGACCTCTCTCATCATTAACTGACTCTTCTAGGACAGTTATTCTACGTCAAGGCAGCATTTTCTGCATCACAAAATTTTCATTTTATTATCTAATTATAATACTTAGACATTTCTTAATAGAAAGAACTACAGGTTTATAACACATTTCTGAAATAAGATCATTTATATTCATATGCCAAAGGGTTACATTACATGTTCTTTTCTAGTATACTGCTATAAATGATAACACATATCCCCTAATATCACAAAAGACGGGGACATACTCACTTACTACCCCTCTAGCACTTTTCAAAAGTTTGGCGGTTTCACCACTATCTCACATCTTACACAAAAGATTGAGATTACAACAACATATTAACAACACAAAGATAAAACTACTACACTACTGGTCTTCATCCTCTAAACTCAATCTAACATCCCACGCTCAACGGCACTCTGATATTCCTTTTGTGTGATGTGCACCACCATGTCTCGACTTATGATATGTCGGGTCTGTCCTTGTTCAGCTGGGTAATGATGTACCCCATCTATCAATCTCTCCATCGTCGTGCGAAGAGCATAGCCCATCTTGTTCATCTTCCTCCTCTTGCACCGCACCTCATCCTCTAGGTCATCTGCCCTATCATTGGCTTCTTCTCACTTCTCCTCGAAGTGAATCCTATCCATCACCTCCATTTCTAACTGAGTTCGGAGAGCCTCCTTCTTCGCCCTCTCACTTAACACCTTCTACTCTAATTCCTCTAGCTTTCCTGCCACCTCAGCATTCCTCGCCACCGCTCGGTGAAACAAGGCTCCCATGTGGATCCTTGCTTCCTTACGGTGAGAAATCTCCACCTCCATCTCCTGCATAACTAGCTGCCTCTGATGGTCCTCGTCCCTCAACTTCTAGAACGCGAACTCCCTCTCCCTAGCCTCAGCCTCAAGCTCCTCTACTCTACATTCCAACTCCAATATCTGCTCCTCATACTCTCCTAACATCCGATCCTCAAAAGTAGCCTCGTCGGAGTCCTCCACAGGCTCGGGTTCCTCCTCCAAAGGCTCCTCTTCAGGGTCAGACTCCACCTCTTCCTCATCGTCATCATCAAAAGGGGCTACTACTGAAATAGGCTCCACTATCAAGGGTGTCTCAAATACTACGTGGATATCATGCAGCTCCTCCTCTACTACTTGGCTAGGTCCTCCCATGTCAATCATCCTACAATCACCAACATAAGACAACACAAACAACAACTCCATTAGAATGTTAAACAAACATAAGTTCATTGTATAGAATGAAGTTATATTTCATAACACACTAAGTCTCTCCAGGAAAACTCTACATGAGTTTTATCTCCTTCCTAACTTCTAAGTTCTCCCGAGTTATAATCTAAGGACACTCGCTCCTAAGGTTTATAACTACGGCTTTGATACCAACCTGTGACGCCCCCAAATTCGGACCTCCACTTGGTCACTCGAATTCGGTTCATCACGTTCTCATGGTAAAACCATAATAACTAAAATAACGCATACACAACGGAAAATCTTCTTTAGAATAATATACAATGATTTATTATAATTATTCCCCCAAGTCTCACAACCTACAGTGCTTAATAGATTACATAATAATATCTAATAAAGACTTATTACACGATCTTACTTAAACTTAAACATAGTCTAAAATAGTCTTAATACATCATAATAGACTTTAAACATAAAAAGGACAAGCTAGTCAGTATCCTTGCCCTTGCCCTTGTATGTTCCAGAGATACCTCCCTGTTCCTCCTTAACTAAAAGGTTTTAAATAAGCAAGGATGAGCACAAATTGCACAGCAAGTAATATACAACAAGGGTGTAGGATATATATCACAAGGTTTGAAATATCGAAGTGTCATTTCTAGGATAGTTCAAAGTGTCGGAATAACATTAGGGATAAGAAATATTAACAATTCTTTGAATAAGAAAGATAATTCTATATAAATCAACAGATGTATATATAAATTCAACGGCTATCAAGGCATCCGACTGAATAAACAATTTATACTGAGCTGTCACTAAGGACTATTGAACTTCCACAAGAGTTGCCAATATTAAACTGATAACCCAAAAAATATCAAGTACTATAGATGATCAGTCTACAATACTTTACATTATGCATAACACCACAATAATATTTATTCATGTGTTGGGGTTTCCAATGACATACACTCCCCTTACCAAAAGGGTTGTCCAACTCAGTTTTAAAGATTTCCGCACCAATCAATTGGTTTGGACAGTTATTATAAATATGCATATAGTCTAGCCGAATCAAATGGCATCGACTCTTTCACAATATTCAAGGACAATACCAATTTCAACATGAATAATAGCTTTCACAAGGGTTTAACATACTAGCTCATTTGAACGAGAAAATAATGTAACTTGTATTCAAATGGATAAGCTTACGATATTTGTCAAATAAAATAATGTAAGGGTTTAGGATACTTGCACAACATAAATTTGAGTACGGTTAGAGAAACTTGCCTTAAGCGTAGTTTATCCACGTTAATAAATCAACACTTTCGAATCCTATTTATTACGCATTATATGTTCAAGATGTTAATTAGCTAACACAATCTTTAATCAAGCTTGACACGATACAAGTATGCACATATGGTACAAAATCAGTTTATAAGTCATCATGAATCGACTACTTAGTTACTTTACAAGCAAATCAAGAATGCTCAAGGTTAAGACCTCCTACTCATGGACTTTTCATTTCAATGCAACACCGACTTATCAACTAGGCATCACTCATATATATATATATATATATATATATATATATATATATATATATATATATATATATATATATATATATATATACCAATGGGTTTTATACATGACATTTAGCATCATAAGTATCACGTGAGTTCTTGTCCAAAAGATCGAACTCATTATCCGGATTCGGATCAAGCAATACTGCCATGGTTAAGTTTAGGACTCGGCAAGCAATTGCTACTGGCCCTTTTAGCCAAGCCAAGATGCAGCTGCTACCTTGTGGTCTCTGTTTGGCTTGAACACACAATCATATTTTGTCATGTTAAAGGCTTTCACATGCTTCTTAGATCAATCTAGGTCCCTTCTTGCATAACATGGTTCTAAGTTCGATCATTTCAACAGTTTAAGGTCATTCAAAGTCATGAAACCACAAAGTCTAGCATGCTTGATTTCTAAACATACAAGATAGTTATAAAACTCGTATTAGGCATGCTTGGGTGTATTCATAACACATACGTGACACTTAACACCGCTTTAGTTGAAAAATAGGCTTTGTTCATGCTTTTCTCGAAACGTGCAACACAAGCATGGTATATATATGTTTATGCTACATGAGTGAGTCTAAGAGTGTCATAAAACATGATCACAAATGTCAGATTCTAGTCTTCAAGGTATCTTGACAATATTCACATTCAAAGCTTGCTAATAGGTTCAACATGTTCATGTTTCCTTACTAATCAAATAAACACAAGCTAAAGGTTTATTCATGTATTTCCAAGTCATACTCATATGCTTTCAAAGTCAGAATATAAACCACGTAGAAATCATGCATGTTAGCTCACTAGGCTAAGCTTCTTATTTAAAATATTTCTACCATAAGGCTTAACAAGTTTGATCATGCCCAAAGGACTATGTACACTACAACATGCTCATCTATGTGCAAAATCAGTCATGTATAGCTTACTAGGTTCATAATTTGTAGAACATGATTTTTACATAGTTTGTTTTCAAAACTTAAGGTTCAAATCTCCATTTAAACCATATGTCTCCATTAATCATGCAAGTCTATGAAAACATGCTCACATTAGGTTAACATATCCATATATACATCATGCACATGTTCACATGCTAGCTTAAGTCATAACTACTAGCTCAAATGGATCAGACTTGAAAATAGATCGCTTAATCGAATCAAGAATTGAATAAGAAGCAATTACTTGCAGGTACTTAGTTCAAAGCAAAAAGCGATCTAAACATCCAATACCTAATACCTCAAAAATTATTCACCAATTCATTTCCAAACAATCATGTATCAGTTTAAACATGTTTATATGGTCATATAACAACTTTATAACCAATACCCAACCCTATTAACATCCAATCCCACAATATCAAGAATTTGAATTTAAAGACTCATGACTCCATTTTTACAAAGAATGAAATGGAAACAAGGAAAAAGAGTTTATACCTCTATAATGTGATAGGAACTTGCTCCAATGAACCTTTAAGCTCTAAGAATGCTTGTATGATCTCAACCTTACTACTTAACAAATTCAACAATAGCAATTGAAGAAGGAGAGTCCATATATAAAGAAAATCTATTACACAGATATTGTAATTTTCCCTTGAATCAAACCCATGGATTGTAGGTTTGCATGAAGGTTAAGAAGGAGTGGGTAGATGGTGGTTGAAATTCATCATAACCACCACTCCCTACCATGATCATAGTCTAACAAAGCTTGAAAGGAAGAGTAGGCTTAGCCTTTTTTTTCCACATGTGATTGAGGATTTGGAAATGAATGGAACTCTCAATTTGGGACAATCCAATTTAACTTAGCATTCTTGTATACTCCTACACATCCTTACTCTTATGTTATATTTTTAATACACATCTCAACCATATATTATAATTAAATATCACACTTAATAATTAAGGTTTCAATGTAGTAGATGAAATATGGAAATGTAATATACATATAATCCATGTACATTTTATCACACTAATACATTTATTAAAATACTAGTTTATAGTATGCTCATGGTATATTATTTTAATACCTACCCACATACATATTGTCACATAGATAATGTATTTATAATATATAGTTCCAATATATTTAATCATAATGCCCATACAATATAGTTTTATAAGACTTAATATATAGCCACATAAATGTCATACTGCACCATATAGTATGGTTGTATATGCTCATATGCACATAATTGTCAATATAATATTATTATATTACTAACTTACTCATTTATGTGAAATAATTAAATCATGCACTTCCTTAATTAATTAACACCAATATCAAATAAATCATTGATCAATATAATTTATGGATTCCCATAATCAATACTTATCTATATAATAATCACCTATTATTAATTACCAAGAAATCAATATTCCACCACAACCATTATCAATTAAATAACAATTAATAATTACATATTAATTAACCTCATTAACATCAATTAAAAATCCATAAATATACTACAACAACAATTAACAATTAATATTACTTAATTGCTCATCTTATAATTTCTTCGCCAATTATCATTACTATTAGTATTTCCCATCACCATGCCACACAAGGCTTTCAACGAGTTTACCACAAACTCCACGTATTTTCAATTATTCAATTATTTAATATAATTGAGTTATCTCATTTCATAACACAAAATTGTTCATATTCAAATAAATATTCATTTCCATTAATATATTTATTTAATAATACATGGAAATTCTCGGGTATTACATCTCTTATGAAAAACTGATAAAAACTAAAGATAATCGTGTCTGGTACCAACTAGAGTAGTTTATACCAACCCAAACACTTCAAATTTCAAAATTACAAAAAAAAAGTCAACAACTGCAGTCGATGACGCGCGCGATCCCTTTATAAAATAGGCGCGGGCGCGCGTGTTCTAGCTTGTGTAGTCGCGCGGTTTCTTCATTTTGAATACTCAAGTTCTGCTGTTGCTTTCTTGTCATGCTGCTCTTGTTCCTTTGACATGCTACTTTTGTTCCTTTGTCCATCAATGCTCAGTTCCTTTTCTCCACTCGACCCTCGTGCCATGCCTTCACTGATCTCATGCCACCTACCAACGCCGAGCTATACCATTTCCTGTATTTTCACACCAGAGGAGTTCTCAGTACATGCAATGCAAAATAACACAAAATGCAACTAAAAACATATTAAAATGTACTTGAGATGGGCATAGTTCGCGTGAATTGATATCCAATAAGTAGGTATAAAACCTACTTATCAAATACCCCCAAACTTGAACTATTGCTTGCCCTAGCGCAATGCATATGACATAAAACACGAACAATGTAACTACATTCTATGCAACTAGATTATGATGCAAATGTGTCTCACATTCTCCAGCTATAACAGAATTTCAGTCCAAACTGCCTCAGCGAATTATCCAGATTCGAGAATACGAATTCAAACCAAACTATAGGCATAATATCATACACTCAAATAATTCATATATGCTATAAAGATGTTGTGTGTGTGTGTTGTGTTCACCAAAACTTGATTAAAGCAAGAATACACATGCTAAACTGCTCAAAACAAAAAATTACAGTCTAAACCAAGATTCATGTATACTTATGCAACAAAGACTGTTCCAATATATCAAAACAAACTGAGGTTCAACAATGGGTTTAACTGCTTTAATTCTACTCACGAGGGTGATTTTCGCTTTTTTTGCGGTGTTTATTGCTATTTTTTTTTCACATGACTGTGCAATGCCTCATTCCATTAGGCTAACAATGCTACCCCTTAGCGAGCTTTCAACCAACGACTCCCAGACCATGAAAGACCTTAGGGCGCTAGGTGTTAAGACACCCCTATAGGTGTACTTACTCAAGTAACAAGGACCCCGAAATAAGACTAGCCCTCCTTCTAGCGCCATTTTTTTATAGCATACCCTTGTGTTCCCAAAGTTTGATTATCAATGTTTTGTACAGTCTAAATCCATTTTCCATATAATTCTCTTTTTAAAACAATATTTTTTATCAAGCAATGCAACACATAATTCATATGCCTACAAGCAATTGTGAACACGGCAGTGCAAACCGAAAGCATCTAAACAGCATTATGGATCATATCATGTAAAACATTATAGCTAAGCTTAAGATATCCATTAAATTCAACAATCCTTCAAGATTCAAATTCATCATTGGTTGGACATAACTTCCACAAAGTTAGAATTTGTGAGACATGCACTAAACATCAAATGCAACTAAACATAAACTAACACACGTAATAATGACTAAAAATAGAAAAAATTTCTAAAATTGCTATCTAACACATAAACAGGCAAAATTTAAACTAATCATGTAGACACTATATGCAACTACCCCACTACCCAATGAGTGGATATTGATTAACTCTGAAAAAGATTGGGATAGATAATACCTCATGCACAATTCTTGAAGAGGGACCATTTGTGATTAGCTGTTTAGCAAAGTTGAAGTTGCCTGGAAATCCATGAGCCAGCACAGAGATGGATGGATATTCTTTGAAGCTCCAAAATATGTGATTCCAGGAGTTTATAATTTGAGCTTAATGAAAAGGTATCATGGGTAGATAGGAGAACAGCTGATCGTAGTTAGCTTTCATGTACCCATCATAGCCCATAGCGATGATTTCGACCTCATCATCTTCGTCCTCTTCTCTGACTTCGTTCAAGGATTCCACTACATCAATGACATTTCTTTGTTCTTGTTTTGGTTCTCTCTCATTTATTGTAGGAGCAACTTCTTCTGTCATGGGGATATCATGAGGCTCCCCCTCAATGTGATCATCCATTTGTATTTCCAGTGGCTCCCCCTCAGCTCGATCACTTTCTAGGGTGAGAGCTTTAGGTATCTCCCCCTCAGCTTGAGCAGTGTTTTCCTGTCCAGCTTCGGATAGCTCCTTCTCAGCAGCTATCCTTTTATCTTCCTCCTTTAATGCATTTTCATTGACAAGAATGTATTTCTTGACAAGTTTTCTTCTGGACTTTTTAGGCTGAGCTACATCCTCAACTCTTCCTTCAGCTTCAGCTCTGAACTGTTGATCAGCCAGAGTCTCTAGTGCAGCAACTTCTCTGGGGGAGGAGTTCAATCTTGTCTCTATGATAGGTAGAGACTCTACGATCGAGGAGATAGATGGCCTCTTGGGCTTGTGACTATTTTTGTTCTTCTTCAGTAGCTGTGAGATGGTAGCTCTGTCTTCATCTGGTAGCTCTGTCTTCATCTGCCTCAGCCTGCTATTCTTTTCTTCTTAGGATTCTCAGAGTCTCAATGTCAGAAGACTATATAGGTATATTAGTGGTAGACCCTTGGAGTTCTTCTGCCAATTGAGCCTTTAGCTTCCTCTTGGCCTTGCTTTTTCTGACCAGGATAGAGGGTTCTTCCTTATTAATTTCTTCTTCACCTTCTTCAGTCTCCCTAACCATAGACATATTTCCCAAAATCCCTGACTCCTTTGCATCGGCTGTCCTACCACTGGACTCAAACATCATTCGTACATTTTCAGCTGGATTCCTTTTCTAGTTCTCAAATAGTTGCTGGGTCATTCGTCTATTTGGATTGATTGATTCTCCTTCATCATCCCCTATCTTATTGCCCAAAGCAGACTGTAGGATGATACTGATGAATCGCTCGTAGAGCATCTTCCCAGAGCTCTTTGACTTCCTCGAGCTGAGAATCCACTTCCCAATCCATTCAAGTAGTAGGGCTCCATAGTTAAGTTGTATCCTACAACTGATGGCTGTCATGAGCTTGAGTTGTACTTCATTTATAGAATAGTGGTCTGAGCTTTTGCAGCATATGCATTTTCCAACATTGTCTGCCAGAAATTTATACCTCTGAGGAAACTCCTTTTTCTTGTATCCTTTGACAGTGGGGAATTTCTTGTGATGCATCCTTTTAAGTCCTTCATGGAAATCTATGCCATCTATGAACGAAGGCCCTTTAGATTTAAAACCTAGGGATAGATTGATGTCCTCAGCCTTCAGCTTGATTTCCACGTCCTTGACCCTCATTGTGATGACATTGTTTTCGAACACACCAGTTTTGTAGAATTCTTTTATCAGCTTAGGGTAGATTATCGTGCTCGTACCTAGAGCCTCTTTGAGACTAGCCTTCTTTATCAATGATAGAGTTTTGTGAAATTTGGGTTCAGCTATTTTGAACTCATTAAAACATAGTCTGTAGCCTGAGATGATGTTGGAGACTGCCATTGATTTCTTTGCAAGGAGTATGGTTGATTGAGCTTTCTTGAGAGTTAGGGTTTCTGCTTGTAGAGAGAAAGAGAGAGATAAGCTTTTGAACTTCTGATTTCAAAAAGGCATTTTCAAACTATACATGTAACTTCCCTCTCTCCATTTTGCTTAGTGGGGCAGGTGTCAGATTCTCCTTGTCTCTACGAATTTGATTGAGGAGGATTATACTGATTTGCCCTTAACATCTGACGTGTCCTTTGGGAGAACTACAATCATTGAGGTATCCTTTGTGATTGTCGAGTTTGTTCTGCAATTGTCATGTCTGCTCAGTAATCGTCGAGTCTGAACTACGATCGTTGAGTTTGTTCAGCAATCGTTGTCTTTCATGTCACTGCAGCTCTACGATTGTGAACTTCCCTTAATTATGTCCATGATTTTGAACAAAGTATTTGTATCTGTATGGTTAGCACAAGCTAGAGCATATATTTCATGGTTATAAATTAAGCATGCCTAGATCACTTATTAACTTATTGAATCTAGATTCATCTAGAGGATTTGTAAAGACATCAGCAAGTTGATTTTTAGTAGGAATATATTGTAAAGATATGGTTCCATTTTGCACATGATCCCTAATGAAATGATACCTTATTTCTATATGCTTAGTCCTAGAATGCATGACTGAATTATGAGTTATTGCTATGGCACTTGTGTTATCACAGTGAACCGGTATGGATTTGAATTCAAACCCATAGTCTGCTAGCTGATTTTTCATCCATAGGATCTCGAGCACATAATAGTCGCTAGCGAAGAATGTATTCGACTTCTCCGCAGCTAAAGTAGATATTGAAGTTTTGTTTCTTGTTTGAACCAGACACAAGTCTGCTTTCTAATGGCCCGACAAAAGCCATCGGTACTCTTTTCTATCTATTTTGTAGCCTCGCAAAATCAAAGATCTGTAGTAGCTGTTAGTTCAAATGAGGACTCCTTAGGATACCAAAGCCCTAAGTGAGGTGTACCTTTGAGATACCGAAAATCCTCTTTCTGAAGATTAAATGTGATTCTTTAGGATTAGCTCGAATCTCTAGCACATATGCATGTTGAAAACATTATGTCCGGTCTCATCGGCGCTTAGATATAAAGAGAGCCTATCATACCTCGGTATTAAGTTATATCAATACTTTTACCTTTTTCATCTTTGTCGAGCTTGGTTGCAGGAGCAATTGGGGTTTTCATGGGAGAGGCTGATTCCATGCCATACTTCTTAAGTAAATCTTTAATGTACCTGGCTTGGTTTATGAATATTCCTTCATCAGTTTGCTTTACTTGCAGTCCAAGGAAGAAATCCAGCTAACCCATCATGCTCATTTCAAATTTGCTCTGCATAAGCTTGGAGAATCTCTTGCATAACTTTTCATCAGTAGATCCAAAACTAATGTCATTAACGTATATTTGAACTAATAAGACTTTATCTTTATGCTTTCTAAGAAATAGTGTGGTATCTACTCTACCTCTAGTGAACCCATTTTTAATAAGAAAGTTAGTTAGTGTTTCATACCATGCTCTAGGTACTTATTTAAGACCATATAGGGCTTTGTCTAATCTATAGACATAATTAGAGAGAGATGGATTGATGAAACCTGGAGGTTGCTCTACGTAGACTTCTTCTTGAAGTTCACCATTCAAGAATGCACTTTTGACATCCATCTGAAAGACCTTGAATTTCATGTGAGCAGCAAAGGCAAGAAATATTCGGATGGCTTCTAGTCTGGCAACAGGTGCAAATGTCTCATCAGAGTCAGTCTGAGAGTAGCCCTTGGCCACTAGTCTTGCCTTATTACTGGTTATTACTCCATCTTCATTAATCTTGTTTTTGAAGACCCACTTGGTTCCAATGACAGGATGACTTTTTGGTCTCGGTACCAATCTCCATACTTTGCTTCTTTCAAACTGATTAAGTTCTTCCTGCATAGCTTCTATCCAGCTGGAGTCTTCCAAAGCATCCTCTATCTTTTTAGGTTCCATTTGTGACAGAAAGCTTAGATAGAAAAATTCATTTTGGGTGGCAGCTCTTGTTTTGACTCTTTCACTCAGATCTCCAATGATTAAGTCTTGAGTGTGATCTCTTGCCCATCTGCTTCCTGTTGGGACACTGTCCTGATGCCTTCTTATTTGAGGTCTTCAAGATCTATATCTTCTTCTTGGTGTGGATGTTCGTTGTCTTGCATAGGCCTCTCTACAATCTTATTTCCTTGCTCAATGATTTCACTATCTGGAACTACGACTGTAGTGTTGAGCTCGACGACCTCATTCGTAGTGTCTGAACTGTTGGTCGTAGTGTCTTGCAGCACTGTTTTGTCTAAGTCTGTCTCATCAAAGATGATGTGAATCGAGACTTCAACACTTAGTGTCTTCTTGTTGAACACTCTGTAGGCCTTACTGTCTGTGGCATATCCAAGAAAGATTCCTTTGTCTGACTTGGGCTGAAACTTTGTCAAATACTGTTTTCCATTGTTAAGAATGTAGCATGCACAGCCGAATACATGAAAGTAGCTGATGTAAGACCCCAACTTATTATTAATGAAATTTAATTTTCTCTATTTTGAAATAGTAAGGGTTGATTTGATTAATGTGGATAGTTATAGGTAAAATACGCAAGTATTTCAAAATAAGCAAGTGGTTATAAAATATTCTTGTTGTCAGGGAATATTCGTTTGGTCGTGGAATATTCTTGCTATCGGGGAATATTCGTACGACGGTGCAGTCTTTTGTGGGCCCCATAACGGAAAGCGATTGGATGAAGAAAACGACAAAAATAAGTTGTTTAAAAATAACTACGTAGTTATTACTGATTAATCTTGTTAAAATACTTTTGTGGTTAAAACACGAGAAGCATACTCAGGTATTGCACCAATTATTGATTCTTACGTAAGAAGGCACTACTCAATAATGGTTACTGATAATTCTTTATCGCTCAAATTTTATTTTATTGATTTAATAATGTCGTTGATATTTTATATTCTTTGTTGTTTCAATAATTGTCATTACACAGTATTTTTTTCATTATCGAAGCAATAATTCATATTATCTGAATAATATTATTAGATAACATTATTGGCAATGTCTAGAAAGTTACATCTAAGGAGATGTTTGGTCACCTAATTGCTTGCCAAAGAAGAGAGAATTCTTATTGAAAGCCCCTCTTTTTCTTGAACCGCACTTGGTTGTCAATATTGTGATTCTCAGTAATATTATTTGTGAATAATTAATTATTGATTCATATGATGAGGAAAATATTGATTTTATGTGGATATAGATGGAGAAAATTTTTAATGTGACAATTGTTGAAAATTGAAATTTTATCTTTTTTCGATAAAATAATTCATTTAAATATATTATTATATTTTAATAATATAATAATGATGATATTTTTACGATGAATGTGGGATATATGAGTATATGTCGAGGAGGAGTATTTTTGTTACCAAAAATATTTAAAGCATGTTTTATGTGTCGGTGGACCCCATTTCTTGACTGAAATTTGATTATAGCATGTAAAATCGCCCGTTTGTGGATTTCGGTCAATTTCTGTTTGGAATTTGGAAAAACTTCCTTCTGCAAAGTTGTAGATAATGGAATTTCCTATGTCAAGACGCGAGTTTCGAATTTTTCTGGTAAAAGAACTATTTATTATGAATTATTGAAGTTACAAGCTCAAAATAATTAATTTTGAAGTTTTAAATATTTTTAATAAGAAAAACATTTTTTTTATTTAGGCAAGGTGAGTCAGTCTTGGTGGTGATGGTTTGAATCGATTTTGTGTGCGTTAGGAATGTAATAAATATATATTAATATTTTATTAAATTTTACGCTTTGGTGTTCTAAGCATTTTCCTATAAATAGGGTGCTTAGGTTAGAATTGAAAATTACACCAGAAACTGAAGTTTTCTCTCTCTATATTATCAAGTGTATTCTTGTGAGTATTTTGAGTATTGCTATACGGTGCAAGTTCAAGTCATAGCCTATATCCGATGTTTCAGCTAGAAGTACTGATCTTTCGAGGTAAGAGATATTATTTTTTTCGTAATGATATTATTTCTTCAATATCATTATGCTGAAATATTGATCTGAAGTTTTTATCAAATTTGGAACTTTTGGTGTCGGAGTTACTATTCACGTATACCGACACTATTCACGATATCACGACTACGACATTATTCATCGAAAATGAAAATTTTCCTTTTTTCGTAAAAATATCTATTGTGGATACTAGCTTTGATTGTATCCATGTTTTGATCATTCTTGAATTTTACACCACTATGATTATTTTTGAGGTATTTTGGACATGGATAAAACAAAGTACTGAATCCTTAATCCTTAATCCTTGTCATTTTGTTTCCTTTGGATTCGTTTCTTTAAAAATATTTTTCAACATCCTCGGTCTTAAATGATGATATTATTGAATATCTTTGGCCCATGTAGTGCAAAGATGAATGATTTCGATGAATATCTTTGGCCGTGTAGTGCAAAGATGAATGGTATTTAGATGAACATGACCAATCGATGAATATCTTTGGCACAGTAGTGCAAAGATGAATATTTGATTCCGTATATATATTGATTGATGTTACAGGGATAAAAGATAGAGCGATGAACTTTTAAATTCATACATAGAAGATAGTAGTTTGCATTCTCTACTTAACTCTTCTAATGAATTATTATTTCATTGCGAATATTGATTTAAAACTTGTTGTCTATTGTATTCTATTAGATTTTTCCATGTTGAAGACTAACGATAATTTGTTGTATATTATCTTAGTCATAATATTCTTTATTGGGCTAGTTGAGCTCACCCTTTTCCTTTTTGTTCCATTTTTCTTCTTAGGAGGCGAGAATGTAGCGAGTACTGCAGCCTGGGGTATGGAATGATGGTTATAGAGAGTTGTTTAGTAGTCCTCACCATTTTTGTAAAATAATATATCAATAAATGTGATGAGGATTTATTTGGGTATATATATTGTCTAGAAGATAATATTTGTATTCAAACTCACAGTTTTACTATTGTAATAATAAAGTTGTAGTTATTTTTGTACCGTGTATTGACAACTCAGAATGGGTGATGTATACTTATTTTGGGGGCATCACAGTTGGTATCAGAGCTTAGGGATATGATCTCTGGCGGAGATCGGGGAATAGAACTAGGAGGGGAGAGACGAGTAAATCCATCGCTAGTGTGTCCTACCAAAGCTTATTTGTTAGTTGGTCAGCATATAGGGATATTATGTGATATATTGATTTCCTTAATTAACCCTTGTTTTATGACAGTATTTGAGAATGTCGAATGAGAATATTAATAATGGAAATGAGACCGTGGGAGACGCTCAGTACTCACCAACGAGGAGAACGTGCAACAGTGGGGCAATGTTCCTCCCGTGAACAACACCAATTGAAAGAGATGATGAAACGAGGGGATGTTTAGAAGCTTTTTGCGCTTCATGCAAAATCGAGACGAGGAGACTCGTGTTCAAAATACAGGAAGAAATGATAGCAATTCACGGGTTGTCACAATGGCGGTTCAAAGAGTTGGGACCACCGAATTTTAAGGGAAAGCCGGGATCCGATCATGGCGGAAACATGGGTCAAGCAAATTACCAAGATATTCGATGTCTTGGGATGCACGGAGGAACAGAAGGTTCCATTCGCCACCTTTATGTTCCGTGGCGAGGTAGACTACTGGTGGGAGTCTGTGAAGCGTACCCATCCAGCCGCACTCAGCATGTCTTGGGAGACATTTTAGAAACTATTTAATGACAAATACTTTCCTGAAAGTGTTCGTCATATGAAGGAAGTGGAGTTCATCAGATTAGAACAAAACAACATGACGGTGTCTCAGTACGAGGCAAAGTTTACAGAGTTATCCAAGTTTGCACCTTATTTGGTGGAGAATGAGGAACGTATGACGCGGATGTTTCTTAGAGGTTTGAAACCCGACATACGTCAGTATCTCATTTCTCATAAATTTTCTCTCTATTCAGATGTTGTAAACAAGGCTCAATTATTAGAGTGAGATAACGAGTACGGTCAACTGAGGGACCACAACCAGGATCATACCAGAGACGGTAGTCAACAAAACAACGATAACCAGCAAAGAAAGAAAAAGACGGACAAAAATGGTAACCACTCTGGTGGTAATCACGGCCATGAAAATAGAAGAAGCGAGTCAGGAGGAGATTTTAAAAAGAGGAGATTTAACAACGACCATGTGAAGACAGCAATCTGAAAAAGAATGGGTTCTAAGGAGGAGAACGACCACCGATCGTATGCTATAAATGCGGAAAGAGGGGATATCACCAAACCGCCCTGGCAGTTCAAGGTATGCTATAATTATGGAAAGGAGGGACATATCGCTCGAGATTATACTGATGAGCGAAACCTAGTTCAATGAGGGACGGTGACTCGTAAGATCGTCCCGAAAAAGTCAAAGTCAACGGTTCTGGAAGAAGCGTTTGTTGTGGTCGGTCAAAATGCGAGGACCCCAACGAGGTGATCACGGGTAAGCTATTTATAAATTCTTGCGAAGTTTATACCTTACTTGATACTGGTGCTACCCATTCATTTATCTCTCCCGCCTTGTGCTCAACGTTTAAACTTGACTCTGAGAAATTAGGCTTTGACCTATCTGTGGAAACTCCAGATTAAGAGAAACTTTCATCACATCCACTTTGTTTATAAATCTTTTTTGATTCAAGTTGGCACCATCACCTTACACGCTGACCTTATCTCTTTAAAGATACTTGCTTTTGATGTGATTTTAGGGATTGATTGGTTAACTACTCATCATGCCAAAATTGATTGTTTTCGTAAGGTTGTTAGTTTTCATATTCCTAACCAACTTTGTTATGCAATTCAAGCAACTAAACCATTAAAATCAATCAACGTCATATCTAATCATAAAGCTATTCGTTTATTGAAAAAGCGGATGTCAAGCTTTCTTAGCCCATGTTATGGATTTGAATAAAGACACATCAAATTTGAATAATATTCTGTTGTTATTGACTTTCCTAACGTATTTCACGAAGAACTTCCCGCTACCCCCCGAACGTGAAGTTGAATTCTTTATTGATCTTGAACACGGTACAAAGCCCATTTCTAAAACCCCATATCGAATGGCTCTATTGAACTTCGGGAGTTAAAGGTCCAACTACGAGTTGTTGGACATCGGTTTCATTAAATCCTAGTACATCTCCTTGGGTCGCTCCTATTTTATTAAGTAGAAGAAAAAGACTAGGTAGTATACGACTTTGTATTGACTATCGAGAATTGAACCATGTCACCATCAAGAATAGGTATCCTCTACCTCGTATTGATGACTTGTTTGACCAAATTGCAAGGGGCACAATTCTTTTCAAAAATCGATCTTCGCTTACGGATATCATAAAATCAAGATTAGAACGAGGATATTCCAAAGACGCCTTTAAGAACTCTCGATGCGGGCATTATGAATTCTTAGTCATGTCTTTCGGATTGACTAATGCTCCTGCGGCTTTCATGGATATGATGAACCGAGTATTCAAGGAATATTTGGATCAGTTCGTTGTTGTCTTTATTGATGACATCCTCATATATAACAAAAGTCGTGAAGATCATGAGCACCATTTGAAGCTGGTACTCCAAAGGCTTCATGAAAACAAACTTTATGCCAAATTAAAGAAATGCGAGTTCTGACTTGAGGAAGTAGCATTCCTTGGGCACGTGGTGTCAAAACGTGGAGTATCTGTGGACCCGGCGAAGATTGAAGCAATACAAAGTTGGAAGCAACCGAAGTCAGTGACCGAAGTACGTAGCTTTCTGGGCTTAGCTGGTTATTATCGGAGATTCATGGAAGGATTTTCTCGAATCGCTACTCCATTAACTCATTAACTCGTAAAGATATAAAATTCGTATGGAGCGAGGAATGCGAGAAGAGTTTCCAAGAGCTCAAAAGAGACTCATTTCGCACTGTTTCTAACAATACCATCTGAATGCGATGGATTTGTTATCTACAAAGAATGCTTCGAGCAAAGGGTTAGGATGTGTTCTCATGCAACGTGGAAAAGTCATAGCCTATGCCTCGCGACAACTTAAAGAGTATGAGAGGAATTATCCTACTCATGATCTAGAGTTAGCGTGATCGTTTTTTAATGCTAAAGATCTAGAGGCACTATCTATATGGGGAGAAAGTGGAGATATATTCAGACCATAAAAGCCTCAAATATTTCTTCACACAAAAGGAACTCAACATGCGGCAACGACGTTGGCTTGAGTTGTTGAAAAATTACGACCACGCTATTCAATACCAACCTGAAAAAGCGAACGTGGTAGCTGACGCGTTGAGTAGAAGATCATATGCAGGAATGAGTGCGATGATGTCAAGTATACGCATAGAGCCAACTTTAATAGAAAAAGTTAAGGTTGCTCAAGCCACTTATGCTTATGAAGAAGAAAGTACAAGAAGGTGCTATTCCAGAAGCGAGAATTGATGAAGAAGGAATACTTCGAGTCCACTCCAGACTTTGTGTCCCTAACGACTCTGATTTGAAGTACAAGATTATGATGGAGGCACACAATACACCATTTGCAATCCATCCTGGAAGTACTAAAATTTATCGTGATCTTCGACAAACATTTTGGTGGAACAATATGAAGAGAGAGATTGCAAAGTTTATCTCGATGTGTTTAACTTGTCAACATGTAAAGGCGGATCATCTAGTACCTAAGGGTCCATTGCAACCACTTGAGATTCCGAAATGGAAGTGGGAACACATTACCATGGATTTCAATACGGGTCTTCCTAAGGTTTCTCAAGGCATCAATGCCATTTGGGTTATTGTTGATAGATTAACCAAGTCTGCTCATTTCTTGCCGATACGGGAGACTTATTCCCATGAACGTCTTGCTAGTATATATGTAAATGAGATTGTGAGGTTGCATGGCATGCCGAAGATCCATAGTTTTGGATCGTGACCCAAGATTCACTTCAAGATTTTGGGTTAGCTTGCAAAAAGCTATGGGCGCAGTTTATGATTCGATTGGCAGCATACCATCCTCAAGCGACGGACAATCGAGAGGACTATTCAAACTCTTGAAGATCTATTAAGACTCGTGTCCCTAGACTTCAAGGCGGTTGGGATAAGTATTTATAATTGGTGGAATTCTCCTACAACAACAGTTATCGAGCAAGTATAGGTGTGGCTCCATTTGAAGCATTATATGGACGAAAAGTGTCGCTCTCCAATATGTTGGGATGAGGTGGGTGAAGCAACATTGTTGGGACCCGAAGTTAAATACGTATGATGACTACCGAAAAGATCCAAATGATTCGACAACGTATACAAACGGCACAAGATCGACAAAAGAGTTATGCGGATCTTCATCGAAAGGACGTGGAATTTAGTATAGGGGATCATGTATTGTTGCGAGTTGCTCCATGGAAGGGAGTTACAAGATTTGGGAAGAGAGAAAAGCTCAATCCACAATTTATTGGTCCATTTCAAATTCTTGACCAAGTAGGAAATGTAGCCTATAGACTCGCGTTACCTCCGAGTATGTCTCGTGTTCATAATGTATTTCACATATCTGTACTTCGTAAATATGTAAAAGACCCGAACCACGTTATAGAGTTAGAACCGGATGAGATAGCCGAAGACTTAACGTATGAAGAGGTACCTGTCAAGATCTTGGATAGGAAGGAGCATGTCCTACGCACAAAGGTCATACTACAAGTTAAAGTTTTGTGGAGGAATCATGCTATAGATGAGATGACCTGGGAATTGGAAACGGAAATGAAAGCGAGGTATCCTCACCTTTTCGAAACACCAGGTACGTACGTCAATTTCGAGAACGAAATTTTATAAGGAGGGGAGGTTGTAAGACCCCAACTTATTATTAATGAAATTTAATTTTCTATATTTTGAAATAGTAAGGGTAGATTTGATTAATGTGGATAGTTATGGGCAAAATCACGCAATATTTCAAAATAAGCAAGTGGTTATAAAATATTCTTGTTGTCGGGGAATATTAGTTTGGTGGTGGAATATTCTTGCTATCGGGAATATTAAATGCGACGGTAGCGATCTTTTGTGGGCCCCATAACGAAAGCGATTGGATGAAGAAAAGCGACAAAATATAAGTTGTTTAAAAATAACTTGGCGTAGTTATTACTGATTATCTTGTTAAAATACTCGGTGGTTAAAACACGAAGACACTATTATTGCACCAATTATTGATTCTTACGTAAAAGAAGGCACTACTCAATAATGGTTCTGATAATTCTTTATTCGATATTTTATTTTATTGATTTAATAATTGTTTGCGTTGATATTTTATATTCTTTGTTGTTTCAATAATTGTCATTACACGGTATTTTTCATTATCGAAGCAATAATTCATATTATCTGAATAATATTATTAGATAACATTATTGGCAATGTCTAGAAAGTTACATCTAAGGAGAGGTTTGGTCACCTAATTGCGGCGCAAGATGAGAGAAATTCTTATTGAAAGCCCCTTTCTCTCACAGGAACCGCACGGTTGTCAATATTGTGATTCTGTAATATTATTTGTGAATAATTAATTATTGATTCATATGATGAGGAAAATATTGATTTTATGTGGATATAGATGGAGAAAATTTTTAATGTGACAATTGTTGAAAATTGAAATTTTATCTTTTTCTAATAAAATAATTCATTTAAATATATTATTATATTTTAATAATATAATAATGATGATATTTTCACGATGAATGTGGGATATATGAGTATATGTGGAGGAGGAGTATTTTGTTACCAAAAATATTTAAAGCATGTTTTATGTGTCGGTGGACCCCATTTCTTGGTGAAATTTGATTATAGCTTTGTAAAATTGCCCGGTTTGTGGATTTGGTTAAATTTACATTTGGAATTTGGAAAAATTCTTACGCAAAGTTGTAGATAATGGAATTTCCTATGTCAAGACGCGAGTTTCAAATTTTTCTGGTAAAAGAACTATTTATTATGAATTATTGAAGTTCTGAAGCTCCGAAATAATTAATTTTTGAAGTTTTAAATATTTTTAATAAGAAAAACGTTTTTTTTTATTTAGGCAAGGTGAGTCACATCTTGGTGGTGATGGTTTGAATCGAGATTTTGTGTGCGTAGGAATGTAATAAATATATATTAATATTTTATTAAATTTTCTGCTTTGGTGTTCTAAGCATTTTCCTATAAATAGGGTGCTTAGGTTAGAATTGAAAATTACACCAGAAACTGAAGTTTTCTCTCTATATTATCGAGCGTATTCTTGTGAGTATTTTGAGTATATTTTGAGTATTGCTATACGGTGCAAGTTCAAGTCATAGCCTATATCCGGTGTTTTAGCTAGAAGTACTGATCTTTCGAGGTAAGGGATATTATTTTTTTTCGTAATGATATTATTTCTTCAATATCATTATGCTGAAATATTGATCTGAAGTTTTTATCAAATTTGGAACTTTTGGTGTCGAGTTACTTATTCACGTATACGGCCTTATTCACGTATCTGACACTTATTCACGAATCACGACCTTATTCATCGAAAAATGAAAATTTTCCCTTTTCGTCTAAAATATCTATTGTGGATACTAGCTTTGATTGTATCCATGTTTTGATCATTCTTGAATTTTACACCACTATGATTATTTTTGAGGTATTTTTGGACATGGATAAAACAAAGTACGAATCCTTAATCCTTAATCCTTGTCATTTTGTTTCCTTTGGATTCGTTTCTTTAAAATATTTTTTCATCATCCTCGGTCTTAAATGATGATATTATTGAATATCTTTGGCTTTGTAGTGCAAAGATGAATGATTTCGATGAATATCTTTGGCCGTAGTGCAAAGATGAGCAGTGTTTAGATGAACATGACCAATCGATGAATATCTTTGGCACTGTAGTGCAAAGATGAATATTTGATTCTAGATATATATTGATTGATGTTACGAGGATAAAAGATGAGCGATGAACTTTTAAATTCATACATAGAAGATAGTATTTTGAATTCTCTACTTAACTCTTCTAATGAATTATTATTTCATTGCGAATATTGATTTAAAACTTGTTGTCTATTGTATTCTATTAGATTTTTCCTGTTGAAGACTAACGATAATTTGTTGTATATTATCTTAGTCATAATATTCTTTCTTGGGCTAGTTGAGCTCACCCTTTTCCTTTTTGTTCCATTTTTCTTCTCGGGGAGGTGAGAATGTAAGCGAATACGAGTCGTGGTATGGAATGATGGTTATAGAGAGAGTTGTTTAGTAGTCCTCACCATTTTTGTAAAATAATGTATCAATAAATAAGATGAGGATTTATTTGGGTATAGATATTGTCTAGAAGATAATATTAGTATTCAAACTCACGAGTTTCTTGTATTGTAATAATAAAGTTGTAGTTGTTTACATGCACCATGTATTGACAACTTTCGGAATGGGTGATGTATACCTATTTTGGGGGCGTCACGGTTGGTATCGAGCTTAGGATATGATCTCTGGCGGAGATCGGGGAATAGAACTAGGAGGGAGAGCGAGTAAATCCTTATTTAGTAGTGTGTCCTACTAAAGCTTATTTGTTAGTTGAGTCGATATATAGGGATATTATGTGATATATTGATTTCCTTAATTAACCCTTGTTTTATGACGGTATTTGAGAATGTCGTTGAGAATATTAACAATGGAAATGAGACCATGGAGGCGCTTGTACTCACCAACGAGGAGAACGTGCTAACAGTGGTGGCAATGTTCCTCCATGAACAACACCAATTTGAGCGAGATGATGAGCGAGGGGATGTTTAGAAGCTTTTGCGATTCATGCAAAATCGAGACGAGGAGACTCGTGTTCAAAATACGAGGAGGAAATGATAGCAATTCACGGGTTGTCCATGCAATGAGCGATTCAAAGAGTTGGGACCACGAATTTAAGGAAAGCGAGATCCGATCATGGCGGAAACATGGGTCAAAAAATTACCAAGATATTCGATGTCTTGGGATGGATTGAGAGAGCAGAAGGTTCCATTCGCCACCTTTATGTTCCGTGGCGAGCGTAGACTACCGTGGGACTCGTGAAGCGTACCCATCCAACCGCTTTCGGCATGTCTTGGGAGACATTTTGAAACTATTTAATGACAAATACTTTCACGAAAGTGTTAAATCGTATGAAGGAAGTGGAGTTCATCGATTAGAACAAAACAACATGGCGGTGTCTCGATGCGAGGCAAAGTTTGCGAGTTATCCAAGTTTGCACCTCATTTGGTGGAGAATGAGGAGCGTATGACGGCGGATGTTTCTTAGAGGTTTGAAACTTACGTACGTCGGTATCTCATTTCTCATAAATTTTCTCTCTATTCGGATGTTGTAAGCAGGGCTCAATTATTAGAGTGAGATAACGAGTACTGCAGTCAACCGAGGGACCACAACGAGGATCATACCGAGATGGTAGTCAACAAAACAACGATAACCAAAGAAAGAAAGAAAAAGAGCGGACAAAAATGGTAACCACTCTGGTGGTAATCATGGCCATGAAAATAGAAGAAGCGAGTCGGGAGGAGATTTTAAAAAGAGGAGATTTAACAACGACCATGTGAAGGCAGCGGTCTTAAAGCGACAAAGCTGGGTTCTAAGGAGAGGAATGACCACCGGTCGTATCTTATAAATCACGGAAAGAGGGACATATCGGTCAAAGCGCCCTGACAGTTCAAGGTATGCTATAATTATGGAAAGGAGGACATATCGCTTTCGAGATTATACGATAGCGAAACCTAGTTCGGTGAGGGGCGGTGACTCAAAAATTATCCCGAAAAAGTCAAAGTCAACGGTTCTGGAAGAGCGTTTGTTGTGATTTGGTCAAAATCGAGAGAACCCAAGCGAGGTGATCACGGGTAAGCTATTTATAAATTCTTGCGAAGTTTATACCTTACTTGATCTGGGTGCTACCCATTCATTTATCTTTCTCTGCTTGTGCTCAACGTTTAAACTTGACTCGGAGAAATTAGACTTTGACCTATCTGTGGAAACTCAGTTTAGAGAAACTTTCATCACATCCACTGTTTATAAATCTTGTTTGATTCAAGTTGGCACCATCACCTTACACATTGACCTTATCTCTTTAAAGATACTTGCTTTTGATGTGATTTTAGGGATTGATTGGTTAACTACTCATCATGCCAAAATTGATTGTTTTAAATAAGGTTGTTAGTTTTCATATTCCTAACCAACTTTGTTGTATGCAATTCAAGCAACTAAACCATTAAAATCAATCAACATCATATCTAATCATAAAGCTATTCGTTTATTGAAAAGCGGATGTTAAGCTTTCTTAGCCCATGTTATGGATTTGAATAAAGACACGTCAAATTTGAATAATATTCTTGTTGTTATTGACTTTCTGGCGTATTTCTGAAGAACTTCCGGTCTACCCCCTAGCGTGAAGTTGAATTCTTTATTGATCTTGAACTTTGGTACAAAGCCCATTTCTAAAACCCCATATCGAATGGCTCTATTGAACTTGAGGAGTTAAAGGTCCAACTACGAGGAGTTGTTGGACATCGGTTTCATTAGATCTAGTACATCTCCTTGGGGTGCTCTGTATTTTATTAAGTAAAGAAGAAAAGGCGGTAGTATCGACTTTGTATTGACTATCGGGAATTGAACCATGTCACCATCAAGAATAGGTATCCTCTACCTCGTATTGATGACTTGTTTGACCCGGTTTGCAAGGAGAGCACAATTCTTTTCAAAATCAATCTTAGTTACTAGATATCATCGGTTTGAAGATTAGAAGCGAGGATATTCAAAAGGCGCCTTGAACTCTTCGATGCGGGCATTATGAATTCTTAGTCATGTCTTTCGGATTGACTAATGCTCCTAACGCTTTTCATGGATATGATGAACCGAGTATTCAAGGAATATTTGGATCGATTCGTTGTTGTCTTTATTGATGACATCCTCATATATTCCAAAAGTTGTGAATATCACGAGCACCATTTGAAGTTTGGTACTCCAAAGGCTTCGTGAAAACAAACTATATGCCAAATTAAAGAAATCGAGTTACGGCTTGAGGAATTAGCATTCCTTGAGCGCGTGGTGTCAAAACATGGAGTATCTGTGGACCCGGCGAAGATTGAAGCAATACAAAGTTGGAATCAACAGAAGTCGGTGGCCGAAATACGTAACTTTACGGCTTAGTTGGTTATTATCGGAGATTAAGTGGAAGGATTTTCTCGATCGCTACTCCATTAACTTCATTAACTCGGAAAGATATAAAATTCGTTATGGAGCGAGGAATGCGAGAATAGTTTCCAAGAGCTCAAGAGGAGACTCATTTGGCTTTGTTCTAACAATACCATCTGATGCGGATGGATTTGTTATCTACAGCGATGCTTCAGGCAAAGGGTTAGGATGTGTTCTCATGCAACGTGGGAAAGTTATAGCCTATGCCTCGCGACAACTTAAAAAGTATGAGAGGAATTATCCTACTCATGATCTAGAGTTGGCAGCAGTCGTTTTCGTGCTAAAGATCTGGAGGCACTATCTATATGGGGAGAAAGTGGAGATATATTCAGACCATAAAAGCCTCAAATATTTCTTCATGCAAAAGGAACTCAACATGCGGCAACGCGGCGGCGTTGGCTTGAGTTGTTGAAAAATTACGACCACGCTATTCAATACCATCACGAAAAAGCGCGAACGTGGTAGTGACGCGTTGAGTAGAAGATCATATCTGAGGAATGAGTGCGATGATGTCAAGTATACGCATAGAGCCAACTTTAATAGAAAAAGTTAAGGTTGCTCAAGCCAGCCTTATGCTATGAAGAAGAAAGTACAAGAAGGTGCTATTCGAGCGAGAATTGATGAAGAAGGAATACTTGAGTCCACTCGGACTTTGTGTCCCTAACGACTACGATTTGAAGTACAAGATTATGATGGAGGCACACAATACACCATTTGCAATCCATCACGGAAGTACTAAAATGTATCGTGATCTTGACAAACATTTTGGTGGAACAATATGAAGAGAGAGATTGCAAAGTTTATCTCGATGTGTTTAACTTGTCAACGTGTAAAGGCGGATCATCTAGTACCTAAGGGTCGTTGCAACCACTTGAGATTCCGAAATGGAAGTGGGAACACATTACCATGGATTTCAATACGGGTCTTCCTAAGGTTTCTCAAGGCATCAATGCCATTTGGGTTATTGTTGATAGATTAACCAAGTCTGCTCATTTCTTGCCGATACGGGAGACTTATTCCCATGAACGTCTTGCTAGTATATATGTAAATGAGATTGTGAGGTTGCATGGCATGCCAGTATCCATAGTTTTGGATCGTGACCCAAGATTCACTTCAAGATTTTGGGTTAGCTTGCAAAAAGCTATGGGCGCAGTTTATGATTGATTCGACATACCATCCTCAAGCGGACGGACAATCGAGAGAGGACTATTCAAACTCTTGAAGATCTATTAAGACTACGTGTCCTAGACTTCAAGGGCGGTTGGGATAAGTATTTATAATTGGTGGAATTCTCCTACAACAACGATTATCGAGCAAATATAGGTGTGGCTCCATTTGAAGCATTATATGGACGAAAGTGTCGCTCTCCAATATGTTGGGATGAGGTGGGTGAAGCAACATTGTTGGGACCCGAGGAGAAAATGCGTATGACTACTGAAAAAGATCCAAATGATTCGACAACGTATACAAAGCGGCACAAGATCGACAAAAGAGTTATGCGGATCTTCATCGAAAGGACGTGGAATTTAGTATAGGGGATCATGTATTGTTGCGAGTTGCTCCATGGAAGGGAGTTACAAGATTTGGGAAGAGAGAAAAGCTCAATCCACAATTTATTGGTCCATTTCAAATTCTTGACCAAGTAGGAAATGTAGCCTTAGATAGACTAAGCGTTACCTCAAGTATGTCTAAATGTTCATAATGTATTTCACATATCTGTACTTCATAAATATGTGAAAGACCCGAACCACGTTATAGAGTTAGAACCGGATGAGATAGCCGAAGACTTAACGTATGAAGAGGTACCTGTCAAGATCTTGGATAGGAAGGAGCATGTCCTACGCACAAAGGTCATACCACAAGTTAAAGTTTTGTGGAGGAATCATGCTATAGATGAGATGACCTGGGAATTGGAAACGGAAATGAAAGCGAGGTATCCTCACCTTTTCGAAACACCAGGTACGTACGTCAATTTCGAGAACGAAATTTTATAAGGAGGGGAGGTTGTAAGACCCCAACTTATTATTAATGAAATTTAATTTTCTATATTTTGAAATAGTAAGGGTAGATTTGATTAATGTGGATAGTTATGGGCAAAATACGCAAGTATTTCAAAATAAGCAAGTGGTTATAAAATATTCTTGTTGTCGGGGAATATTCGTTTGGTCGTGGAATATTCTTCTTGCTATCGAGGAAATATTAAATGCGACGGTAGCGATCTTTTTGTGGGCCCCATAACGGAAAGCGATTGGATGAAAAAAGCGACAAAATAAGTTGTTTAAAAATAACAGGCGTAGTTATTCTGAATTAATCTTGTTAAAATACTCGGTGGTTAAAACACGATGCTTTACGGTATTGCACCAATTATTGATTCTTACGTGAAGAAGGCACTACTCGATAATGGTTACGATAATTCTTGTTCGATATTTTATTTTATTGATTTAATAATTCTTTGCGTTGATATTTTATATTCTTTGTTGTTTCAATAATTGTCATTACGATTATTTTTCATTATCGAAGCAATAATTCATATTATCTGAATAATATTATTAGATAACATTATTGGCAATGTCTAGAAAGTTACATCTAAGGAGAGGTTTGGTCACCTAATTGCGCGATGATGAGAGAAATTCTTATTGGAAAGCCCCTCTTTCTGGGAAGCTGCACAGGGTTGTCAATATTGTGATTACGTAATATTATTTGTGAATAATTAATTATTGATTCATATGATGAGGAAAATATTGATTTTATGTGGATATAGATGGAGAAAATTTTAATGTGACAATTGTTGAAAATTGAAATTTTATCTTTTCTAATAAAATAATTCATTTAAATATATTATTATATTTTAATAATATAATAATGATGATATTTTCACGATGAATGTGGGATATATGAGTATATGTGGAGGAGGAGTATTTTTGTTACCAAAAATATTTAAAGCATGTTTTATGTATTGATTGGACCCCATTTCTTGGTGAAATTTGATTATAGCACGTAAAATTGCCCGTTTGTGGATTTTGGTCCAATTTCATTTGAATTTGGAAAAACTTCCTTACGCAAAGTTGTAGATAATGGAATTTCCTATGTCAAGACGCGTGAGTTTCAAATTTTTCTGGTAAAGAACTATTTATTATGAATTATTGAAGTTCGAGTTCTCAAAATAATTAATTTTGAAGTTTTAAATATTTTTAATAAGAAAAACGTTTTTTTATTTAGGCAAGGTGAGTCGGTCTTGGTGGTGATGGTTTGAATCGATTTTTTTAATGCGTAGGAATGTAATAAATATATATTAATATTTTATTAAATTTTACGCTTTGGTGTTCTAAGCATTTTCCTATAAATAGGGTCTTAGGGTTAGAATTGAAAATTACACGAAAAATGAAGTTTTTCTCTCTATATTATCGAGCGTATTCTTGTGAGTATTTTGAGTATATTTTGAGTATTGCTATCTGGTGCAAGTTCAAGTCATAGCTTATATCCTGGTGTTTTTCGTTAGAAATCTTGATCTTTCGAGGTAAGGGATATTATTTTTTTTAAGTAATGATATTATTTCTTCAATATCATTATCTTTGAAATATTGATCTGAAGTTTTTATCAAATTTGGAACTTTTGGTGTCAGATTACTATTCACACGTATCTGTACCTTATTCACGTATCGACACTATTCACGAATACTGGTATTCATCGAAAAATGAAAATTTTCCTTTTAAATAAAAATATCTATTGTGGATACTAGCTTTGATTGTACCCATGTTTTGATCATTCTTGAATTTTACACCACTATGATTATTTTTTGAGGTATTTTTGGACATGGATAAAACAAAGTACGAATCCTTAATCCTTAATCCTTGTCATTTTGTTTCCTTTGGATTCGTTTCTTTAAAAATATTTTTCATCATCCTCGATCTTAAATGATGATATTATTGAATATCTTTGGCTTTTAGTGCAAAGATGAATGATTTCGATGAATATCTTTGGCCGTAGTGCAAAGATGAACAGGTGTTTAGATGAACATGACCAACTGATGAATATCTTTGGCCTGTAGTGCAAAGATGAATATTTGATTCTAGATATATATTGATTGATGTTACAGGAATAAAAGATAGACGATGAACTTTTAAATTCTTACATAGAAGATAGTATTTTGAATTCTCTACTTAACTCTTCTAATGAATTATTATTTCCGCTGCGAATATTGATTTAAAACTTGTTGTCTATTGTATTCTATTAGATTTTTCCCTGTTGAAGACTAACGATAATTTGTTGTATATTATCTTAGTCATAATATTCTTTACTGGGCTAGTTGAGCTCACCCTTTTCCTTTTTGTTCCATTTATCTTCTCAGGAGGTGAGAATGTAGCGAATACGAGTCGGGGTATGGAATGATGGTTATAGAGAGAGTTGTTTAGTAGTCCTCACCATTTTTGTAAAATAATGTATCAATAAATAAGATGAGGATTTATTTGGGTATAGATATTGTCTAGAAGATAATATTAGTATTCAAACTCACAGTTTTACTATTGTAATAATAAAGTTGCGATTGTTTACATGCACCATGTATTGACAACTTCGGAATGGGTGATGTATACCTATTTTGGGGGCGTCACGGTTGGTATCGAGCTTAGGGATATGATCTCTGGCGGAGATCGGGAATAGAACTAGGAGGGAGAGCGAGTAAATTCTTAGCTAGTGTGTCCTACCAAAGCTTATTTGTTAGTTGGTCAACATATAGGGATATTATGTGATATATTGATTTCCTTAATTAACCCTTGTTTTATGGCGATTTGAGAATGTCGTGAGAATATTAACAAATGGAAATGAGACCATGGAGGCGCTTGTACTCACCAACGAGGAGAGCATCTGACAACAGTGGCAATGTTCCTCCTGTGAACAACACCACCGAAAGCGAGATGATGAGCGAGGGGATGTTTAGAAGCTTTTTGCGGTTCATGCAAAATCAGACGAGGAGACTTCGTGTTCAAAATACGAGGAGGAAATGATAGCAATTCACGGGTTGTCACAAATGGCGATTCAAAGAGTTGGGACCACGAAATTTAAGGGAAAGCCAGATCCGATCATGGCGGAAACATGGGTCAAGAAAATTACCAAGATATTCGATGTCTTGGGATGGACGGAGGAACAGAAGGTTCCATTCGCCACCTTTATGTTCCGTGGCGAGGTAGACTACTGGTGGGACTCTGTGAAGCGTACCCATCCAGCCGCACTCAGCATGTCTTGGGAGACATTTTAGAAACTATTTAATGACAAATACTTTCCTGAAAGTGTTCGTCATATGGAGGAAGTTGAGTTCATCAGATTAGAACAAAACAACATGACGGTGTCTCAGTACGAGGCAAAGTTTGCAGAGTTATCCAAGTTTTCACCTCATTTGGTGGAGAATGAGGAACGTATGACGCGGATGTTTCTTAGAGGTTTGAAACCCGACATACGTCAGTATCTCATTTCTCATAAATTTTCTCTCTATTCAGATGTTGTAAACAGGGCTCAATTATTAGAGTGAGATAACGAGTACGGTCAACTGAGGGACCACAACCAGGATCATACCAGAGATGGTAGTCAACAAAACAACGATAACCAGCAAAGAAAGAAAAAGACGGACAAAAATGGTAACCACTCTGGTGGTAATCATGGCCATGAAAATAGAAGAAGCGAGTCAGGAGGAGATTTTAAAAAGAGGAGATTTAACAACGACCATGTGAAGACGACAGTGCCGACAGCAATGGGTTCTAAGGGAGGGGAATGACCACCGATCGTATGCTATAAATGCAGGAAAGAGGGACATATCAGTCCAAACTGCCCACAACAGTTCAAGGTATGCTATAATTATGGAAAGGAGGGACATATCGCTCGAGATTATACGGTAGCGAAACCTAGTTCAGCGGGGACGGTGACTCAAAAGACATCCCGAGAAAAGTCAAAGTCAATCGGTTCTGGAAGAGCGTTTTGTTGTGGTTGGTCAAAATCGAGGAACCCAAGCGAGGTGATCACGGGTAAGCTATTTATAAATTCTTGCGAAGTTTATACCTTACTTGATACCGGTGCTACCCATTCATTTATCTTTCCTGCTTGTGCTCAACGTTTAAACTTGACTCCTGAGAAATTAGGCTTTGACCTATCTGTTTAAACTCCGTTAGGAGAAACTTTCATCACATCCACTGTTTATAAATCTTGTTTGATTCAAGTTGGCACCATCACCTTACCTGTTGACCTTATCTCTTTAAAGATACTTGCTTTTGATGTGATTTTAGGGATTGATTGGTTAACTACTCATCATGCCAAAATTGATTGTTTTCGTAAGGTTGTTAGTTTTCATATTCCTAACCAACCTGTTGTACGAATTCAAGCAACTAAACCATTAAAATCAATCACTGTCATATCTAATCATAAAGCTATTCGTTTATTGAAAAACGGATGTTAAGCTTTCTTAGCCCATGTTATGGATTTGAATAAAGACACATCAAATTTGAATAATATTCTTGTTGTTATTGACTTTCCTAACGTATTTCCTGAAGAACTTCCCGGTCTACCCCCAGAACGTGAAGTTGAATTCTTTATTGATCTTGAACCTGGTACAAAGCCCATTTCTAAAACCCCATATCGAATGGCTCCTATTGAACTTCAGGAGTTAAAGGTCCAACTACAGGAGTTGTTGGACATCGGTTTCATTCGTCCTAGTACATCTCCTTGGGCTGCTCCTATTTTATTCGTAAAGAAGAAAGACGGTAGTATACGACTTTGTATTGACTATCAGGAATTGAACCATGTCACCATCAAGAATAGGTATCCTCTACCTCGTATTGATGACTTGTTTGACCAGTTGCAAGGAGCACAATTCTTTTCAAAAATCAATCTTCGTTCTAGATATCATCAGCTGAAGATTAGAACTGAGGATATTCCAAAGACTGCCTTCAGAACTCGGTACGAGCATTATGAATTCTTAGTCATGTCTTTCGGATTGACTAATGCTCCTGCTGCTTTCATGGATATGATGAACCGAGTATTCAAGGAATATTTGGATCAGTTCGTTGTTGTCTTTATTGATGACATCCTCATATATTCCAAAAGTTGTGAATATCACGAGCACCATTTGAAGCTGGTACTCCAAAAGCTTCATGAAAACAAACTATATGCCAAATTAAAGAAATGCGAGTTCTGGCTTGAGGAATTAGCATTCCTTGGGCACGTGGTGTCAAAACATGGAGTATCTGTGGACCCAGCGAAGATTGAAGCAATACAAAGTTGGAATCAACCGAAGTCGGTGACCGAAATACGTAGCTTTCTGGGCTTAGCTGGTTATTATCGGAGATTCGTGGAAGGATTTTCTCGAATCGCTACTCCATTAACTCAGCTAACTCAGAAAGATATAAAATTCGTATGGAGCGAGGAATGCGAGAATAGTTTCCAAGAGCTCAAAAGGAGACTCATTTCGGCACCTGTTCTAACAATACCATCTGGTACGGATGGATTTGTTATCTACAGCGATGCTTCAGGCAAAGGGTTAGGATGTGTTCTCATGCAACGTGGGAAAGTTATAGCCTATGCCTCGCGACAACTTAAAAAGTATGAGAGGAATTATCCTACTCATGATCTAGAGTTGGCAGCAGTCGTTTTCGTGCTAAAGATCTGGAGGCACTATCTATATGGGGAGAAAGTGGAGATATATTCAGACCATAAAAGCCTCAAATATTTCTTCATGCAAAAGGAACTCAACATGCGGCAACGACGTTGGCTTGAGTTGTTGAAAAATTACGACCACACTATTCAATACCATCCTGAAAAAGCGAACGTGGTAGCTGACGCATTGAGTAGAAGATCATATGCAGGAATGAGTGCGATGATGTCAAGTATACGCATAGAGCCAACTTTAATTGAAAAAGTTAAGGTTGCTCAAGCCACCTATGCATATGAAGAAGAAAGTACAAGAAAGTGCTATTCCAGAAGCGATAATTGATGAAGAAGGAATACTTCGAGTCCACTCCAGACTTTGTGTCCCTAACGACTCTGATTTGAAGTACAAGATTATGATGGAGGCACACAATACACCATTTGCAATCCATCCTGGAAGTACTAAAATGTATCGTGATCTTCGACATACATTTTGGTGGAACAATATGAAGAGAGAGATTGCAAAGTTTATCTTGATGTGTTTAACTTGTCAACGTGTAAAGGCGGAGCATCTAGTACCTAAGGGTCCGTTGCAACCACTTGAGATTCCGAAATGGAAGTGGGAACACATTACCATGGATTTCGTTATGGGTCTTCCTACGGTTTCTCAAGGCATCAATGCCATTTGGGTTATTGTTGATAGATTAACCAAGTCTGCTCATTTCTTGCCGATACGGGAGACTTATTCCCATGAACGTCTTGCTAGTATATATTTAAATGAGATTGTGAGGTTGCATGGCATGCCAAGATCCATAGTTTTGGATCGTGACCCAAGATTCACTTCAAGATTTTGGGTTAGCTTGCAAAAAGCTATGGGCACGGATTATGATTCGATTGACATACCATCCTCAAACAGACGGACAATCGGAGAGGACTATTCAAACTCTTGAAGATCTATTAAGACTACGTGTCCTAGACTTCAAGGCGGTTAGGGATAAGTATTTATAATTGGTGGAATTCTCCTACAACAACAGCTTATCGAGCAAGTATAGGTGTGGCTCCATTTGAAGCATTATATGGACGAAAGTGAAGCAATATTGGTGTCGCTCTCCAATATGTTGGGATTAGGTGGGTGAAGCAATATTGTTGGGACCCGAGTTAGTACGTATGACTACCGAAAAGATCCAAATGATTCGACAACGTATACAAACGGCACAAGATCGACAAAAGAGTTATGCGGATCTTCATCGAAAGGACGTGGAATTTAGTATAGGGGATCATGTATTATTGCGAGTTGCTCCATGGAAGGGAGTTACAAGATTTGGGAAGAGAGAAAAGCTCAATCCACAATTTATTGGTCCATTTCAAATTCTTGACCGAGTAGGAAATGTAGCCTATAGACTCGCGTTACCTCCGAGTATGTCTCGTGTTCATAATGTGTTTCACATATCTGTACTTCGTAAATATGTGAAAGAGCCAAACCACGTTATAGAGTTAGAACCGGACGAGATAGCCGAAGACTTAACGTATGAAGAGGTACCTGTCAAGATCTTGGATAGGAAGGAGCATGTCCTACGCACAAAGGTCATACCACAAGTTAAAGTTTTGTGGAGGAATCATGCTATATAGAGGAGATGACACGGGAATTGGAAACGAAATGAAAGCGTGGTATCCTCACCTTTTCAAACACACAGTGTACGTCGTCGATTTAGAGGACGAAATTTCATAAGGAGGGGAGGTTGTAAGACCCCAACTTATTATTAATGAAATTTAATTTTGAGTATTTTGAGTATATTTTGAGTATATCTATACGGTGCAAGTTCAAGTCATAGCCTATATCCTGTTTCAAATGAAGTCTGATCTTTCGAGGTAAGGGATATTATTTTTTTCGTAATGATATTATTTCTTCAATATCATTATGCTGAAATATTGATCTGAAGTTTTTATCAAATTTGGAACTTTTGGTGTCGAAGTTACTATTCACGTATACGACACTATTCATGTATACGACACTATTCATGAATACGGCACTATTCATCGAAAAATGAAAATTTTCACTTTTCGTCTAAAATATCTATTGTGGATACTAGCTTTGATTGTACCCATGTTTTGATCATTCTTGAATTTTACACCACTATGATTATTTTTGAGGTATTTTTGGACATGGATAAAACAAAGTACGAATCCTTAATCCTTAATCCTTGTCATTTTGTTTCACTGGATTCGTTTCTTTAAAAATATTTTTCAACATCCTCAGTCTTAAATGATGATATTATTGAATATTTTTGGCTGTAGTGCAAATGAATGATTTCGATGAATATCTTTAGTAGTAGTGCAAAGATGAGCAGTGTTTAGATGAACATGACTAATGATGAATATCTTTGGCTCATAGTGCAAAGATGAATATTTGATTCCAGATATATATTGATTGATGTTACGAGGGATAAAAGATAGACGATGAACTTTTAAATTCATACATAGAAGATAGTAGTTTGCATTCTCTACTTAACTCTTCTAATGAATTATTATTTCATTGCTATGAATATTGATTTAAAACTTGTTGTCTATTGTATTCTATTAGATTTTTCCTGTTGAAGACTAACGATAATTTGTTGTATATTATCTTAGTCATAATATTCTTCTTGGGCTAGTTGAGCTCACCCTTTTCCTTTTTGTTCTATTTTTCTTCGCGGGAGGCGAGAATGTAAGCAATCTGAGTCGGGGTATGGAATGATAGTTATAGAGAGAGTTGTTTAGTAGTCCTCACCATTTTTGTAAAATAATGTATCAATAAATGTGATGAGAATTTATTTGGGTATAGATATTGTCTAGAAGATAATATTTGTATTCAAACTCACAGTTTTACTATTGTAATAATAATGTTGTAGTTGTTTCTGTACCGTGTATTGACAACTCAGAATGGGTGATGTATACCTATTTTGGGGGCGTCACAGCTGACACTTGGCTTTCTTCCTTTCCACAGTTCGTAGGGGGTCTTCTTAATCGTAGAGTGTATGAGTGATCTGTTCTGAGTGTAGCATGCAGTGTTGACAGCTTCTGCCCAAAAGTATTCAGGCAAATGGGCTGCTGCTAGTAGAGTTCTTCCAGCCTCTATTAACGTCCTATTCTTTCTCTCTGCTACTCCATTTTGTTGAGGAGTTCATGGAGCTGAGAAGTTATGACTGATGCCATTGTCTGTACAGAACGTGTCCATTTCTGAGAAGTTAAATTCTCTGCCATGATCACTCCTTATAGCCTTGATTTTCTCCCCTTTCTCGTTCATCACTAGTCTGAACATCTTGATCAATTGGGAGCTTGTTTCATCCTTTGAGATTAGAAAGAATACCCATGTAAATCTGGTGTAATCGTCGACTATGACTAGTGAGTATCTCTTCCCTCCGAGGCTCGTTGTTGGAATTGGCCCAAATAGATCCATGTGGAGCAACTACAGGGGCTTGTCAATTGAGTTGGCAGCTTTGCTTTTGAATGAGCTTCTGGTCTGCTTTCCAAGCTGACAGGCATTGCACGACCTTTCTTTAATGAAGTTGAACTTAGGTAAGCCTACAACTAGATCTTTTGAGGCTAGTTTGGACATGCTCTTGAAGTTGAGATGAGACAGGCTTCGATGCCATAACCAGCTCATTTCTTTATATGCTTTAGCTAGAAAGCATATTGTCTCATCTGAGCTTAGTTGACCAAGATTTACAGTGTAGACATTTCCTTCTCTTGTTTTGGTTAACTTTATAGTAGATGTCTTCAAGTCTCGGACTTGACATTGATTGTTGAAGAATGTTACTTGATGACCCTTGTCACAGAGTTGGCTGATGCTTAGAAGATTGTGTTGTAGTCCTTCCACATAGCTCTACTATCTTTGAAAGATATCTTGCATCTTTTCGGTTGAGCCATATCCTCTTGTCTTTCCAGAGCCATTGTCTCCAAAGATGGTGAGGACCCTCCTTCTATGTAGTTAGACGTAAGGGCTTTGTTCCCAATCATGTGCCTTGAGCATCCACCGTCCGATACCAAAGGTTGTGATCGTGGAGCTCTTTTCCGTGGTAACATTAAACCTTCATTTTGGTACCCATACTTGCATGGGTCCTACTTTGTTAGTACCATTGGGGACCCAAATCATTGATTTTGGGTCTCATATGCATGGAATTATAATGGCACTTTGCGACCTTGTGACCCGACTTTTTATAGCACAAAAACATCTAATATGATGCATGTTTGTGTGTGTGTAAAAATTCTTCCTCCATTTGGACTTTTGTGGATCTTTAGTCATCCTACTATTAAGCTGATTTTCATTCTTCCATGTGTCCTTGTGTTTCATGATTTGTGAGAAGTGTACCTTACCTTTACTGTACCTTCCCAGTTGGTTCGTAGAGTTGATCTTACTTGACTCTACGATCCTTCGAGGTTGGTGAGTAGTGGCTGGGTTACTCTTCTCTTTTCTGAAACCCAGGATGACATGAGATCCCTTACTCCTTGGAATATGGATTGAATCAGTAGAGCAGGGTTTGACTGGCTCATCCTTCTGTGAGGATTTCATAAATATAATGCCTCTACTAAAACTTGAGGCATTACTAGTGCTAGTTTCCTTTACCTTTTCCACACATGGCTCTGAGGCGTGATTCCCCAAAGCTTAAACACTTACGTCAGAGACACTTCTCTGGCTAGAGATTAGGGAGTCCATGGATGAAGAGGATTTATTCCATGTAGAGATTGTCTTTTCTAGTTCCTTAATTTTAGAGGTTAGACTTGACTCTCTTTTTGCATTGAGCTCATTGGTCTGTTTCAAGAGCTTATTCTTAGCTTCAAACTTGGAGAGAGAATTAGTACTTAGAAGGGCTGTTTCCAGTTCTTCTTGAACTTTTTCTTTCTCCTTATGAAGAAGTGAATAGTCCTTAGTCAGAACTCTAAACCACTTCATGTATTGATGCAGATCAGATGTTATGCCATGCAGTGCAGTTCTTAAATCATCAATGTCTACATCAGGGGAGTTGAAGTCAAACACCTCATCTATACTTACTTCATGTATGTTGGAGTTCTGTTTGTCCTTTGCATTCTTGGCCATCAGGCAAAGATTTTCCATTTGAGGATCTTCATCATCTCCAAATTCTGAAGTTGAGTCATTGTCTGAGTCACTCCACGATCCTCCAGCTACAAGGCCTTTGTCTCTCTTATGAGGCCTTTTGTTGCCTTTGTATTCCTTCTTTGAATGTGATTTCTTCTTTAGTTCTTCTCTGAGAGGTTTGTTACAGTTAGCAATGAAGTGGCAAGGTTTCCTGCAATTGTAGCATAGATCATTCATTTGCTCCTGGCTGCTGTAGTTATTGACTTTCTTTGGCTTGCTGGTTTTGCCTTGACGCATGAACCTTCTGAGTCTCTTTACTAGCATTGCAAAGTCCTCATCATCATCTTCATCATAGTCAGAGTCAATTTCAGTGTTGACCTTTGAGGTGCTTTCCGTTGCTTTGAGAACAACACCCTTATCCTTCTTTCTTCCTTCGGATAGACTTTCTACTCGTTGAGTCAGCTCTAGTTCGTATGTATGAAGGTTGCCATATAATTGTTGAACAATCATCCCATGGAGATTCTTTGACTCTCTAATAGCAATGGTTTTGGCATCCCACTTACTTGGTAAGGCTCTCATGAACTTTATAATTAGATCTTTGTTTGGATAGATCTTTGCATAGGCTCGTAGAGAGTTGAGCAGAACGTTGAATCTCTCGTAGGTGGCAGTGACGTTTTCTCCTTGAATGTGTGCAAACATTTCATATTGTTGTGTCAGGAGAGATTGTTTATTTTCTTTGAATTCTTCCGTTCCTTCATGCATGATAAGCAGTGTTTCCCAAACCTCCTTTGCTGTTTTGCTGTTGACCACATTTTTGACCAGGTCATCTTCTAAGGATTGAAACAAAATGTTCTTGGCCTTTTTATCGAGTTGAACAGGTCTCTTCTCGTTGTCTGTCCATTCTCCTTTGACCTTGATCTGTATTCTTTTTGGATCATCTATAGTTGGTGCAAGCTTTATAGGAACGTAGGGCCCATTCTGAACAGTTTCAAATAGATCTTTATCTATTGAATCCATGTATGCTTGCATCCGAAATTTCCAGTTGGCGAATTTATCTTTGTCGCACATAGGTGGCTTGCTGTCTCCTCTAGTATTTGATTCACTTGGTAAGTGTGCCATTGGATCTACTCAAGCTTTGTAGGCTATATAATAGAACCTGCTCTGATACCAATTGTTAGTTCTCAGAGGCCCAATAGTTATCTAGAAAGGGGGGTTGAATAGATATTTAAAATTCTTTTCATTTTACTTTGCAAGTTTTGATAATGATTTAAACACAGCGAAATTAAGGTTTGTTTGATCTCCCTTTTTGATATAGTGAGTTAATGAGAGTGAGATAGTAATAACAGTTATAATAGTTATAGTAGTTATAGCAAGAATGAAATAGACACAGCAATTTTAAGTGGTTCAGAGCACTTAAAGCTCCAAGTCCACTCTTCTACTCCTCGAGTAAGAAATCCACTAAGGATGTCTTTTACACTTTCTCGAATCTCACAGATTCCTTCTGACCCAATGATCTAGAACTTCTTAGTTCACTCTTGAACTCTTCAAGTCCAGCAGACTTGGTTCTTCACAGTTCACTTAGAACTCTTCAAGTCCTTCTGACTTGGAACTCTTACTTCAGTTGATTAGTAGTTGTTGAGTTCTTGGTTGGTGCTACTCAGTTGCCGTTAAGTTCTTGTTCGAAAGAACTGAGTAGCTGTGTAAGCTTTTTTCTTTTTCTCAGATCGTAGAGTTGAGCGTTGAGTATTCTTCCTTTTTGTTCAATTGCTTGCTTAGTTGAATCATCTGCAGATGTCTTACATATATGTGATCTCTGAAATCTGCCCATTGAATCCATCCGTTGAAGCATTTAATGCATTTAACATTTTTGATCTTTGATGGAGACTTTTTTGCATATCTTCTGATTTGCATTCTGGCCCACTGACATAGCAGACTGCTTTCTTACCTAACACCTAAAAAGGTGTTTTCCTCTGTCCCATGGTTCTTTCCTTAGCTTCTTTAATACGTCTCTTTGTTGCATACTAAGGATATTTTTATGCCATTGGGACTGGTGATTACTTCAACGTTTGTAACCCATTCCACATTTGTTAAGATTTTATCTTTGAACAAATGATCAAGGCCCACAACTTCTGACACAGCCAGATGATACTCTACAATTCTTATCGTGGTGTCTTGCCACCTTGGTGCTTGATGCAACAAAACGAGAACACTACGATTTCTCTTAAGGACTGACACACTACGATCTTCACTTGATTGTCTTGCAGACTCTACATTTTCGAGAGCACACTACGATCTCTGAGTTGTCTTTGGCAAACATTTGGACCACACTACGATCTCTGAGTTGGCTTCGGCAAACGCCTGGACCACTCTACGATCTCTGAGTTGGCTTCGGCAAACGTCTGGACCACTCTACGATCTATGGAGAGGCCCTTCAAGGTAGTCATACTACGATCCTTGATGATCTACGATTTTGCCTTGGCTTCTGTAGACTCTTGCTTAGCTCATTAGACAACAAATCTGTTTGAAGCCTATCTATTACATTTCAAGTTATAGATCAACCTAACATCTTTGATCTCTTTATCTATACATTCATTTACAGAATGATGAACATTGAAATCTTAGATCAACCTAACAATTTTGATCTGTCACTAAGTCCTTGTACATATATTCCTTGAAGGACTTCACATATAATCATGAACGTTTACTTTAAACATCAAATCAAGATATGCATTCTTCCAACATATTTTAAACCATGATCACTATCACTAACAGTGACATACGTTCTTTTGTTTGAATTTATTTCATGTTCATTAGAACTTGGCTCTTGTTCCTTTTTATTAGAAAATATTATTTCAAAAAATTCAACATCTTTTGACTTAGTAATAATATTTTCATGTATTTCCTCTATTTGTGATTTATTAACCAAAAATATATATGCACTATTATTATTAGCATAACCAATGAATATACAATTTATTTATTTATTTCTATTTTTACCTTTTTGGTTGGAGGAACCATTACTTTTTCTAAGCACCCCCACACCTTTAAGTGTTTATAAGACGGTTTTCGCCCTTTCCATAATTCATATGGTGATGCATTAGACTTCTTTTGAGGTATTCAGTTGAGAATATAATTTGTCGAAAGAATTGTTTCCCCCCACAAATTTTGAGGTAGCTCATAACTTAATAATAATGCATTCATCATCTCTTTCAAAGTTTTATTCTTTCTTTCAGCAACATCATTTTGTTGTAGTGAATAAGATGCAATTGTTTGGTGTATTATACCATGTTGTGAACAAATTTCAGAAAGAAATTCATATTCCCCACCTCTATCACTTCTAATTATCTTAATCTTTTTATCAAGTTGATTCTCAACCTCATTTTTGCAATGTATAAACATTTTAAAAGCCTCATTTTTACTTCTAAATAAGTAAACATGACAATATGTTTTACAATCATCTATAAAAGTAAGAAAATTTTGTTTACCCCTCTTGTTTGTATATACTTTAAATCACAAATATCAGTATGTATTAATTCAAGAGGTTATGTACTTCTTTCAATTTATTTAAAAGAAAATTTCTGAAATTTTTCCTCAACATAAACTTCACATTTATGATTGGATTTAATCTCACATTTTTGGCAAATATTCCATATTAATTAATTTATTTATAATATTACAATTAACATGTCATAATCTATCATGCCATAAATTAGATGACTCAATCGAATAAGTAGAAGATGTATTCTCATTAATATTAGAAGGTACAATTGTTAATACATTCATTTTAAGGATCTCATCGCTCATATATCGCTTACCCACATACATCCACTTTTTGGTTAGGGCAAACTTTTCTAATACAAACACCAATTTAAATCCATTTTGACTTAGAAGAGATCATGACACTAAATTCTTCCAAATATCGGACACATGGAACACGTTATTGAAGGTGAGTTCATTGTCAGATGTCATCTTTGGAACCACCTTTCCTTATCCAGCAATCTTGGATGTGGAAGAATTCCCCATGCACAATTGTTCCCCATTCTCAATTTCTTAATATATAGAGAACATATTCTTGTCAGAATACACATGGCGGATTGCTCCAGTATCTACCCACCATTCCTTGGGATTTCCAACCAATTTTACTTTAGAAACTACCACTAATAGGTTCATTTCAGAAATGTCATCAAGAAGACCATCGACATCTGTTACATTACCTTGTACGGACTTCTTGTTATGGTCTTTGCATTTATGAAAGTCCTTGGCCCTATGTTTGGGCTTATCATAAATGTAGTACTTGCCTTAAAACTTTTTATTCGTTCTCTGTTGAGGCCCATCGCCGAAGTGCTTTCTTTTTTTAGACTTTTAACCTTGTTCCACTACGTTGACTTTAAATTCCATATAGGTTTTTCTTGCCTTCTTTTCAGAACTACGGTTGTCCTCTTCTATCCTTAATCTCACGATTAAGTCTTTAAGTTTCATCTCTTTAGGCTTATACTTGAGATAATTCTTAAAACCTTTGCACCTTTGTGGTAGTTTTTCAATGATCACTGCTACTTGGAAAGATTCACTTAAGGACATTCCTTCTGCATGTATTTTATGCAGGATAACTTGAAGTTCTTGTACTTGATTGATGACAGCCTTGGAATCCACCATCTATAGTCTAAAAACCTATTAACTAAGAACTTCTTTGAGCCTGCATCTTTTGTTTTATACTTCTTATCCAAGAAATCTCATAACTCTTTTGCCATTTTGAGAGAACTATACAGATTATATAATGTGTTGTCTAATCCATGGAGGATATAATTTTGGCACAAAAATTAGCATGTTTCCATCTATTGCAGCAATAACTTGTTTATCTGTTTCGTTCTCACAAATCATAGGGGGATCTTCATGAAGAAATATTGCCAAGTTAAGCGTAGTGAGATAAAATGTCTTTTTTTGCCATCTTTTGAATTTTGTTCCATCGAACCTCCATGTTCACAAACACATTTGGTATAATTGGTGTAAAAGAAGAATCGATTATATTTATAGATTCGATAACCATATTTATTACAAATATATATATATATATATATATATATAACTTATATGTTGTACACCAAAGTTGAAATGCAGAAAATTAGTATGTCAAGACTAGGACTTGGTACTATATCTTTAAGACAGTTATGATCTTTGGTGCTTAGAGTTAGTGACACTTGTCTCCCGGGATATAATGATACATGTGTTATAGCAGCATAACAAATAACACACATAATGAACCAATAAATGCTCTGAAACTCTTTCAAATATATTATGTATGACTTAAAAAATTATAAAAACTTGAATGACTTGAGAATGCTTGGATGACTCAAATGACTGCCCCCATATGGTATTTATAAGAGGGTTTAGTGACCATTCATATAGGACACAACCCTTGCGAACCGAATGGATTCAAATTAAAGAGGAGTGGCTGAATAGGTACAACTAATCAAAGCTAGCGCCAAGACGCGTGCCTTGAAAGCTTTGGGCGCCGCGGCTTCAATTCAACACTTGTGGTCTAGTTTCAAGCGCCGTGATGCTTAGCTTTCTGTTTTTCGTTTGCTTGCCTTGCTCTAAAAATTAATAAATAAAAAAAAACAAAAAAAACAAAAGGTAAACAAATTTTAGCCAAAACGATATACATACGAACCCGACTTGACCCGTCGGTCGGTGTCAGCGGCGCACGTGTGTGGTCAAACCAAGCCTTAGCTAGATCCTCTCCACTCCACAAAAGTGGGATTTCCCAAGAGTAATCTAAGTTTATATATACTCGCTTAATGTTTAGTTCTTAATCGATGTGAGACTTTAGCTTTTCACAAGTATTTATTAACATTTCCGAAAGTGTTATTTGGGAGTAAATTCTCATTTATTACCCTATAGATTTGAGCTTCCTAATACTTGATTTTAATCTACCTAAAGAGTAGAATACATTGATATATGGATTCATCTCAAGTGATTAAAGGAACCCACCTAAATTTATGCTCAAATTCTAATAGATACATGAAGAGACTCGCACATTATTATTCAACCTTATCGCTTAGATTTACACATTAATCGTAATCCAACTTCATCATAGATTTATCAACATATATGTTATTTTTCATTCACTATATATTGGATCTAATCAACCTAACTCTGATACCACTTTTTGAGAATTTAGTCGACGCAAAACAAATAATAAAATAAATAAAGAGAGATAAAATAACACAGTATATAACGTGGTTCAATCATCAATGATCTAATTCACAGACCACTTCAATATATTATATTTTTCACTGTACAACTTTTTACACGAAATAAAAGCTAAAAAAATCTCCTCTCTTAAACCAATCTAACACTGCATTTGTGAGTTTTAAAAAAGAGAGAAAAGGAAGGAGAATGAAAGAAATTTATGAAGGAGATTAAAAATCCATTGTTTGCGGGTTTTTTAGCAGAGAAAGGAAAAGAAAAAAAAATTCCTCCCAAAAAATTCCTATAAGTTAAAAATATTTGGAAGGAAATTTACTAAAGACTTAGATAACAAACTAAAATACTAAAATTATCCTTATAATAGTAAAATAGTCATATGCAATTTTAAGTTAAAATATCTTTTCCAAATTAAACTCACAAACACAAGGAAATAAAGTAAATTTCCTTTTATTCACCATCTTTTCTATCAAACTGTTAAATTCTTTTCTTTTCTTCTTTTCCTAAACTCATTCAATTACAACCCTCTCTCAACTTTTTAGAATGATTTTAAGGTAGTGATTTATGCCCATCTCAAATTGATTGTTGCACATCTTTTTATACCTCAAAGACTATATTACCCCCCTTAATTAATGAGAAGCCAATTGACATATTTATCACTTGTTTAGTTTAAGTGAATTTTTTTTTTGGAACAAGCCAAAATAATTTTCTAGTTTATTTGAATTTTAGATTTTTGTAAATTTATTCCAAGTTTAAATAAAATCTTTTGAATTATATAGACCAATACACTATATTATGGGTATTTTAATAAAATAACAAGTTAAATATATATCATGTCTTAAGAACACAAAGACTTATCCTTGTAAAAAAATTTTCTAATATTTTATGTGTTCAAATATTTAATTCAAAATTATAATAAATTATGTTATAAAATATCTCAAATAAAAAAGGGTGCTAGCTATTAAGTAAAATTGTAAAAAATAACAAATTTAATAAATTAATTAGTTCAATTTTATTCATAGTTAAAAATTAAGTTTTGGCTAACTAAGTGTAAACACCTTCTATCTTACAAATATGATGCATAACAAAATTAAGACAAAATGGATAAGGAGTAAATGGTTAATTATTTTAATTGTATTAAGATTAATATAATCTCTTTAATATATTTGGGTGTGCAACTATTATTTTAGGGTGTGCATATATCAACATCTTAATTTTAACTCTTGGTTGTGTTGTAACACCCCGAAATCCGGTCTATCTTCACACCTAGATTTCGTACGTCACGATCCATTCTCTTTCCAAACATACATCATTATATAATTAAATATAACAACATACATTCTCAAATCCCATGTTCTAATACCTTATAACCTCGTTCATTACAAATAAATTACATTATTCTTTACATCTTACAAGAGTAACTTTTATCCGCCACCAAGGATACATAACAATTCATTAAACTATTCTACAGTTTAATTACATTATTCTACATTATAAGTCTTGGCTTGATCTCCATGCTCATTCATATACTGAATGGCACTTCATCTGGACACTGGTTAGCTTAATCTTTACGGGATCCTTAAGTTCTTCTACTCGTACGCTGAAAATGTTTTTCATTTAAAGCAAGTGTGAGCATTCAATTTCTCATCAAGTCATAGAAGTTGAATAAACAACCTCAAGAATCTAAACATTCTTTTAAAACTTCAATAACCGAACAAAGGTTATGAAGCAGCTTGAATAATAGGAATAATTTTTGATTCCTATCAGTTTAAAATATTAGTCGCATTCACTTTGAAATACTTTCATTCCTCTACCTGTTCTATACACATCTTGTCCGGCTAAAATCTTTAGCAAGGACTTAACAATAACGGTTCATGTACAAACAAAACATTTTCATATTGAACAGTTCAACCACGGAATAGTTCATATCATAAAAACACCGAAGTGTTAATATTGTGGCACAATGACTCATACATTCTACCACCTTATACAAATATCACACATTTGCATATAGATAAAACTTCTCATGTTCAACATCTGAGAAAGTCTAAAAAACTAGCATTCATTTAAAATATGAATGAAGTTAGGAAACTTGCCTTACGCACAGCTACATCTCAGTTTATGCTAAACTTCTCATTGAAATCCCTATATAGCACATAAGGAAATAGCACATACACCAATTAGTCAATTATATTTGACTTACGCATTGGTTTAAACTTAACTTTACTTCTTAGGGTTCACGTTCTTGCAATCTAAGTTTACATAACCAACTTTCTTCTATCGCTTTACGGTGTTATGACATACGGAGATGTCTTACTCATACGATCATCATCTTTGATGATTACATTCTTATATTTTTCTTATAACTTTTCTAGGACTTAGCACACATCGAGTCTATGGTACTCTGAGTGGTTTTCCATAAACAACCAACAAACTAGGTTTCTGTCTCATCTACACTATCTTTCACAAATAGTTAGATCGATTTCTAGTTTTATATATACCTCCGCTCTCTAAAGGAATTGTTTTGCCCAGCTCTCATATGTCAACCATTAAAGATTATAATTGTACCACAACCTAAACTTAACTTATCCGAACAATTAAAGCTATAATGTTCGTTAAGTTAATTTCTTATTCTTTATGGCTTTTTGGCAACTAAATGTCATACCTCAGGATTTATTCCTTATCGTCTAAGTCATACAGTCTTTTGTATACTTAGAACGATCATTTAATTTTAATATTATGCTTACATAGCGTTAATTATTTTAAATTACCTTATTCATATCTGATAACGTCTAGTTCATTCGAACCGGAACGTTATCCAAGTTATAATCATTAACTCGGCTTCTTAACGTTATACGTCATTGTCATTAATTCAGTTTCTTCACCGTTCACAGGTTTAATCATTAGTCTTCATTACTTTACGGTCAAACTATATATGGGGTGTAGGTTCTGCCCATTTAGTATTTGCGTACACTCAACCCTGACATCGGCTAAAGTGTTTAACACTTACATTTTAGTATAACATTTTCTATCTGACTCACATTTGAACTTTCATTAATCTTATTACTGTTCATTACGACTTTCTTGATAAATTCATATCTTACTTACTATCTTTGTCAACGTTTAAGTCAATACAACCAATGTATACTTAGAACGTTCGCACAATACGAATACGATTCACGAGGATTGTTTACGTATTTAACGTTCACATTGTTCGTCTCTTGATCTCTCATTTAACCTTTACCCAAGGTTTTAATTGCTTTCATTCGATATCCATTACATGAACCCCACGTTCATTATTCTTTCTTAATGTCGAAGTCATAAGGTTCATTGTATGCTAAGACCGATCGTTCATCGCAACTACGTTGCGTTTACATTCTTTGTCATTTAATTCCATTCAATCTTTCCGTTCAACCTTCATTTAAGGTTTAAATCACTTATTTAAGTGTGACATTAGGTGAACTATATGTTCATTATCTTTTCTTACACTTCCCCTAGGAGTTGAGCAATTAAAAGCTTATCTTTGGGTTTTTCCCTGTACCGATGTTGTGACGCCACTTCCTTTGTTATTAATGGTGCTGCAACGCAAGTCTCCAGTAACTATTGCCCGGAGCAGGCACTATGGCGCCTCCTTTCTAGTTCAAACTGGCGTTACGGCGCCAGTTCAACAACTCAATTTTTGTCCAACATTTTTTTCTAAGTGTTGGAACGCGTACGAATCGCCTACTTTGGAATCTCGTAACTTCTTCGTTATAACTCAGAACGAGGTTGTTCCAAAGCTATTTTCTTACCTATCTTACGTACTTTAAGTTCCCTCTGATAGAAATTTATTCTGTATCCGTTAACATGCCATTCAATTAGCTTAAATTTCATTATTAGTTCGTTTTACGTTATTAACGTTTTTCGTTCGTTCGTCCGTAATTTGGTCATCCAAACTCAAAATTCGTTCGTTCTTGAGTCCACGACTCACGTTTTCTTAAATTCTTATGAAAACCTACACATTCGGGTTTATTTATAAACATTCTACTTTTCGACCGTCTTTTACGAAGTTTCGCCATAACTTCGTTATAGCTTAGTTCAATCCATTCTTCGTGAACGTTTCTATCGCTCCTAACCAAGCAATAAGCATCTAACTTATACGCGATGGTTTTAAACTTGTCCATCAATAACAAGTTCTAACTACGATGGTTTTAAATTTGTCCATCAACAACGCTCTTCGTGTTCTTCGTGTGTTCTTCGCGTTCTTCATTCGTTCTTCATTTTTAATCAATAATTTAATTATGATTTTACTTTTTCTTAGAATTTGGTGTTATGAAACATCATTCCTTAATTATTTCACCGAATCGTTCATATAATTCATTCGGATCATTCAAATTTGTTACGAAATTCATATTTCCTTAAGAAATTTATAAACTAAACTTCTAATTCTTATTTCTTCATTTTCTCATGATTTCAACCATATGAAAATCATTCTTAACATCTTTTACTTCCCTTTTCATTAAGCTATGTTTATTGACATAGAAAACTTAAAGAAAAATTTAGATTATACTAGGTTTTGGATTACCTTTCTTTTTTAATCTTCTCCCGTTGGACAAAGTTTGCACACGAGCTAGCTTTTCATCTTCCTTTCTCTCCTCATCCGAATTATCTCTCTCTCTCAAGTGTTGGTGATTTTCAAAATCATCAACAAATGAGCTAAGGCTCTCTTATATAGAAAATCAAGGCTAGGGGTAAAATAGTCATTTTTCCCCTAAAGTTAATATTCCCACCTCCTTACTAACCTCCTTAATATTCACGAAGCTTCTCTTGGAAGCTTCGTGCTTCCGTCTTTCAGGATTCGTCCGACAGTTTTAAAAACTGTGATTCTCGGAATCCAAATATTTTTTGGATATTTCGTCTTTCTTTTACAGATTAACTTTTATGCATTCTTTGGAACTTTGGAAAACTGAAAAACACTTTTCGATGTTAAGCGTTTTCCTAAATGTTTTCTCCTAATGTAGTTATACGAATGAAAAGTACATAACAATACTTTTCGTCGTTTTTATTTTGTCAAATTTCTGCACTTTTTTCAAAAAAAAACTTTTATCAGCTAACTTAACTTTTCACAACATATTATTGTCAAATCTTTCGACGGAATGTCATTTCAACAAACCGAACTCTCGAAAAGGCTTAGGTTATTCAAACCATAACCCTTAGGGTTTCGTCAGGTGAATAATGCATATTTCGTCTTTTTCCTCAGAAATACTTTTGTTCTTTAAATTTTTTTATTTTCGTCTTGAAAATTCTTACTCTATCAATCCAACTCGTAGCCAGAATCCTCCCATTTTATAATTATCCTAGGTTCTAGAACGATTAATAAACACATAGCCCATAATATTATTAATAAAAATTCATTTTATTAATAACTAATTCTTTAAACTTAAATTCTGGATAATCCGATTTTCCGGGTTGTCACATTCTTAATTCCCCCCTTATAAAAATTTCATCCTCAGAATTTCTAAAACCACATCCATACCCGAATGCTTTGTCCTTACAACCTTTATCAAATGTTTTATTCCTACCCTTTCCCTTACTTGTTGAATAATCTCAACATTTATTTCTTCTAATCATAATTGTCAATCCTTCGGGATATCACATTCACCCCTTTTTCACAAAATTTTGTCCCCGAAATTTTAACATACTCTTCTTCTCAATTTCTCTTCAAAGAAGTTTTAATCTTTCAAACATTCCCTGCCCTTCATAACTTATCTAGAATTATGAAGTAGAAGGAATAAATAGGAATATAAAGCTTCCTTTAAAATATTTCATACTTTTGCTAAGGAGTCAAACTAACCATGAACTCTTACTAGGTTTAACAACATTTCACCTTAAACCCTTCTATTACGGTCAGTTTACAATCACCAAGAAAGTAAACTAACTCTTTCATATGTAGGTGATCAACCCATTGTATAACCCCATTTCGGGATATGTTGTCCTCAGACTTATTCATCAGATTCCGCACCAAAGTAATTTAGTTTGGGACAACTTCTCAAAGAAAGCTCGATTTTCTTATAAAATGGCATACCATTTGTCTAGCAAAATCAAATAGCTTAGATCATACCAATAAATTGGACATCAACTTGAAACATTCTTCTAGTGAAATCAATTAATTTAAATTCTTTCAATCATAACTTCAAAACATTTTATGACGCCATGATACCGTACTGTTTACAGTACGTTGAGAACTTCGTCATTTTATGACTTTGTCATTATACATCATACCATAGCGGGTTTTTGATCCTAAGATCACATCCAACACTAGGTTTAATTACATTAATAACTCCATCCTTTTCCTATCTTTGCATCAAATGCACTGATGATATAAAATTTATTTTGATAATTCAAATCAATTTCTGTCTAGCCGAAACAATTAGCATAGGCATACCAAGAATAGTTCTTTTAAAATCCTTTGCTTCCAAAAATTTGAACCAATTCTTTCCTTTTCAAAATGCATATATAAGCACGATTTCAATAAACTTTGAAATTTAGCATAACTAGATGACTTGGAATATCATTTTTCTCCATCTTCTTTCATTGTCTTACTTGCGACAATACCTAATATTCTCTAGCACCTTCAATGCTAAGCGTACTGAAAATATTTATTTTCAGTCTAAACATTCCTATACCTTAGTATAGTCCATCAAATTATCACACTTTATGTGTTTAGGAACTTTCCACAACCATATGTGTTCAACAACTTATCTTCGCAATATGTAATCTATGACAACTCGAATTTTTATAAGTTATTAAAATAAGAATTTAATAATTAAAATTCTTATTATGAGATGTATATATTTTGAATTATGTGTTTTGGTGTTAAAAAATTAAATTTTTATGAGATTTAATAGTTGATTAAACTATTAAAGGAAATAAAAGAAATTAGTCACGATAAGGAATTTGGTGGCAAGGGAAATTAACCCAATAAATATTGGGTAATTTAAATTAAGTTGAAACTATATTATGAAATAATATTGTTTGAATATTTAAACCTTACTTGGTAGTGGTGTTGTAGCAAAGTGGATAAAAGAGTTAATTCACTTAATTAAAATAGTGAGTTAATATATGAGTTTTGCTAATTATATTTGGTATTCTTAATATATATTACATGTGAGACCCCAAATTTTATGAATAAAGATTTAAATTTTTAGAAATATTTTTTTTGAATATTATGGTGTGGATTTGATATAATGTTATAGTTGTGGATATTATTTATAAATTTTACAAAGTATGCAAGTTGTTATATAATATTCGATTGGTCAAGGAATATTGTTTTTTGTCGGGGAATATCCGTACGACGGCACAATCATTGGTGGACCCCAAAACAGAAGTATTGTCGTAGTAGAATTATCTTTTTATAAAAATAACGGCGAAAGTGTTACCGTTAAAACTGTTGAACTACCCTTAGTAAAAATACGATGTCTGGCGTGGTTGCATAGTAGCACCTGCATTATTGATTATTGATGCTTACGTAAGAAGTCACTCGGTTATACTCAATTATTGCTACAGTAATTGCTGCATCATATCTCTCATATTATTGATTCAATTATTGTCACAGTATCATCTGCATAATATGTTATTATTAAATCAATAATTGAGACGACAAAGTTATTCATATTATTATTTGCAATATTGACAATGTCTAGAAGTTCTGTCAAGGAGAGGTTCGGTCACCTAATTGCGCGCCAATAAGGAGAAATCCTTATCGGAAAGCACCCTCTTTCCTGAGAACGACCTGATTGTTAAATATTGTGTGTTATAATATTAATAATGAATAAGTTCGTGTTGATTAAGGATAAAATTGATAATTTCATTGTGTGGGAATTATTAGTGTTAGTGGAAATAGACATTTATTTCGATAATAATTTATGTCTGGAAGTTATACTGACCAATCGGGTAATTAATCGGATAAATGAGCAATTAATTGCTATTAATTGACATGATTATAACTATTGTTTCACATTCACATTCATGTACTATTAGGGGAGTTGGTGCAAGATTGATACTACTTGCATGACTAAATTAAAAATGGAGGTATAGATGAAGGTACTATACTGTAATTATTTTTTTTCACATGATTAGAACTATTGAGTCACATGATTTACTATTGATTCACATGATTTACTATTAGGGGAAGTGGTGTAAGTTTGATAATACTTGAGGACTAAATTAAAAATAAAGGAAAAGATAAAGGTATTATACTATAATATTTAGAGCCCCAAAATATGCAATTATTGAAACTATATTTTCCTATAAATAGAAGCTCATTCTTCCTTCATTTCTCACCAATTCACAAAAGCTATAGAACAATTATTATAGAGGGAAATTATAGAGAGAAAGAAGAAGAGAAGTCTGCTACCTCACTATTCTAGTATCTAGTTTTCTTCTAAGGTAAGGGGTATTATTCTTTTGTATTCATGAAGAGAGATATTTTCTTTCAATACTCGTAAGGGTTATTATTCTGTTCTTTATTATTATGTTGGAATAACTTGTCTATGCGAAGTACCGCATCCATGGTGAAATTATTTTGTTATTCCATTCTTTATTATTATGTTGGAATAACTTTTATCTGCATGCGATTATCGCATGCACAGTGAATTCTGTTGTTATTCCATTCTTTATTATTTTGTTGGAATATCCTGTCTATGCGGATTACGCATGACCTGGTTCCATTCTTTATTATTCTGTTGGAATAACCTGTCTGTGTGGTCAATCGCATGCCTGGTGAATTTTGTTGTTATTCCATTCTTTATTATTCTATTGGAATAACTTGTCTACGCGGACTACCGCATGCATGGTGAATTCTTATGTTATTCCATTCTTTATTATTCTGTTGAAATAACCTGTCTATGTGGGTTACCGCATGTATGGTGAATGATCCTTCGTATTCATTCTTTATTAAATTGTGGAAATGATCTGTCTACGTAGATTATCGCATAGCGGGTGAAAATCCATTTGCAGTTTCGTATATTCTATTATACTCGTCTGAGATATCATTTCTTTTGTACTCGTTATGGAATATCATTTTCCTTGGTATTTGTTTTACGAGTTACTATTCACGGGTTACTATTCACTCTGGTATTATTCACTCGGGTATTCGGGGCACTTTTCGTGTCGGAGTACTATTCACGAGTTAGTATTCATGAGTTATTATTCACCCGATTACTATTCACTCTAGTATCATTCACTTGGGTATTCGGGACACTTTTCGTGTCGGGGTACTATTCCCAAAGTACTATTCACGGGGTACTATTCACCCGGAAAATATTTTTTTTTCTGTCCAAATTATTTTTGGTACATGAATATTATTCTTGAATTTTACTCTACAAAGCAGTATCATGTTGAAAATTTGGACGTTATTGATTTCTGGATAAATTAAATTATAAATCTTTAAAATTTATCTTTGAACTTGTTTTATTGAATTATTATGTCATTGTCATCATCCTCATGCTTATATTGTGATGAAAGTCATCTTTGGCTTACGTGCATAGATGGACTTGGTATGATTATGACCGAGGATTATTCAGGTATAATCATGACCGTAATGTGACGAATGATGTGCTGAAAGTCCTCATTGGCTTGTAGTTCATTGATGGACAGTTGTTGGTATGATTATGACCAGGGATTATTCGGTATAATCATGACCATTGATGATTACATGAATATCCTTGGCCGTGATGCAAGGATGATTCGATTTTATTTATTAAGCTGAGTTTAAGCGATAAAGTTGATGAAAAACTTTTTAAATCATAGAAGATAGTAGATTTTATGCTCTACTTGACTCTTCTAATGGATTGTTTATTCCGCTGCAGTTGTTGATCTAAAAGTTGTTGTCTATTATATTCTATCATTTGTTATATTGTTAAAGGCTAGGGATAATTTATTCTGCATTATCTTAGTCATAATATTTCTTACTGGGCTAGTTGAGTTCACCCTTTCTTTCATTGTTCTCTTCAGGAAATGAGAATATAGCTGGGATGAGTCGGGAAATGGAGTGATGGTCCAGGATAAGTGGCTTTAGTAGTCCTCATTATTCTGTGAAATAGTGTGATAATAATTGTAATGAGGACTCCATTGAGTGTGGATATTGTCTAGAAGGCAATATTATTGTTTAAACTCTCAGTTATGTTTTGTCGTATTTTACACGACAGTTGTATAATTAAGTTTGTATTTGATTTATGTACCATGTATTTGGCGACTCAAGATGGGTAATGTATACCTGTTTTGGGGGCGTCACATTACATGTCATGGTAATATATGAAAAGGTTTAGTATCTTGAATGATGTTAATACAATATAAATTGATGATGAGAGAAGAAACCCCAATATACCTATAAATAATTATTGGTTAGAGATTAATAAATTGAATTAATAATTAAGTAGTGATTAGATGTATGGATTAAATAAATTGTATTGAGACAATTTATGTGAGAAAAAGAAATGAAATGATTATATATAATAATTGTATAATTCATTTGAGTTAATTAAAATAATTATGGAATAAATATTAACTATTTTAATGAAAATATTTATTATTTTAAATGGAGGTGTTTATGAATATAATTTCATAATGTATAAGTGTACTAATTATAAAAAATATGATTGTATAATTATTCAGTGTAGTTAGCTAAATAATTTAGCAACATAGTTAAGGTGTGACATTTAGAGAAAAGAAGATATGCCATATAATAAGGAGAATTATTAAAATAAATTAAAAATGGGTTAAGGGTTCTAGCTAAACATGGCCTAGACTCTTTCTGTTTTATAACTGCTAAAACTTTTAATTTTGTTTAACTGATAACCCAACTTAAAGTTCACGTATTCATTAGTTGGGGGGTTACACTCATTATTTCCTAAAGCTAAGAGTTAGAAAACATAGAAGAAGAGAAGAAGAGAGAAAGGGAAGAAATTCTATTTAAATTGACGAGGTTTTGAGAATCAAAGAAGGAAGAAGAAGAAGAAGAAGATTCATATCATCTATAATAGGTTTAAAGAAGAATCAAAGGTAATATTCTAGCTTTAAACTTTAGTTTGTGTTTTTCAAAGTTTTCTTTGTAAATGATTTTGTTGATGGAATTGTTAAGAAAATGGGTTATATTTGTTATTGATATACATATAATCTGTTATAGGTAATCAACAAGCGATTTTAGAATTGACAAATTCATGAAAATCATGTTAAGGATGAAGAGTATGAGTTTTGTTTAATATACGTATTTTGGGTCTATTTTGAGACTAAAATTGGTTAAGAGTTTATGTTATAATTATAAAATTGGTGATGGATTGTGTTAATACGATAAGAAATGAAAAGAACGCAAGTTGAATGAATAAATTTGGATAAGAAACGAATTCGTGGTGAATGAATTCGCTAAACATGTTAAAACATGAAATTTTAGTATGCACATGAGTTTGGGGTCAAAATTTAGGTTAGTTAATGGTTCTGTAAGTTGTTGATTCTTTGGTATATTGTAGTTCTATGAATTAAGAATACATAGAATCAAAAACGGACTAATTTGGATGTGTATAACTTAAGTTATGAAGATTAGAAGGAGAAAAAGTTTAAAAATTGCGAGAATAGTAAACTATAGAATATGGATCTGTTAGCAGGCGTGGCTACTGCGTACCCTAAGTATTTTAAGTATAATTGCCCTTTTGGTATGGTGATTTGTGTCCAAGGCTTAACTGGGCATAGATGCGCTCTAGGTTTGTCCGGTGTGACTGTTTTAACCTCCTGTAGTAAAATAGCCATAATATTTTCATACGAACTTCGATTGAGGAGATTCAAGATGATACAGAATGAGGAAGAATAAAAATACAACTTTTATTCTTTAAGTATTTCAATTTAAGGTCGGTAACAGGGGTCAAAATGGTCATCTTTGGGACTAATGTGTATTCGGAGGCAATCGGAGGGCGTCGGGCATGCACATATGCAAGTGTAGTGCTTCTAACGATAAAAGATGTTCTAAGTTATAAAACATGAATATTAGTAAATATAATGATGCTTAACATTAATAGATGATGTATTAGATAAGTTTTATAAGCATACACAAGAGAGACAAATCGGGCGTGTGACGAATAAACGTCGAAACGTCGTGACAAGTGTTAATGAACGTAAAAAGTGTTTTAATTAAAATGAAATAAATCTTATAAGATATTAAATGGGGTTAACATAAAACCAATAATGATTCTTAACAAGACTTAAACACTTGAATGAACTTCGAGTATAAAATATAGTGAGATGTAAGTCGAAAGCTAACATAATCAAATTGAACATTGTGTATTGATAATAGGAAGGGTTATGAGATATAGAGTAAAGATTACATTACAACTACTATGCATTGCTACGTGACTAATAGTTGATTTGCATGATTATATAATTGTGTAGGGCACGTGAAGTGCAGATAGCTGTAAGATGTTAATCTATTTTTGGTAAACAACGATCAAGGCAAGTCTTTCAGTTCCTATTTGCTATGTGAACTTGATGATGAACTATTTTAAATCCTTTTGAAAAGAGCATGATGTGTTATATATATGTTGAAAGTATGAAACGTTAAAGTCAATTTATGACAACGTTGATTGTGTAATGAATGTTGATTGAGTAAAGAAATCAATCTTTATACTTGTTATATGAACTACGGCATGTATGTTATGTTGGTTCAATGTTTATGAGATATATGTTGATCAAGTTATTATGTCCTACGTGATGCATGAAAATTATTAGATTTGTTGGGCTTTCGAGCTCAACCTTGCAAATAAGCACTTTTGCAGGTTAAGGATTCAAGGTAATGCTAAGTGCTACTTTAAAGACATGAATCAGATGTAATGCATGCATATTTATATACTTTGGACTGAGTTGTTATTATTTGAACAATGTTTAAGGTTCCGAATAATGTATGATTTTTAATAGATGTTGAGTTATAAAGTTTAAGTTTTGTTTGTTGTATAAAAGGGTATTGAACCTGGATGTAAGTTTTATTTATTAACTCTGATAAAGTGAGTAATAAACTAAGTATGGTTCAAAGGTAGGTAAAGATAAAGGTTTTGAGAAATGTAATTGATAAATCACAATAATTATGTAATAATAAACTGTAAAGTTTTAGTTATCTGATATGTAAAGGTTATTGGATTGAAATGTAAGATTCTATATAATAACTTTGATGAAGCGAATCATAAAATAACTTGATTCAAAGATGTGTAAATGATAAAGGTTTTGATTTAGGGAATTAAAGTAAGAAGACAGAAAAGTTTAAATTATTCCGCATTTTATTAAGTTTAACATCGAACGATGATGTAAAATCAGAAGTTAGACGTATTATTAACGACCGAAGTAGATAGTTAAATTATATGAATTTTGGGGTCGTTATAGTTGGTATCAAAGTTGTAGGTTATAAACCTTAGGTAAGAGTACCCTAGGCTATAACCTTAGAGAAGAAAGGATAAAATGATAAAGAATAAACTAAGGTAGAGTTTAAATAATAAGAAATAAATTTAAGAAATTTATAGAGAAGGGATTAATATATATATATATATATGAGAAGGTTCAAAGAGGAATCTTAAAGACTTATAAAAGATGAGAATCAAGAGTTACCTGACTTAGATAACAAGATGTTAAATGTTATTAAATAGATGATGTCTACAAGATGAAGGTGATTAAAGTAATATTAATAATGAACTCAAATAGAGTTTAATTGATGATATATTCAGAGAATGCTTATGAAATAAGTTAAGATAATATATGTGCGTTCAAAGAAGAACCTGAAGAGTTAAAATTGAGTTGAATAATTATAAGACAACATAATTAAAGAGAAAGTAATGAGGATTGTGAAACCAAAACAATCATAATATAAGAAAGGAATCATAAAGAAGATGATTATAGAATAAGATCATGACGTGATCTAGTTAAGTTGTAAAAGGATAGATGATCGGTAATGAATGAATAGTTATAGCTTGATGCTATAAGAGAATGTACTATGAAATAGTACGAGGCAAACTCACGAGGAGTTATAAATGATGAGATACGGAAAATTCGTATCGAGTAAAAAGCAAGTTATGAGCAAGATAGAGTTAGGTGGAATTTCAATTGAGGACTCATGTGATGGCTGAGTGGTGCAAACCTTTGTATTGGAGAGGGTTTTGTGCTTGCACTCAGTTTATAACATTGATAATCATTGGAATGTTGGTGTCGCACTATCAATACATATGTGGTGAAAAGGTGATTCTTTTCTCATGTGTATATTTGATAGTTAGAGACTATAAGATTAGTAAGATTTTATTAGAATTAGGTGCGAGTTCTTAAAACTTATACTTATGGTAAGTTGATGACTCATAATCATATGTATGTTTTTGAACCCCTAAGCATATGGACAGTCCCTGATGGGTTCTTGGACTACGTATTTCTAGGACAAGTTCTTAAACTCATATTATTGTGGCAAGTTCCTGAACTTCCAAAGTGTGGTAAGTTTGATGAATTGTATTGGGTATAAAAAAGTGGTGAAGGTAGGACTAAGAATTTTTGGTATAGTAAGCATCGATGGTGCTAAAGATTAGTAGAATGATTAAGTAACGAAGCACTGGAGTAAGAATTTAAGATGATGGAGGAAAATTGGATATTCTAAATCTTCTAGCTATGCTATTTTTTCAAAATTTATTGACTTCGTGCTGATGTTTGCACTTCTATTTTCTTTTAAAAAAACATTGGATCAAATGATGGAACCAATGAGTTTTAAAAACAATACCGTTATTTATATGTCTGTGCTAATTGTTTCGGCTAGACAAAAATGATTTAAAAATATCAAAATGTATTTTTTTTTCACGTAGTCATTAAAGCATCACTAAATATAATGATGATATGGCAAATGAGGAAGTAATCAATGCAGTTGAACCTAGTGTTGGATGTGATCATAAGATCGTCAGCCCACTATGGTATGATGTAGCATGACAAAGTCATATAATGACTGAATCCTCAACGTACTATTGAGATAGTACGGTATCATGACATCATAAAAATGATTTTTAGTTTTATTTAACTAAGAAAGATATACCATATGAATTGGCTAAAACTAGTTTGATTGATGTTTGAGTTGTTGTTAGAAGTCTATGCTATTTGATTCAGCTAGACAAATATTGAAAAAAGTTTATGCAGTTCAAGCGTTTCTTGAGAAGTTATGCCAAACCAAATTGTTTTGGTGCGAATTCAGATGTTAAAAAACTGAGGTAAACAACCCTTTTATAGGGGATTACGCGGAAGCATTTAGATGTTTGTGCACAATATATGGTACGAAGGGCTGATCACCCTAAGTACGGGAGTCCCTACAATCTAATGACTGTTTAGGTTTAAGTTGAAAAAAAAATATTTATAACCGTGGACATAGTGCACAATACATGGTACGAAAGGCTGATTACCCTAAGTACGAGAGTATCTATAGTATAATGACTGTTTAGGTTTAAGTTGAAAGAAATACTTATAACCCTGGACGTAGTTCAAGGTCTTGTGACCCCTCATCTTGATTCGAGAATCTTTTAAATTCCTGAGTTATTCATATCGCTTCCCAAATATTAAGCAATTGTGGAAGATTCTTATTATTCTAAAACGTGAAAGTGGAAAGAAAGGTATTCCTTAAAAGGAAGTAAGTTGTAGATACGGCATGTGATGATGAGACAAAACATAATAATTTTAAGAAATGAAAGAAATTCTGATGGGAGAATGAATAAAGTTATTGAAGGATAATGCAAAACATTTAAAAGAGAAAGGTGTAAAGAATGCGACAATTTTAGTAAGATCTTTAGAAAAAAAAATCTAGTTATAGAATCCAGTGAATTTTGAGGACGAAATTCTTAGAAGAAGGGATGAATGTAATGTCCCGAGAGTTTGAGAATCTAGTACATGATAATGATCCTTAGAGACAGATAATGAATGCGTCAAAGAATATGTAATACTCAAATAAAATTGAGTCTAAGTAAAAGTTATGAAATAAAACTTACAAGAATTTATTGTGAAGAATGGTTAGAGTGGTAATAAATAAAACATATATTAAGGTAATGTGTTGAAGATATTCAATGATAAATTTTGAAAAGAGATTTGGTAAAAACTGAGTAAGGGAGGTTTCGTTGATTCCGAGGATGGAATCCTTATAAGGGGGAAGTATGTGACAACCCAAATTTTTATAAGTTATTAAAATAAGAATTTAATAATTAAAATTCTTATTATGAGATGTATATATTTTGAATTATATGTTTTGGTGTGAAAAAATTAAATTTTTATGAGATTTAATAGTTGATTAAACTATTAAAGGAAATAAAAGAAATTAGTCACGATAAGGAATTTGGTGGCAAGGGAAATTAACCCAATAAATATTGGGTAATTTAAATTAAGTTGAAACTATAATATGAAATAATATTGTTTGAATATTTAAACCTTACTTGGTAGTGGTGTTGTAGCAAAGTGGATAAAAGAGTTAATTCACTTAATTAAAATAGTGAGTTAATATATGAGTTTTGCTAATTATATTTGGTATTCTTAATATATATTACATGTGAGACCCCAAATTTTATGAATAAAGATTTAAATTTCTCGAAATATTTTTTTTGAATATTATGGTGTGGATTTGATATAATGTTATAGTTGTGGGTAATATTTATAAATTTTCCAAAGTATGCAAGTTGTTATATAATATTCGATTGGTCGGGAAATATTCTTTTTATCGGGGAATATCCGTACGACGACACAATCATTGGTGGACCCCACAATAGAAGTATTGACATAGTTAGAAAACGACATAATTATCTTTTTATAAAAATAACGGCGAAAGTGTTACTTAAAACTGTTGAACTACCCGGTAGTAAAAGTACAGTAATACGCGTGGTTGCATAGTAGCACACATTATTGATTATTGATGCTTACGTAAGAAGTCACTCAGTTATACTCAATTATTGCTACAGTATTTACTGCATCGTATCTCTCATATTATTGATTTAATTATTGTCACAATATCATCTGCATAATATGTTATATTATTAAATCAATAATTGAGACGGCAAAGTTATTCATATTATTATTTGTAATATTGACAATGTCTAGAAGTTCTGTCAAGGAGAGGTTTGGTCACCTAATTGCGCGCCAATAAGGAGAAATCCTTATCGGAAAGCCCCCTCTTTCCTGGGAACGATCTGGTTGTTAAATATTGTGTGTTATAATATTAATGATGAATAAGTTCGTGTTGATTAAGGATGAAATTGATAATTCCATTATGTGAGAATTATTAGTGTTAGTGGAAATAGACATTTATTTCGATAATAATTTATGTCTGGAAGTTATACTGACCAATCGGGTAATTAATCGGATAAATGAGCAATTAATTGCTATTAATTCACATGATTATAAGTATTTGTTCACATGTGTGTACTATTGATTCACATTCATGTACTATTAGGGGGGTTGGTGCAAGATTGATAATATTTGCATGCCTAAATTAAAAATCGAGGTATAAATGAAGGTACTATACTGTAATTGTTTTTTTTCACATGATTAGAACTATTGAGTCACATGATTTACTATTGATTCACATAATTTACTATTAGGGCAGGTGGTGTAAGTTTGATAATACTTGCAGGACTAAATTAAGAATAAAGGAAAAGATAAAGGTATTATACAGTAATATTTAGAGCCCCAAAATGTGCAATTATTGAAACTATATTTTCCTATAAATAGAAGCTCATTCTTCCTTCATTTCTCACCAATTCACTAAAGCTATAGAGCAATTATTATAGAGAGAAATTATAGAGAGAAAGAAGAAGAGAAGTCTGTTACCTCACTATTCCAATATCTAGATTTCTTCTAAGGTAAGGGGTATTATTCTTTCGTATTCATGAAGAGAGTTATTTTCTTTCAATACTCGTAAAGGTTGCTATTCCATTCTTTATTATTATCTGGAATAACCTGTCTTTGCGAAGTACCGCATACATAGTGAAATTCTTCTATTATTTTATTCTTTATTAATCTGTTGGAATAACTTTTCATTAAGTTTATCGCATGCCCGGTGAATTACATTGTTATTATTCTATTCTTTATTATTACATTTGGAATATCACATGCATGCGGATTACGCATGACACAGTTCCATTCTTTATTATTACTGCTGGAATAACTTTTCTGCATGCGATCATCACATGCCTGGTGAATTCTGTTGTTATTTCACTCTTTATTATTATGTTGGAATAACCTGTCTACCCGGACTACCGCATGCATGGTGAATTCTTTTGTTATTCCATTTTTTATTATTACATTGGAATAACTTTTGCCTAATGTGGATTATGCATGCATGGTGTGAATGATCCTTCGTATTCATTCTTTATTAAATTGTGGAAATGATCATCTCTCGTGGATTACTGCATAGCGAGTGAAAATCCATTTGTAGTTTAAGTATATTCTATTATACTCGTTTGAGATATCATTTCTTTTGTACTCGCCATGGAATATCATTTTCTTTGGTATTTTTTTTTTGAGTTACTATTCATGGGTTACTATTCACCCGATTCTTCGCTCACTCTAGTATTATTCACTCAGGTATTCGGGGTACTTTTCGTGCCGGAGTAATATTCACGAGTTACTATTCATGGGTTACTATTCACTCAATTACTATTCACTCTAGTATCATTCACTCGGGTATTCGAGACACTTTTCGTGTCGGGGTACTATTCCTAAAGTACTATTCACGGGGTACTATTCACCCGGAAATTTTTTTTTTTCTATCCAAATTATTTTTGGTACATGAATATTATTCTTGAATTTTACTCTACAAAGCAGTATCATGTTGACAATTTGGACGTTATTGATTTTTGGATAAATTAAATTATAAATCTTTAAAATTTATACTTGAACTTGTTTTATTGAATTATTATGTCATTGTCATCATCTTCATGCTTATATTGTGATGAAAGTCATCTTTGGCTTACGTGCATAGATGGACTTGGTATGATTATGACCAGGGATTATTCGGTATAATCATGACCGTAATGTGACGAAATGATGTGTTGAAAGTCCTCCTTGGCTTGTAGTTCATTGATGGACAGTTGTTGGTATGATTATGACCAGGGATTATTCGGTATAATCATGACCATTGATGATTACATGAATATCATTGGCCGTGATGCAGGGATGATTCGATTTTATTTATTAAGCTGAGTCTTAGCGATAAAGTTGATGAAAAACTTTTTAAATCATAGAAGATAGTAGATTTTATGCTCTACTTGACTCTTCTAATGGATTGTTTATTCCGCTACAGTTGTTGATCTAAAACTTGTTGTCTATTATATTCTATCAGTTGTTATACTGTTAAAGGCTAAGGATAATTTATTCTGCATTATCTTAGTCATAATATTTCTTACTGGGCTAGTTGAGCTCACCCTTTCTTTCATTGTTTTCTTCAGGAAATGAGAATATAGCTGGGACGAGTCAGGAAATGGAGTGATGGTCCAGGATAAGTGGCTTTAGTAGTCCTCATTATTCTGTGAAATAGTGTGATAATAATTGTAATGAGGACTCCATTGAGAGTGGATATTATCTAGAAGACAATATTATTGTTTAAACTCTCAGTTATGTTTTGTCGTATTTTACACGACAGTTGTATAATTAAGTTTGTATTCGATTTATGTACCATGTATTTGGCGACTCAAGATGGGTAATGTATACCTGTTTTGGGGGCGTCACATTACATGTCATGGTAATATATGAAAAGGTTTAGTATCTTGAATGATGTTAATACAATATAAATTGATGATGAGAGAAGAAAACCCAATATACCTATAAATAATTATTGGTTAGAGATTAATAAATTGAATTAATAATTAAGTGGTGATTAGATGTATGAATTAAATAAATTATATTGAGACAATTTATGTGAGAAAAAGAAATGAAATGATTATATATAATAATTGTATAATTCATTTGAGTTAATTAAAATAATTATGGAATAAATATTAACTATTTTAATGAAAATATTTATTATTTTAAATGGAGGTGTTTATGAATATAATTTCATAATGTATACGTGTACTAATTATAAAAAATATAACTATATAATTATTCAGTGTAGTTAGCTAAATAATTTAACAACATAGTTAAGGTGTGACATTTAGAGAAAAGAAGATATACCATATAATAAGGAGAATTATTAAAATAAATTAAAAAGGGGTTAAGGGTTCTTGCTAAACATGGCCTAGACTCTTTCTGTTTTATAACTGCTAAAACTTTTAATTTTGTTTAACTGATAACCCAACTTAAAGTTCACGTATTCATTAGTTGGGGGGTTACGCTCATTATTTCCTAAAGCTAAGAGTTAGAAAACATAGAAGAAGAGAAGAAGATAGAAATGGAAGAAATTCTATTTAAATTGATGAGGTTTTGAGAATCAAAGAAGGAAGAAGAAGAAGAAGATTCATATCATCTATTATAGGTTTAAAGAATAATCAAATGTAATATTCTAGCTTTAAACTTTAGTTTGTGTTTTTCAAAGTTTTCTTTGTAAATGATTTTGTTGATGGAATTGTTAAGAAAATGGGTTATATTTGTTATTGATATACATATAATCTATTATAGGTAATCAACAAGCGATTTCAGAATTGACAAATTCATGAAAATCATGTTAAGGATGAAGAGTATGAGTTTTATTTAATATATGTATTTTAGGTCTATTTTAAGACTAAAATTGGTTAGGAGTTTATGTTATAATTATAAAATTGGTGATGGATTGTGTTAATACGATAAGAAATGAAAAGAGCGCAAGTTGAATGAATCAATTTGGATAAGAAACGAATTCGTGGTGAATGAATTCGCTAAACATGTTAAAACATAAAAATTTAGTATGAACATGAGTTTTGGGTCAAAATTTAGGTTAGTTAATGGTTCTGTAAGTTGTTGATTCTTTGGTATGTTTTAGTTCTATGAATTAAGAATACATAGAATCAAAAACGGACTAATTTGGATGTGTATAACTTAAGTTATGAAGATTAGAAAGAGAAAAAGTTTAAAAATCGCGAGAATGGTAAACTATAGAATGCTGCTCTCTCATTAGCAGTGCGGTTTTGCTGACTGCGTGCCTATGTCTTTTAGGGTGCAATTTGCCTTTTTAAGTATGGTGATTTGTGTCCAAGACTTAATTGGGCACAGATGCGCTCTAGGTTTGTCCGGTGTGACTGTTTTAACCTCCTGTAGTAAAATAGCCATAATATTTTCATACGAACTTCGATTGAGGAGATTCAAGATGATACAAAATGAGGAAGAATAGAAATACTACTTTTATTCTTTAAGTTTTTCTATTTTTTAGGTCAGTAACAGGGGTCAAAATGGTCATCTTTGGGACTAATGTGTATTCGGAGGCAATCGGAGGGCGTCGGGCATACACATATGCAAGTGTAGTGCTTCTAACGATAAAAGATGTTCTAAGTTATAAAACATGAATATTAGTAAATATAATGATGCTTAACATTAATAAATGATGTATTAGATAAGTTTTATAAGCATACACAAGAGAGACAAATCGGGCGTGTGACGAATAAACGTCGAAACGTCATGACAAGTATTAATGAACGTAAAAAGTGTTTTCATTAAAATGAAATGAATATTATAAGATATTAAATGGGGTTAATATAAAACTAATAATGATTCCTAACAAGACTTAAGCACTTGAATGAACTTCAAGTATAAAATATAGTGAGATGTAAGTCGAAAGCTAACTTAGTCAAATTGAACATTGTGTATTGATAATAGGAAGGGTTATGAGATATAGAGTAAAGTTTACATTACAACTACTATGCATTGCTATGTGACTAATAGTTGATGTGCATGATTATATAATTGTGTAGGGCACGTGAAGTGCAGAAAGCTGTAAGATGTTAATCTATTTTTGGTAAACAACGATCAAGGAAAGTCTTTCAGTTCCTATTTGCTATGTGAACTTGATGATAAACTATTTTAAATCCTTTTGCAAAGAGCATGATGTGTTATATATATGCTGGTCTTTCGAGCTCAACCTTGCAAATAACCACTTTTGCAGGTTAAGGATTCAAGGTAATGCTAAGTGCTACTTTAAAGACATGAATCAGATGTAATGCATGCTGATTTATATACTTTGGGGTGAGTTGTTATTATTTGAACCATGTTTAAGGTTCCGAATAATGTATGATGTTTAATAGATGTTGAGTTATAAAGTTTAAGTTTTGTTTGTTGTATAAAAGGGTATTGAACCTGGATGTAAGTTTTATTTATTAACTCTGATAAAGTGAGTAATAAACTAAGTATGGTTCAAAGGTAGGTAAAGATAAAGGTTTTGAGAAATGTAATTGATAAATCACAATAATTATGTAATAATAAACTGTAAAGTTTTAGTTATCTAATATGTAAAGGTTATCGGATTGAAATGTAAGATTCTATATAATAACTTTAATGAAGCGAATCATAAAATAACTTGATTCAAAGATGTGTAAATGATAAAGGTTTTGATTCAGGGAATTAAAGTAAGAAGACAGAAAAGTTTAAATTATTCCGTATTTTATTAAGTTTAACATCGAACGATGATGTAAAATCAGAAGTTAGACGTATTATTAACGACCGAAGTCGATAGTTAAATTGTATGAATTTTGGGGTCGTTATAGTTGGTATCAAAGCTGTAGGTTATAAACCTTAGGTAAGAGTACCCTAGGCTATAACCTTAGAGAAGAAATGATAATATGATAAAGAATAAACTCAGGTAGAGTTTAAATAATAAGAAATAAATTTAAGAAATTTATAGAGAAGGGATTAAAATATATATATATATATATATATATATATATATATATGAGAAGGTTCAAAGAGGAATCTTGAAGACTTATAAAAGATGAGAATCAGGAGTTACCTGACTTCGATAACAAGATGTTAAATGTTATTCAATAGATGATGTCTACAAGATGAAGGTGATTAAATTAATATTAATAATGACCTCAAATAGAGTTTAATTGATGATATATTCAGAGAATGCTTATGAAATAAGTTAAGATAATATATGTGCGTTCAAAGAAGAACCTGAAGAGTTAAAATTGAGTTGAATAATTATAAGACAACATAATTAAAGAGAAAATAATGAGGATTGTGAAACCAAAACAATCATAATATAAGAAATGAATCATAAAGAAGATGATTATAGAATAAGATCACGACGTGATCTAGTTAAGTTTTAAAAGGATAGATGATCGGTAATGAATGAATAGTTATAGCTTGATGCTATAAGAGAATGTACTATGAAATAGTACGAGGCAAACTCACGAGGAGTTATAAATGATGAGATACGAAAAATTCGTATCGAGTAAAAAGCAAGTTATGAGCAAGATAGAGTTAGGTGGAATTTCAATTGAGGACTCATGTGATGGCTGAGTGGTACAAACCTTTGTATGGGAGAGGGTTTTGTGCTTGCAGTCATTTTATAACATTGATAATCATTGGAATGTTGGTGTCGCACTATCAATGCATATGTGGTGAAAAGGTGATTCTTTTCTCATGTGTATATTTGATAGTTAGAGACTATAAGATTAGTAAGATTTTATTAGAATTAGGTGCGAGTTCTTAAAACTCATACTTATGGTAAGTTGATGACTCATAATCATATGTATGTTTTTGAACCCCTAAGCATATGGACAGTCCCTGATGGGTTCTTGGACTACTTATTTCTAGGACAAGTTCTTAAACTCATATTATTGTGGCAAGTTCCTGAACTTTCAAAGTGTGGTAAGTTTGATGAATTGTATTGGGTATAAAAAAGTGGTGAAGGTAGGACTAAGAATTTTTGGTATAGTAAGCATCGATGGTGATAAAGATTAGTAAAATGATTAAGTAACGAAGCACTGGAGTAAGAATTTAAGATGATGGAGGAAAATTGGATATTCTAAATCTTCTAGCTATGCTATTTTTTAAAAATTTATTGACTTCGTGCTGATGTTTGCACTTCTATTTTCTTTAAAAAAACATTGGATCAAATGATGGAACCAATGAGTTTTAAAAACAATATCGTTATTTGTATGTCTGTGCTAATTGTTTCGGCTAGACAAAAAAATGATTTAAAAATATCAAAATGTTTTTTTTCCATAGTCATTAAAGCATCACTAAATATAATGATGATATGGCAAATGAGGAAGTAATCAATGTAGTTGAACCTAGTGTTGGATGTGATCTTAAGATCGTCAGCCCACTATGGTATGATGTAGCATGACAAAGTCATATAATGACTGAATCCTCAACGTACTATCGAGATAGTACGGTATCATGACATCATAAAAATGATATTTAGTTTTATTTAACTAAGAAAGATATACCATATGAATTGGCTAAAACTATTTCGATTGATGTTTGAGTTGTTGTTAGAAGTCTATGCTATTTGATTCAGCTAGACAAATATTGAAAAATGTTTATGCAGTTCAAGCATTTCTTGAGAAGTTATGCCAAACCAAATTATTTTGGTGCGCGGAAGTGTTTAGATGTTTGTGCACAATATATGGTATGAAGGGCTGATCACCCTAAGTACAGGAGTCCCTACAGTCTAGTGACTGTTTAGCTTTTAAGTTGGAAAAAAAATACTTATAACCATGGACATAGTGCACAATACATGGTACGAAGGGCTGATTACCCTAAGTACGAGAGTCTTTACAGTATAATGACTGTTTAGGTTTAAGTTGAAAGAAATACTTATAACCCTGGATGCAGTTCAAGGTCTTGTGACCCCTTAACTTGATTTGAGAATCTTTTAAATTCCTGAGTTATTCATATTCCTTCCCAAATATTAAGCAATTATGGAATATTCTTATTATTCTAAAACGTGAAAGTGGAAAGGAAGGTATTCCTTAAAAGGAGGTAAGTTGTAGATACGACATGTGATGATGAGAAAATTAAGCAAAATATAATAATTCCAAGAAATAAAAGAAATTCTGATGGGAGAATGAATAAAGTTATTGAAGGATAATGCAAAACTTTTAAAAGAGAGGTGTAAAGAATGCGACAATTTTAGTAAGATCTTTAGAAAAAAAATCTAGTTATAGAATCCAATGAATTTCGAGGATGAAATTTTTATAAGAAGGGATAAATGTAATGTCCCGAGAGTTTGAGAATCTAGTACATGATAATGATCCTTAGAGACAGATAATGAACGGGTCAAAGAATATGTAATACTCAAATAAAATTGAGTCTAAGTAAAGGTTATGAAATAAAACTTACAAGAATTTATTGTGAAGAATGGTTAGAGTGGTAATAAATAAAACATATATTAAGGTAATGTGTTGAAGATATTCAATGATAAATTTTGAAAAGAGATTTGGTGAAAACTGAGTAAGGGAGGTTTCGTTGATTCCGAGGACGGAATCCTAATAAGGGGGGAAAGATGTGACAACCCGAATTTTTATAAATTATTAAAATAAGAATTTAATAATTACAATTCTTATTATGAGATGTATATATTTTGAATTATGTATTTTGGTGTGAACAAATTAAATTTTTATTAGATTTAATAGTTGATTAAACTATTAAAGGAAATAAAAGAAATTAGTCACGATAAAGAATTTGGTGGCAAGGAAAATTAACCCTATAAATATTGGGTAATTTAAATTAAGTTGAAACTATATTATGGAATAATATTGTTTGAATATTTAAACCTTACTTGGTAGTGGTGTTGTAGTAAAGTGGATAAAAGAGTTAATTCACTTAATTAAAATAGTGAGTTAATATATGTATTTTTGTAATTAAATTTGGTATTCTTAATATATATTACATGTCATAGTAATATATGAAAATATTTAGTATCTTGAATGATGTTAATAAAATATAAATTGATGGTGAGAGAAGAAAAACCAGTATACCTATAAATAATTATTGGTTAGAGATTAATAAATTGAATTAATAATTAAGTGGTGATTAGATGTATGGATTAAATAAATTGTATTGAGACAATTTATGTGAGAAAAATGAATGAAATTGTAACAATCCAGAATTCTATTTATAATTTTAAATATTTATTGAATTAAATAAATATTTTAATTGATGTGTTTGTTGTTAAGTAAATATTTGTTGGATTATTTATTAGTTAAATAAATAATTTATGAGTTAGAAATTAACTTGATTAAAGTAAGATTTTAATTAAGTTGATAATTGGTATTTTGAAATTAATTAAAATAAAAGAGTGATGAATTAAATTTTATGAGATAATATTCTTATTTAATATAATAATTAAATTAGAGAGTTGATAAGGATTAAAGAAATTGCTATAATGTTGTTTTAATTTAATTTAATAATTATAGTGATGTATTAATTTATTAAATAAAATTATAATGGAAATTATAATTTTGTTGTATTGGATTATGTGGCAAATTAATTTAATAAGTTGTTATTAGCTTTAATTTAATTAAATTTGAATATGGGAATTTATTTAAATTAAGTGGGACAATAAAACTATATTATAAATTATAATAGTTTTAATTTGGTTTTACCAAACAAAGCCTTAGAGCTTTTGAAATTCTTATTTTAATCTTGTTTTGCCAAACAAGACTAAAGGAATGACTAAGTTATTATTTTTAATTAGTTTTGCCAAACAAGCCTTATGGCTTTTAAATTTTAAAACTGATAAAAATATATTTTTTTTGTAAGTGATGGTTAATTAGGCGTATTATGTTTTTGTCAGTTTTTCTTTTACGTATTATTGGTTTATCCTATTTGGAAAGAAAAAACAGAGTTTGAGAGGGAGAGAGAGCTTTGGAGAGAGAAATTAAGAAAGAAAGAGAGTTTCTTTGTGAATTTGAGAAGGAAGTGGCAATCAAAACCTCTCTAATCATCTTTGCTAAGGTTTAATCAAGAATCAAAGGTAAGAAATTTATTTTTATTCTTAGTTTGTATTTTTTGAGTTCTTCATAAAAGTGGGATTTTTGTTGTATGATTTGTTGAGATATGATGTTACATGTGTTACTAGATGTTTATAATCTATTAGTTGTTATCTAAAAATGATTTTTAGAAATCAAATTCATATGGAACATGTTTTAAATGAATATTTAGGTTATATTCTTAATTTATATGTTCATGAGTTTTTTTTATAGAAACTTTGATTTTTGTTGTATAATTTGATGAGATATGGTCTATATATGTTAGTTGATGATTATATTCTGTAATTAACACGTAGAAATGATTTTGGCATGTGTTAATCAATAAAATCATGTTTTAAAAAGATGAATTTGAGTTCTTGGATGAGTATGTACAATATGACCTATTTTGAGTTAAAATTTGATGTTCAATTCATGCAATAAACTGTAAATTGATGGTAATTTGTGTTAATACATTCAAAAACGAAAATAACACAAAATTGAATGAATCAATTTGGTTAAGAAACGAATTCATAGTGAATGAATTCGCTAAACATGTTAAAACATGAAAAGTTAGTATAAACATGAGTTTTAGGTCAATATTTGGGTTAGTTACTATTTTTGTAAAATGTTGATTCTTTGGTATGTTGTAGTTCTATGAATTACGAATGCATTGAATTAAAGAAGTGAAGTTTAGTAGGAGAAAAAAGGTCAAAAATCGCAAGAATAGTAAACTAGTAATTCTGGGTCTGCTATTAGGCGCAGCTGCGTTGTGCCCTAAGTCTCTTGGGGTGCAGCTGCACTCGTCCCATGGCTTATTTGGGTGCAGTTGCGCTCATGTAGTGCCAGATTTGACTATTTTGATATCCTTTGGTAAAACGAACATAACTCTTTCATACGAATTCTGATTGAGTCGATTCGGGATGATTCAGAAAGATAAAGAGTATACCTACAACTTTCATTCTTTAAGGTTTTTGATTTGAGGTTGGGAATAGGGGTAAATATGACCATATTTAGGACTAATGTGTATTCAGAGGCAATCAAAGGGCATTGGGCATGCACGTATGCAAGTGTAGTGCTTCTGACGATAAAAGATGTTGTTCTAAGTTATAAAACATTAATATTATGATTTATAATGATGTTTAACATTAATAAATGATGTATTAGATAATTTTTATATGCATACTAAGCATACGCACGTGAGACGAATCGGGCGTGCGACGAATGAACGACGAAACGCCATGACAAGTGTTAATGAACTTAAATTTTTTTTAATTAAAATGAAATGAACATTATAAGATATGGAATGTGATTAATATAAAACCAATAACGCGTCCTAGGAAGACTTAAACATTTGAATGAACTTCGAGTTTGACTAAGAAGAAATATAATATTGATTAATATGTTATATTAGATTAAAACTCAATGTTGTAAGAGTTAAGAATGTGATTTGGATGGTAAAAGTCTTATGTTATATGTTAGTGAGTTTTCAGATTCGTGTTATGTGGTTGATTAATATGGTTAAACCTTAAGCTAAAGGTTATAACTTAACTAAGATGAGAATTGAATCTATGAGGATAATGTGTATGTAGTTAATTGATGTGATAATTCTAATGGTATGTGTAGGATATTGGAGTACGTGAGTTATAATTGTATAGCTTACGCAAGAGGAAAGTTCCCTAACCTTCGCTACTTTATTATTCAGCAAGGTTTACTTTTCGCTGTCATGTTATACTTATGCAAGTTCTCTATCTCTAATATCTTATTGAGCAATTAAGTTATTATTGTTACGCAAGTTTCCTAACCTTACTTTTACATTATGCAAGTTTCTTAAATCTATTATTCAATTGAACAAGTTCTCTAACCATAACCTTTCATTTTGCAAGTTCATATTCCTAACTTATTATTGTTATGCATATTTCTTTAATTCTGAATTATTGTTGAGTACGCTTTTCCTTGAGCTAGTTAATTAATCTTTACTCCTTCATTTCAAGCGAGGTTGTTTTGTTTATTCAAAGTTTGTACTATTGTTGAAAGCTTGTTCTTGTTGAAAAACATTTGTTCAGCTAAAATTAACCGTTGTTCAATATCTGATCACCAATGTCATTGCACTATCTTACATTATTGTACTGAACTCTTAGTTGACTAGCGATTCTTTATTGATTCAACTAATCATTAGTTGATGAATGTTCTAAAATCTAAATTACCCTTAAAGTCAGTTCAAACATAACTTCCTTTGGTTTGCTTATAAATCTGTATAGTTTTAAGAATGTATAATCGATGACTAATATTTGTTCAACTGATAAACCATTGATAACCTATCTCTTATTGATACATTAACATAATTCGTTTGTAATCAAACTCTTCAATAGTTATTGATCCCTACTTGATTCAACCAGTACTTTGTTGAGGAGCGTTCTAAAGATTTAGAATTCCTTTGAAGTTAATTCCAAACCAAACTTCTTTTGGTACGAAACCTGATAATCTAAGCTGAGATGAACAACCCTATATCAGGGGATTATTTTAGAGCTACGCAATAGCGTTAAAATATTTGCGCAATATATAGTTCAAAGGGCTGATCACCTGGAGTACGAGATGATGGTCCACATAGTCGTTTAGACTGTTAAAGGTTACAGTAGAAACACCTGTTAACCTAGGACATTGATGATGATTATGGTCTTTTAGACTGTTAAAGGTTAAAGTAGAAATACTTGACAACCTAGAACATAGTTCGTGGTCTTGTGACCCTCAGTGTATTCTTTGATGTTGATATCTGTTGTTAACTTAAACATTCATTATTCCTTTGAACTCATAGCTTTTGAATTAAAGTTTATTGTTCCGGTAAGAGTACTTTACCATTGAAAGTTCAGTTAATTGTCATTCATAAAATTTTATTATATATTATCCTTCTTGTGGGCAATCGTTTGCTCACTCTTGCACAAAACAATGCAGATGAAGTTAAAAAATTTAAAGAGCTTTCTACAAGCAAGGGCAAGGGCATAGTGCTTGATTAGACGATGTTTAATTTACCATTTATTTATGAAGCTTATGTAATAGATTTGATTATGATTATGTTTTAATATTCCACTGATGATTGTAATAATAAAGGTTAGATGACCTGGGATTTATTTGAGATTATGTAACCCTATAATGGGAGATTTATTGTTTAAACATTTGAGTTTAATTATATCCTTTGTTTATGGGTAGTTAGTTATGATTTAATTGGATAGTGAACACCAAATCTTTGGGATTGAAGTACCCAATTTTGGGGGTGTCACTAGTTGGTATCAAAGCTTTAGGTTATGATCCTTAGGTGGGGAAACCTTAGGTTATAACCTTCTAGGAGATCGAAAACATAGAGGTGATAAACTCTCATCGAGTTCTAAGGAAAGAATTAAGGAAATTCATTGAAGATTAAATGATAAAAGACTTTATGTGCCTATGTGTTAATGACTTATGTGCTCGCGAGTACTTAGGAGTAGCCAGTATTATACATATCGAGTTGTGGGAGTTCTTAAAACTTTGTTGTCAGAATGATTGATGAAGATAGGCATTAGGAGCATTGAGAAGTTCGTACAGTCGGAGTATGGTTGGTATTGGGAAAACCATACCCGTTGATTTCTGTTGTAGAACTTGGGTATGAGCTTGAGTTTGATCGTGAAGATGAATTTAAGAAGGTAAAATTGAAGTATGAGTAAGAGGAGTTAGGAAAACCATAGAGCGCTAAGCCACGCTAACGCAAAAAGATGTCGCAACTCAAGACCTTACCGCGCGAGTGGGAGGTGTAGAGCAGATATTAGCCCAGTCAGAATATTAAAGAGGATAGTTATTAGCTAGGAACGAGATTGCGCAGGAATTACTAGGTAAAGATGTCAGCAAAGCGAGCGAGAGCTGAAGACGCGTGGGTGAAGGATTCTAAACGCATATATCGTGTTGAAGATAAGTCAAAGAGTGCCAAGAAAATGATGGAACTAAGAATTTAGTCTTCCACTTTCTTGTGCAGGTTGAGGTTTATCTTTGGTATGTGATGGATCGTCAATGATTCGTAGCATAGAGCAAGAACGCAATGAAGCTGTGCAACGTGGAATGTTCTTATAGATTACGGAAAAAAAAACATTAAGATGATATATAAATCATGATGAAAATTAATAAGATGTAGATCCCGACTTTTGAAATAAATAGTGGGATATGATGAAGTAATCTTGGAATTTTATTATTGCAGGATAAGTGATATAAATAGCAATGAGGCTATTTTGTTATGTGGTAAAGTAATAAATGAATAAAGTATTATTATTTATTAAGATATATCATGTGTTGTTTAAAGGTGGTTGATATAAGCTTGAAAATTTTAATGCGTGAATGAACTATGATCTAATAGTGCAAGTTTTAAACAGTAAGATGCCGCCTAGAAGGAGACAGCAGCGTCAACAGACTCCCGAGGAATATACATACAATAATGAAACTGACGCCAACCCGGTGCCGCAATTGGTTAATTTTCTGGTCGGAGAACTTGCAAATCAACTGAATTCCTGGTTGTATAGTCAAATCTCGATGTTTCAACCAAATTCGTTCATAACAGGGCTAGAAAGAACGATTATCGTAGACAGGGAAGGTAATACGCTGACATACAATCAAGAGCATAGGGGAAAGAAGAGTGAAGATGATAAGGCGGGTGATAGTCATACCGGTAACGCTCGGAAAAGAAAGTGGAACAATAGTATTAACGCTGTGAAATTTAAGTAGGCACACTTAGAAGGGGGGGGGGTTGAATAAGTGTGGGAACAAACGGTGTCAAACTTTTGATTCAATAAAAATTCTTTTGGATATTCAATACAAAGTACTTTGGATTCTAAATCCTTATAGATTAAAAAGTTAAGACAAGATGTTGAGTTGATGTAAGACTTTCTAAAATGCTTAATTTCGAGACTTAGCCTTTTTCAAAATGTGATTATGTGAAAACAATTTGCTAAATTAGTTTTGTAAATTTATAGATATAGAATACAGCCTGCTGGATAGATAGCCGAATGATGAGATAATTTAGCACAATAAGCAATCACATGAACACAAGAAATTTTTACATGGTTCAGCCTCTATCCTCTATTCTAGTGGCCTAATCCACGTCCAACACCAACTAGTATTGGAGACTCTCTTTATTAATTAACTTTGTTAACAATTAAACCCTTTTACAAGACAAGTTTCACAACCTTTGAGTACTTATACTCTCCTAGCACCTTTATTCCCCGTGCACCTATGCACCCTTAAACACCTATGCTTCCTTGAACTTGCTTGCAAAACCCGTAATCCAAACCGGATTAGAAACCTTAGACTAACAACTTAGTCTACCAAATGTTTAGAGAATTGATCAAACAAAATAAACTATGATCAAAGCAATAATTATATCAATAATTCAAGGCTCAACTATTTATGCAATGATCAATGAAAAGATATTACCAGTAAAGCTCCAAAAATGAAAGTTGAGAACTAATTTGAATTACACTTTCACCATCAGCTTATTTCTTCATAATAGATATAATTCTTTGAATGGCGTATGAAGAATAATTCGGAAATACAGTACTAGCAGTTTACTGTTTATATTATGTATTGATTTTCTACATTAATCTCTTTTTATTAAACCAACCCATCCTTTTATAGATATGAAGACCATTTGCCCGTTGCTAAATTATTTCAATTACATATCCTTTGCCAATCATATCTTTGTGTCATTGATATGATTTATCCTATAAGGCATGGGCATTGTTGGTTTTAACAATCAATATATATATATATATATATATATATATATATGCCACTAATAGCCGGACACGCAGGTTGGATATTTTTCTATGCTTTTATTTAGATCAAATCCCATGATTTGATCAATCACATATTTCTAGACTCCCATTATGTAAAATCACGTGGCAAGATATTAATTCTATTTAAGTGATCTGTTACTTTATTCTTTATGGAAAATAAAAGATATGTCCATGATAATATATGCCCATCTTCCGGATAATTCAAAAACATCAACTAAATTATTTTCTCTTTAATTACTCACCTGTTTTCATTTACTAAATGGATGGCAATTAAGATTTTATCATTTAAAAATACTTCCATATTAATTTCATGCAATTCAAAAATATTTCCATATTCATTTTAAAAATCCAATTAATTTGTTCCATAATTAATTATTTTCATGATTATGGCAAACCCAATAATGAAAGACCATATCCCAAAATTTATGGAGACAATATTGGTTAGAGATATGAAAGATAATGATCTTTTTAAACTCATTTACTAATCAACTACATAAATTATGGGAAGTATCAATATTTAAAAAATATTTCCATATTTATTTTGAAATCCCAATCTATTTATATATTACTTGCATGATTATGGAAAACCCCATATCCTAATATTTATGGAAACAATCTTGGTTAGAGATATGAAAGATAATGACCTTTTAAAAACTCATTTACTAACCAACTCCATCAATTATGGGAAGTATCAATATTTAAAAAATATTTCCATATTTATTTTGAAATCCCAATTTATTTATATTTGCCCTCACTAATTAGCTTTCCAAAAATTACTCCAATTAATTGATCCATGCTAATTGATTCTAAAGATATGAATATTTATTTGCTTAATCAATTTTAAGGAAAGTTCAATCAATTAATAAATCATGGAAAAAATAATGAATAACTCAATCCCAAGATATATGGCATAAATTTATATAAAGAATCAAAATCTATTTTAAATTAATTCCTTTAATTATGGGAATGTTTCAAAATTAGCTTTTCAAAAATTACTCTAATTATTGATCCATGATAATTGATTCTGAAGATATGAAAATTTGATTTGCTTAATCAATTTGAAGGAAAGTTCAATCAATTAATAAATCATTGAAAACATAATGAATAACTCAATCCCAAGATATGTGGTGTAGATTTATTAAATCGTTTAATTATGGGAAGGCTTCAAAATTAGCTTTTCAAAAATTACTCCAATTTATTTGATCCTTATTAATTTTGAAAGCTTAATTAAATATTTTCATAATTAATCTTTAATTAATTAATCATTTTAATTTATTTCACAATTAATTAATGATGCAATCCAATGCAAATCCTAGAGCCTTGATTGAGAAATAATTAAAGCTAGGATCTTACATTTATTTTCTAACGACTCAAGCAATTCTTCAAGCCTTCATATCTTCAATCCTTTAATAAATCAAAGCTTCAAGAATTCTTTTAATATCCTATAAATGCATGAGTAAATATTTTAGTACAATAGGAAAGTCATCATTAAAACCTAAGGTTGGAATATGACCAAGTCAACACGCTAAAAATCAGCAAGGAAATGAAAAGAAGAAGATGGAGGCGTGTAGCAATTGCGAAAAGAAACATATGGGTATTTGTTTGAAGGGAAAGAAGGTGTGCTTTAATTGTGGCTTGAAGGGCCACATTGCACCAAAATGTTCAAGACCGAGGAAAGAAGCCTGCTTCACGTGTGGATCGAAGGAACACTTAGATCGAGGTTGCCCAAAGAAAGCAGCAGGAAAAGCAAGTGGAAGCAAGGGGGACAGTGGTAAGTTGGTTATTGTAGAATCAGCTCCGCCGAGTCAACCAACCGAACAATCATCCAACATGACGATGCAGGACGTAATGCAAGGTATGGTTCCGATCAGTTATCCATACGGCTGCGTGTTATTTAATTTAAGTGCCACTTGTTAATTTATGCCTGATGAATTTGCTTAGAAATTAGATTGGTTTCGGGAAGAGTTAGACTATTCCCTAAATATAGAAAGTGTGAATAGTGATTTCTTTTAAGTTGATGTGTAGAATTGTCGTATTGGTATTAAAGGCCATGTGATGTCAATGGATTTATTTCCAATTTGATTTGTGAAACTCTGAGATTGTTAAACCATGTGGTGATAAGGGATTGTAAAAGAAAGTGCGTAAACCTTATGACTTTGAGGAAGTCAAAGGTAGTATTTTATTTTTCTAGTTGTAAGTCATATGTACGATAGAGTTATCCGTCAATGCTATTAGTCAAGAAGTTGTTAAGAAAATAGTGTGTGGGATACGCGAAGTTCAAGATAGCCACTCCGTTAGCTAACTTGAAGAGGAAATCGGTGGAATTTATATGGGCAGGAAAAATATGAAGCGAATTTTCAAGAATTGAAGATAAATTTAAGTATGGCACCTATGTTGTCTTTACTAGATAATACAGTAAATTTTGTGTTGTATAGCGACGCGTCTTACAATGTACTAGGTTGTGTGTTTAGGCAAAATGACAGAGTCATTTTATACGCATCGCGTCAATTAAATTTTTTTATGAGAATGGGTATTCGACTCACGATCCAGAGTAGAGGTAGTAGTGGTTGCCCTGAGGATTTAGATGTGTTATTTTTGGGAAGTAGTGTGAGTTATAAACAGACCATAAGTATCTAAAGTATATCCTCGTACAGAGATATTTAAGCATGTGTTTGAAGTGATAGTTGAAGATGCTCAAGAATTATGACTGCAAAATCCTAAACGAATGTGGTTGTCGACGTCTTAAGTAAAAGGTAGTAGTTATTTTTGTTAACTGTGCAAGATGGGTTCATAATAGAAATGGTTAAGTTGTGGTAGGAGGTAAGATATCCGAAGAAGTCAAAGGGGAAGCTGTTCAGATGGAAAACCGTATAACTTTGTTAGATAGAGTAAAGGAAGAGTAACTCCAAGATGAAGGTGTCAAATCTAGATCAATATTGAAGGGTGGCTGAATGTTGAAAAAAAACTAGGTTTTGCCAGTATCGAGAATTGAATATGAAGTATTGCGAAGAAAAAAATTTATATTTTGAATCAACTAGGGAGCACAAAAATATATTGCGCCATCGATAATACTTTTGGTGGTAAGATATGGTGATAGATTTCATGGAATATCAAAGTTAGCATATTTCCTAACGATTAGTGGGCGAAGTTATATGTTAAAGCAATTATTTTAAGGCATAGTGTTCCGGTATCAATCATGTACGAAAGAGATCCATGATTAACATCGAATTTCTAGAAAAGTTATAAGAACGCATGGGGATGCAGTTGTGAATGAGCGCATTGTACCATTTCCAAACTGATGGCCAAAATGAAAAGACAAGCCATACATTTGAAGAAATTTACTTTTAGTTTAGTTCGTCTACAACAACATCCATAATGCAAAACATGGTTATGTTACCGTAAGAAGTCTTGTACAAAATAGCAAGGTTGGTAGCTATTCAAGACAGACAGAAGAAATATGTTAATCAATACCGACAAAATAGCAAATTTGACGTGGGAAATTTTATTTTCCTAAAAGTTTCTCCCTGAAATGGGAAAATCTGATTTGGTAAGATAAGGGAAAACTGAAATCGAGATTCATAGTTTTCATGTACTGCGAAGAGGGGGAAGAGATGGTTACGAGGTAGCCTCGCCTTTACAAATGGAGTGCATTCGCAATGTTTTCATGTTTCAGTGATATGATCTAACAAGCCCGACTACAATTATGTGATCAAGTACGAATCATTACAGTTGATAAGGATTTGTCCTACTAGGAAATTTCTATTCAGATAAGTTGAAATAAAAGAACAACTTCTCAGGAATAAAGGGATACCTTTTGTAAAGGAAATGTTGAGGGAACACAATGTTAAAGAAGCTACGTAGAAACTCGAAAATAAGATGATAAAAAGTTAACATGAGTTATTTGTTTAATCTGTGTCTTCGATTCTGGGGACAGAATACTTGGAAGGAGGAAAGAATGTGACGAATGAATTATTTGAGTTGTGATTTTGGAGACAGAATCCTTGTAAGGAGGGAAGGATGTAACATTCCAGAATTCTATTTATAATTTCAAATATTTATTGAATTAAATAAATATTTTAATTGATGTGTTTGTTGTTAAGTAAATATTTGTTGGATTATTTATTAGTTAAATAAAAAATTTATGAGTTGGGGGAATTAACTTAATTAAGGTAAAATTTTAATTAAGTTGATAATTGGTATTTTGAAATTAATTAAAATAAAATAGTGATGAATTAAATTTTATGAGCTAATATTCTTATTTAATTTAATAATTAAATTAGAGAGTTGATAAGGATTAAAGGAATTGCTATAATGTTGTTTTAATTTAATTTAGTAATTAAAGTGATGTATTAAATTATTAAATAAAATTATAATGGTAATTATAATTTTGTTGTATTGATTGAATTATGTGGCAAATTAATTTAATAAGTTGTTATTAGCTTTAATTTAATTAAATTTGAATATGGGAATTTATTTAAATTAAGTGGGACAATAAAACTATATTATAAATTAAAAGAGTTTTAAGTTGGTTTTACCAAACAAAGCCTTAGTGCTTTTGAAATTCTTATTTTAATATTGTTTTGCCAAACAAGGCTTAAGGAATGATTAAGTCATTATTTTTAATTGGTTTTGCCAAACAAGCCTTATAACTTTTGAATTTTAAAACTGATAAAAATTTAATTTTTTTTTAAGTCATGGTTAATTAGGCGTATTATGTTTTGTCAGTTTTTCTTTTACGTATTATTGGTTTATCCTATTTGCAAAGAAATAATAGAGTTTGAAAGGGAGAGGGAGCTTTGGAGAGAAATTGAGAAGGGAAGAGAGTTTCTTTGTGAAATTGAGAAGGAAGTGGAAATCAAAACCTCTCTAATCATCTTTGCTAAGGTTTAATAACGAATCAAAGGTAAAAGTTATTTTAGTTTGTGTTATTTGAGTTCTTCATAAAAGTTAGATTTTGGTTGTATGATTTGTTGAGATATGATGTTACATGTGTTACTAGATGTTTATAATCTATTAGTTGTTATCTAAAAATGAATTTCAGAAATCAAATTCATATGGAACATGTTTTAAATGAATATTTGGGTTATATTCTTAGTTTATATGTTCTTAAGTTTTTTTTAATAGAAACTTTTATTTTTGTTGTATAATGTGATGAAATATGGTCTATATATGTTAGTTGATGATTATAATCTGTTATTAACATGTAGAAATGATTTTGGCATGTTTTAATATATGAAATCATGTTTTAAAAAGATGAATTTGAGTTCTTGGATGAGTATGTACAATATGGCCTATTTTGAGTTAAAAATTGATGTTCAATTCATGTAATAAACTGTAAATTAATGGTCATTTGTGTTAATACATCCAAAAACGAAAAATAACGCAAGTTGAATGAATCAATTTGGCTAAGAAATGAATTCGTAGTGAATGAATTCGCTAAACATGTTAAAACATGAAAATTTTGTATAAACATGAGTTTTAGGTCAATATTTGGGTTAGTTAATATTTTTGTAAATTATTGATTCTTTGGTATGTTGTATTTCTATGAATTAAGAATCCATAGAATCAAAAACGGACTAATTTGGATGTGTATAGCTTAAGTTATGAAGATTAGTAAGAGAAAAAGGGTCAAAAATCGCAAGAATAGTAAACCTGTAATTACAGGTTCGCTATTATTAAAGCGCCAAATGCGCCGTGACCTAAGTCTTTTGGGGCATACAATACTACCGTCTCAAGGCTTATTTGGGCGCAACTGTGCTCATGTAGTGCCAGATATGACGGTTTTGACATCCTTTACTAAAACGATAATAACATTTTCATACGAACTCTGATTGAGGTGATTCAGGATGATTTGGAAAGATAACGAGTAGACCTACAACTTTCATTATTTATGTTATTTGATTTGAGCTCGGGAATATGGGTAAAAATGACCATCTTTAAGTCTAATATGTATTCAGAGGCAATCAGAGGGCGTCGAGCATGCACGTATGCAAGTGTAGTGCTTCTGACGATAAAAGATGTTGTTATAAGTTATAAAAAATTAATATTATGATTTATAATGATATTTAACATTAATAAATGATGTATTAAATAATTTGTATAAGCATACTAAGCATACGCACGCGAGACGAATCGGGCGTGCGACGAATGAACGACGAAACGTCGTGACAAGTTTTAATGAACTTAAAAAGTGTTTTAATTAAAATAAAATGAACATTATAAGATATGGAATGTGATTAAAATAAAACCAATAAGGAGTCCTAGGAAGACTTAAACACTTGAATGAACTTCGAGTTTGACTAAGAAGAAATATAATATTGATTAATAAGTTTTATTAGATTAAAACTCAACGTTGTAAGAGTTAAGAATGTGATTTGGATGTTAAAAGTCTTATGTTATATGTTAGTGAGTTTTCAGATTTGTGTTATGTAGTCGATTAATATAGTTAAACCTTAAGCTAAAGGATATAACTTAACTAAGATGAGAATTGAATCTTTGAGGATAATGTGTATGTAGCTAATTGATGTGATAATCCTAATGGTATGTGTAAGATATTAGAGTACGTGAGTTGTAATTGTATAGCTTACGCATGAAGAAAGTTCCCTAACCTTTTCTACTTTATTATTCAGCAAGGTTTACTTTTCGTTGTCATGTTATACTTATGCAGGTTCTCTATCTCTAATCTCTTATTGAGCAATTAAGTTATTATTATTACGCAAGTTTCCTAACCTTACTTTTACGTTATGCAAGTTTCTTAAATCTATTATTCAATTGAACAAGTTCTCTAACCCTAACCATTCATTTTGCAAGTTCATATTCCTAACTTGTTATTGTTATGCATATTCTTTAATTCTGAATTATTGTTGACTATGCTTTTCCTTAAGCTAGTTAATTAATCTTTACTCCTTCATTTCAAGCGAGGTTGTTTTTTTTATTCAAAGTATGTACTATTTTTGAAAGCTTGTTCTTGTTGAAAAATATTCGTTCAGCTAAAATTAATCGTTGTTCAATATCTAATCAACAATGTCATTGCTGTGACGCCCCCAAATCCGAGTATCTTCCAACCCGACAGATGGTGCTACACAGTACTACCATTCACACATATATTCAATTGAAAAGTCTCAAAAGAACGGATATGTCTTCTATATATTCAAAATAATATTATATTTCCCCAGGTTCTTTATAACTCATACATCTGTTCTTATCATAATATTCAATATATTACAACCATTCACCTATACTATTACATAAATAATTTAAGGGTTCGTCTTCGCATTGCCCTTATCCTTGCCAGAGCCTTCGGTCCGCTCGATCTTAGCTGTGTTCATATGGTTCAAGCAAGAGTGAGCATGACTAGCTCAACAAGTACTACAATTCTAATAAACAACATGCTTGAAACATAGAACTCGTATATCTTCAATAACTGAACAATAGTTACGAAGTACTATCGATAATTCAAAATAACACTTCTTTTCATTCAAAATGTTTTACAACAATAATATTCAAGAAACATCAATTACAGTCCAAGACCTTGAGCATTTCATAAGTTCTTTTGAAAAGGACATCCCGACATTAAGTCCGTAAGTCCGACATTACTTACGAGCACGTGTAGGTGATCAACCTATAGTATTCTATGTTGATCAACACTACATTCATTAAACGTGTATACGTTTAAGTTATGGCAACCTCACGTGCCTGTCGTTAAATGACAAAAACATTTTAGCATACTCAGTCTTCGTTTGAAAACCACACCAATATAACTCGGTAAACATTAAACATGCTTGATAAAATCATAACATAAGTCCAGTCGAAAGAATTGGCTTTGACTTCCTCATACAAGACTTCATGCGAAAGAATACATGAATTTCAATGCTTGTCTAGACTGAACTGGAACAAGGGTTAGAATACTTACCTTTAGCGTTTGCTTACTATTTATCACACGTACACTTTAAGTCTCTAAGTCTCTACAATACATGATCATATAACATACCACATTAGGTCATATATAATCAAGTAGGTATATTACTATATCTTACCCTTCATCTCAATCTAATCCTGACTTAGATTTGTCATTATTGGTTCCGCTTTTTAGATTACATTCATGATTGATTACTTATCTTCAACCTTTAGACAACATAAATAAGGTTTAACAATAGCTTACCATACCTTATTAAGTTCCTCAGTTTATTATTACTGAGTTATTGTTCATGTTATACTTGTAAACCTTCATTATTGTCCAAACCCTAGGGTTGGCGTTGCGGCGCCACCCTTTCCTCTTTAAGTCGCGCTGCGGCGCGAGTTAACAATATGTAAGTTCCGGACTTCAATTTGCAACATGAGTCTCCTTTATTATGGCAGCACAGGGCATGCGCCCGATTAGCGAGTGTGCCCTAACTCGCCTCGCATGATTGCGGCACGGGAACCCTTAAAAGTCGTGAGTCACGCTTACTACGTGGACTCGTGCCTCGAATAATTTTGCAGATTTTAAAATTTTGCGAAACTCCCGGACGCATAACTTCTTCGTTATAAGTCCGAATTGGCTCATTCAAAAGCCTACGGTTCACAAATTACATACTTTATGCATTCATGTAAGAATTTTATCTATTCGACTTCGTTGGCTAAAATTTCACCTATTAGTTCATTTTTAACAAAAACGATAAAACGTTCAACGTTCGTTTCTTCGTTCTAAGTCAGAATCTGGTCATTTTCGAGTCCGCAACTCTATAATGCCAATTAGGACTTGTCTCCATCAAAAACTAACATTTCCGAGTTCAAACACAAAATATGACTTCCATTCCAAGAATTTTACGAATTCGACGATTATCGTCCAATCGTGTGAATTCCGGCGAAACCTCATTACTAATGTTTTGATTATCATTCTAAATGGATTTTAATCATCATACCAACATTTTAAGTTACTTATTACACCAACTTATTATCGAAGTAAGTTTAACTTATTCTCATAAGTTAATAACTTAATGAACTTATAAACTACAAATTTCCGTGCTTATGACTTAATATTGACTTAAGTCCTTTACTCAATGTTCTCATACCATATTGAACATACTAACATCATATGACAATCATATGACAAGTTCATTCATTAATCACTTCTTATATGTTCTTAGCATACAATTACACTTCTCTTATCACCCTACAATGATAGAGATAAAAGATGTATTAGACTAGAGTCTTACCCTTGAAGACTAGTACTTCTCTTCTCTTTGAAAATCTAGCAAAGGATGTTTTGGCTTATAAAGTGCTTATTCTCTCTAACACTTAGTTGCTTTATAAGGAAGGTTGTTGGTTGAAAAATAACAAGCAAAAAATGAATCCAAGCTTCTCTATTTATAGGCTTGACAAAGCTAGGGCATAAGAGTCATTTAGGCCCTCCACCTCCTTAACTAACCTTCTTACTAACCCCCTTACTATTCCTTACTTTACAACTAAGTAAACTTGTTAGCCACTTTTTTTCCTTGCTCAACACAACACTTATCTTATGCTTGATCATCAAATAAAGTTCTTGCCCATCAAGTCTACCCATATCACTCTTGGTTTGCTCCATGGATCATGGCTAACCTATTGGGCTTGCTTAAGTAATCTAGCTAATTCTTATTAGGCTTGCATTACATTAGTTTGGACTCATGATTAACAAACACTTGGGCTTGCATATCACTTTCTATTGGACTTCTACCAATATGCTAACAATCCTACAAGTCCATTCCATTTAATTAAAAACCTTGACATATATATGCTACACGTATAATTCTCGTATGCTAGCTTGTATATTAATTCGTAACATACGTTATTCCACTCTTCATACATACTAGTATAATACTTCGTATCATACTTACTTTCAATACCTCGCACAATACATACACATCATACGATCATTATAATTCCTTCTTAATGCTTAATATTCCTAACGTTGTCAAAATAAGTCCACATGCGAAATATTGCATTTTCCATACTTAGATTATTATTACATAATCCATCTTCCCTTGATATTATAATGTTATGTATTTCTCAGAAGTTCAAAAATAATTCCTGAGCAGAAAATGATGAATAGTGTTTTTTGAAAAATTTCTCAAAAAGCTTTTATTTTCGCCTTAGAAATTCAAACACTTTAATTCTCTCACGTAGTTAAAATACTACGATGTTCTGACATTTCTAGGTTATAAAACGACATTCATCTTATCAACATGTAATAATAATAAATAATATTATTTTATTCATTATTAAAAGTATTTACAAAAGGTTCGATTTTCTGGGGCGTTACATTATCTCCCCCTTATAAGGATTCTGTCCCCAGAATCTTGCAAAAAAAAAATAAAAAAATTATACAAACAATTGAGGGTAATTCTTTTTCATCATTTCTTCCAACTCCCACGTTGCTTCTTCTGCATCGTGGTTTTTCCATATCACCTTTACGGAAGATATGACTTTGTTCCGCAGAACTTGTTCTTTCCTATCGACAATTTGAATCGGCATTTCTTCGTACATTAAGTCCTTCTCAATATGAATAGGCTCATATTCTATCACGTGTTTATAATCTGGCTTATAAGGATGTAACACGGATACATGAAATACATTATGTATTCGTTCTAGGTCTGGAGGTAATGCTATCATATAAGCTACCTCACCCACCCATTTTAATACCTCAAAAGGTCCTATAAACCTCGGACTTAGCTTGCCCTTCTTTCCAAAATGTATCTTTCCTTTCCAGGGATATACTTTTAGAAATACGTACAAACCTACTTCAAATTCTCTATTCTCTCTATGTGAATCCGTAAACTTCCTCTGTCTGTCTTGAACTACTAAAAGACGCATTTGAATTATCTTGACAATGTCCGCTGTTTGCTGCACCAATTCTGGTCCTAGCATTCGGCATTCTCCTACCTCATCCCAATATAGTGGTGTTCTGCATTTCCTCCCATACAAAGCTTTGTAAGGTGGCATAACTATGCTCGCATGATAACTATTGTTATACGCAAACTCCACTAATGGTAGATGATCATCCCAACTACCCTTGAAATCCATGACGCAAGATCTTAGCATATCTTCTAACGTCTGAATTGTTCTCTCGCTCAGTCCATCAGTTTGCGGATGATACGCCGTAATCAAATTCAACTGGGTTCCCATCTGCTCTTGTAGACTTCTCCAAAAGTTCGATTTGAATCGTGGATCACGATCTGACACAATCGATACTGGTACCCCATGTCTGGAAATTATTTCCTTAACATAGAGTCTAGCTAACTGATCTAAGTTGTACTTAACCCTAATTGGCAAAAAGTGAGCCGACTTCGTCAATCGATCCACTATTACCCCAATCGCATCATACCCTTTCGTTGTAGTCGGAAGTCCCACCACAAAATCCATCGTGATATTTTACCACTTCCACTCCGGAATTTCCAATGACTGCAACAAGCCACTTGGTCGTTGATGTTCGACCTTAACATTCTGGCAAGTCAAGCACCTACTCACATACTCTGCTATTTCTCTCTTCATGTTCGGCCACCAAAAACTCTGTCGAAGGTCTTAATACATCTTAGTACTACCAGGATGAATCGAAAACCTTGAACTATGAGCCTCTTGTAACACCTGCTCATTTAATTCCGTCTCATTCGAAACCCAAATTCTTCCTTCAAATCTTAATAATCCTTCATTATCAAGACTATAATTGATATCTTTTTCATTGGCTAGGCACTCCCTTATCCGGTCACACTCATCAGTTTTGAGTTGCACCTTATTAACTCTTTCTACGATGGTAGATTGCATCTCTGCCGTAAACAGCATTTGTCCTACCTCACTTAGCAGCTTCACTTCCAATTTCATCCTAGCCATCTCTGTTATTAACTCAGTTTGAGCCGTTAACAAAGACAACTCTTCCCGACCCTTCCTACTTAAGGTGTCGGCAACTACATTGGCTTTTCCAGGTGATACAGGATTTCACAGTCATAATCCTTTATCAACTCCAACCATCTCCTCTGCCTCATATTCAACTCCTTCTGTGTGAAGATATATTTTAGACTCTTGTGGTCCATGTATATCTCACATTTTTCTCCATAAAGGTAATGTCTTCATATCTTTAGAGCAAAAACTATTGCGGCCAGTTCCAGATCATGAGTAGGATAAACTTTTTCATAATCCTTTAACTTCCTAGATGCATATGCAATGACCTTGCCATGCTGCATGAGCACATAACCAAGTCCTCTATGCGAAGCATTGCTATAAACTATAAAATTTCCTGTGTCATCGGGCAATGACAAAATAGGCGCTTCACTCAATTTCTTCTTCAATTCTTGAAAACTATCCTCACACTTATTAGTCCACGCGTATTTTACCATCTTCCTTGTTTAATTAGTCAACGGAGTAGCTATCTTCGAAAAATCCTAGATGAATCTCTAATAGTAACCCACTAACCCTAGGAAACTCGCACCTCGGTTGGCGTTTTTGGTTGTTCCCAATTCATCACGGCTTCCACCTTCGCTGGATCCACTGAAATCCCCTCATGGTCAATGACATGACCTAAAAAATGTACCTTCTCTAACCAAAATTCACATGTAGTGAATTTTGCATACAACTTCTCCTTCCTTAGTGTCTCCAACACTAATCTTAGGTGTTCAGCATGATCTTTTGATGTCTTGAAATAGACTAGAATATCATCGATAAACACCACGACGAACTTGTCCAAATATTGTTTGAACACTCTGTTCATCATATCCATAAATGAAGCTGGTGCATTAGTCAACCCAAATGACATCACCAAAAACTCGTAATGACCATAACGAGTCCTGAATGCTGTCTTTGGTACATCCTCCTTCTTAACCTTCAACTGGTGATACCCTGTTCTTAAATCTATTTTAGAAAAATACTTAGCCCCTTTTAACTAATCAAAGAGATCATCGATCCTGGGCAATGGGTATTTATTCTTTATCGTTAACTTGTTTAACTCTCGGTAGTCGATACAAGTCTTAACGATCCGTCCTTCTTCTTGACAAACAGTACCGATGCTCCCCATGGAGAAACACTAAGTTGAATGTACTTCCTGTCCAACAGTTCTTGTAACTGCACCATCAATTCCTTCATCTCCACTGGCGCCATACGATACGGTGCCCTGGAAACTGGTACCGCTCCTGGCACAATGTCTATTACAAACTCTGTCTCCCTATCCAGTGGAAGACCCAGCAATTCACTCGAAAATACATCGGCGAATTCTCTCACTATAGGTATTTGTTGCATGGTTGCTACCACTCTTTGGGTATCAACAACATGACTTCTAACGTATCGACGAAATCCATGACACAAGATCTTAGCATATCTTCTAACGTCTGAATTGTTCTCTCGCTCTGTCCATCAGTTTGTGGATGATACGCCGTACTCAAATTCAACTGCGTTCCCATCTGCTCTTGTAGACTTCTCCAAAAGTTCGATTTGAATCGTGGATCACGATCTGACACAATCGATACTGGTACCCCATGTCTGGAAATTATTTCCTTAACATAGAGTTTAGCTAACTGATCTAAGTTGTACTTAACCCTAATTGGCAAAAAGTGAGCCGACTTCGTCAATCGATCCACTATTACCCCAATCGCATCATACCCTTTCGTTGTAGTCGGAAGTCCCACCACAAAATCCATCGTGATATTTTACCACTTCCACTCCGGAATTTCCAATGACTGCAACAAGCCACTTGGTCGTTGATGTTCGACCTTAACTTTCTGGAAAGTCAAGCACCTACTCACATACTCTGCTATTTCTCTCTTCATGTTCGGCCACCAGAAACTCTGTTGAAGGTCTTAATACATCTTAGTACTACCAGGATGAATCGAAAACCTTGAACTATGAGCCTCTTGTAACACCTGCTCATTTAATTCCGTCTCATTCGAAACCCAAATTCTTCCTTCAAATCTTAATAATCCTTCATTATCAAGACTATAATTGATATCTTTTTCATTGGCTAGGGACTCCCTTATCCGGTCACACTCATCAGTTTTGAGTTGCACCTTATTAACTCTTTCTATAATGGTAGATTGCATCTCTGTCGTAAACAGCATTTGTCCTACCTCACTTAGCAGCTTCACTTCCAATTCCATCCTAGCCATCTCTGTTATTAACTCAGTTTGAGCCGTTAACAAAGAAAACTTTTCCCGACCCTTCCTACTTAAGGCGTCGGCAACTACATTGGCTTTTCCAGGGTGATACAGGATTTCACAGTCGTAATCCTTTATCAACTCCAACCATCTCCTCTGCCTCATATTCAACTCCTTCTATGTGAAGATATATTTTAGACTCTTGTGGTCCATGTATATCTCACATTTTTCTCCATAAAGGTAATGTCTTCATATCTTTAGAGAAAAACTACTGCGGCCAGTTCCAGATCATGAGTAGGATAAACTTTCTCATAATCCTTTAACTTCCTAGATGCATATGTAATGACCTTGCCATGCTACATGAGCACATAACCAAGTCCTCTATGCGAAGCATCGCTATAAACTATAAAATTTCCTGTGTCATCGGGCAATGACAGAACAGGCACTTCACTCAATTTCTTCTTCAATTCTTGAAAACTATCCTCACACTTATTAGTCCACGCGTATTTTACCGTCTTCCTTGTTAAATTAGTCAACGGAGTAGCTATCTTCGAAAAATCCTAGATGAATCTCTGATAGTAACCCGCTAACCCTAGGAAACTCGCACCTCGGTTGGCGTTTTTGGTTGTTCCCAATTCATCACGGCTTCCACCTTCGCTGGATCCACTTAAATCCCCTCATGGTCAATGACATGACCTAAAAAATGTACCTTCTCTAACCAAAATTCACATTTAGTGAATTTTGCATACAACTTCTCCTTCCTTTGTGTCTCCAACACTAATCTTAGGTGTTCAGCATGATCTTCTGATGTCTTGGAATAGACTAGAATATCATCGATAAACACCACAACGAACTTGTCCAAATATTGTTTGAACACTCTGTTCATCATATCCATAAATGCAGCTGGTGCATTAGTCAACCCAAATGACATCACCAAAAACTCGTAATGACCATAACGAGTCCTGAATGCTGTCTTTGGTACATCCTCCTTCTTAACCTTCAACTGGTGATACCCTGTTCTTAAATCTATTTTAGAAAAATACTTAGCCCCTTTTAACTGATCAAAGAGATCATCGATCCTGGGCAATGGGTATTTATTCTTTATCGTTAACTTGTTTAACTCTCGATAGTCGATACAAAGTCTTAACGATCCGTCCTTCTTCTTGACAAACAGTACCGATGCTCCCCATGGAGAAACACTAAGTTGAATGTACTTCCTGTCCAACAGTTCTTGTAACTGCACCATCAATTCCTTCATCTCCACTGGCGCCATACGACACGGTGCCGAAATCGAAGCCGCCTCCGCTCACGGCACAATGTCTATTACAAACTCGTCTCCTATCCGGTGGAAGACCCAGCAATTCACTCAAAAATACATCGGCGAATTCTCTCACTATAGGTATTTGTTCCATGGTTGCTACCACTCTTTGGCTATCAACAACATGACACAGATAACCTACACACCCCTTCCTCAATAAATTCCTAGTTTGTGTCATGGTTAGACAACACGAATGTCCCGGCGATCTATTCCCGTAAAATACTACTTGAGGTTGTCTTAACATTTTAATGTTCACACATTTCTTTTGACAATCTATAATTGCCCCATGGTTAACTAACCAATCCATTCCAAGAATTACGTCGAATTCTCCTAACTTTATCGGTATCAAATCTACTGATAATTTACAACCCCGTATATCTACGCAACAACTCCTATGAACATCTTCAACAGGAATTATTTCTTCGTTTTCTACCTTAATATTTAAAGGTATAGGCAACTTTTCGGGAAGTAATACTAATCGTCTATCAAAATCGCATGCTATAAATGAACAAGTAGCACCCGAATCAAATAGCACATAAGCATTTATGTCGTTGATTGGAATAATACCTACAGCAACGTCCCCTGTTGCAACTGCATCTTGGACTGTCATATTAAAGGTACGGCCCATCGGCCTACCCGGTTGTGCTGAACCACTAATAGCTAACTTACCGCCATTAGTGCCCCAGTTCCCGTCCGTCCCCTTCTTCGGGAAGTTCTTTGCCATGTGGTCAGTTGACCCACACACAAAGCATCCGTGATTTTTCTTCGGACTTGGACAGTTAGGCGCAATGTTCCCCTCCTATCCATAGTTGTAACAGATGGCCTTCCCCTTGAGACAAACTCCTAAATGAGTCTTCCCACAGGTCTTACAGGCCTCCATCCTCCACTTTGGGTCACCCTGCTTCACTCCAGTATTCCCAGAGCTGAACGCCTTCCTCTTTTGTCCCTCTCCACTACCGCTAGCTCCTTCAACCTTTATTCCCCCATCCACTTTCCCCTTGCTCTTCTTGTCCTTGTGGTATTGACTCAGAGCCTCACTACCACCTTCGACGATTATCGCCTTCTCTAAAATGGTTCCAAATGAAGTACTTAGAAACACCAAAATACGGTTATAGAGCCAGGGTTTCAAGCCCTACTCGAACCGTCGTGCCTTCCTAACCTCGGTATCCACTTGGTGTGGAGTGAACCTCGCCAATTCATTAAACTTAGCGGCATATTTGGGAACCAACATGTCCCCTTGTTTCAACTCGAGAAACCGCATCTCCATCCTTTCCTGCATGCTTGTGGGAAAGTAGTTCTCAAAGAATATCTCATTAAACCTCTCCCACATCAGATTTACTATCCCAACCCTAGCCTGATTGGCTTCCTACCAAAAGTTGGCCTCTCCCTTCATCATATAGGTTGCAAAGGCAACCTTTTGGGCCTCGTTGATATTTCCTATCACAAATGCCTTCTCTATTTCCTTCACCCATGTCTGGGCTTCGATAGGGTCCGTAGTTCCTTTGAACTCCGGTGGACCCACGCTCTTGAAATCCTTAAAGGTAGTAGCTCGTGCTACTCCCATTTATTCTGAGGATATTAGCCCTGCTTCTATTAAATGCAAATTGTTAGAAGATTAACAAACTCCCAGCATCAAAGTTAACTGCACCTCCTCCTATTGATTTACATTAGCGCCTTAATTTCGTTGCACTCTTCTCGGCGGCATTTTGTTGATACAATAAATAATACATTTCGTTATTATTCCTTTCTTCATTAGTTATCATTTGTTATTAAACAATAACTTCAATCATCCATTACTCATTATTTTCCATAAAAAGACTTTTATTCATTCTTTGTAGTATAATACTACATCGGTTACATTACACAGCCTAAGCTGATTACATTACTTTCCCGCTATTGCTTTCCAAAAATTAGGATTTACAAAAGACTACCCTTCACTATACAAAAGAGGGATTTACGTCACTACTAATTACAAAATATTTACATACCTAAACTACTCTAGCTAGTACTAGATTACATCTGCCTTAAGGCATTATCGAAATCTACCTTGGCAAGACCGGCAATGATATCACGGCTAATAGTATGCCGCGTCTGCCCCACCTCTACCGGATATCCAGCTACCTACTGCTGGAAATCTGTGTGAGAACTCCTATGAATATAGGACATTCTCCTTATCTTCTGATGTTTGGTCTTTAGCTCTTCCTTAAGCTCAAAGACCTAATGTTTCAGCTCATGGACCTTGTCCTTGGCCAAAACCCTTTCATCGTGCTCCTGCTCCCACATGGACTCCACATTAGTCTTGTCCTCTATGACAGCTTGGAGCTCTGCCTTCAACTCCTTAACCTCCTAACAGTAATGAATATTTCTATCCAATACTGACATGAACAGAGACATCATCGACCCCCCAAGAGCTATCTCTGCTGCTATAGCTACGGGATTAAAGGACACTGCCTCCACTTCCTCCTCTATCATACCATCGAATACTGACATGAGGTCAGGATCCTCTGAGTCTCCAGACTCAATAACAACTAACTCAGGCTCTGCCGCTATGGGGTTCGGTATGACCTCTACTTGGTTCACTAATTCTTCCCTAACAGCTTGTACATCTAATTGCATTCCATTTACTCCTAACATTTACACAAAATAATTAAGTTGATTAGTACACATCAGTAGAATAATAAAAACACATAACATAATCATAATGCATTTTTATAAGGTTATTTTCTTCTTTTACTTCTTTGACTTCTCTTAAGGTTATGACTTAAGGTTTTTAATCCCCCCCCCCTTAAGTTTTATAACCTAATGCTTTGATACCAACCTGTGACGCCCCCAAATTCGAGTATCTTCCAACCCGACAGATGGTGCTACACGGTACTACCATTCACACATATATTCAATTGAAAAGTCTTAAAAGAACGAATATGTCTTCTATATATTCAAAATAATATTTCATTTCCCCAGGTTCTTTATAACCCATACATCTGTTCTTGTCATAATATTCAATATATTACAAATATTCACCTATACTATTACATAAGTAATTTAAGGGTTCGTCTTCGCCTTGCCCTTATCCATGCCGGAGCCTTCGGTCCGCTCGATCTTAGCTGTGTTCATATGGTTCAAGCAAGAGTGAGCATGACTAGCTCAGCAAGTACTACAATTCTAATAAACAACATGCTTAAAACATAGAACTCGTATATCTTCAATAACTGAACAATAGTTACGATGTACTATCGATAATTCAAAATAACACTTCTTTTCATTCAAAATGTTTTACAACAATAATATTCAGTAAAACATCAATTCTGGTCCAAGACCTTGAGCATTTCATAAGTTCTTTTGAAAAGGACATCCCGACATTAAGTCCGTAAGTCCGACATTACTTACGAGCACGTGTAGGTGATCAACCTATAGTATTCTATGTTGATCAACACTACATTCATTAAACGTGTATACGTTTAAGTTATGGCAACCTCACGTGCCTGTCGTTAAATGACAAAAACATTTTAGCATACTCAGTCTTCGTTTGAAAACCACACCAATATAACTCGGTAAACATTAAACATGCTTGATAAAATCATAACATAAGTCCAGTCGAAAGAATTGGCTTTGACTTCCTCATACAAGACTTCATGCGAAAGAATACATGAATTTCAATGCTTGTCTAGACTGAACTGGAACAAGGGTTAGAATACTTACCTTTAGCGTTTGCTTACTATTTATCACATGTACACTTTAAGTCTCTAAGTCTCTACAATACATGATCATATAACATACCACATTAGGTCATATATAATCAAGTAAGTATATTACTATATCTTACCCTTCATCTCAATCTAATCCTGACTTAGATTTGTCATTATTGGTTCCGGCTTTTCGTTACATTCATGATTGATTACTTATCTTCAACCTTTAGACAACATAAATAAGGTTTAACAATAGCTTACCATACCTTATTAAGTTCCTCAGTTTATTATTACTAAGTTACTGTTCATGCTATACTTGTAAACCTTCATTACTGTCCAAAACCTAGGGTTGGCGTAAATAGCCACCACCCTTTCTTTTTTTTTGCGTATTGCATATGAAAGTTAACAGTATGTAAGTTCCGGACTCGGAGCTGCGGCGCGAGTCTCCTTTGTTATGGTTGCATGGCAAGGCAATAACATGCTGCTAGCATGTGCTCTGTCTACTTCCTCGAAATTTGCATACGGACCTTAAAGTTTGTGAGTCGCGTTATACACGACTCTCATGCCTCGAGATAATTTTGCAGATTTTAAAATTTTGTGAAACTCCCGGACGCATAACTTTTTCGTTATAAGTCCGAATTGGCTCATTCAAAAGCCTACAGTTCACAAATTACATACTCTGTGCGTTCATGCAAGAATTTTATCTATTCGACTTCGTTTGCTAAAATGTCACCTATTAGTTCATTTTTAACGAAAACGATAAACGTTCAACTACTACAAGAAATCACACATTTTATGACAAAAATTTTTGCCGCGCACAAAATTTTGTCACAATTTATTAATTAATAATTACAAAATTCATAATCGTCACTAAAACTTTTGCTTTTGTGACGACTTTTACTTTTGTTACTATTAATTATTTATATCGTCACTAATTTATACATTTGATGACGATTAACAAAATTTCGTCACAAGTTATTTTGGAGGTAGAATTTCGTACCAAAATATTGGAGGGAAACCTTTTAGTGACATTTTGTAATAATTGATGACAATATTTATTGTCACAAAATATTTCTTTCAATAACAACATAATAGTTTGTCATTAATTATTTATAAAATTTAGTGACAATGTGCTTTCATCACTAATGTTCACATTTAGTGACGCCAAATATAAATTCGTCACAATTTTATTTGGAGGCAAAATTTTGGAGGGAAATTTTAGAGGGAAATTTTTTAATGACGAAAAAATAATAATTTATGACAATTTGTATTGTCATAAATACCAATTTTATATGACAAGATAATAGTGCGTCACTAGTTAGATGCGTAGATAAGTGACAAAAATCGTTTGTCATAAATTCTTATATTTAGTGACAAAGTACGTAATATCGTCACAATTTTATTTAGAGGCAAAATGTTCTGAAAAAAATTTGCAGGGAAATTTTTTAAAGACGAAAAAATATTAATTTATGACAATTTGTATTGTCATAAATACCAATTTTATATGACGAGATAATAGTGCATCACTAATTAGCTACGTGGATAAGTGACAAAAAGGGTTCATCACAATTGTTATATTTAGTGACAAAGTATGTAATATCGTCATAATTTGATTTGGGGGCAAAAAAAATTTAAGAACTTTTGGAGGTAAATTTTGTAAAGACGAAAAATTAATAATTTATGACCATTTTTATTGTCACAAATACCAATTTTATATGATACTAGTTAACTAGTTCTTACTAATTAGATGAGTGGATAAGTGACAACACTGGTTCGTCATAAATTCTTATATTTAGTGACAAAGTATGCAATATCGTCACATTTTTATCAATTTTCAATAATCTCAATTTGATGGCAGAAATTATTTGACATTTTAGGTATGTTTCTAGATTTTGATTTGAATTGATTAGTAGTTGTTCTAAATGAACAACTACGATTTTGAAATGATTTCATGTCATTTTTGTTGTAATGGTTGCTATTGTTGTTGATGATCTTGTACAATTTTGATAATCTAAATCACTATTTGGTTTAAATCTTGTACAATTTTGATCTTGTAAATTATATTTTGTAAGGAATTTATTTTATTTAGTGAAAGATGACTTCTCTCAAAACACTAGTACAAAGTAGTAAATAGACAACACTTAAACCACAACGTTTTTATAAAAAACGTTGTGGTATTTTTTTTTACAATGTTTTTTAACAAAACGTTATAGATATATATGAAAAAACGTTATCTATTTAAAAGGACATTTTTTGGTTTTAACTAGATAATGTTTTTTTAAAAAAAAAGGTTATCTATGTAAAAAACACGGAGCAAAAAACGCGCTCAAATGAAAACTTAAAATTAAAAAAAAACATGACTGAGAGCGCATCGTCGAGGGTCTAGGGAGGTGTATTCAATTAAGATTTTTAAAGACTTTTAAAGATTTTAAAAGTTTGGTTGTATTCAATCAAGATATTTAAAGAGTTTATAAAAGTTTACTGGTATTCAATTACAATTATTTTAATGTCTTTAAAAGTTAGGTGGTATTGATTTAAGATTTTTACAAAGTCTATAAAAGTATTTTGGTATTCAAAAAGTCATAAATTTTTTAGATTTCTATCAAATGATAGAGTTTGACAGACTTTAGAAGAAAAATTATAACTATCAACCACTATTCAAAGTCTGACCTCATCTCTAAAGACTTCTAAAGACTTTCAAATATTAAACACAAAGGTGGAAATTCGGATCTTCAGTGAAGAGGGAACCCAGAAATTCGCGGTGTAATACTCAGAAAATAATAATAATAAATAAATAAATAAATAAAAGGTATATTTATATTTTAAATAATTTAATTGTACTTTGTCTTTTATTGGGTCAAACTAGTTATTTATTTTATATGGGCTAATAAGTATTAATATGTGATGGATAAATTAATTTAGTAAAATTTGAGCCTTAAAATTAATTGGATTTAATTTATATGTGGATAAAATTAAATCATATTATAATTAAGAGAATTAACAAGATATATTAATAATTAAACAAATAACTAAAGACCTAATTTGTCTCGCGGTACGTATAATCGAGGAAAGAGGGAAAATACGAAAATACACAGTAAATTGGTAAGGGAGAAAGCGACAGTTCGAAAGCTTCCAATACAAAGACGAAAGAAATTTGTTTAATAAAGGTGAGATAAAATCATGAAACTCTAGGATCAATTGTGAAGATTATGTATGTATATATATTTAAAATTTTGTCTTATTATTAATTATACTTCATGATTTGGTAAAAGGATATATATATATATATATATATATACAGTAGTAAAGCAATCAATATGATATTGAATCACACGCTCACACAAGAGTGTGGATTTCGTTTTTTGCAAAGGAAAAAAAATCATGGACCCAATAATTGAATGATCAGAAGCAATGTAATAAATATATTATAATATATATGTATTCTAATGCTTAGATAAAATAATATTGTCAGAACTTAAAATTTTTGTATAATATATTTTCTGAAAGTTGTTATCATAAGCAGTGGATTATTATTTATAATATATACACTAAAAAATATAATAAATAATTTAACTGTGTAGCAAAATTTTAATCTTAAATATAATAATCTTTAAATTTTATATATTAGAAGTATACTAAAGTCTATCACAATCTTGATAAAAAGTTTATAAAATATGTTAATTATTTCATGGAGTCTATAAAAGTCATTTTAAAAAAGTCTTTAAAGTCTTTAAAAATCATTAAAATCCATAAATTCTACAAAAGTTTGTCGCTTAAAAAAGTTTAGCGCATCGTCAAGGGTTTAGAGGGAGAGGCTCTCATTCTGTGTAGATTTTCCCCCTTCACCATCTGTCATCACCTCCTCCTCCACTTACTCATCCGGCCCACCCGTTCTCCCTTTCCTCCCTTCCCCTTCATTTCGATTCACCATTTCTCCCTCCTCTTCTCCACTGTCTTCTTACTTGGTGCTGATTTAGCCTTTCCGGCGGCTGAATTTAGAGCCTTCTCAAAAATCCTTTTCCAATCTTAACTTTGCTGAAGTCCGAGGAGCTGTTTGGTTTGTGGGGCGCTCTTGTGTGATTAGTAGGGAGTATAGATCATAGTGGGTGTTGGGTTAAGGGTTATGATCTGATATTGTGGCGGCTTAGGGCTTCAGATTTGGTGATGCTGTGTGAATTACCACATTTCACCATTTGATATGCTACTCTCTGCGAAGTCGACGAGCCCTACTAACAATCAAGGCATTCTCTCCCTCTCTCTCTCTAAATGTCTATATGTGTATATGGATTATCAATATATTTGGTGTAGCTCCTAACGCATTATAAAATTCTAATCTAAACCGTGGGTTTCTCGCATTTCTGTTGTTTCTTTCATTGTAGGGTTACTTGTGATTGTATCAGCGAAAAAAAATTACTGTTTGAAGTTAATTCTCAAAGGAGTAGTGATTGAGGTGTAAAATTGGATTGCAGTTTACCCCCATCATACTTTATGCGTTCATGCAAGAATTTTATCTATTCGACTTCGTTTGCTAAAATTTCACCTATTAGTTTATTTTTAACGAAAACGATAAACGTTCAACGCTCGTTTCTTCGTTCTAAGTCAAAATTCGGTCATTTTCGAGTCCGCAACTCTATAATGCCAATTATGACTTGTCTCCGTCGAAAACCAACGTTTCTGAGTTCAAACACAAAATACGACTTTTATTCCGAGAATTTCACGAATTCGACGATTATCGTCCAATCGTGTGAATTCCGGCGAAACCTCATTACTAATGTTTTGATTATCATTCTAAATGGATTTTAATCATCATACCAACATTTTAAGTTACTTATTATACCAACTTATTATCGAAGTAAGTTTTGACTTATTCTCATAAGTTAATAACTTAATCAACTTATAAACTACAAATTTCCTTGCTTATGACTTAATATGGACTTAAGTCCTTTACTCAATGTTCTCATACCATATTGAATATACTAACATCATATGACAATCATGTGACAAGTTCTTCATAAGTTTATCAACTTATTTAAGTTCTAGTTGTTTATTCACATCTTAATCGGCTTAAGTTTATTCATTAATCACTTCTTATATGTTCTTAGCATACAATTACACTTCTCTTATCACCCTACAATGATAGAGATAAAAGATGTATTAGACTAGAGTCTTACCCTTGAAGACTAGTACTTCTCTTCTCTTTGAAAATCTAGCAAAGGATGTTTTGGCTTATAAAGTGCTTATTCTCTCTAACACTTAGTTGCTTTATAAGGAAGGTTGTTGGTTGAAAAATAACAAGCAGAAAATGAATCCAAGCTTCTCTATTTATAGGCTTGACAAAGCTAGGGCATAAGAGTCATTTAGGCCCTCCACCTCCTTAACTAACCTCCTTACTATTCCTTACTTTACAACTAAGTAAAATTGCTAGCCACTTCTTTTCCTTGCTCAACACAACACTTATCTTATGCTTGATCATCACATAAAGTTCTTTCCCATCAAGTCTACCCATATCACTCTTGGTTTGCTCCATGGATCATGGCTAACCCATTGGGCTTGCTTAAGTAATCTAGCTAATTCTTATTGGGCTTGCATTACATTAGTTTGGACACATAATTAACAGACACTTGGGCTTGCATATCACTTTCTATTGGACTTCTACCAATATGCTAACAATCCTACAAGTCCATTCCATTTAATTAAAAACCTTGACATACATATGCTACACGTATAATTCTCGTATATTAGCTCGTATATTAATTCGTAACATATGTTATTCCACTCTTCATACATACTAGTATAATACTTCGTATCATACTTACTTTCAATATCTCGCACAATACATACACATCATACGATCATTATAATTCCTTCTTAACGCTTAATATTCCTAACGTTCTCAAAATAAGTCCGCATGCGAAATATTGCATTTTCCATACTTAGATTATTATTACATAATCTATCTCCCCTTGATATTATAACGTTAAGTATTTCTCAGAAGTTCAAAAATAATTCCCGAGCAGATAATGATGAATAGTGTTTTCCAAAAAATTTCTCAGAAAGCTTTTATTTTCGTCTTAGAATTTTAAACACTTTAATTCTCTCACGTAGTTAAAATACTACGACGTTCTGACGTTTCTAGGTTATAAAACGACATTCATCTTATCAACACGTAATAATAATAAATAATATTATTTTATTCATTATTAAAAGTATTTACAAAAGGTTCGATTTTCAGAGGCGTTACAATTGCACTATCTTACATTGTTGTACCGAACTCTTAGTTGACTAGCGATTCTTTATTGATTCAACTAATCCTTGGTTGATGAATTTTCTAAACTCTAAATTACCCTTAAAGTTAGTTCAAACCAAACTTCCTTTGGTTTGCTTATGAATCTGTATAGTTTTAAGAATGTATAATCGATGACTAATATTTGTTAAGCTGATAAACCATTGATAACCTATCTCTTATTGATACATTGACATAATTCGTTTGTAATCAAACTCTTCAATAGTTATTGATCCCTACTTGATTCAACCAGTACTTGGTTGACGAGCGTTCTAAAGATTTAGAATTCCTTTCAAGTTAATTCCAAACCAAACTTCCTTTAGTACGAAACCTGATAATCTAAGCTGAGATGAAAAACCCTATATCAGGGGATTATTTTAGAGCTACGCAATAGCGTTAAAATATTTGCGTAATACATAGTACAAAGGGCTGATCACCTGGCGTACGAGATGAGGGTCCACATAGTCGTTTAGACTGTTAAAGGTTATATTAGAAACACCTGTTAACCTAGAACATAGATGATGATTATGGTCTTTTAGACTGTTAAAGGTTAAAGTAGAAATACTTGACAACATAGAACATAGTTCATAGTCTTGTGACCCTCAGTGTATTCTTTGATGTTGATATATGTTGTTAACTTAAACGTTCATTATTCCTTTGAAGTCATAGCTTTTGAATTAAAGTTTATTATTCTGGTAAGAGTACTTTACCATTGAAAGTTCAGTTAATTGTCATTCATAAAATGTTATTGTATAATATCATTCTTGTGGGTAATTATTTGCTCACTCTTGCACAAAATAATGCAGATTAAGTTAAAAAGTTTGAAGAGCTTTCTACAAGCAAGGGCAAGGGCAAAGTGCTTGATTAGATGATGTTTAATTTACCATTTACTTATGAAGCTTATGTAATAGATTTGATTATGATTATGTTTTAATATTCCGCTGATGATTGTAATAATAAAGGATAGATGACCTTGGATTTATTTGAGATTATGTAACCCTATAATGGGAGATTTATTGTTTGAACTTTTGAGTTTAATTATATCTTTTGTTTATGGGTAGTTAGTTATGATTTAATTGGACAGTGAACACCAAATCTGTGGGATTGAAGTACCCGGATTTGGGGGTGTCACAAAAATGATTATATATAATAATTGTATAATTCATTTGAGTTAATTAAAATAATTATGGAATGAATATTAACTATTTTAATGAAAATGTTTATTATTTTAAATGGAGGTGTTTATGAATATAATTTCATAATGTATAAGTGTAATAATTATAAAAAATATAATTGTATAATTATTCAGTGTAGTTAGCTAAATAATTTAGCAACATAGTTAAAGTGTGACATTTAGAGAAAAGAAGATATACCATATAATAAGGAGAATTATTAAAATAAATTAAAAAGGGGTTAAGGGTTCTAGCCAAACATGGCCTAGACTCTTTGTGTTTTATAAATACTAAAACTTTTAATTTTTTTTTAACTGATAACCTAACTTAAAGTTCATGTATTCATCAATTGGGGGGTTACGCTCATTATTTTCCTAATGCTAAGAGTTAGAAAACAGAGAAGAAGAGAAGAAGAGAGAGAGATTTGAGAGAGAAAGAAAAGAAATTATATGTAAATTAATGAGGTTTTGAGAATCAAAGAAGGAAGAAGAAGAAGAAGAAGATTCATATCATCTATTATAGGTTTAAAGAAGAATCAAATGTAATATTCTAGCTTTAAACTTTAGTTTGTGTTTTTCAAAGTTTTCTCTGTAAATGATTTTAATGAGGGAATTGTTTAGAAAATGGGTTATATTTGTTATTTATATACATATTATCTATTATAGGTAATCAACAAGCGATTTTAGAATTGAAAAATTCATGAAAATCATGTTAAGGATGAAGAGTATGAGTTTTGTTTAATATATGTATTTTGGGTCTGTTTTGAGACTAAAATTGGTTAGGAGTTTATGTTATAATTATAAAATTGGTGATGGATTGTGTTAATAAGATAAGAAACGAACGCAAGTTGAATGAATCAATTTGGTTAAGAAACGAATTCGTAGTGAATGAATTCACTAAACATGTTAAAACACGAAAGCTTAGTATGAACATGAGTTTTGGGTCAAAAATTAGGTTATTTAATGGTTCTGTAAGTTGTTGATTATTTTATATGTTGTATTTTTATGAATTATGAATCCATAGAATCGAAAACGGACTAATTTGGATGTGTATAACTCAAGTTATGAAGATTAGAAGGAGAAAAAGTTCAAAAATCGCGAGAACAGTAAACTACAGAATTTGGCTCTGCTGACGGGCGCAGTTGCGCTGTGTCCTAAGTCTTTTGGGGTGCAACTGCCCTCTTGGGCGTAGCTACTTTGTGTCTAAGGCTTAATTGGGCACAGCTGCGCTCTAAGTTTGTCCGGTGTGACTGTTTTGACCTCCTGTAGTTAAACAACCATAACGTTTTCATACGAACTTCAATGAGGTGATTTAAGATGATCCGGAATAAGGAAGAATAGGTAAACAACTTTCATTATTTAAGTGTTTCGATTTTGAGGTTGGTAACAGGGGTCAAAATGGTCAACTTTGGGAATGATGTGTATTAGGAGGCAATCGGGGGGCGTCGGGCATGCACATATGCAAGTGTAGTGCTTCTGACGATAAAAGATGTTGTTCTAAGTTATAAAAAATGAATATTAGTAAATAAAATGATGCTTAACATTAATAAATGATTTATTAGATAATTTGTATAAGCAACACAAGAGAGACAAATCGAGCGTGTGACGAATAAACGTCGAAACGCCGTGACAAGTGTTAGTGAACGTAAAAAGTGTTTTAAGTCAATTGAAATGAATATTATAAGATATGAAATGGGGTTAATATAAAACCAACAATGATTCTTAGCAAGACTTAAACACTTGAATGAACTTCGAGTATGAAATATTGTGACACCCCCAAAATAGGTATACATCACCCATTCTGAGTCGCCAAATACATGGTACAGAAATAATTACAACATCATTATTACAATTGTCGTGCAAAATACGACAACACAAATACTATGAGTTTAAATACAAATATTGTCTTCTAGACAATATCCACACTCAATTAAGTCCTCATTACAATTATTGATACACTATTTTACAAATAGTGAGGACTACTATAACAACTGCCATGGAATGTCACTCCACACCCCGACTACTCCCCGCTATATTCTCACTTCTTGAGAAGAAAAATGGAATAAAAAGGAAAAGGGTGAGCTCAACTAGCCCAGTAAAGAATATTATGACTAAGATAATGAACAACAAATTATCGTTAGCCTTCAACAAATCAGATAAAATATAATGGACAACCAGTTTTAGATCAACGTTCGCAGCGGAAATAACAATTCGTTAGAAGAGTTAAGTAGAGAATTAAATCTACTATCATCTATGAATTTAAAAGTCCATCATTAATATTTTATCCCTGTAACATCAATCAATATATATCTTGCATCAAATATTCATCTTTGCACTACGAGCCAAAGATATTCATTTGTATCACCAGTTGGTCATGTTCATCTCAACAACTGTTCATCTTTACACTACGGGCTAAAGACATTCATCAGGTAATCATTCATTTTTGCACTACAGGCCAAAGATATTCATCTAGTATCACCATTAAAGACTGAGGATGATGAAAAATATTTTAGAGAACGAATTTAGTGAGACAAAAGGACAAATATTAGGGATTCATACCACAGTTTATCCAAGTTCAAAAATACTCCATAATAAACCATAGTGGAGTAAAATTCAAGAATGAAGATCAAAACATGGATTCAATTTCAAGTTTAAAGGTCACAATAGATAATTGGGAAGGGAAAAAATATTTTTTTTCTTTTATGAATGTGACCGTGAATGAAGAATCGAAATAGTACCCGTGAACACTACCCGTGAACAATAATCGTGAATGATGCACTCGTGAAACGATACCAGGTCATGAAAAGTTCCAAATTTGATAAAAAGTTCAGACCAATATTCCTATGAAATGATATTAGATGAAGCGAAATTTCTAATCATTTCAGGAATTATAAAAGCAATACTTACCATAGTAAGTTCAAATTTAGGAATACAAGATGAAATAATATCGCTTATGTAATATGGAGTATGAAAGAAAATAATATTTCTCATGAGTATTGCAATAAAATAATATCATTTACCTTAGTAGAAACTGGATTTGACTGGAGAAAATCTTGCAGAAAAACTACGCTCAAAGTATTCTTATACTCAAGAAAATACTCACAATACTTTAGAATAAGAATTTCTGAATTTGAAATGGTGTGTTGAGGAAGGAGGGGTTACCCCCTATTTATAGCAACGTAAGGAGAAAAGAAATGATAAAAAGCGCTACTAACATTTCTTCTTTTTATGCCTAACATCATGCCTAACATTTCATATATTCATATGGGTGGGGCCACCCTTTGAAAAAATGAGTTGCAGGAAAGAAAAAAACAAGCCAGCTTTGAAAAAAAAAAGCAAGGCATGAATCATCTTTGAAAAAAAAGGACAAGGCTCTTGTAATACATTTGAAAATCAAGAATTTGCAGGCAACTTTCTCACCCACCATTTCCACCAACCAAAACCATGTTACCAACAAGGTATTCAAATACATCCTGCTTACTTCCATTTCTAATTAACCACATGCTTATATATATATATATATATTATAATATTATTATTATTTAAACAATTATAATATATTATAATAATATATTTGAATGAATTATTTTATCGAAAAAGATAAAATACTAACTTTCACATGCTAACAAAATTCCTCCGTTTAAATCCATAATGAATAAATATTTTTTTATCATATAAATCAATAATTAACTATTCACAAATAATATTACAGAACAATAATGACAACCAGGCCGTTCCCAGGAAAGAGGGGGCTTTCCGATAAGAATTTCTCCTTATTAGCGCGCAATTAGATGACCTAACATCTCCTTGACAGAACTTTCTATACATTGCCAATAATGCTATCTAATAATATTATTCAAATAATATGAAGTATTGATCTGATAATGGGAAATCTTTATGCGTTGACAATTATTGAAACAATAATAATATAAAATATCAATGCAAAGAATTATTGAATCAATAAAATAAAATATTGAACATTAATTACTGTACCAATTATTGAGTAGTGCCTTCTTACGTAAGAATCAATAATTCAAAAATATTGTTCAATACCGTGTAACTCTTCAAAGACCACGCCAGATTCAGTATTTTACCCACCGGGTAATCCAACAAAGGTTACTTGTGTAACAATTTACGTCGTTATTTATAAAAACTCAAACTTGTCATTTTCTTCATCCGACAGTTATTCTGTTATGGGGCCCACAAATGACTGCATCGTCGTACGGATATTCCCGACAAAAAGAATATTCCACAACCAAACGAATATTCCCCGACAACAATGATTATTTTATAACCACTTGCTTATTTTGTAAAATTTGCACATTTCACCCATAACTAGAGCATTATATCAAATTAATTCCTTATTATTTCAAGATAATAAATAGAGGAAATTCAATTTTATTCATAATAAGATGGGGTCTTACAACCTCTCCTCCTTATGAAATTTCGTCCTCGAAATTGATGTACGTACCTGGAATGTCGAAAAGGTGAGGGTACCTCACTTTCATTTCTGATTCCAACTCCCAGGTCATTTCCTCAATAGCATGGTTCCTCCACAAAACCTTGACTTGTGGTATAACCTTTGTTCGTAGGACATGTTCTTTCCTATCCAATATCTTGATAGGTACCTCCTCCTACGTTAAATCATTGGCTATCTTATCTAGTTCTAACACAATAATGTGGTTTGGGTCTTTCCCATATTTACGAAGCATAGATATATAAAAAATATTATGAACACGAGACATGCTTGGAGGTAACGCGAGTCTATAGACCACATTTCCTACTCGATCAAGAATCTGAAATGGACCAATAAATCGTGGATTGAGCTTTTCTCTCTTCCCGAATCTTGTAACTCCCTTCCATGGAGCAATACATAACAGTACATGATCTCTAATATTAAATTCCAATTCCTTTCGATGAAGATCAGCATAACTCTTTTGTCGATCTTGTGAGGTCTTTATACGTTGCCGGATCATTTGAATCTTTTCTGTAGTCATGCGTACTAATTCTGGTCCCAACAACGTTGCTTCACCCACCTTGTCCCAACATACTGGAGAATGACACTTTCGTCCATATAACGCCTCGAATAGAGCCACACCTATACTTGTTTGATAACTGTTATTGTAGGATAATTCCACCAATGACAAGTACTTATCCCAACTTCCTTTGAAATCTAGGACACAGAGTCTTAATAGATCTTCAAGGGTTTGAATAGTCCTTTACGATTGCCCATCCGTTTGAGGATGGTATCTTGGCCAATCAGTAAATTGCGCCCATAGCTTTTGTCGCAAGCTAACCCAAAATCATGAAGTGAATCTTGGGTCACGATCCAAAACTATGGATACAGGCATGCCATGCAATCTCACAATCTCATTTACATACATACGAGCAAGACGTTCAAGGGAATAAGTCTCACGTATAGGCAAGAAATGAGCAGACTTGGTTAATCTATCAACAATAATCCAAATCGCATCTATATCTTGAGAAACCTTGGGAAGACCCGCAACGAAATTCATAGTAATGTGTTCCCACTTCCATTTCAGAATCTCAAGTGGTTGCAATGGACCCTTTGGCGCTATGCTCCGCCTTTACACGTTGATAAGTTAAACACCTCGAGATGAATTCCGCGATATCTCTCTTCATATTGCTCCACCAAAATGTATGTCAAAGATCATGATACATTTTGGTACTCCCAGGATGGATTGCAATGGTGTGTTGTGTGCCTCCATCATGATTCTATGCTTCAAATCAAAATTGTTAAGAACTCAAAGTCTGGAGTTGACTCGAAGTATTCCTTCTTCATCGATTCTTGCTTCCGGAATAGCACCTTCTTGCACTTGCTTCTTCATACGCATCAACTCCAGGTCTGTAGCTTGAGCAGCTTTAACTTTATCGATTAAAGTCGGTTCTACTCGTATGTTTTATATCATCACGTGGGTACTTGGAGCCTTTACCTCTATCTCCATCCTTTGAAAGTCATACAAAATGGGCCTTTGTGTTAACAACATTACACTCGTACCCGCATATGATCTTCTACACAATGCGTCAGCTACAATGTTTGCTTTTCCAAGATGATATTGAATGCTATGGTCGTAATCTTTCAACAACTCGAGCCAACGTCATTGCCGTATGTTGAGTTCCTTTTGGGTGAATAAATATTTGAGGCTTTTATGATCCGTATAAATCTCCACTTTCTCCCCATACAAGTAGTGTCTCCAGATTTTCAACGCAAAAACGACTGCTGCCAACTCCAGATCATGAATAGGATAATTCCTCTCATATTCTTTGAGTTATCGCGAGGCATAGGCTATGACTTTCCCGTGTTGCATGAGAACACATCCTAACCCATTGCCTGAAGCATCGTTGTAGATAACAAATCCATCCGAACCAGATGGTATTGTCAAAATAGGTGCCGAAATAAGTCTCTTCTTGAGCTCTTGGAAACTCTTCTCGCATTCCTCGCTCCATACCAATTTTGTATCTTTCCGAGTCAGCTGAGTTAAAGGAGTAGCGATTCGAGAAAATCCTTCCATGAATCTCCGATAATAACCAGCTAAGCCTCGAAAGCTACACATTTCAGTCACCGACTTCGGTTGCTCCCAACTTTGTATTACTTCAATCTTCGTCGGGTCAACAAATACTCCATGTTTTGACACCACGTGCCCAAGGAATGCTACTTCCTTAAGCTAGAACTCGCATTTCTTCAGCTTGGCATATAGCTTGTTGTCACGAAGTCTTTGAAGTACCAGCTTTAAATGGTGCTCATGATCTTCACGGCTTTTGGAATAAATGAGAATATCCTCAATAAAGACAACAACGAACTGATCCAAATATTCCTTGAATACACGGTTCATCATATCCATGAAAGCAGCAGGAGCATTAGTCAATCCAAAAGACATGACTAAGAATTCATAATGCCCGTACCGAGTTTTGAAGGCAGTCTTCGGAATATCCTCAGTTTTAATCTTCAACTGATGATATCCTGAACGAAGATCGATCTTTGAAAAGAATGGTGCTCCTTGCAACTGGTCAAACAAGTCATCAATGCGAGGTAGCGGATATCTATTCTTGATGGTGACATGGTTCAATTCTCGGTAGTCAATACAAAGTCGCATACTCCCGTCTTTCTTCTTTACAAATAAAATAGGAGCACCCCAAGGAGATGTGCTAGGACGAATGAAACCGATGTCTAATAATTCCTGTAGTTGGACTTTTAACTCCTGAAGTTCAATAGGAGCCATTCGATATGGGATTTTTGAAATGGGCTTTGTCGACGTTTGGATTTTTAGTGTCCCTTTTCGTTACTTGTTCTTTGGTGTTCTCATGTTAATGTGAGATTTGTTTGAAAAAACAAGTGAAAAAGGTTCGACATGTGTAATGTCGACGATTTGACTTTAAGAGTCGCTAATTGGTGTTTTTAACTGGTTGCACCAACGCAACCGAAAAGGTTTGCACATTGACCCTATGATGTGACACTGCTAAACGGGTCTGTGAAACCAAGATTCATTAGGGTTCGGGGGCATGATTATGCAGAGGAAAGGTGTTAGGCACCCCCCGACATCCGTGTTGCCACGGTGACCGCCACTTCTCAAAGAAACTATTATATGAATGTGTGTGTGTGTGTGTGTGGATCAATGTGCAATTATTTGAAAGTAGTGCGAGGCCTCGTTCGTACCTATATACACAAGGTTTGAATTTATAGAAAAATTCAGTTTTAACCAAGATATAACAATTAAGTTTTGTAAAAGAGGTTTTTTCAAACCCTGTGCTCAATAGGAATTGAGACCTTTTCATACTTCCATTTTATTGTTAAATGTTCGGCTTGTTTGCTTTTATTTTTGAGATGCGAGGCATCTTCAAGAAAATAATAAACAGCAGCGCCGAACTCCTTATGGGCATGACAGCCATCCAAGGAAATTCATACACTGTAAATAATGTATAAGTTGCTTACAGCTGAAAAAGTCAATCACGGGAACCGAATCTAGATTCAGTAGACTGAATCTGTGATCACATGATTCCTAGGCTCACATAATACTGCAATTTGTATGGAAAGCAGTAAGCAGTTACATATATATAAAAGCGATAAATATATATATATATATATATATATATATATATATGTGTGTGTGTGTGTGTGTATGATCAGCCACCACGAAGCAACTTCATGGGGGATCAAAAATATAAATAAAGCAGTAAATGCTATCAACCGACACGAAGTAAACTCCAGGCGGGACTTGAATATAAATAAAGTTGTAAAAGCTATCAACTGCCATGAAGTAAGCTCCAGGCAGGACGAAATATAAAGCAAGCTATAAAAGGCCACGAAGTAAACTCCAGGCCTGACAAAAATGTAAATATATATATATATATATATATATATATATATATATATATATAAAAGCAGTAAATGCACCAGATATAAAATCCAAGCTCATCGGATATGTCCGACAATAATTATATATATAAGTATATATATAAAAGTAATTAAACGTACCGGATATAAAATCCAGGCTCATCAGACAGAGTCTGACAATAGTTTATATATATAAGTCTATATATATATAAGCAAATAAACGCTCCAGACATAAGTATAGGCTCAATCGAGGCATAACTTGATAATGTTAGTCCATATAAAAATATATACATATATATAAGTAAATATATACAAACAGAAATGAAAACCACAGACCGAAGTCCGGGCATATGCACACAACACGACTCTCAATGTGTAGAATAGTGTGTGCAAATATGAAGAGAAAGGCTTTATAGAGTGTAAAAAGGCTCACAGTGGGCTGCCACTGCAGACTTCTATGACTCTATATGGCCAAACACTCAGCTCCCGTCGGTAAATTTATAATTGTATGTGGGCTAACATGTGTTTAAAAAGAGCAAACACTCAATATAGGGTGTGTACAAAGCAAATTAGACAGGGCTTCCTCGCCTTTTCTTTTTTAAAATGGCTAGCCCAAGCTCTATATTTATAGAGTCGCTAGCAGATGTGTGTACTACTAAGGCGGCATGGTCAGTGCACTTTCGTGCCTTTGTAATATCTGCTTGAACTTGCTGAACTTCAATTCGAGCATCCGAACGAGGTATATACGACCTTCTTCGGACTGCTTGTGTCGAGAGTTAAGCAATGACATGGAATAGAGATTGTACGAAGTTAGGAAGAGGGGACCATGCCCATGGTCTTCAAGCTTTAAATTCTATCCGGTGTGCTGCCACGCGTAATAGTCACTCGGGATTGGAACTCCTGGTTCTTGAAGGACATTGTTGTATGTATGTATGTATGTATGAAGCGTTGAGATGACGCGCTGGTGTTGAGGTAGCAAGATGACGTATGACTCCTCATCGGGGTTATCGTCGATTTGAGTTGAACGCAGACGTTGCTTAGGGCTACATCTGAGATTGGACTGTTTCAAGTGTTGAATGTCGTAATGTCATCTTGTGGATGCCTGTCTGCCCGGTGTTAGCTCCGGGTTTGAGGTATGAGTGCCTCAGCAGGAGGTCTGATTGAAACTGATCGCATGTATTTGAAACAAGCATTTTCGGGGTTATCGTCGGAACTGCAACAGTATTCCTTGGGGTTATCGCCAAGGACGAAACTCGGGGTTATCTCCGAGGTTGGAAATGATGTTTTCGATGTGTGTTCCGGGGTTTGAGACTGATACTCTCGGTGTATGGTCCGAGGTTGAGATTAAACTTTCGGTAGTATCCGGAATGGATGTGAACTATCTTCTAGGGTTATCTCTGAAAGACGATTATGCCCTCCTATAATGTTAGTAACAGTTGTACAGAAACTTTTGAGTGTCTACAGATGCCCCTCTTTATCATATTCATGCAACGCGAGGCATGGATAGGATAAAGAATCCTAGACACTTGAAATGAAAGTGAGATTGATGTTATGTGTAGAAACATGATGCAAATGTATGATGCATGATTGTCAGTTAATCCTGTTGGGATGACAATCACTGATGCCTTGGACATACGATCCAAGTCTTCAAGGATGTTGACATTGGGGCTATCACCAAAGTCGTGAATCCTAGACACAGACTTCATTTTCCATAGAGGTGCCTCTTGTGTACAAGATATTTGTAGGGATAAAGCTTTGTCTATTTGAGGATGTGTATAACATATCCCACCATCCTGTCGGAGTTACTGGAAACAGTATGAACTTGTCAAGGTTGCCTGACCTTCTTTGATGTGTGTATCACCGGATAGATCCCTGTTGGGTACATTGTCAAGGCTGCTTGATGTTCATTGATGTGTGTATCAATGATTGCATTGAGTTGTAATCCTTGCCGGGACGGATGTCAAGGTTGCTTGACCTTCATTGATGTATGTGTCAATGGTTACATTGCGTTGTAACCCTTGTTGGGGAAGGTTGCTTCGATGGGTTTACTTTCCATCGGCTGATATAACGTCAAGGTTGCTTGACCTTAATTGATGTATATGTCAATGGTGGCATTGCGTTGTAACCCCCGCCGGGGATATGTCATCGGTTCGTGACTTTGGCGTTGTAACCCCCGCCGGGGATACATCTTTGATTTGTAACTTCGGCGTTGTAACCCCCGTCGGGGATACGTCAAGGCTGCCTGACGTTCATTGACGGCATCGGACCTTTGTGAGGTATTGTCGAGCATAATTTGTGAAAGCTAAGGCCACTGGTATCGTATACCTTGTACGCAGACGAATACTAATGTGGATCCGGAATTTGGCTCATGAAAACCAGGATTCCAGGCTATTCCGCTCAATCGCGTAGCATTTTTATTCTTGATTTGGCCTTTTCAGCTTGTGAGACCTCCTTTGCAACTCTAACTGGAGCAAGCCGGAGGTGTGGGACCCATGTAGTTGACTCCTACTCTGGAGGAGTATGCACGATTGATGATGCTGCCATTGGACAAACCTTGCATGCATATGGCGACTGGAGACATGAGTAGGCAGTTCATGACCCTCACCGGCTTGAGGCGTAGGGTGGTACAGGATGAGATTACATCCGGCCACGTGATATCCTAGGATTTTCTGTTTGACAGATTTGGCTCTGAGGATAGTTATGCACGGTATTCCGGGGATTTCGCCACACCGGAGGATCAGTGGCGTTTGGCCAGAGTCGATGTACTACTGCTTTGCGTATTGTCATACGTCTACATGGCACGGTACATGGATGAGTTAGACATCGACGTCATTATGGTAGTGAGAGCTCCCAGGGAGGGTCACACCATCCTACTGATGATTTTGGCAGAGACTCCGAGGTCGGACACATATTACTGTACTTATCCGGCAGGAGTGTTCATAGGCAGCTCGGTCATGCTGTACGTGTCGTTTATGTCACACTTGGGACCGATCGGCACATTCAGACGGCATGGATATTGTTTCACCCATGATATAGCGATGTCGTACTCCTTCTAGCCTGCGGAGTGTACAGATACTGCATCTTGGTCAGTTTTTCTGGCAGGGATTGGAGATCCATTCACTATATTACCGTGTACAGGGCTTAGCTCACCCTACAGCTTCATTACTCATGCTCCGGGCATAAATTATCTACCTCTAGTAGGTTTGAGAGGGATGATCACCTACCACCCACTGGTCGTGATGTGTCAGTTTGACCAATTTTAGGATTTCCACCTATATGAGGGGGCAATGATTCAGCATTTTGCTTCTCGCCATTTATCATCAGCAGACAGATCCAGGTTGTATGCCTGTTGGGATCAGCAAGAGCTAGCTGAGTTTTCTGTCAGTCATCCGGGTTATTCTGTAGAGTATTCAGCATGGATGGAGACAGAGATCGCATCAGCAAGTGTAGTATCCACAAAGGTGGTATTGATTCTGACGATGAGGAGCCTATAGAGGAGGCTGACATTCCCATCGATGGGGACTTGACTGCTGGGCTGCCAGCATTTGTGATTGATTCTCCCACCCCGAGTGCCACTGTTACTCAGTATTCAACACATCATTTGGAGCAGAGCTTACATCTAATGACCTATGATAGAGATCAGGCTAGGGCCGCGATGTTGATAGCTCTTGATGGGAGAGACGCCGCTCTATTAGAGGGGGATGAGGCTAGATCAGCCAGGGATGCATTGATTGCGGAGTGGGATGCCGCCCTATCTGCTAGGGATGTGGCCATTGCAGACAGTACCTCAGTGATATCCCATATGACTGGCATTTTTGCTGATATGAGTGCATACATTGATGAGCATCAGGCCATCATGCAGTTAGCCTCAGATCTGGTAGCTCATGTAGATGCCATTGGGCAGGAGCTTGCAGCTTTACCTCCGTCTTTAGAGAGGGATGCTATGTTAGATCTGATAGTCTGCATACACATAGATCCATAGATAGCTTTGTATTTTCCTACACAAACTAGCTTAGCCATTTTGTCATGTACAACAGATGTATATATCAAACAGTAGTATATATGGCAGAGAAATATATTTTTATTTACTTTCCTTTTAGTTATGCCTTGATACTTGCTTGATATTTGCATGTTTCTTCAGGGCCTTGTGATCTTGATGCATTTGTACTTATCCTTGATATGTGGACATTGAACCATCGCAGGATATCTTAGAATAGATCATTGATCTGTATGAATCCCTACCATCTTTGGTGTCTTGGGACTGGTTTCTGTATGGAATGTGAAGAGGAATGTGGATTTTCCTCTCTGAGATTGACCGCACCACAGATGGTCGCCAGTACTTCTATTTGTGAGAAGCCTAGTTAATTCCATCTCTTATAGATTGGTATTGCTCTTTGAGGCACAACCGCAGCTTAGATGGTCACCGAATCTTCTATTTGTGAGAAGAGGTTGGGTAATTCCATCCCTTTGGTCTGAAGCCGATGAAATGTGGTGGATTGAAGGTTGATCCCATCTTCTGTGTGACAAAGATTTTTGTTACGGTAGGGGTTAGATCGAACCATAAATGGTACGCCACGTATCTCTATTGAAGAGGATATCAAGTCTGCGTAGTTCGAACCTGGTGTAAGAGGTTCAACGCTGAATGTGAAAAGGCAGAGAGGTGTAGAAATGTTTTTGTTGTTTTTGTTTTTGTAGAGGAAGGGCAGAAATTTTTTTTTGCTTTTTTTTTATTGCGACCGGGCCATATAGAATATGGTTGCCTACGTACTCCCGTGTGTTAGGGAGATCAGGTCGACGTAGTTCACCCCTCAGGACGAATTACAGTCAAAGAGAAGTGGGAATCCCATGTGCAGGCTATACTGCGGGGAGAAGAAAGTTTGATCCCATAATGGGGACAAACTGCAGATGTGGAAAAAGTTTGATCCCGTCTTCAGGACAAACTGCAAGAGTAGAAAAGTTTAATCATGTCCTCAAGATAAACTGCAGGTATGAAAAGTTTAATCCCGTCTTCAGGATAAACTGCAGGTATGAAAAGTTTAATCCCGTCTTCAGGATAAACTATAGGTATGAAAAGTTTGATATGAAGTGAAACCAGGCTGCTGGTTTGAATTGTAGGCTTCCCTGAGGGGCAAAAGAGTTTGTAAAAAGATAGGGTTCAAAACCGGAATGACTAGTGATTGGATAATCAATACTAGGATGTTTACTTGATGGTAACTTCAGACATAGTACCGTTTCACGGTGTCCGAATTGATAAGCCGTGGAAATTCATTGCCATCCATTTCCTGTAGTCTGAGAGCACCTCCTGTCAATACCTCCTTGACAACAAATGGGCCTTCCTAGTTAGGAGCGAATTTTCCCTTAGATTGATCTTAGTTGTCAATGATCTTCTTCAAAACCAAATCATGTTGTTTGAATTGCCGTAGCCAAACTTTTTTGTTGTAAGATCGTGCGATCCTTTGTTGATACATGTATTGTACCCATTGGTCTTCGTCCAACTGAGCATCCATCAATACTCTAAGGGATTCCATTTCCACTTCTATGGGGAGCACTACTTCCATCCCATAGGCTAATGAGTAGGGGGTTGCCCCAGTGGAAGTATGCATAGAAGTTCTGTAGGCTAATAAAGTCAGAGGTAAGAGGTCAGGCCACCCTTTGTGATTGGCGGACATTTTCTGCATGATCTTCTTGATATTTTTATTAGCCGCTTCAACAGCACCATTCATCTTTGGACGGTAGATGATGGAGTTAAGGTGTTTGATGTGGAATTTACTGCATAACTCCTCCATCATCTTGTTATTGAGGTTCTTAGCATTATCTGACACAATGACCTCTGGTTGTCCATATCGACAGATGACATTATTTCTGATAAAAGCAATGATGACTTCTTTGGTAACCTCCGGGAAGGAGGTCGCTTTACCCACTTGGTGAAGTAGTCGATCATGGTGAATATGAATCGATGTCCATTACTGGCTTTGGGCTCGATGGGCCCGATCACATCCATCCCCCACATTGAGAAGGGCCAGGGCGAACTCATAGTGTGGAGTTCCCTTGGAGGGGCGTGGATGGCATTCCCATGAATTTGGCATTGATAGCATCTCTTGACGTGATCATCACAGTCAGCTTTGAGCGTAAGCCAATAATGTCCTGTTCTGAGAATTTTCTTGACAAGTAAAGGGCTGCTCATGTGTGGGCCACATACTCCACCATGGATCTCATCCATGAGCCTCTGAGCTTGGTCTTTGTCCAGACATCTGAGGAGACCTAATCCTGCATCTCTCTTATAGAGTGCATCTCCGCTCAGGTAGAATTTCATAGCAAGTCGATGGATCCGCCTCTTCTCAGTTAGGCTCGCCTCAGCGGGTGTAGATCCATCTCACAGATACTCATTGATATGCTGATACCAAGGGTTGTGGATGGGAGGTAGCTCACCGATACTTCTCCAATATAGTTCCCATAAACTGGGGTCTTTTGCATAGCAAATGTGATGTTGGCATGTTTTCCTTGTCAGGTATGTGAACTAAGGAGACCAACATTGCTAATGCATCCGCAAAATCATTCCTATTATGAGGAATGTGTAGAAAGAAGATTTCTTTGAACTCCAAAGCCATTTATAAAACTTGCCGATGGTAAGACAACAAATATAATTCTTTGGTTTGATAGATTCCCGTGGATTGTTTGATCACCAATTCGGAATCCCCAAAGACAGTTAACCACCTGATTCCCATTGAACGGGCAAGTTTTAGCCCCATGATACAAATTTCTTCATACTCACCGTGTTGTTGGTGCCGATAAACCGCAATTTAGCGATGACGGATATCTGCACTTCGCATCGCGGACATTAAAGCCTCCCGGCTCCGAGCCTTTTTTGCATTATGACTCCATCAAAATACATTTTCTATGTGTGGCATGTATCGTACTGATGGTGTTGCTGAACTATCATTACCCCTTCTTCGGCGAAATATGTTTCTAAGGGTTTATAATCCCCTGCAGGTGTGGCGGCTAGTTGATCCGCAATTCCTTGACCTTTGACAGACTTTTACGTCATGTAGACGATGTCCAATTGTTGTAGGATCAACTATCATCTGGATAGTCGACAATTCAGTATTGGCTTACTGAACACATACTTGAGAGGATCCACGTGGGATATAAGATGGGTTGTGTGACCATGGAGATAATGTTGTAATCTCAAGGAAGCCCATGCCAAAGTGCAACAAGTCTTCTCAATCAGAGTGTACTTGTGTTCACTGGTGCTGAATCTTTTATTGAGGTAAAAGATAGCTCGTTCTTGGCCTCTATCGTCTTTTTGCCCCAGCATGCAGCCCATGGCATTGTCATTAACGGACAGCTACATAAATAGGGGAACATCATCCCTGGGAGGTACCAAAATAGGAGCATTAACCAACTGCTCTTTAATAGCAAAGAAGGCTTTCTGGCACTCATCATTCCATTTCATGGAGGAGTTCTTCCTTAACAGCTTGAAGATGGGCTCACAGGTTGCTGTGAGTTGAGAGATAAATCTATTAATGAAGTTGATTCTTCCCAAAAATCCCCGTATTTCCTTCTCTGTCTGAGGAATGGGCATTTCCTTGATGGCCTGGATTTTGGTAGGATCCAGTTCAATCCCTTTGTGGCTGACTAGGAAACCTAGCAACTTCCTTGATTTGACACCAAAGGCGCACTTGGCTAGATTCAACTTCAAGTTATACTTATGCAACCTGTTGAATAGCTTTCTGAGATGGTCTAAGTGGTCTTCCTCCTTTCGGGATTTGACATTGATGTCATCCAAGTAGATCTCTATCTCTTTATGCATTAAATCATAGAAAAGAGCCATCATAGCTCGTTGGTAGGTTGCCTCGGCATTGATGAGGCTGAATAACAACCGTCTATAATAAAAGGTTCCCCAAGGCATGATGAAAGCAATTTTGTCACGGTCTTCCTCAGCGACCATAATCTGATGATACCCCGCAAAGCAATCCGCAAAGGAGTACATGCCGTATTGCGCAGTATTGTCACTGAGAATGTGGATAAAGGGCACGGGAAAGCTATCTTTATGGCAAGCTTTGTTCAAATCCTGGTAATCCACACAAACTCGCACCTTTCTTCCAGGTTTAGGCATGGGAACAATGTTGGATATCCACTCCGGATATGTAGACACCATGATAATGCCAGCTTGAAATTGTTTCACAATTTCTTCTTTTACTTTTAAACTCCACTCAGGTTTCAATCGCCTGAGCTTCTGCCTAACTGGCTTGAATCCTTCTTTAATGGGAAGGAGATGAAGAATAATGTCAGTGGACAAACCCACCATGTCTTCATGAGACCATGCAAACACATCCTGGAATTGGGTAAATAGTGCAACTATGTCATTCCGTTGGTTTGGAGTGAGGTCTGAACCAATCTAGATTAGCTTAGGGTTTTCTAAGGTTCCAAGATTGAAAGAAGTGGTTTGGTCAAGGTTAGGTTTAGGCTTATCTGTGACCCATTCCTTAATCTCCTGAGGTATCTCAATGTCCTCTTGTATGTCCATCAAGTCTGAGTCCAACTTTGCATCAAAGTTACAGCCCTTATGGAGAGAAGGTATATCACCAGCAAGTACAGGCACATCTATATTCAGAGTCCTGAAATCAAAAGATGCTTTCACTTAATATATGAAACTATTTAATCATATAAACTGTTAGCATGTACTGATAAAATAACTATTAATACTGTATAGAAAAGTAAGCAATTAAAGTTATCTACAAGGCAGAGGGATTTTCTGCCCGTTTTACCCTCGTTGACCAATGCATGGAGTGCTGCTAAAATTGTCAAGGGCAAAGTCCTGATGGACTGCAGTGATAGAGGGGTCATCATTGCCCTCCTTCTCCCGAATGATAACCATGATATATGGGCAATCATCATATGGGGTATATCGGTTTGTATGTTCATCGTGAATAATGACGCGTATGCCGAAAATCATCAAAGCGATGTCATGTTTGCGTTTCCGCTCCTTTTCTTCCACTTCGGGATCAGGAATCAGCACCTCTTTTTCTTTGAATGGTACTAGTTTGTGAAACAGCATAGTCATAACATGTGCTGGCACCTTAAATGGAGACTGAATCAGCTCATGAGGTGCAGATGGAAAACATCGCCATGTGGCGAAAGTTTGAGGAACCGGCATGTGTTTATGCGGATTCCTATGACTGGAACTGGAAGAATAGCCTAGTCCGACTGTCCCAGTTTGACTGGACACTTGAATAGGGTGCTTAATACCCTACTGATTTTTTCCAAGCCCTTGTCCAGGCTGATGACCCAATGACATTATTTCTTGAGTGGCCGACACAACCTCAGCTGAAATCTTGGGTACGGGAAGTGATACTCCAATAGGTCGATATTGAATGTTACTCACTTCCAATGTATGAAAACTGTCCGGCTCAACTTCAGAGTTGAAACTGATGATTGGCAGATCTCCTTGTCCAAGATACTCCGGCTCAGCATTGACAGTGACTAAACTGTTGTTGACAATGTATTTGAGTTGCTGATGTAGTGTGGAGGGAACAGCTCCAGCCATGTGTATCCATGGTCTCTCCAATAGCAGGTTGTATCCTGAATCTATTTTGAGAACGTGGAAGGATACATTGAATGTATTTGGATCAATCTCAATTGGCAGCTCAATCTTTCTGATGGAATTTTGTCGGATCCATCAAAAGCTTTGATCACCGTATGGCTGCTTTGGATTTGTTTGAGATTGACATTCATCTTCACCAAGGTGGCATAAGGACAGATATTCTGAGATGAACCTCCATCTATCAACACTCCAGCTAACATATACCTGAAGGATAACATTGCGATGTGCAGTGGCTTACAATGACCGGTCCCTTCGGGAGGTATATCGTCATTAGTGAAGGATATCACATTGTTGTTAAAAATGTGATCAACCATATGTTGAAATTTTTCCACATCCACTAATTTCGGTAAATAGGCTTCTTCCAAAACCTTGAGTAAAATCTTCCAGTGATCTTCGGAAGAGAAAACCAAGTCCAGGATTGATATCTGATGTGGAGCTTCTCTTAAGCTTAGAACCACCTTGGCTTCATTATGGCCCATAGTGCGGAGGAATTTTTCAATCTTCTCCATGGGAATCTTCCTCTTTGCTTTGAGGGTAGGCTTGATAACCCTTTGAGGAAGATACAGTGGATTATCCTTTGACACTGTAGCAGTAGAATGAGTCGTAGATCCTTCAGCTTCTCCATAATTCCATGGAACTTTGTGTAAGCTAACAACAGGATATTGTGGTCTGAAAGGTAAAGAAATTGGATCGGGTGCGGCCACTTTCAAAGGATTGTCAGCTCCTTTGAGTTGAATTGCTTGAATGGGAAATGCTTTGACAGTCTTATCATCCTCGTCGGATATAACTGCTACTGATCCCTTCCACTTAGTAAGACATGCACTCCTACATTCAAGTTGCACAGTGTCATCATCTGCCATTTGCAGGACACCGCTATTAATAAGATTTTGAATGAGGTGGCGGAGTGCCCAGCATTCATCTGTGCTGTGACCGCGAGAATAGGAATGATATTGACACACTCCATCGGAGTTAAACCGTCCTGCACGGGGATTGATTGGAGGTAGAAGGGATGTAATTCTTCCTTCATTGATCAGCATTTGAAATATTTCCTCCATAGGTTGACCCAGATAGGTGAACTCCTTCTGATTAGCAAAATCCCGATGGGCTTTAGAATTTGCTCTCTTTGTAACCTTATCCTCCATAGCTTCGCTTTCTGAAGGTAAGGGTGGAGCATTCATAACAAACGGAAGGAGATAGGCATGTTCCTGCCTGATTAATTGGCGTGTGACTTGATGCTGATGGGTCACTAGTTCTGCCAATTGCTTAATTTTTTTGCAAAGAGCTTTCATCTTTCGTTCTATAGTAAACTGAAACTTTGCATAATCACATCTATCATCATCGTCTTTGATGGTCTGAGATGGCTTGCCATTAAAACTAGAATTTTGCCCAGTGCTCCAATTGATCATGTTGACCTCTTCTTCTTTGTGTTGAGGAAGAAGGTTGTCTTGCACATGAGGTTGATCTGGTTTAGTGACCACAATCTCACCACTGTCTATTAAATCTTGGATCTTGTGTTTCAAGGCCCAACAATCTTGAGTATCATGTCCAGGTGCTCCGTCATGATAAGCACACTTCCGAGTAGCATTAAAACCCCTCCCATTAGGGTTGGCTGGTGGAAGAAGACGTGTGATTTTCTTCTGAGTAGTCAGAAGAGTAAGAATATTCTCGAGCGAGTCCCCTAAGGGTGTGAACATTCGAGGTCGCTTTGCTTCTCCACTTTTAGGTAATGGAGGGTTTGAAGACTGTGCTTGGAAAGGGGAGTAGTTTCTCCTCTGTATAGTCATGTTTTGACTGCCTTTCTGTCCTTGTAGTATCAAGGAAACATCCTCCTCTTTCTTTTTATGGACCCTCTGGGGGTTGTTTCCATAAGATCCAGATTGGATGTGCTCAGCAACAGCTTTAAGAGCAGCTAGGTCTTGAATCTTACCAGACTTCAATTCCATCTCAGCCATCTCTCCGTGTTTGATCATTTCAGAAAATGGTTTGCCAATACCAGCAAGAACTCTCTCATAGAAAGGAACTTCCTGTACATCTATGAAAGTCATGACCATTTCTGATTCTATCATGGAAGGAATAACTTGAGCAGCAAGGAGCCTCCACCTTTGAGCATACTCTCTAAATAACTCATTAGACTTTTCTTGACCTTGGTAATTTGGTACTGGTCAGGAGCCATCTGAGATTGAAAACTGTATTGAGTGAGGAAGGCGTGATCTAGCTCTTCCCAGCTATGGATCTTGGAGTTGTCTAATCTGGTATACCATGAACGGGCTTCTCCAGTCAGACTCTTCTGGAACAGCTGCATTCAGAGCTTTTCATTTTCCGCATAAGATCCAAGTTCTCCAATGAAAACTTTTAAATGTGTATAAGGATCCCCTAATTCGTCATACTTTTCAAAATTAGGGGTTTTGAATTTCTTTAGATAATGAACACCAGGGAATATGCAAAGGTCAGTATATGAGACACTTCCATGTGTTCCAATCCCTTTGAGAACACGGATAGTTTCCTACATTTGGAGGACCTTTTTCCTGATGTCACCGGTGTCTGGATCTCCTTTGAGATGGGTGTTTTCAGGGTCTTTATTGGTCGTATCCAACTGAGGTTCTGGAATTGTTTTTTCCAAACCTTGGGCTCCCCTCTTGTGTAGAGGATTCAGTATGTGTAGGTATCTTTATACCTCGAGTAGATCGATGCAATTCTTTTCAAAGTAATGTACCAAGTCTGTGATTTGTTTACTCAATCCGCCAAATTCTTCTCGAAATGTGATTAGGCCGAGTCGTCAAGAAGACATGATTGGTTGTAGGCTCATGGCCTTTTTGGATTTTGAGCGGAGTAACAGGCCCAATTGCTTCCCTACAAAAGACTTATGTAGTTTAGTCTTAGGTATAATGTAAATGTTATCATGATGTGTCCGTTTTAGGAATATGGTCCTGCAAAAATGGTTGTTAATTGATAACATGTCATGTATGCATATATATTCTTCATATTTTCCATTACATATAAATGATCATGGAATGAAATTACAAGTAAATGCTTTTACAAGTAATTGAAAATGGAAAGCATGAAGAGACTTTCCTCCGCATTTTGGTTTATCAGAGGTTGACCTATCTTAGGTTACTCTCGTGGCTTTTTGGCATGAAGGTTCCCAGATCATCGCAATCTACTTGACAGAAAGTTAATCCGGTCTTTCAACTGGACCGAATCTGGGTGGTGCCTTTCCTGAGCCTCATTGGAATTAGTCTTCCTACGAGTCCCGTAATCAAACATCGACAGGATAGCCTCCTAGTGGAGGAACCACACAACATACATTCACATACAATGTGTCTCACCGTTTATGCAACATGATGACATGTGCGAAGCACTAATATCACAGATAGATATTTAGCAGTGCAGTAAGTAAGATGCATTAGTACACATTCATCATAAATGTAAATGCAACATTCACACACAAGCATATAACAGTTTTGAAAAGCTTGTAATAGCAGCTTAAGCCCTTTTACTGGAGTCCCTAGCAGAGTCGCCACCTGTCGACGTCGGGATTTTTAGTATCCCTTTTTTGTTACTTGTTCTTTGGTGTTCTCATGTTAATGTGAGATTTGTTTGAAAAAACAAGTGAAAAAGGTCCGACATGTGTAATGTCGACGATTTGACTTTAAGAGTCCCCAGTTGGTGTTTTTAACTGGTTGCACCAATGTAACCGAAAAAGTTTGCACATTAACCTAGTGATGTGACACTACTAAACGGGTCTGTGAAACCGAGATTCATTAGGGTTCGGGGGCTTGATTATGCGGAGGGAATGTGTTAGGCACCCCTCGACATCCATGTTGCCACGGTGACTGCCACTTCTCAAAGAAACTGTTATATGAATGTGTGTGTGTGTGTGTGGATCAATGTACAATTATTTGAAAGTAGTGTGAGGCCTCATTCGCACCTATATACACAAGGTTTGAATTTATAGAAAAATTTAGTTTTAACTAAGATATAGCAATGAAGTTTAGTAAAAGAGGTTTTTTCAAACCCTGTGCTCAATAGGAATTGAGACCTTTTCATACTTCCATTTTATTGTTAAATATTCGGCTTGTTTGCTTTTATTTTCGAGATGCGAGGCATCTTCGAGAAAATAATATACAAGCAATAGTTTAACTCTTTATGGGCATGACAACCATCCAAGAAAATTCATGACATCAGAATAATGTACAAGTCGCCATACACAAAAAAAAGTCCATCGGGAACCAAGTCTAGATTCAAGAGATCAATCAGATCACATGATTCCTAAGCTCACATGATAACGCAATTTGTATGAAAAGCGATAAGCGATTATATATATATATATATATATATATAAAAGCGATAAATATATATATATATGCATGATCAATGACCTACGAAGCAACTCCATGGGGATCAAAAATGTAAATAAAACAGTAAATGCTATCAACCGCCACGAAGTAAACTCCAGGCGGGACTTGAATGTAAATAAAGCTGTAAAAGCTATCAACTGCCACGAAGTAAGCTCCAGGCAGGACGAAATGTAAAGAAAGCTGTAAAAGGCCACGAAGTAAACTCCAGGCCTGACAAAAATGTAAATATATATATATATATACATATATATATATAAAAGCAGTAAATACACCGGATATAAAATCCAGGCTCATCAGATATGTCTGACAACAATTATATATATAAGTATATATATAAAAGCAATTAAATGCACCGGATATAAAATCCAGGCTCATCAGACAGAGTCTAACAACAGTTTATATATATAAGTATATATATATATAAGCAAATAAATGCTCCAGACATAAGTCTAGGCTCAATCGAGGCATAACTCGATAATATTAGTCTATATAGTATATATATACAGACAGAAATGAAAACCACGGACCGAAGTCCGGGCATACGCACACAACACGACTCTCAATGTGTAGAATAGTGTGTGCAAATATGAAGAGAAAGGCTTTATAGAGTGTAAGAAGGCTCATAGTGGGCTGCCAATGCAGAGTTCTGTGACTCTATATGGACAAACACTCAGCTCCCGAAGGTAAATTTATAACTGTATGTGGGCTAACAGGTGTTTAAAAAGAGCAAGCACTCAATATAGGGTGTGTACAAAGCAAATTGGATAGGGCTTCCTCGCCTTTTCTTTTTTTAAAATGGCTAGCCCAAGCTCTATATTTATAGAGCTACTAGCCATGAGTGTCTATGGCGACCACAGATGCACTACGCCATTTGTCCAAAATTCTTTCGGGGTTCATGGGTCCCGTCGTCTTGAAGTACATGCACTCGTGCACTGTAATGTCCGCTCGATCTTGCAAAACTTCAATCCGAGCATCCGAACGAGGTATATACAACCTTCTTCGGACTGCTTGTGTTGAGAGTTACGCAATGACATGGAATAGAGGTTGTACGAAGTCAGGAAGAGGGGACCATGCCCATGGTCTTCAAGCTTCAAATTCTATATGGTGTGCTGTCACGCGTAATAGTCACTCAGGATTAGAACTCCTGATTCTTGAAGGACATTGTTGTATGTATGTATGTATGAAGCATTGAGACGACGCGCAGGTGTTGAGGTAGCAAGATGACGTATGACTCCTCATCGGGGTTATCGCTAATTTGAGTTGAAAGCAGGCGTTGGTCAGGGCTACATCTGAGATTGGACTGCTGCAAGTGTTGAATGCCGTAATGTCATCCTGTGGATGCCTGTCTGCCCAGTGTTAGCTCCGGGTCTGAGGTATGAGTGCCTCGGCAGGAGGTCTGATTGAAGCTGATCGCATGTATTTGAAACAAGCATTTCCGGGGTTATCGCCGGAACTGCAACAGCATTCCTTGGGGTTATCGCCAAGGACGAAACTCGGGGTTATCTCCGAGGTTGGAAATGATGTTCCCGGTGTGTGTTCCGGGGTTTGAGACTAATAATCCCAATGTATGGTCTGGGGTTGAGATTGAACTTCCAGTAGTATCCGGAATGGATGTGAACTGTCTTCCAGGGTTATCTCCGAAAGACGATTCTTCCCTCCTGCAATGTTAGTAACAGTTGTGCAGAAAATTTCGAGTGTCTACAGTCTTTGTACCCAGTTCAAGATCAATAAAGAATTTAACTTCACGTTCTGGGGGTAGACCAGGAAGTTCTTCAGGAAATACGTTAGGAAATTCACTAACAACAGGAATATTATTCACATCTGACGTGTTTTTGTTCAAGTCCATAATATGGGCTAAGAAAGCTTAACATCCATTTTTCAATAAACAAATAGCTTTATGGCTTGATATGACAGTGACTGATTTTAGTGGTTTAGTTGCTTGAATTCATATAACAGGTTGGTTAGGAATATGAAAACTAACAACCTTACGAAAATAATCAATTTTGGCATGATGAGTAGTTAACCAATCAATCCCTAAAATCACATCAAATGCAAGTATCTTTAAAGAGATAAGATCAATAGGTAACGCGATGATGCCAACTTGGATCAAGCAAGATTTAGACACAGTGGATGTAATAAAAGTTTCTCCTAACGGAGTCTCCACAGATAAATCAAAGTCTAATTTCTCCGGAGTCAAGTTTAAACGTTGAGCACAAGCAGGAGAGATAAAAGAATGGGTAGACCCGGTATCTAGTAAGGTATAAACTTTGCAAGAGTTCAAAATTATCTTACCCATGATCACCTCGTTCGGGTTTCTCGCATTTTGGCCAGTCACGACAAATGCCCTCCCTTGAACCACCGACTTTATTTTGTCCGTAGTCGCCTTTGGTGTCGCCGTCCCAGTTGGACTTGACTTTGCTATAAGACAAAATCGGGCTATTTGATCGTCTTTTCCATAATTGAAACACACCTTGGAAGGCTGTGAACAGTTTGGACTTATGTGTCCCTCTTCCGCATCTGTAGCATCTAACTGGCGGTCGTTCTCCTCCCCTAGAATTTGTTGTTGGTCTTTGGTCTTTGTTCTTTGATGTCTTCCCATCACTTTGTTGAATCTCCTCTTTTTGAAATTTTCACTTGACCCACCTCTCCTATTATCATTGCCACGATTACCACCCGAGTGGTTACTGCTTTTGTCCGTATTTTTCCCTCCTCGCTAGTTATCATCGCGCTCGATGATTGCATCCTCACCCATGACCACCGGTCGTGGTCCCTCGGTTGAACATACTCATTATCTTGCTCTAATAATTGAGCCTGTTTACAACATCCCGAATATAAAGAAAATTTATGAGAGATAAGATATTGTCGAATCTCGGGTTTTAGACCTCTCAGAAACATCCGCGTCATTCGTTCCTCATTCTCTACCAAATGAGGTGCAAACCTGGATAACTCCGCGAACTTCGCCTCGTACTGGGACACCATCATGTTGTTCTGTTCCAGTCTAATAAACTCTACCTCCTTCATATGATGAATACTTTCAGGAAAGTACTTGTCATTAAACAGTTTCTGAAATCTTTCCCAAGACATGTTGAGTGCGGCTGGCTAGGTATGCTTCACAGATTCCCACCAGTAATCTGCCTCCGCACGGAACATAAAGGTGGCGAATGGAACCTTCTGTTCTTTCGTGCAGCCCAAGACATCAAATATCTTGGTAATTTGCTTGACCCACATTTTTTCCTTAATCGGATCCGGCTTTCCCCAGAAATCTGGTGGTCCCAACTCTTTGAACTGCTTGGTTGTGACAAACCGCGCATTGCTATCATTTCCACCCGTATTTTGTACACAAGTCTCCCTCGTCTGATTTTGCATGAACTTCAAAAAGCTTCTAAACATCGCATCATTCATCGTTTGCTCAGTAGTGTTATTTACAGGAGGAATATTGCCTTCCTGTTGCACGTTCTGTTGGTTGAAGATTGAAGGTTATTCCACTATCTCATACACTCCATTGTTAACGTTCTCAGCTTCCATTCTTAAAAACTACCATAAAACAAGGGTTAATTAAACAAATTAACATATCACATAATATCCCTATATTATGACCGACAAACAAATAAGCTTAGGTAGTACACACTAGCGAAGGATTTACTCGTCTCTCCCCTCCTAGTTCTATTCCCTGATCTCCGCCAGAGACCATATCCCTAAGCTCTGATACCAAGTGTGACGCCCCCAAAATAGGTATACATCACCCATTCTGAGTCGCCAAATACATGGTACAGAAACAACTATAACATCATTATTACAATTGTCGTGCAAAATACGACAACACAAATATTGTGAGTTTAAATACAAATATTGTCTTCTAGACATTATCCACACTCAAATAAGTCCTCATTACAATTATTGATACACTATTTTACAAATAGTGAGGACTACTATAACAACTGCCATGGAATGTCACTCCACACCCCGACTACTCCCTGCTATATTCTCGCTTCCTGAGAAAAAAAATGGAACAAAAAGGAAAAGGGTGAGCTCAACTAGCCCAAAAAAGAATATTATAACTAAGATAATGAACAACAAATTATCGTTAGCCTTCAACAAATCAGATAAAATATAATGGACAACCAGTTTTAGATCAACGTTCGCAGCGAAAATAACAATTCGTTAGAAGAGTTAAGTAGAGAATGAAATCTACTATCATCTATGAATTTAAAAGTTCATCATTAATATTTTATCCCTATAACATCAATCAATATACATCTTGCATCAAATATTCATCTTTGCACTACGGGCCAAAGATATTCAGTTGTATCACCAGTTAGTCATGTTCATCTCAACACATGTTCATCTTTGCACTACGGGCTAAAGATATTCATCAGGTAATCATTCATCTTTGCACTACAGGCCAAAGATATTCATCAAGTATCACCATTAAAGACTGAGGATGATGAAAAATATTTTAGAGAACGAATTCAGTGAGACAAAAGGACAAATATTAGGGATTCATACCACAGTTTATCCAAGTTCAAAAACACTCCATAATAAACCATAGTGGAGTAAAATTCAAGAATGAAGATCAAAACATGGATTCAATTTCAAGATTAAATGTCACAACAGATAACTGGGAAGGGAAAAAATACTTTTTTCTTTTATGAACAATGCAAGTGAATGTAAATGTGAACGAAAGAATCGAAACGATGGCGTCGTGAAATGTGACCCGATCATGAAAAGATCCAAATTTGATAAAAAGTTCAGACCAATATTCCTATGAAATGATATTAGATGAAGCAAAATTTTTAATCATTTCAGGAATTATAGAAGCAATACTTACCATAGTAAGTTTAAATTTAGGAATACGAGATGAAATAATATCGCTTACGTAATATGGAGTATGAAAGAAAATAATATTTCTCATGAGTATTGCAATAAAATAATATCCTTTACCTTAGTAAAAACTGGATTTGACTGGAGAAAATCTTGCAGAAAAACTACGCTCAAAGTATTCTTATACTCAAGAAAATACTCACAATACTTTAGAATAAGAATTTCTGAATTTGAAATTGTGTGTTGAGGAAGGAGGGGTTACCCCCTATTTATAGCAACGGAAGGAGAAAAGAAACATATAAAATGCGCCTAACATTTCTTCTTTTTCTGCCTAACATCATGCCTAACATTTCATATATTCATATGGGTGGGGCCACCCTTTGAAAAAATAAGTTGCAGGAAAGAAAAAAATAAGTCAGCTTTGAAAAAAAAAAGGCATGAATCATCTTTGAAAAAAAAAGGACAAGGCTCCTGTAATACATTTGAAAATCAAGAATTTGCAGGCAACTTTCTCACCACCATTTCCACCAAACAAAACCATGTTACCAACAAGGTATTCAAATACATCCTGCTTACTTCCATTTCTAATTAACTACATGCTTATATATATATATATATATATATATATATATATATATATATATATATATATATATATATATATATACTTAAACAATTATAATATATTATAATAATATATTTGAATGAATTATTTTATCGGAAAAGATAAAATACTAACTTTCACATGCTAACAAAATTCCTCTGTTTAAATCCACAATGAATAAATATTTTCTTATCATATAAATTAATAATTAATTATTCATAAATAATATTACAGAATCACAATAATGACAACCAGGTCGTTCCCAGGAAAGAGGGGGCTTTCCGATAAGGATTTTTCCCTATTGGCGCGCAATTAGATGACCTAACCTCTCCTTGACAGAACTTTCTATACATTGCCAATAATGTTATCTAATAATATTATTCAAATACTATGAATTATTGATCTGATAATGGGAAATACTGTGCAGTGACAATTATTAAAACAATAATAATATAAAATAAAAATGCAGCAATTATTGAATCAATAAAATAAAATTTTGAACAGTAATTACTGTAACAATTATTGAGTAGTGCCTTCTTACGTAAGAATCAATAATTCAAAAATAATGTGCAATACCGTGTACTACTATGCAACCATGCGTATTACTGTATTTTAACCACCAGATAATCCAACAGTGTTAACGATAACAATTACGCCGTTATTTATAAAAACTCAAACTTGTCGTTTTCTTCATCCAACAGTTATTCTGTTATGGGACCCACAAATGACTGTGCCATCGTACAGATATTCCCGAGAAAAAGAATATTCCACGACCAAACGAATATTCCCCGACAACAATGATTATTTTATAACCACTTGCTTATTTTGTAAAATTTGCACATTTCACCCATAACCAGAGCATTATATCAAATTAATTCCTTATTATTTCAAGATAATAAATAGAGGAAATTCAATTTTATTCATAATAAGATGGGGTCTTACAAATATAGTGAGATGTAAGTCGAAAGCTAACACAATCAAATTGAACATTGTATATTGATAATAGGAAGGGTTATGAGATATAGAGTAAAGTTTACATTAAAACTATTATGCATTGCTATGTGACTAATAGTTGATGTGCATGATTATATAATTGTGTAGGGAACGTGAAGTGCAAATAGCTGTATGTTGTTAATCTGTTTTTGGTAAACAACGATGAAGGCAAGTCTTTTAGTTCTTATTTGCTATGTGAACTTGATGATGAACTATTTTAAATCCTTTTTCAAGGAGCATGATGTGTTTTATATATGTTGAAAGTATGAAACATAAAGTCAATTTATGACTACGTTGAGTGAGTAATGAATGCTGATTGAGTAAGGAACTCAATCTTTATACTTGTTATATAAACTGCAGCATGTATGTTATGTTGGGTCAATGTTTATGAGATATATGTTGAGCATGTTATTATGTGCTACGTGATGCATGAAAATTGTTAGATTTGCTGGGTTGTCGAGCTCAACCTTGTAAATAACCACTTTTATAGGTTAAGGATTCAAGGTAATGCTAAGTGCTACTTAAAAGACATGAATCAGATGTAATGCATGTGGATTTATATACTTTGGGCTGAGTTATTATTATTTGAACCATGTTTAAGGTTCCAAATAATGTATGATGTTTAATAGATGTTGAGTTATAAAGTTTAAGTTTTGTTTGTTGTATGAAAGGGTACTGAACCTGGATGTAATTTTTATTTATTAACTTTGATAAAGTGAGTAATAAACTAAGTATGGTTCAAAGGTAGGTAAAGATAAAGGTTTTGAGAAATATACTTGATAAGTCACAATAATTATGTAATAATAAATTGTAAAGTTTGAGTTATCTGATATGTAAAGGTTATCGGATTGAAATGTAAGATTTTATATAATAACTTTGATGAAGCGAATAATAAAATAACTTGATTCAGAGATGTGTAAATGATAAAGGTTTTGATTCAGGAAATTAAAGTAAGAAGATAGAAAAGTTTAAATTATTCTGTATTTTATTAAGTTTAACATCGAATAATGATGTAAAATCAGAAGTTAGACGTATTATTAACTACTGAAGTCGATAGTTGAATTGTATGAATTTTGGGGTCGTTATATAATCCAAGAACAAATCATGGACTATCCATATGCTCAGGGCTCAGTTACATAGCATATAACTATGAGTCACAAACTTTTCATAAGTATGAGTTTCAAGAACTCGCACATATCTTAACATTCTCTACCGATCACACATATATATGAGAAAAGATTTATCTTCTCATCATATACATATTGATAGCGCGACATACTATTCCACTGATTTTCACTGTAATAAGCTAAGCAGTTGTTACACCAAAGCACAAACCTCTGCTCATAACAAAGGTTCATACAACTCAGCAATCACATGAGTCCTTAATTGAAATCTTACAACTTCTAACTTTCTTTTTACTTAATACGAATTTTCTTTAATTCGTATATTATCCTTTACAACCTAGTCTAAGTTCTTCTTCCCATACTGCTTTATAGTACCATTCATTTATAACATTAGCTATAAATCATCTATCGTTTAACAGAACATCTGTTATTACGATTCAATATGATCACGTGGTGATCTTCTTCCTTAATCGTTTAACTCAACGATCTTCTTATCCTTTTCTCTACGATTATAGTCTTAGGTATTCATACCTAAGGTTTATAACCTATCAACTCTGATACCACTTTGTAACGCCCCAAAATATGGTCTATCTTCACACCCGAATTTCATACGTCACGGTCCCATCTCTTTCCAAACATACATCATTATATAGTTAAATATAACAACATACATTCTCAAATCCCATGTTCTAATATCTTATAACCTCGTTCATTACAAATAATGATAATTATATTATTCTTTACATTTTACAAGAGTGACTTTTATCCACCACCAAGGATACATAACAATTCATTAAATTATTCTACAGTTTAATTATATTATTCTACATTACAAGTCTTGACTTGATCTTCACGCTCATTCATATACTGAATGGCACTTCACCTGGACACCGGTCAACTTGATCTTTACGAGATCCTTAAGTTCTTCTACTCGTACGCTGAAAATGTTTTTAATTTAAAGCATGTGTGAGCATTCAATTTCTCAGAAAGTCATAGCAGTTGAATAAACAACCTCAAGAATCTAAACATTCTCTTAAAACTTCAATAACCGAACAAAGATTATGAAACAGCTTGAATTATATGAATAATTTCTGATTCCTATCATTTTAAAACATTAGTCACATTCACTTTGAAATACTTTCATTCTTCTACATTTTCCATACACATCCTGTCCGACTAGAATCTTTAGCACAAACTTAACAATAACAGTTCATGTATAAACAGAACATTTTCATATTAAACAGTTCAACCACGGAACAGTTCATATCATAGAAACACTGAAGTGTTAACATTGTGGCACAAGGCCTCATACATTCTACCACCTTATACAAATATCACACATTTGCACATAGATAAAACTTCTCATGTTCAACATTTGAGAAAGTTTAAAAAACTAGCATTCATTTAAAATATGAATGAAGTTATGAAACTTGCCTTACACACAGCTACATCTTACAGTTTACACTAAACTTGTGAGATCCCGAATTTTATGAAATAAAAGTATTCAATTTTTTTATTTTGGTAAATAGTTAAATTGATAAAAGTTTAAAGTTAAGGGTCATATTTGAAAATTTTTCAAAGTAAGAAAGTTGTAATAAAATAACCGGTAGTAAAAGAACAGTAATACGCGTGGTTGCATAGTAGCACACGGTATTAATTATTGATGCTTATGTGAGAAGTCACTCAGTTATACTCAATTATTACTACAATAATTGCTGCATCATATCTCTCATATTATTGATTCAATTATTGTCACAATATCATCTGCATAATATGTTATATATTATTAAATCAATAATTGAGTCGACAAAGTTATTCATATTATTATTTGCAATATTTACAATGTCTAGAAGTTCTATCAATGAGAGGTTTGGTCACCTAATTGCGCGCTAATAAGGAGAAATCCTTATCGGAAAGCCCCCTCTTTCCTGGGAATGACCCGGTTATTAAATATTGTGAGTTATAATATTAATGATGAATAAGTTCGTGTTGATTAAAGATGAAATTGATAGTTCTATTGTGTTGGAATTATTAGTGTTACTGAAAATCGACATTTATTTCGATAATAATTGATGTCTGAAGGTTATATTGACCAATCGGGTAATTAACCGGATAAATGAGCAATTAATTGCTATTAATTCACATGCTTATAACTATGTGTTCACATATGTGTACTATTGATTCACATGATTTACTATTAGGGGAGTTGGTGCAAGATTGATAATACTTGCATGACTAAATTAAAAATGGAGGTATAGTTGAAGGTACTATACTGTAATTAGTTTTTTTCACATGTTTAGAACTATTGAGTCACATGATTTACTATTAGGGGAGGTGGTGCAAGTTTGATAATACTTGTAGGACTAAATTACAAATAAAGAAAAAGAGGAAGGTATTATACTGTAATATTTCGAGCCCCAAAACGTGCAACTATCGAAACTATATTTTCCTATAAATAGAAGTTCATTCTTTCATTATTTTTCACCAATTCACTAAAGCTATAGAGCAATTATTATAGAGAAATTATAGGGAGAGAATCTATAGAGAGAAAGAAGAAGCGAAGTCTGCTACTTCACTATTCCAGAATCTAGTCTTCTTCTGAGGTAAGGGATATTGTTATTATAGTAAGGGGTATTATTTCTTTCATTTTCATGAAGAGAGCTATTATTATTCCATTCCTTATTATTATGTTAGAATAACCTATCTATGTGAAGTACCGCATACATGGTGAAATTCTTCTGTTATTCCATTCTTTATTATTCTGTTGGGAATAACCTGTATGTGCGGTCTACCGCATGCATGGTGAATTCTTTTGTTATTCCATTCTTTATTATTCTGTTGGAATAACCAGTCTATGTGGACTACCGCATGCATGGTGAATGATCCTTCATATTCATTCTTTATTAAATTGTGGAAATGATCTGCCTACGTGGATTACCGCATGGCGGGTGAAAATCCATTTGTAGTTTCGTAATTTTCTGACCCTCAAAAATTCTGGAAAAATTTTAAATGATAATTTGATGAGTTTTCTATATTGTGTCCAAAGATGGCGATTTTTGGATGTATAGATTAAGAGTTATGGATTTTATGGGAAAAGACTATTTTAAAAATAAACCCTTATAACTCCTTGTGGTTAACTCCAAAATTGGTAAAATTTTTATTGGGAGTACATGTATATAACAGAAGTATGCCCTGTAAATTTCAAAATTTTTGGACAAAAGTTCAATTTATGATAAATGTCTAAATATTTGGCAATTTTGACTATATGAAAAATAGTAAATGAATTTTAAAAATTCCGAGAAAAATATATGTTCAATATAAGACTATATTCTGCTAAATCCCAGAAAAGAAATATTTTTGGGACTGATTTGGTATTTTTCATGAAAATGAACTAGTTATGAGTAAATAAATTAAATATGTTATGTGAAGTAAAAAAAAATTAGAAAATAGGATTTTATGGCTTGGGAATCCTATATAAGATATATGCAGATTTTTGATGAGGGATTTGATCATTGGTGATGAAATCTTATGAGTATGGCATTTTTGAATGATTAAATGCATTATTTGGTAAAGTGTAAACAATTAAAATAAATTGTTTATAAGTTTAAAAAGTGATTAAAATATTTTTATAATATTAATAATATTAGATTATGAGTTTATTAAGTGATTGATAATATTTGGATAAATTTAAAGTCTTTAATATTTATCCTTATTTTCGTTTGATTAATGCTTATATCATTGTCATCATCCTCATGCTTATATTGTGATGAAAGTCATTTTAAGCTTACGTGCAAAGATGGACTATTGATTATTGATTTTATAATTGTATATCTTTGGCTTACGTGCAAAGATGGACTGTTGATTATTGGTTTTATAGTTGTATATCTTTGGCTTACGTGCAAAGATGGACTGTTGATTATTGATTTTACAATTGTATATCTTTGGCTTACGTGCATTGATGGACAGTTGTTGGTATGATTATAACCAAGGATTATTCGGTATAATCATGACCATTGTTCAAAACACGAATATCCTTGGCCCGTAGTACATAGATAATTCGTGGTCGTAATACTAGTGAATATCATTGGCTGTAGTGCAGGGATGATTCAATGATGTGGATTATTTATTAAGTTGAGTCTCAGCGATAACATATTGATAATACACTTTTAATTCGTAGAAGATAGTAGATATCATGCTCTACTTGACTCTTCTATAATACAGTTGTATGTCTTTGGTCTGTAGTGCAAAGATGAATTGTTAATAAATATCTTTGGTCGTAGTGCAAAGATGAATTTATTAGTATGATTATGAGCAGGAATTGTGATTTGGTATAACCATGATATTTGATGTTTCAGGTGAAGATAGGTGATGAAAATTATCTTCGTCCTAGGTGCAAAGAGGAATTTAGAATCACAATTATGATTATGAGTTATTCATATGATTGTGGACAGGAATTGTTGATTGATGTTACAGTGATAAAATATTATTGGTAGACTTTTAACATGAAGAAGATAATAGATCTAATGGTCTATTTGACTCTTCTAATGGATTGCTCGTTCCGCTGCAACTATGGTTGAAAAGTTTTATCATCTACCATATGTTCTAAATCTCTGATTTATTACTGATGAAGTCTATTGATGATGTAAATTATCTTTAGACATGATATTCGTTACTGGGCTAGTTGTGCTCACCCTTTTTGCTTCACAATCCCTTTCAGGTAATAAGAGTGTAGCTGGGTCGAGCGGTGGTAACAGGAGAATAGAACGGTGGTCTATAGCTGTTGAGGTTCTCCTTAAATAGTATGGAAATAATTTTATTGAGAACTTTAGATAATTGTGTCGTATTGTATACGTCATTTGATATTTAATTTTGGTGAACCGAATAGGGTGAGGTGAACCCAACTTTGGAAGGGTGTTTTGCCACTATCATACAAGATGTCTAATAACATACAACCTCGTGTTATCATAAGACAGGGTTGTGCACATCCACTTGCTAAGTATATCTAAAAGCACTACCTATATAATCTTGGAGTTTATTTGAAATATAATTCTCACTTGGAGACAACGGAGATAATTATATTTTAAGAGAAGACTCACCATTGGAAAGAAGATGATAGCAATCTTCTTGTTTTTCTTTGGGGACTATTGGGTCAACCAAGGATAATTCTGCGGACATATGATATCTATCATAACCTAGACGCATGGCCTCCCATGTACAAAGGTTTCTGTAAGATCCCAACTTTTATGAATAAAGATGAATTTTCTATAATTATCATTTTTGAATATTATGGAATGAATTTGATATAATGTTATAGTTGTGGGTAATAGTTATAAATTTTGCAAAGTACGTAAGTTGTTATATAATATTCGATTGGTCGGGGAATATTTGTTTTAACAGGGAATATTCGTACGATTGGCATAATCATTGGTGGACCCCACAATGGAATTATTGTCGGATTGAGAAAACGACAAAAATATTTTATAAAAATAACGGCGAAAGTTTTATCGTTAACTGTTAAAACACCCGGTGTTAAAAGTACAAGAATACGCGTGGTTGCATAGTAGCACACGGTAATGATTATTGATGCTTATGTGAGAAGTCACTCAGTTTTGTTCAATTATTGCTTCAGTAATTGTTGCATAGTATCTCACGTTAATTGATTCAATTATTGTCGATATTTTATATATTATTAAATCAATAATTGAGACGACGAAGTTATTAATATTATTATTTGCAATATTAACGATGTCTAGAAGTTACGCAAGGAGAGGTTTGGTCACCTAATTAATTGCGCCAATAGGAGAAATCCTTATTAGAAAGCCCCTCTTTCCGAGAACAACACAATCGATTAATAGTATGAATTATAATAATGATGATGAAGTTTTGTTTTATTAGTATTATTAATATAATAAAATAGAAAAGCTTTTTAAATAAAACAGAATATTTTTATAAAGTTATTCGTTTTATTAGATTATAAATAGAATATATTATATTTTATTTAAAAGATTTTGTTTTATTAGAATATTTTATAGTAAACCAATCTGGACCGTCCATTTAAAAGTAAATCAATCTAGACCGTTCATGAATTAATTATTATTCAGTCCATTCTCCTATAAATAGAAGCTCATTCCTTCATTATATCTTACGAATTCACTAAAACTCTAGAGAGAGAAACTATAGAGAGAAAGAAGAAAAGTATTCTACTACTTCACTACTCCTATATCCAGTTTGTTCTAAGGTAAGAGGTATTATTCTTTTGTATTCATGAAGAGAACTTCAGTTATTCCATTCTTTATTATTCGTTAGAATAACTCAGATATCGCCAAGCTACCCTATACTTGGTGAAATTCTTCTATTATTCCATTCTTTATCATTATATTGAATAACTTTGTCTATCATGAGTTACCGCATACATGGTGAAATTCTTCATTATTCCATTATTTATTATTCTCATTGGAACATCCCGCATGTATGCGTTTTCATGACACCGTTCCGTTATTTATTTTTTTTTTGGAACATCACGTGCATGCGTTTTCGCATGACCTCGTTCCGTTATTTATTATTCATTGGAACATCCTCATGCATGCGTTTTCGCATAACCTCGTTCCGTTATTTATTATTCTGATGGAATAACCTGTCTGTGCGGTCTATCGCATGTTTGGTGATTTCTTTTCTTATTCCATTCTTTATTATACTCAGTTGGTTAAAGTTTTGACTTCTATACTCCATGAAATTAGTGGAATATCCTTGATATTTGCGCTTCATCCAGTATCTTTTCATGGAAATATTCTTCTGAGCATTCTTGAATTTTACTCTACAAAGCAGTATCATGTTGATAATTTGGACGTTATTGGTCCCTGGATAAATTAATTCTTGAACTTGTTTTATTGAATTCTTATATCATTATCATCATCCTCATGTTTATATTTTTTTTGAAAGTCATCTGTGGCCTGTAGTGCATAGATGGACTTGGTATGTTATGATCAGGGATTATTCGGTATAATCATGACCGTAATGTTACAAATGATGTGGTAAAAGTCCTCATTGGCATGTAGTGCATTGATGGACAGTTGTTGGCATGATCATGACCATTGATGAATACACGAATATCCTTGGCCCGTAGTGCATGGATAATTTATGGTTGTGATACTAATGAATATCCTTGGTAGTAGTGCGGGGATGATGTGAATTATTTATTAAAAATCGAGTCCCAAATGATAAAAGTGATGAAAAACCTTTTAAATCATAAAATAGTAGATTTTATTCTCTACTGACTCTTTTAATGGATTGCTTGTTCCACCGCAGCTTAAACTTGATGTTTGTTATATTGTATCGCTTTAACATCATGTTGAAGGCTAACGATAATTTATTCTATATTATCTTAGTCATAATATTTCTTCTTGGGCTAGTTGAGCTCACCTTTTACTTTCATTGTTCTCTTCAGAAATGAGAACGTGCGAGGACTAGTCGGGAACTGAGTGACAGTCCGTATAATAACATTAGTAGTCCTTACTATTCTGTTAAATAGTGTGATAATAAATGTAATGAGGACTCAATTAAGTGTGGATATTGTATAGATGACAATATTTGTATTAAAACTCGCAGCATATGTTTTGTCGTATTTTACACGACTGTTGTATAATTAAGTTGTATTTGAATTTTGTACCATGTATTTGGCGACTCAAGATGGGTGATATATACCTATTTTGGGGGCTTCACAGTTGGTATCAAAGCTTAGGGATATGATCCATGGCTAAGATGTGAGACAAGAACTAGGAGGGGAGAGACGGGGAATTCCTTCGCTAGTATGACCTACCTAAGTTTATTTGGTATTTAATTGGTCGGTCAGAGTATAGGGATAATATGTGATATGTTAATTAACCCTTGTTTTGTGGTAGTATTTGAAAATGACATCCGAGAATGTTGAGAACATCAATGGAGCACAGGAGACCGTTGAGTCTCCACAGATTAATAATCAGGATAATGTGCATCAGGAAGACGACAATCCTCAGGCAAACAACAACACGAACCAGATGATGAACGATGGAATGTTCAGAGGTTTTATGCAATTCATGCAACATCAGGCAAGAGCGACTCCTGTCCAAAATGCAGGTGGAAACACTGGCAACTCTCGGACGGTCACCGCTAAGCAGTTCAAGGAACTGGGACCACCGGAGTTTTTTGGAGAGCCAAAACCACTTAAGGCGAGACGTGGATAAAGCGATCAATAAGATATTTGATGTCTTGGGATGCTCCGAGGAGCAAAGGTTCCTTTGCCACCTTCATGTTATGCGGCGGAGGCGGATTCTCGGTGGGAATCATAAAAGCGTACTCAACTCCGCCGCTTCAAGATGTCGTGGGAGAAGTTCCAAGAACTGCTCAACGACAAGTACTTTCCCGAAAGTATTCATCACATGAAAGAGGTAGAATTCATCAAGCTGGAGCAAAACAACATGACCGTGTCGCAGTACGAAGCCAAGTTTGCCGAGTTGTCCCGGTTTGCGTCCCATTTGGTTGATAATGAGGAGAGAATGACGCGAATGTTTCTAAGAGGTTTAAAACCCGAGATACGTCAATATCTTATCTCCTATAAACTATGTTTGTATTCAGATGTTGTTAATAGGGCTCAGTTATTGGAGCGCGATAATGAGTCAACCCAACCAAAAGAGAGCAGCTAGCAAAATGATAATACTAGTGATAGCAGTCATCGAAGCGGTGACAATAAGCGTGGAGGGAATCAACATTTCAGAAATGGTAACCACTTCGGTGGTAATCATGGCCAAAATAATAAGAATGGACATTTCAAGAAGAGGAGATTCAACAATGATGGAAAGACGTCAGCACCAGCACCCGTTGTTAAGGAAGGAGAATGACGACCTATCATATGCTTCAAATGCGGAGGGGAGGGACACATCAGTCCAAACTACGCGATGTCATCCAAAGCATGTTATAATTATGGAAGAAAAGGTCACCTAGCCCGATTTTGTCGCTTCACCAAGACAAGTTCAAATAGGATGGAGGCACCAAAGGACATCCCGTAAAAAAGTCAAAGCCAAGTGGTGCAAGGAGAGCGTTTGTCGTGACCTTCCGGAAAAGCAAGGAACCCGAACGAGGTCATCACGGTAAGCTTATCATAAACTCTAGCGAAGTTTATACCTTATTTGATACCGGTTTCTACCCATTCTTTTATTTCTCCTACTTCCGCTCAACGTTTAAATTTGACTTGGAGAAATTAGACTTTGACTTATCTCGTTAAAACTCCATTGGGAGAAACCTTCATTACATCCACTTTGTTTATAAGTCTTGTTTGGTTCAAATCGGTACTTCACATTACCCGTCGATCTTATTTCATTGAAAATACTTGCATTTGACGTAATTCTAGGGATTGATTGGTTAACTACTCATCATGTAAAAATTGATTGTTTTCGTAAGGTTGTTAGCTTTCATATTCCTAACCAACCTATTATGCGAATTCAAGCAACCAAACCATTAAAATCAATCACCGCTATCCCAAGCCATAAAGCTATTCGCTTATTGAAAAAGCGGATGTCAAGCTTTCTTAGCTCATGTCACTTAATCTAAAAAAATACGCCGCTTTTGAATGATATTTCTATTGTTAATGAATTTCCCGACATATTCCCTCAAGAACTTCCCCTGCCTACCCTAGAGCGTGAAATTGAATTTTGTATCGACCTTAAACTCGTACAAAAACCCATTTCCAAAGGCCCATATCGAATGACTCCTATTGAACTTCGTGAGTTAAAGACCCAATGCAGGAATTGTTAGACATTGGTTTCATTCATCCTAAGACGCGTCTCCTTAGTCGCTTCCTCTGCTCTATTCGTGAAGAAGAAAGATGGGAGTATGCGACTTTGTATTTATTATCGGGAGTTGAACCATGTCACTATCAAAAATAGATATCCATTGCCTCGCATTGATGACCTATTTGACCAGTTGCAAGGCGCCAAATTTTTTTTAAGATTGATCTTCGTTCCGGATATCACCAATTGAAGATTAGAACCGATAACATTCCAAAGACGGCTTTCAGAACTCGGTACGAGCCTTATGAATTTCTAGTCATGTCTTTTGGATTGACTAATGCTCCTGCTGCCTTCATGGATATGATGAACCGAGTATTCAAGGAATATTTGGATCACTTTGTGGTTGTCTTTATTGATGACATCCTCATATATTCCAAAAGCCGTGAAGATCATGAGCAACACTTGAGGCTGATACTTCAAAAGCTTCGTGAATATAAGCTTTATGCCAAGTTGAAGAAATGTGAGTTCTGGCTTGAGGAAGTAGCATTCCTTGGGCACGTGGTATCAAGTCATGGAATATCTGTTGACCTGGCAAAGACCGTTATTCCAAGTCGAGCAACTTCTAAATCGATGGATAAAGTACGTAGCTTTCTCGGCTTAGCTGGTTATTATCGGAGATTCGTAGAAGGGTTTTCTTGAATCGCTACTCCCTTAACTCAGCTGACTCGAAAAGATACAAAATTCAGTTGGAACGAGGAATGTGAGAAGAGTTTTCAAGAACTCGAGAGAAGACTCATTTTAGCACCTATTCTGACAATACCATCTACCTCAGAGGGATTTGTCATATACAGTAATGCTTCAGGCAAAGGGTTAGGATGTGTTCTTATGCAACATGGGAAAGTCATAGCCTATGCCTCTCGACAACTCAAAGAATATGAGAGGAATTATCCTACTCATGATCTAGAGTTGGCAGCTGTTGTCTTCGCACTTAAAATTTGGAGGCATTACTTGTATGGGGAGAAAGTGGAGATCTTTACGGATCATAAAAGCCTCAAATATTTCTTCACTCAAAAGTAACTCAACATGCGACAGCGACGTTGGCTTGAACTGTTGAATGATTATGATCATACCATCCAATACCATCCTGGAAAAGCAAACGTGGTAGCTGACGCATTGAGTAGAAGATTATATGCGGGTACGAGTGCGGTATTGTCAACGCAGAGGCCCATTTTGTATGACTTGCAAAGGATGGAGATAGAGATAAAGACTCCAGGGACCCACGTGATGATGGCGAATATACGAGTAGAACCGACTTTAATCGATAAAGTTAAAGTTGCTCAAGCTACAGACCTGGAGCTGATGCATATGAGGAAAAAAGTACAAGAAGGTGCTATGCCGGAAGCACGAATCGATGAAGAAGGAATACTTCGAGTCAACTCTAGACTTTGTGTTCCTAACGATCCTGAGTAAAATTATAAAATCATGATGGAGGTGCACAACACACCGTTTGCAATCCATCCTGGGAGTACCAAAATGTATCATGATCTTCGACATACATTTTGGTGGGGCAATATGAAGAGAGAGATAGCGCTATTTATCTCAAGGTGTTTAACTTATCAACGAGTCAAGGCAGAGCATCAAGTACCAAAAGGTCCATTGCAACCACTTGAAATTCCAGAATGGAAGTGGGAGCACATTACCATGGATTTCGTTACTGGTCTTCCCAAGGTTTCTCAAGGCATAGATGCAATTTGGGTCATTGTTGATAGATTGACCAAGTCTGCTCATTTCTTACCAATACGAGAAACTTATACACTTGAACATCTTGCTCATATATACATAAACGAAATTGTAAGACTGCATGGTATGCCAGTATCCATAGTTTCTGATCGAGACCCAAGATTTACTTCACGATTTTGGGTTAGTTTACAAAAAGCTATGGGCACGGATTACGATTTAGTTCGGCATATCATCCTCAGACAGACGGATAATCAGAGAGGAGTATTCAAACTCTTGAAGATTTATTAAGACTATGTGTCCTTGACTTCAAGGGAAGTTAGGACAAGTTCTTACCATTGGTGGAGTTTTCTTACAACAACAGTTATAAAACAAGTATTGGCATGGCTCCATTCGAGGCATTATATGGAAGAAAGTGTCGTTCTCTAGTATGCTGGGATGAGGTGGGTGAAGCAACGTTGTTGGGACCAGAGTTGGTACATATGACTATGGAAAAGATTAAAATAATCCGACAACGTATAGAAATCTCACAACACCGACAAAAGAGTTATGCTGATCTTCATCGAAAGGACGTGGAATTCGATATTGGAGATCATGTGTTGTTACGTGTTGCTCCATGGAAAGGAGTTACGAGATTTGGAAAGAGAGGAAAGCTTAATCCTCGATTCATTGGCCCATTTTTAATCCTCGATCGAGTACGGACTGTAGCCTATAAACTCGCTTTACTGCCAAATATGTCTCGTGTTCATAACATTTTTCATATAACCATGTTACGTAAATATGTGAATGACCCGAACCACATTATTGAGTTAGAACCGGACGAAATAGTGGAAGATTTAACGTATGAAGAGGTTCCTGTTCAAATCTTGGATAAGAAGGAACATATTCTACGCTCTAAGGTTATACCTCAAGTCAAAGTTTTATGGAGGAACCACGATGTTGAGGAAATGACCTGGGAGTTAGAATCTGAAATAAAATCAAGGTATCCTTACCTCTTCGACATACTAAGTACGTACCCTAATTTCGAGGGCAAAATTTCATAAGAAGGGGAGATTGTAAGACCCCAACTTTTATGAATAAAGATGAATTTTCTATAATTATCATTTTTGAATATTATGGAATGAATTTGATATAATGTTATTATTGTGGGTAATAGTTATAAATTTTGCAAAGTTCGCAAGTTGTTATATAATATTCGATTGGTCAGGGAATATTCGTTTTAACAGGGAATCACTACAACAAAAAAAAGGCTTATCAATGATCAGCATATCGGCAATCGCAGTGTGGTCGCAGATGAGTATCATCGACGATCGCGATGCGGTCACGATATTAATCGCATGAGTAATCTAGTCGGGTAGCTCTCAATCTCCATTGGTCACACATCTCGCACCCATATGGGTACGTGTACCACCACCAGGCTATGCTCATGCATAGACCGCTCACCCCATCTGGATGGTCAATCTCGACTTTGTGCGGGGGCTTTACGTGTTCTTGTTCGATTATCTTTAGTTCGAGCGGTGCACTTCGCCAAAATAGAGTCTCGAATAATCGATGCACGTAAATGCGTCCCATCTATACCGCTTCTGCAAATAAAACAACAATAATAATATTAAAACTGTTATATTACCATAATAATATTAAGCTTCCATATTATGTGATTAACTATGTATTATCTATCGAGTGATAAAAAATATACCAAATTCAAATTAAATCAGATCCTTATGGGCGAGAGGTGTGCTTTCGCCATGTAATCACCGGCGTGAGCGATTCAGAAACATAATTGTCAAATGCACTTCACAATTTTACTATCTTGAAAATCACTACAATATACAATAATTTATATTAAAATATATTTATAACAATGAAAATAGTAAACCCTTATATATACACGATGTTTAACTTACGTGCTTTCTGGAGGAGGACGGATCTGTATGAGAATGCGATCATCTGGATTAGCCGGGGCCTTTGGCACATGATTAGGGCCCCGACCCAACCCGCGCTTTCGTGCTGCTGGTTCAGAAGACATCTATAAGTAAAAAATTTAGGATGTTAATATGAGTTATAAATGAAAGGTACATAAACATGTCAAGGATATATAGAACATGTACATATATAATTGTATGTAATACAATTAAAACTAAACATACATTTTAAAGAAAAGGATAATAATGACTATTAATTGTATGAAATAGTTAACTACGACAACTATAAATGAAAGGTACATAAACATGTTAAGGATATAAAGAACATTCCTATATGTAATTCATTGTAATACAATTAAAACTAAACATACATTTTAATGAAAATCGTTGTCTGAGTCAGAATCATTTTGTACAAGTATCGAAGATTCATAACCATCTTCTTCTTCAGATTCTGTGTCAGTGTCAATCAATAACTCTTCCTCAGTATCACTGTCATCTGGCACAATAATTATCTCGGGATCCAATTCATCAGGTTCATCTCCACCCTCTAACTGGATTACATCATTGTTGTCCTCTATATTTATTACAGGAGGTCTATGAAGAATCTCCTCTTGGTAGAAATCCTCGTCTATTACTTGGACACGACTGCGCGCTGGAGTATGAATTACAACTTGCCAATCTATAGGCGGTCTATCCCTTTTCCTATCAAGACTAGGAGTTTAGTATACTTGTACTGTTTGTGTTGGTAAAATAAATGGTTTGTTGGAGTACGCCGACCTATGGAGGTCAATATCGACGATTCTATGTCTGTCAACATGTATCCCTTTTTCTGAATCAAACCAACGACACTTGAACAAGTTAATATGACCCCCGTACGTGCCCTTGTATGACAACTCTACGATTTCCTCCAATTCCCCATAAAAGGCATGACCAAGCTCATTGTAACAATCTCCTTGAACACACACTCCAGTATTAGTTGTTCTTTTACCGCGAGCATATGTCTTTGTATGAAATTCACATCCATTTATTTTGTAACCATTGTGAATGAGTTGGTCCCTGTCTGGACCCATAGCTAGGACTTGTATATTTGGAGGAATCGTTCCCTCATTAAGAGCCTACAAAAATTCTATTGAATTAAATACATTCATAAATTAATACGATATATGTCATTCTTAATTAACTTAACTTACTTTGTCCTTTAGCCAAAGAGCAAATTTTTTATCACGACTAACTTGAATATCTTTATCAGTGATGCCAGGTTGATTTGCTTTTAACTCGTCATCATATGTTCTATACAATTTTATAAACATTAACATATATTAATATGAGACTGCAGGTTAAGATATAGGTCTAATACATATGAATTTTACATGTATACCTCACAAATTCATCAATCTCCTCGCAATTGAGAAGAATGTAAGTATGTGCAGCATGTAAATCTTCCTCAGAAAGGAATATGCACTTTCCTTTTCCATACGCGTGACCCAGTAAACCAAATACAGAAAGCCGACCATTTAGTTCAACATTTTCCCCATCATCATGTCTCGGGACTCGATTGGCCTTTGTCAAGACTTCATCGGGAAAATAGTCTGAGACAAACGTAGATATCTCATCGAAACTGTATGCCTCACATATCGACCCCTCGACATAAGCTCTATTCTTTACCTTCCTCTTAAGGTTTCCCATGACCCTCTCGAAAGGGTACATCCATCTATATTGAACTGGGCCACCAACACGAGCTTCATAGGGTAGATGGATTTGCAAATGCTCCATAGAGTCGAAAAAACCAAGAGGGAATATTTTTTCAAGCTTACACGTGATCTCAATGATGTTCTTCTCAAGTATAGACATGTCCTTTTCATTTAACGTTTTTGAATATATGTCTCTAAAGAAACAACTAAGATCAGTCAAAGCATCCCATATTGGTTTATCAAGCAAGTCCCAAAATGCTATAGGCATGAGTCTCTCCATGAACACATGACAGTCATGACTCTTCATCCCTTGCAATTTCCCACCTGTAACACACCTTGCAATGTTTGACGCATATCCATCTGGTAGTTTCAGAGACTTTATCCATGTGCACACATCTTCAACCTGCTTTTTGGACAATGTGTACCTTGCATGCTGTTTGACCATCTTACCATTAGTAGATTCATAAAGTTCTAATCCAGGTCGCTTACAAATATTTTCATGTCCAACCGTACCTTATCATTATCTTTTATCTTGCCCGCAACACCCATCACGGTGTTAAACACATTGTCGAACACATTCTTCTCAATATGCATCACGTCTAGATTATGACGAATCAAATTTGTAGACCAATAAGGCAGTTCCCAAAAGATGCTTCTCCGAACCCAATTATGAGACACGCCAAACCCAATTACCATAAGCAGGAAAGTCACTTATGGTCCACATAACTGCTGCCCTAAGGTTGAAATTTGTTTTCATGGAAACATCCCAAGTCTGTACTCCATCCTCCCACAATACCTTCAAATCGTCAATAAGAGGTCTGAAGTAAACATCTAGGTTCTTTCCAGGACTCTTGAGACTAGGAATCAAGAGTGAAAGAAACAAGTACGGTTGTTTCATACACATCCAAGGAGGCAATTTATACAGAGTAACAGTCACAGGCCAGCAGGAGTACGGAACAACAGAGTGGCCGAACGGGTTGAAACCATCAGTGGACAATCCAAGCCTCACATTTCTAGGTTCCAATGCACACCCCGGATGTGCTAAGTTGAAATCTTTCCAAGCCTGCCCATCTGCGGGATGGTTCAGTTCTCCATCTTTGGTTGGAGATTTCACATGCCAAGTCATATGTTCAGCTGTTCTTGAAGACATGTACAATCTTTTGAGCCGAGATGTAATTGGAAAATACCTTAAAATCTTAAAAGGTATATTCGTCTTTTTTGTAGTCACACCCTCTTTATTAGGCCTAAATCGATCATGACTGCAAAATGTGCACTTTGTCTTCTGTTCATTTTCCTTATAAAATAACATGCAATCGTTCGGACATGCATCGATTTTTTGATATCCAAGACACAACTTCTTCACCATTTTTTTACAATAGTAGTAGTTATCGGGCAATTTTTCACCGAATGGCAACATACTCTTAATGGCCCTCAAGAGTGACTCAAAACACTCATGGCTCATATTGTGATCAGCCTTGATGTTAAGTAATGTCGCCATTGCATACAATGTAGTGTGCTTCATGCAACCATGCCACAACGGTTCGCGACCCTCGTCTAACAACTTAAAGAATGCTTTGGCATCAGAATTCATAGGTTGCTCTCTGCCTTGTTCCCAATCAAAATCTGGCCCTGTAATATCATGAACCATGTCATTCATACGATGGGTATTGCTGCCTGGATTGTGTACTTATGCGTTGCCACTATCTCTTCTCTGCCCATGTGCCCACCAACATTCTTCGTAATTGTTCATGAACCCAGAAACAAGTAAATGATAGTTTACTATATCTCTGTCCATATAATTTACATTCTTATACTTCAAACAAGGACATCTTATCTTGTTCTGACCATTAACACATTCCGGGTGACTATACGCATAATCTAGAAATACTTGGCAACCAGCTCTAAATTCTGTTGTAGCACCTATCTGGGCACTTGACTTTCGTCTTCTCATCCAACTACGATCTGAATAGAGGTCCATGATACCACGGTACCTATATTGACATGAATTATTGTATTCCCTTGTTAGAGTTTTATAATTCAGCTTAATGCCATATATGTACATATATAACATGAGTGTGCATCATATATATATGATTATTCGGGAATTGAACAAGGATACATGCCAAAACAAATTTACACAGCTTGAGATCGTTATGATTGTTATGGTCTTATGTCATCCTACATATATATATATGATTGTTATGGTCTTATGTCATCCTATATATTTTAATTGACACCAACCTAAAGCCAATAGATTCCTACGGGTAGAATATGAATCATTGCATCATGCATGGTCTACATAAGCATTGGGACAAGTCTAAATTACCTGACCAACGAAAAAATTTCGGCAGAGTCTCCCCTATAATATGGACTATCCACATGCACGAGGGCATGCATACTTGACCATTTTTAGGCATATAAGAGCAACAAGAATGTATAAGCAATTAACATAACATCACATATACTCATTGCCTTTATATATTCCACGGTCCATATCTAAAAGTTTAAAGTTTAGAGAAGAGATAACATAACATCACATATACTCATTTCCTTTAGGTGTTCTTTATGTTCATGTTGAGTTAATGGAAAACTTGAAATTATAGCTTTTAGCATGTCTAGAAAACTAACTCAACTGCGACTGACCTTAAATTATAGCTTTTAGTTAATAGTACAATTGTTGGCTCTCTATCTACATGGGCACGCATGTCCCAAAAAAATATATATTATATAGGCATGATCTGAATATTGGACTTGATAAATACATTTTGATGGTTTTGTGACGTAGTAGCTACAGGTTCCTCGGTTACCAAATAAACTATACTTTTGAGTCCTCCTTTATTTATATATGTTTTCTATGGACGTATATCAATATAAACAAACATCATTACAACTCTAGATCCAATCTAGGTCTATGTTTATCAATGGGTCAATCAGTATCAAGACTAGATAAACCAAAGCAATCTACGGGGTTTTAGGAATGGAATTTATAGGAAGATTAGCGGGGGAACCACCAGGAATCAGTACTAGTACTGTATCCACTGCTATGTGCTACCATGTGATTATCTACCATGTGATTGATTTTATTAGATATCAGATAATTTAATAATAGATTGTGAGAATGAACAGCTATCTGAAAATTATTTATTCTCTGTTTTACAAAAGAAACAAAATCTTCATCCAAGTATTAGTTGAAAACTAGATAGAAACTGAGATTATAGCAAGAAACATTCAAAAAAAGTAATAACACATGATCAATTAGTAACCTTGTAAATATTAAAAGATATGCAACTTAGATCTAAAACATAAATAATTTAGTTTAAGCACGCAACTAGTAAATCATGTAGTGTATGAGTATAACAAAAGAAATTATCAATTACTGAAGTGTATATAACAGAAATTATCAATTACTGAAGAAATTATCAATTACTGAAGAAATCATGTAGTGTATAAGTATAACAGAAGAATGGTAGGGATTAGCTCGCTTAAAATCTCCTTCTATAAGCGCCATTACTGAAGTACAATTGAAATTATCAATTTACAAATAAATAATCAAAAAAGAAACATTATTTACCCACAGTCATATTGTACCATTTAATTTTAAATGCAGCTAGAGTATTGAGAACAACCTAATTTAAATGTACAAAAATAGAATTACATAAAGCACAATTGGTCTAATTTAGAGATTTAGGGATTAAGGGATAACTAAAAGTTTACTTTAGAGATTAATTGGGGGTTACCGGCATGGTGCAGTGGTGGTGCGGTGGTGGTGAAGCGGTGGTGCGGCAGTGCGGCAGTGGTTTCTTCTCTTCACCCCTACTCCCTCTTCTCCCTCGTTTGTATCTCCCTCTTTTCTTTTCTTCTCTGTACTGATGTCGTGAACCTGAGTCTGATTAAGTTTATGAGAATCAGCGACCGCCATAAGCGACTGCTTGCGGTCGCTAATTTTTAATGATGTGGACATATCAGCGACCACATGCGGTCGCTGATTATTAGTGGTCGCAAAAAACCTTGGTGCCAACATTTCCTGCCAAATTTTGGGAGGCAAAGTTGTGCTAGCGATTTTCAATGACCGCGTCGCGCGTCACGATTTATAATAATGACTAGATTAAGTCACGATCGCAGATATGTCGGCTCATTATCTGAATATTAGCGACCGCATATCTATGCGTGATTGATATTTGTTGGTCATTGGTAGGCCTTTTCTTGTAGTGAATATTCGCATGACGACCAAGACAATCATTGGTGGACCCCACAACGGAATTATTGTCGGATTGAGAAAATGACAAAAATATTTTATAAAAATAATGGCGAAAGTTTTATCGTTAACTGTTGAAACACCCGGTGTTAAAAGTACAGGAATACGCATGGTTGCATAAGTAGCACACTCAGTATTGATTATTGATGCTTACGTGAGAAGTCACTCGGTTTTGTTCAATTATTGCTTCAGTAATTGTTGCATAGTATCTCACGTTAATTGATTCAATTATTGTCGATATTTTATATATTATTAAATCAATAATTGAGACGACGAAGTTATTAATATTATTATTTGCAATATTAACGATGTCTAGAAGTTCTTCCAATGAGAGGTTTGGTCACCTAATTGCGCGCCAATAAGGAGAAATCCTTATTAGAAAGCCCCCTCTTTCCTGGGAATGACCTGGTCGATTAATAGTGTGAATTATAATAATGATGATGAAGTTTTGTTTTATTAGTATTATTAATGTAATAAAATAGAAAAGCTTTTTATATAAAACAAAATACTTTTATAAAGTTATTCGTTTTATTAGATTATAAATAGAATATATTATATTTTATTTAAAAGATTTTGTTTTATTGGAATATTTTATAGTAAACCAATCTGGACCGTCCGTTTAAAAGTAAATCAATCTGGACCGCTCATGAATTAGTTACTATTCACCCATTCTCCTATAAATAGAAGTTCATTCCTTCATTATTTCTTACGAATTCACTTTGAAACTCTAGAGAGAGAAACTATAGAGAGAAAGAAGAAAAGTATTACGCTACTTCACTACTCCTATATCCAAATTTGTTCTAAGGTAAGGGTATTATTCTTTTGTATTCATGAAGAGAACTTACATTATTCCATTCTTTATTATTACATTGGAATAACTTTTGTATACACCTGCTACCCTTACTTGTCAAATTCTTACATTATTCCATTCTTTATCATTATATTGGAATAACTTTTATCTATCACTAAGTACCGCATACATGGTGAAATTCTTACATTATTCCATTATTTATTATTACATTGAACATCCCGCATGCGCTTTCGCACGACTTCGTTTCCGTTATTTATTATTACATTTAGAACATCCTCATGCATGCGTTTTCGCATGACCAGTTTCATTATTTATTATTCTTTGGCTTACGTGCATTGATGGACAGTTGTTGGTATGATTATAACCAGGGATTATTCGGTATAATCATGTCCATTGTTGAAAACACGAATATCCTTGGTCCGTAGTGCATAGATAATTCGTGGTCGTAATACTAGTGAATATCCTTGGCTGTAGTGCAGGGATGATTCAATGATGTGGATTATTTATTAAAATTTGAGTCTCGTGATAACATATTGATAATACACTTTTAATTTGTAGAAGATAGTAGATATCATGCTCTACTTGACTCTTCTATAATACAGTTGTATGTCTTTGGCCTGTAGTGCAAAGATGAATTGTTAATAAATATCTTTGGCCGTAATGCAAAGATGAATTTATTAGTATGATTATGATCAGGAATTGTGATTTGGTATAACCATGATTTTTGATATTTTAGGTGAAGAAAGGTGATGAAAATTATCTTCGTCCTGGGTGCGAAGAGGAATTTAGAATCACAATTATGATTATGAGTTATTCATATGATTGTGGACAGGAATTGTTGATTGATGTTACGGGGATAAAACATTATTGGTGGACTTTTAACTTGAAGAAGATAATAGATCTGATGGTCTATTTGACTCTTCTAATGGATTGCTCGTTTCGCTGCAACTATGGTTGAAAAGTTTTATCCTCTACCATATGTTCTAAATCTCTGATTGATTACTGATGAAGTCTATTGATGATGTAAATTATCTTTAGTCATGATATTCTTTACTGGGCTAGTTGTGCTCACCCTTTTTGCTTCACAATCCCTTTCAGGTAATAAGAGTGTAGCTGGGTCGAGCGGGGATAACAGGAGAATAGAACGGTGGTCTATAGCTGTTGAGGTTCTCCTTAAATAGTATGGAAATAATTTTATTGAGAACTTTAGATAAGTGTGTCGTATTGTATACGTCATTTGATATTTAATTTTGGTGAACCGAATAGGATGAGGTGAACCCAACTTTGGAAGGGTGTTTTGCCACTATCATACAAGATGTCTAATGACATACAACCTCGTGTTATCATAAGATGTGGTTGTGCACATCCCCTTCTTTGAGTATATCTACGAAAGCACTACCTATATAATTTGAGTTTATTTGAAATATAATTCTCACTTGGAGACAACGGAGATAATTATATGTCAAGAAAAGACTCACCATTGGAAAGAAGATGATAGCAATCTTCTTGTTTTTCTTTGGGGACTATTGGGTCAACCAAGGATAATTCTGGGGACATATGATATCTATCATAACCTAGACGCATGGCCTCCCATGTACGAAGGTTTCCTTAAGCACTTTTCAAAGATTTTAATTTCTAAAACAGTTATGGACTGTACTTTTATGTAAGGTACCATTGTAAGGTTGTGGTCAAGGAACCATGAAAGTTACATACATTTGTATTAAACCTCACAGTTTAACTGTGGTCGTATCCTGCACGATAGTTCAACAGTTGTATAAATGAAGTTTGTATTTGATTTTTATGATATCTGGCGACTCAGAATGGGTCGTGTGGACCTATTTTGGGGGCGTCACAAAACTGCTCATTGAAATCCCTATATAGCACATAAGGAAATAGCACATACACCAATTAGTCAAGTATATTTGACTTACACATTGGTTTAAACTTAAATTTATTTCTTAGGGTTCGCGTTCTTGCAATCTAAGTTTACGCGACAAATCTTCTACCGCTTTACGGTGTTACCACATACGGAGATGTCTTACTCATACGATCATCATCTTTGATGATTTACATTCTCATCTTTTTCTTATTACTTTTCTAGGACTTAGCACACATCGAGTCTCTACTAGTAGTCCATATGGTACTCTGAGTGGTTTCCAACAAACAACCAACAAACTAGTTTCCCGTCTCATCTACATTGTCTTTCACAACGAGTTAGATCGGTTGCTAGTTTCGTATATACCTCCGCTCTCTGAAGAAATTATTTAGCCCAGCTCCTATATGTCAACCATTAAAGATTACGATTGTACCACAACCTAAACTTAACTTAACTTATCTGAACCATTAAACCTATAGTGTTCGTTAAGTCGATTTCTTATTCCTTATGGCTTTCTGGCAACTAAATGTCATACCTCAAGATTTATTCCTTATCATCTAAGTCATACAGTCTTTTATATACTTAGAACAATCATTTAATGTTAATACTATGCTAACATAGTGTTAATCATTTTACATTACCTTATTCATATCTTATAATGGTTTTTTAACATTATACGTCATTGTCATTAATTCAATTTCTTCACCGTTCACAGGTTTAATCATTAGTCTTCATTACTTTACGGTCAAACCATACACGGGGTGTAGGTTCTGCCCGTTTAATATTTGCGTACACTCAACCCTGACATCGGCTAAAGTGTTTAACGCTTACGTTTTATTATAACATTTTCTATCCGACTCACATTCGAACTTTCATTAATCTTATTACCGTTCGTTCTGGCTTTCTTGATAAATTCATATCTTACTTACTACCTTTGTCAACGTTTAAGTCAATACAACCAATGTATACTTAGAACGTTCACACAACGCGAATACGATTCACGAGAATCGTTTACGTATTCAACGTTCACATTGTTCATCTTTTAATCTCTCATTCAACCTTTACCTAAGGTTTTAATTGATTTCATTCGTTATCCATTACATGAACCCCGCGTTCATTATTTTTTCTTAATGTCGAAGCCATAAGGTTTATTGTATGCTAAGATCGATCGTTCATCGCAACTATGTTGCGTTTATATTCTTTACATTCTTTGTCCTTTAATTCCATTCAATCTTTCTGTTCAACCTTCATTAAATGTTTAAATCACTTATTTAAGTGTGACATTAGGTGAACTATATGTTCATTATCTTTTCTTACACTTCCCCCAGGAGTTAAGAAATTAAAAACTCTTCTTTGGGTTTTTCCCTGTACCGACGCTACGGTGCCATTTCCTTTGTTATTAATGGCGCTGTAGCGCAAGTCTCCAGTAACTATTGCGGAGTCGAGCATGCTGCTATTTCTCCTTCTAGTTCAAACCTGGCGGCTGCGCCTGATTCAACAACTCAGTTTTTTTCCAACATTATTTTCTAAGTGTTGGAATGCGTACGAATCGCCTACTTTGCAATCTCGTAACTTCTTCGTTATAACTCGGAATGAGGTCGTTCTAAAGCCATTTTCTTACCTATCTTATGTACTTTAACTTCCCTCGAACAAAAATTCATTCTGTATCCGTTAACATTCCATTCAATTGGCTTAAATTTCATTATTAGTTCGTTTTACGTTATTAACGTTCTTCGTTCGTTCATTCGTCCGTAATTCAGTCATCCAAACTCAAAATTCGTTTGTTCCTGAGTCCACGACTCATGTTTTCTACGTTTCTTATATTCTTATGAAACCCTACACATTCGGGTTCATTTAAAAAGTTCTATTTTTCGTTCGTCTTTTACGAAGTTTCGCCATAACTTCGTTATAGCTAAGTTCAATCTGTTATTCATGAACGTTTCTATCGTTCCTAACCAAGTAATAAGCATCTAACTTATACGTAATGGTTTTAAACTTGTTCATCAACAACAAGTTCTAACTATGATGGTTTTAAATTTGTCCATCAACAACGTTCTCCGTGTTCTTCGTGTGTTCTTCGCGTTCTTCGTTCGTTCTTCATTTTTAATCAATACTTTGATTATGATTTTACTTTTTCTTGGAATTTGGTGTTATAAAAAATCATTCCTTACTTATTTCACCAAATCGTTCATATGATTTATTCGGATCGTTCAAATTCATTACGAAATTCATACTTCCTTGAGAAATTTATAAACTAAACTTCTAATTCATATTTCTTCATTTTCTCATGATTTCAACCATATGAAAATCATTCTTAACATCTTTTACTTCTTTTTTCATTAAGCTATGTTTATTAACATAAAAAACTTAAAGAAAAATTTAGATTATACTAGGTTTTGGATTACCTTTCTTATTAATCTTCTCCCATTGGATAAAATTTGCACACGAGCTAGCTTTTCATCTTCCTTTCTCTCCTCATCCGAATTCTCTCTCTCTCTCAAGTGTTGGTGATTTTCAAATTCACCAACAAATGAGCTAAGGCTCTCTCATATAGAAAACCAAGGCTAGAGGCAAAATAGTCATTTCGCCCCTAAAGTTACTATTCCCACCTCCTTACTATTCACGAAGCTTCTCTTGGAAGCTTCGTGCTTCCGTCTTTCGGGATTCATCCGACAGTTTTAAAAACTACGATTCTCGGAATTCAAATATTTTTGGATATTTCGTCTTTCTTTTACAGATTAATATTTACGCATTCTTCGGAATTTTGAAAAATAAAAAAACACTTTTCGATGTTAAGCGTTTTCCTTCATGTTTTCCCCTAACGTAGTTAAACGAATGAAAAGTACATAACAATACTTGTCGTCGTTTTTATTTCGTCCGATTTCTGTACGTTTTTCAAGAAAAACTTTTATCGGCTAACTTAACTTTTCACGACATATTATCGTCAAATCTTTAGACGGAATGTCATTTCGACAAACCGAACTCTCGGAAAGGCTTAGGTTATTCAAACCTTAACCCTTAGGGTTTCGTCGGGTGAATGGTGCATATTTCGTCTTTTCCTCAGAAATACTTTTGTTCCCGGAAAATTTTTATTTTTCGTCTTGAAAATTCTTACTCGATCAAGCTCGTAGCCAGAATCGTCCCATTTTATAATCATCTTAGGTTCTAGAACGATTAATAAACACATAGCACATAATATTATTAATAAAAATTTATTTTATTAATAACTAATTCTTTAAACTTAAATTCTGGACAATTCGATTTTCCGAGTTGTCACATGTGTTTCCCACTTCTCTCTCACATCAATTAAACATAAAATTTTATTTATAAAAGAGCTCTTTTGGGTGGACATAAAAATTGGGCATGAGTGTATTTCAGGATCCTCTATGAGGATTTCTCTGTGAGGATCTTGTGAGATTTTGTTGTGGGCTTGACAACACATTAAAAAGGAGAATCAACGGCTCACAAATTTTATCAAAAAATTTAAAAAAAAATTATATGTAAAAATAAATGCGTTTGGTGGCTTCTAATTTTCAGTCAACTTGTAAAAAAAAATTCTTATCAAAACGTTGTGAGCCGTTGGATCTCATTTTTAATGTGTTGTCAACCCCACAACAAAACTCTCACAAGATCCTCACAGAGAAATTCTCATAGAGGATCCTGATTCCACTATTAGAGGTCAAAATACAAATAAATAAAATTCAAATACACTCATATCTAATTTTTATGTCTATATAAAATTTTTATTTATAAAATAGTCAACTCTAATTTCCCTAATCTAATTAAGACTTTTACATAGAATAAATATTTCATTTTAAACAAGAATTCGAAGAGTATCTTTACATGTTCAATGAGATTTAATGCAATTTTTAACCCTTAAAAAAACATGTTTGGTAGGCTAGGCATTCACCCTTTCAACAACCAGTCAGACCCACCATACCCATAATCTTTGTTATTCTGCCACAATCACCAACTGGATCCTCAAACCACTACAGATGAATTGCACTGCTGATAACTGAATCCCACCAAAAGTAGCCTAACTCAAAATTATAATATTATTATTAACTTTTAAAAATTAATTTAACATATTTTTAAAATTTAAAGATAATATAAGTCATTAATTATTGCGAAATATTAAATGTTACAAAGTATATGTTTAGTTACACAACGTTTAAAGTGTTTAAAATTTCAAACACACTTAAAATATTTGTCATTTTAAAGTGTTTTTATTTGTATCAATTTATATCAAACACAATTTATTTAAATTAAAAGTGTAGCCTCTAGGACTCGAACCAAACGTAACACACCAAAAATGGTACGACGTGTTTAGATATTCAAACGCTGCAAACATTATCCCTACAAAAGTTGCTAATGTTAGTAGTCGAATAAACTCAAATAATATTAATTTTTATATAATTTATCATATGTATCATTGTATTAATTAAAATTAAATAAATTTATGTTAATTTTAAAATTTAAAATATCTCAAATTGATATCAAATAATTTATAATGATCTTATATTTTATAACGAGTTATTATAAATTAACAAATAATGAAAAAGATAGAGATATAGTAAAATCACAACAATGAGGATAAAACAAATAACATATTTAATGCCAATAATGTTCAGTCCAATATTATACTATAACATTTTGTCACTCTTTGAGTTGTATGTGATTGTGAACATGATGAGGGGTAATTTAATAAAGTATACTCCCCTTCTGCTTAAAAGATGACTTAAATTATAATTTTTTTTGTTGCCTATAGAAAAGATTAGTTAAAGTACAAGTACATCATAAGTCATTTATAAATAGTATAAAAAATAAAAATAATTATTATTTTATATAATTTTGTGATGCTACTAAGGATAAACTTTTTTTTTTTTAACTTTTTTCTTCTAACTTTTTTCTTCTACTTCATTTTTGTAATGGATAATGCTAAAGATTTCAAAATTTTGATTTTAAATGGGTTTGAAATGACATAACATTCACTATTTTGATTAAAATTTATTGCATAGCCAATAAGGGGAGTGGTTAGCATGAAGTATATTTTTGGGTAAGTTAGTTAATTGACCAATAGAGTGCAGGCATGCAGACGAGGCTCTATGTATGTCAGCATTCTATTAGCCAATTGACTAACTTATCAAAAAATAAACTTCCTGATAACCGAATCCGTCAATCATATGATATTTACCAATCCATTATAATGAGGACACATCATTTCAGATCAAAAATTTGATACCCCTAACACTACTTTTTTTTTAAAATATGTGAAAAATATATTTTGTTTATTTTTTTTAGGACGGATGGAATACAAAGAAAGAAAGAAGACAAAATAAGAATGGTAAAACTATGTATTTCACCACTATACTTGACAAGTTTTATTTAATATACTACTAAACTTTTAATTTTGTCGAATTACATCACTGAACTAATTATTATTTTACAATTAAGTCATTCCGTTAAAAATCTTTGACAGGCGTTAAAATATTGCTTATGTGGCGCTGACGTGGCAAATATTATTTTAAAAAATATTGCTTGTGTAAAATATTGCTTATGTGGCGTTAAAAACAGATTAATTTAAAAAATATTGCTTATGTCGCGTTAAAAACAGATTATTTTTAAAAAAAATAGAATTCTATAAAAAATATAATTTTTTTAAAAACAGATTTTTTTTAAAAAAACAGAATTTTTAAAAAAAAAATAGAATTTTTAAAAAACGGAACTTTTTTAAAAAACAGAATTTTTTAAAAACAGATTTTGTTAAAAAAACAGAATTTTTTAAAAACAGACTTTTTTAAAAACAGATTTTTTAAAAAAATAGATTTTTTTAAAAACAAATTTTTTAAAAAACAAAATTTTAAAAAACAAAATTTTTAAAAAATAGAATTTTTTTAAAAACAGATTTTTTAAAAAAATTACTTTTTTAAAACAAATATACTTTTTTAAAACAGATTTTTTAAATCTATACTTTTTAAAAACAGAATTTTTTTTAAAAACGAATTTTTAAAAAATAGATTTCTATTTTTTAAAATTCTGTTTTTAACAAAATCTGTTTTAAAAAATTATATTTTTTAAAAAGTTCCGTTTTTTTAAAATTCTATTTTTAAAAATTTTGTTTTTCAAAAAAAACTGTTTTTAAAAAATTATATTTTTTATAAATTTTGTTTTAAAAAATTCTATTGTTTTAAAAAATCTGTTTTTAAAAATTATGTTTTTAAAAAGTTCCGTTTTTAAAAAAATTCTATTTTTTTAAAAAATCTGTTTTTACAAAAATTATATTTTTTATAGAATTCTGTTTTAAAAAAAATTCTGTTTTTTAATAAAATTCTGTTTTTTAAAAAAATCTGTTTTTTTTAAAATAATCTGTTTTTTACGCCACATAAGCAATCTTTTTAAAAATAATCTGTTTTTAACGCCACATAAGCAATATTTTTAAAAATAATATTTACCACGTTAGCGCCACATAAGCAATATTTTAACATCTGTCAAAGATTTTTAACGGAATGATTTAATTGTAAAATAATAATTAGTTCAATGATGTAATTCGAAAAACTAAAAGTTCAATAGTGTATTAAATAAAATTTGCTAAGTATAGTGGTTAAATACATAGTTTTGCCAAATAAGAATTAACAAAAATTATCATGAATAATGTTAGATACGCAAACTATTCTATAAATTTTTTACTAAGTGGTGATGTGATATACTCCACATCAGCATATTATGCGGGGCCGAAGACTATATTAAAATAATTTTTGATCAATATGCTGAGATAGAGTATACCACATCAGTAATTTATAAAATATTTATAGAATAATTTATGTATATAGTATTACTCAATTATAATTGTATTTTTGAGCTTTGGAAGTGGAAAGGAAAGGAAAGTAAGGATTTTAAATCTTGTTACAAAATATCAGGTTTGTTAATTTTCTTTTATGGGTAGAAAATTTGGGGGAAATTAGGAAAGTAATTATTGTCTATTTAATTATTCTTTTATTTCCGTTATACCTTTAAGAGATATTTAATTAATCAGAAATGCTAGGGGTTTTTTTTTCTTTAATAACTCCCACAAAATATATAATTAATCAGAAATGTTAGGGGTTGTCTGTACAATCCTTATTTTTTATATATATATTTAAATCACATTAAAAACATTTAATTCTATAAAAATTCTAGTTAAAATAAATATTATATATTTTTTGAGAATTATAAAAAAAAACGATACCGGTCCCATTAAATTGTCGCCTTAGAAGGATTGTTAATTAATTCCTTCATGTCTATTTTCTCTGCCGTTAACTTACAAGCAGAATGAAAAAAATTTACTGGCTCTCCTTTCATTTATCCTCTCTAACAATTTTAACTTTTTCTTTTCTTTTCTACCCTAACTCACAAATATAGAATAAGGTATCAGATAACCACGTAATAAATAAATGAAATGCTCTCTTTATTTCACAAAAATAATCTAATTTATTAAAAAAAAATTATGAATCTTATTACGTGTGAATACATGATACTTCTTTCGTCTCATAATATATGACGTTTTAAAATTGTGCACAAAAATTAAAAATAATAATTATATATCATTAAATATAATATTAATTATTTATAATACCTTTTACTATGTATTTATCTCATATTATCTCTCTCATCTATAATACTTCTCCATGAGGGATAATTTTAAAAAAATTATTGCTTATTCTCCTATATTATATAAAACATCAAATAATTTGAAAAAAAATTAAATTATCTAAAACATCATATATTATATGTGACGGAGGAAATATATAAATACAAGAGATAATTAAGAACCCTATACTAATATATTTTATTTATTACTTAGAGTTTCACGTTAATCAAAACTAATATATTCTATCTTATTATTTAAAGTATCACGTTAGTTGAAATTCACTTTCGTAATAACATTTATCGACATATAAATTATTTATCCTAATTTATTATATAATTTTTTAATTGATAGAAGTATAAAACCGATTCATACTATAATTTCAAAAAAATTATCGACCAATAAGCGTTTGAAATTTTAAGCGTCATCGAATATTTTCAATATATATATATATATATATATATATATAGTAAAATGCATCTTAAATCAATTTAAAATAAGTTATGTTATGTCATTTTCAATACAATATCATTTGATTATCAACTTAATAAAATATGAAATTACATAAAATTTCATTTATTTTGGGGTTATGTATTTATAATTTTATAACAATAGAAGTTATTAAAATACGAATCTGTTGAAATATATACTTATAAATAAATTATTTACACTATTATAAAAATAATATTCTAATGCCTCAAATTAAACAAAATTTACATAATTTCATATTTTTACATACTTGTTAACGCCAAATTTTGTACGCCTGACGAAATCACCCAAAACAGCAGGCCAAAATCGCGCTAACGGTTGATTGTGTTGTTGTGAAATCAAACTCACGAAATACATTCACATAAGCATAAACAAAGAGATAAAATATGAACACAAGAATTTTAAGTGGAAATCCAATTGAGAAAAAACCAGGGAGAGAGAGAGTAATCCACTATAATAATATTGGGAGTACAAGTTATATATTTGTGTTATATCTCTTGTGTTCTCTCTCCTCCCATGTCTCCTCTCCTTATTGTTGTATTTATAGATATCATATCTACCTGAATCCAATTAGGAGTAGGAGTTCTTTGTAGAATCACCTTATAACAACAATTAATGACTTATAGATTCCTTCTCAAATTAAACCTCTTTATCCCACCAAATAAGGAAACTCAATCTTATTTTAATAAGGACTCTCTCGCTGTCAAAATAAATATAGTAGACCATTAAATAAATTGAGTTACACCTTGGCTAGACCCAAATAATCACACTCCAACATTGCCCATAGTCTCTTATTTATAAGAGATATTCAAAATGTCTCCGTGGGATTTTTATCCTCGAGATTTTTATTCTCAGGATTTTTATTCTCGGAATTTTTATCCTCGAAATTTTTATCCTCGAGAATTTTATCCTCTGAATATTTATCCTCTGAATTTTTATCCTCTAGATATTTATCTTCTGAATATTTATCCTCCGAATTTTTATCCGTAGAATGTTCATCCTTTTGGGAGATCAAAGCCTTTTCGAATGACGTTTGATGCTATTCTTTGCTTGGTCCTTCATAGAACCACGCTTGCTACTGGCTTTTAATCTCATTAACTCGAATATTGAAACCGTGCATCATGCATAGTCATCATTGCCACTTTTATTGAGAAACAATTTCATGGGCATGTCCTTGATGCAGGGTTGTGGCGCCCCAAAATTGAGACACCCATATCTCGAATTGATTGCATCACGTGCATACTACGAATATCCCGCTAAATCATTAACAACGGAAATAATAGAATAATTACATTGATATAATATAAATATTCGCGTCCCAAGGTACCGTAACCATTACTATTACAATTCAGGGATTAACTTAATCATTCTTAAATACATCATAACAACCATGATAATAATAATACTTCTAGTCTTAAGGACTAAGCTATTCTGTCGCCTTGCCCTTTCCCTTGTCCTGTCCGGAAGTACCGCCTTGCTCTGCCTTAACTGTAATGTTTTAGGAAGCAAGAATGAGCAACAAATTTGCCCAGCAAGTGAGGGACAAGACGGTTATAGCATTTAAAATTCTCGGGTTTTCAAAAATGATAAGTAGTTCCGAATATCAAGAAACATCAAGAGTATTCAATAGGTGTCGTTATAGATCAAGTATATCACAATTTGATTTACTCCTCTCGAGGTTCATCATGAATGAGTCTTGAAGCGATCACTAAGGACTAAGAACTCTTACTAGAATTAACGATGTATTACTCAGTAATCCACAATAAACGAGTACATCAGGTGATCAGCCTAAAGTACCCTATGTTATGCATAACATTTAATCATACTTGGGTGCGCACGTCGATTTCCCGACAACATATCATTTCCCCTCCTATGAGGGTTGTTCATCTCGATTTAACGTTAGGTGCGCACTGAAGGAAGTTTGGTTTGGATAATTCATCAAGGGTTCTCAAATTTAGAACGCTCATCAACTATGGACTAGATTTAATCAATAGGGTTCGCTAGTCTAACCATGTTTAACAATAACAGATAATTCAACTTGGATAAAATCTCAAAGGTATACAATAGAATAATTATTGTATAACAACATCCTGCTTGAAGGATTAATAAACTTTAATATACAAGATAGGCTAGATTTATAATAATGATAACTTGCTCAATGTAGAAAGATGAATCAATCAATTTATATAACGATAACAAGTAGGGATAATAAACTTGGTCAACGGGGTTTAGGGTAAGAACTTGCTCAATGTAACAAGATAAGGTTTAGAAACTTGCTCAATGAAATTTGAGTAAGGTTAGGGGAACTTGCCTTTAGCGCTGATTACCACTTATAGCAAAAATCACCTCAATGAACTATGTTGTCCTATTTATATAAGTATAGGTATTCATTAGCCAAACACACTTGATATATACATATATAAATAACATGTACTCATTATACATTCTTCTATCTATGAATATTGCATCCATTAACATCTCTTTAATCATACCTACTGACGAATGACCTTTTCTACGCATGCTTGCAGGTATTAGAATTGTTTTCCCGAAGCTAGTAAAACTTTATATTTTGGTTCGGGTGATAACAGTTTATAACAGTAAGGGATATACATAAGTTCATCCTTATTTCAAGTTATGGTGCTGTCTCCGAGTCCCAAGACATCTCGCCCTATCCGAACCCGAAGTTATCCTGTCATCTCCGAGGGCATCTGGCCATGTTCGAAGACGTTACGACTCGTCCGAGGACATTACGTTTTGTCCGAAGACAACATTTCTTGTCCGAATACAACACTTCTTGTCGAAGACAATACTTCTTGTCCGAAGACAATACTTCTTGTCCGAAGACAACACTTCTTGTCCGAAGACAATACTTCTTGTCCGAAGACAACACTTCTTGTTTCATGGCCTCACACGCCCAAACCCAATTATTACGTTACTCTACGATCAACAATATTACTCTACGGTCGACAATCAGCCATTACTTCTACGATCAACAATATTACTCTCTACGATTGATAATCACCCATTACTCTCTACGATCAACAATCTTACTCTCTACGATCGTGAGTCGGTTAAAGCTATCACTTTACGATCAACAATCTTACTTTCTTTGACCGACAATCATTATTACTTCTACGATCAACAATATTACTCTACGGTGCGTGAATCGATTAAGCTATCACTCTACGATCAACAATCTTACTCTACTACGATTACAATCGATGGCATTACTTCTACGATCAACAATATTACTCTCACTGATCGTGATCGATTCGGCTATCACTCTACGATCAACAATCTTACTCTACGGTCGTGGTCATCTACATGGTGGACCTTTTTCAGAATCGTAGAGTAGTCCGGACATACTGCGGATGTTAAGTGAGCAATCGTAGTATTTTCCAAAAGACCAGCACCAATATGACATGACACTATGATTTGGATAGTAGAGTGTCATCTGACTTATGTCAGAAGCATCAAGTCCTAACTTTTAATTCTAACAATTTTTTTTTATTAACGTGTTCATGCACGAAAGTGAACTTCTAACGCCTTATAACATGCTAGTTCATCATACTTGACCTATTAATTAGGAAAACCCAGGATCAAACCGGACTCAAGTTAAGAACGCAAGTAGAAATTTTACCTTCTCAACCTTGATATCTCACACAATCGATTTGGCTTGAAATGCTTAGCGACTAAGAATTCTTCACTCATATGTCTCGATACTCTTAACAATATAACAATTTGCCAAAGGCAACTCAGTATTTATAGAGAAAGCATGGACTAGACCATTGCTTTACACAATGTGGGGATCCATGGCGCAATAGAAAGGAACAATGGTTGCTTAAGGAGTTGTTTAACCACTTCATACCGACCCTTTCATTAGCCATGATTACCTAGGATTAGCAGCTTGAAAGTTTACGTAAAGAGAGTTTAGGCTACTTTCCTTTGTACTTGGTGACCCCTAACTTGAGACAAGAGAAGCGATCTCAGACATAAGCATGGGGTGGTCGGTCAGGCACACTGCCCTACGCCATATTTTAAAAGTCAACCCTTGTACCAATTGTTATGTTGGGTTCAAATTGGTCTTTAAATGTTCCAAGTTATTGGGCTAACTCAAAAGTCCATCAATTAAGTTATTGGGCTAGACTCCCAATCTACATACTAAGGTTGGGCTCGGATAATCCTAGATCCAATATTAACTTATCCCTCAATTAATAATTCCACTCACATAATAAATTGTATAAGTTAAGCTTATCATCATATGCAATAATTATTTACATCTCAATGCCACACTAGGCATAATCTTCCAAGCTTAAACTAAGCTTCTCAATGCACATTGATCTATCATGAATCAATTGATCTCAATAAAATGTTAACACTTTTATTCATATCAATATTACTTTCATTAGCATATTTATTTAATAATATGAGGAATTTCTCGTATATTACGTTGGTTGATGATGAAACCAAAGCGCTTTTTTAAACACTTCAATGATATAAAAGCTTAAACTTTTATCTCAAAGTCTTGTTGAATTAAATTACTAGTACGGTGACTCAGCACCAATTTATCATCACCTGGACCAAAGTTTTAATGTTTAGATTTTACATGCATCATGTGAATACTACTACTACATGCATAATATAAGTGAGAGAGTATGTAAAGTTGTATCAATAATTAATTACGATTATGCTTCAATTGCTATTGACATAATAAATATACACACACGTACAAGTATATATTTAATTTAATAAAAAAGAATCACTTATCTCCTTCGGTGAATCGATGACACTAGAACAAGTGTCTTGTTTCCCACAGACGGCGCCAGTGTTAACGCCAAATTTTGTACGCCTGACGAAATCATCCAAAACAGCAGGCCAAAATTGCGCTAACAGTTGATTGTGTTGTTGTGAAATCAAACTCACGAAATACATTCACATAAGCATAAACAAAGAGATAAAATATGAACACAAGAATTTTAAGTGGAAACCCAATTGGGAAAAAACCACGGAGAGAGAGAGAGAGAGAGTAATCCACTATAATAATATTGGGAGTACAAGTGGTGTATTTGTGTTATATCTCTTGTGTTCCCTCTCCTCCCCTGTCTCCTCCCCTTATCGTTGTATTTATAGATACTATATCTACCTGAATCCAATTAGGAGTAGGAGTCCTTTGTAGAATCACCTTATAACACCAATTAATGACTTATAGATTCCTTCCCAAATTAAACCTCCTTATCCCACCAAATAAGGAAACACAATCTTATTTTAATATCGACTATCTCGCTGTCAAAATAAATATAGTAGACCATTAAATAAATTGGGTTACACCTTGGCTAGACCCAAATAATCACACTCCAACAAGCCCGAAGCTCATCTAATCGAATTTGTAGTTATCTCGATTAGTTATACTCGTAACTTTTATCGATCAGTTATGTCGTTTCCAACTTTTTGATCGGTTTAAGTCCGAAGTTTATCTGACTAGATATGTAAAAGCTTATGAATATAAATGAAGTACAAATGTTTCCGAAGAAAAATCTTATTTATTTCATTGATAAGTAAAATTCCTTACACAAATAAAGGAAAGAATGACATAACTTTTACTAGTAAAATTTTCTTAGTCTTCCAGCATGCCATGTATTCTTCACTTCAGAACCATCCATTGCTCGAAGCCGGTATGTGCTTGGCTTCGGCACTTCGACCACTTCATAGGGTCCCTCCCAGTTCGGCATCAGTTTGCCAGTGTTTTGGGGGGTTGATGCCTCTGATTCCCGAAGGACCAAATCTCCAACCTCGAACCTCCGTTGCCTCACCTTCTGGTTGTAGTGTCGGGTTGTTCTCTTTTGGTAAATTGCCAACCTTATTAGAGCTGAATCTCGAACTTCCTCCAAAAGGTCTAGATTTAATCGTAGTCCCTGATCATTGTATAACTCCTTATATTGGCTGACCCGAAGAGTAGGAGATCCGATCTCAACAGGTATGAGTGCATCGGTCCCATACGCCAGTCTAAATGGTGAATCTCCCGTTGTTGTTCTCAGAGTAGTCTGATAAGCCCACAAAACACTGAGTAGTTCCTCTAGCCACCGACCCTTTAATTCATTCAACATCCTTTTAATTCCTTTAAGTAGGGTCCGGTTAGTGACTTCTACTTAGCCGTTTGATTGAGGGTGAGCGACTGAAGTATTTCGGTGTTAAATTCCCAACTCTTTCAAAAAAGCTTCAAATTTTGACCCTACGAATTTCCTGCCATTGTCCAAGACCATTGCCATCGGGATACCGAATCGATAAACCACACCTTCCTTGAAAAACTTCAGACATTCTTATTCGGTGATTTTCTGTAGAGGTTTGGCTTCGACCCGCTTGGTCATGTATTCAATGGCCACGATCACAAAACAAACTTGCCCCTTGGCCTTTGGCAGAGGACCCAAGATGTAAATTCCCCATACAGCAAATGGAATCGGGGACAACACCGAACATAATTCTTTGGGAGGCTGATGTGGGATGGTGCTGTTCAGCTGGCATTTGGAACATTTTTTGACAAAGTCTTTGGCCTCATAGTAGATGGTCGGCCAATAGTATCCCTGCCTCAAGATCTTGTATTCCAGTGACTTGGCCCCCATATGATCTCCACAAATTCCTTCATGCACTTCCCGAAGAGTATAATCTGCTTCTGAGGGTGTCAAGCACTTGAGTAGTGGAGAACTAAAGGCCCTTCGGTATAGATCTCCATCAATAAGATTAAAATTCGAACTCATGTGCTTGATCTTTCTTGACAACATGTGATCTGAAGGTAACACCCCATCGACCAAATACGATTTGTATGGTTTAAGCCATCAGTTGAGTCGATCCAGGGCTAACACATCCACCTTCGGAACGCTTGGTTGTTCCAACACCTCTAAGTATACTGACCCGTTAAATGAACTAGCTTCAGTAGTTTCCAATCTGGACAGAGCATCTGTTACCGTATTTTCTGACCGATCGATCGCTTAACAACTATGTGAGCTGAAGTACATAAGTTTGTCTTTCACTTCGGCCAGATACTTTGACATCCTTGCCCCCCGAGACTCATACTCCCCTGATATCTGCTTGACCACTAGCTGCGAATCACTCTAGATGACTAACTTCTGCACTTCCAAGCTTTGGGCCAACCGAAGTCCAGCTAGTATGGCTTCATATTCTGCTTCATTGTTGGTGGCTTTGAATTGAAACTGAATGTCTTGCTGGACTTTGAATCCTTCAGGACTTGTCAGGATGACCCCTGCTCTGCTGATGTCCGAAGTTGATGACCTATCCACATAGAGAGTCCATGACGTCTGCCCTTGTTGTGTATCAGTAATCGACCCCACATCCGGTTCTGTGAATAAACATTCTACTACAAAGTCTGCCAGAGCCTGTCCTTTGATTGCCGTTCGGGGATGGTATTCCAAATCGAACTGAGTTAATTCCACTGCCCACGCAGCCAGCCGACCCGATACTTCTGGCCTATGAAGAACCTTCTTTAACGGCTGATCTGTATACACCACCACCAACCGACCCTGGAAATAATGTCGAAGTTTCCTGCTTGCAATGATCAAGGCATAAGCGAACTTTTCCAGGTTCGGGTATCTTGTTTCTGCATTCCGAAGAACGTGGCTGACATAGTATACCGACAACTGTCTTCCCCCCTTGTTCCTCACTAGTGCTGTCCCAACTGCCATCGAGCTTGCAGCCAAGTATAAGTATAACGATTCCAAAGCGATTGGCTTAATCAACAATGGCGCCGAAGACAAATATTTCTTAATCCCTTGGAACGCATCTTCACACTTTGAAGTCCATTGAAAACTCTTCTCATTTTTTAGTCCTTTGAGAGTGTCAAAAAATGGTAGATGTGACGCCCCCAAAACAGGTATACATCACCCATCTTGAGTCGCCAAATACATGGTACAAAAATACAAATATAACTTAATAATATAACTGTCGTGTAAAATACGACAAAACATAAACTGAGAGTTTAAACAAGAATATTGCCTTCTAGACAATATCCACTCTCAATAGAGTTCTCATTACATTTATTGTCACACTATTTAACAGAATAGTGAGGACTACTAATGCTATCATCTGGACCGTCACTCCGTTCCCCGACTCGTCCCAGTTATATTCTCATTTCCTGAAGAGAACAGTGAAAGAAAGGGTGAGCTCAACTAGCCCAGTAAGAAATATTATGACTAAGATAATGCAGAATAAATTATCATTAGTCTTCAACAATGTTAAACTCATAAAATACAATAAACATCAAGTTTAACTGCAGCGGAATAAGCAATCCATTAGAAGAGTCAAGTAGAGCATTATATCTACTATCTTCTATAAATTAAAATATTTTCATCAATTTTATCATTTGAGACTCGACAATAAATAAACCACATCATCGAATCATCCCTGCACTATGGACCAAGGATATTCATTAAATCATCAATGGTCATGACTATACCGAATAATCCCTGGTCATAATCATACCAAGTCCATCTCTACACGTAAGCCAAAGATATACAACAATAAAACCAATAATCAACAATACATCTTTGCACGTAAGCCAAAGATATACAACTCAATAATCAACAGTCCATCTTCACACGTAAGCCAAAGATATACAACAATAAAACCAATAATCAACAATCCATCTTTGCACGTAAGCCAAAGATATACAACTCAATAATCAACAGTCCATCTTCGCATGTAAGCCAAAGATAACTTTCATCACCATATAAGCATGAGGATGATGCCAATGATATAAGCATTAATCAAACGAAAACAAGGATAATTATTAAAGACTTTAAATTTATCCAAATATTATCAACCACTCATAATCTAATATTATTAATATCATAACAATATTTTAATCACTTCTTAAACTTATAAACAATTTATTTCAATTGTTTACACTTTACCAAATAATGCATTTAATCATTCAAAAATGCCATACTCATAAGATTTCATCACCAATGATCAAATCCCTTATAAAAAAAAATCTGCATATACCTTATATAGGATTTCCAAGCCATAAAATCCTATTTTCCAACTTTGTTACTTCACATAACATATTTAACTCATATGTTCGTAACTAAACCGTTTTTATAAAAAATACCAAATCAGTCCCAAAAATATTTCTTTTCTAGGATTTAGCAGAATATAGTCCCATAATGAACATATATTTTTCTCGGAATTTTTAAAATTCATTTACTATTTTTCAAAAATCAATTTCTAATTAATTCCTTAAGAAATTAGCTACCTCAAGTTTAACTCCAAAAATTCCCAAATCTTGGCAGAATCTTACACATGTTAATGTGAGCTTCCAGTTTAAATTTCATGGTCATCGGAGTTATAGAACTCCGATTATAGCATTTTTCGTCGGAAAAACCTAAATATTGAAATGGTCATAACTTGCTCATTTTAAGTCGGAATGAGCTCATTTTTGTACAGGAGGTACCTTATACCATATACTTTCATGTCCCAAAAGGCCAGAATATTTCTCACAAATTAAGTGGCCGAAACAGCCCTTACAAATTTATGGACAGTAGTTTTTTGCTATTTTCCAGCTTTTGACTTCTTTTCTAAAAACAGTCCACACGAAAATCTACAACACCTTTTACAGTGATTCCACTTGGAGATGCTACAAAACTAGTAGATCTAACTCTAGAACTTGACCACACTCAAAAATTCAAAATATAATAGGAGATATGGTCAATTGAATTTCATGTTCCATTTTCACCAAAATCTGATTTTTCAACCCTTTGTGATTTCTAAGAAACTTTTATGTTTTCACATAATAACCAACATAACTCATCATAACACTTACTAATACTTCATATACCCATGATTTTCATCAGTCCAATGCTTTTATTATGACTCTCATCATAATTAACGTAACTGTGATTATTTCCACAATTTAATAAGGAATGAATACGAAGGATCATTCACCATGCATGTGGTAATCCACTTATACAAAAGTTATTCCAATGTAATAATAAAGAATGGAATAACGTAAGGATTCACCATGCATGCGATAGAGACCGCAAAGACAAAAGTTATTCCCAATGAATAATAAAGACGGAAATTGTGTCCCACAGAAAACGCATGTGATAGGATATTCCAAATGGTAATAATAAAGAATGGAATAACAACGAAATCACCATGCATGCAGTGCGTCGCGATGTATGTGTTATTCCAATGTATAATAAATAACGGAACCGGTCAAAGAAATCCACTTGCCGGCGGGATGTCCCAATGTAATAATAAAGAATGGAATAACAACAGAAATCACCATGCATGCGATTGCGATGATGCGAGTTATTCCAATGAATAATAAATGATGGAACCAGTCCCATGAGAAAACGCATGAGCGTGATATTTAGATAGAATAATAAATGCGGAATAATAAATAATGGAACCAGTCGGTAAATTAATTCAACAGGATATTTTAATGTAATAATAAAGAATGGAATAATAGAAGAATTTCACCATGTATGCGATTGCGATAAACAAAGTTATTCCAACATAATAATAAAGAATGGAATAACAGTAAGAATTTCACCATGTATACGATTGCCGCATAACAAAGTTATTCCAACATAATAATGAAGAATAGAATAACAACCCTTACGAGTATTGAAAGAAAGTAATTCTCTTCATGAATACGAAAGAATAATACCCCTTACAGGTACAACAAATAATATCGCTTACCTCAGAAGAAACTGGATACTAGAATTGTGAGGGAGCAGACTTCTCTTCTTCTTTCTCTCTATAATTTCTCTTTATAATAATGGCTCTAAAGCTTTAGTGAATTGGTGAGAAATGAAGGAAGAATGAGCTTCTATTTATAGGAAAACATAGTTTCGATAATTGCACATTTTGGGGCTCAAAAATTACAATCATACCTCCAACTTTTCTTTCATTTATAATTCAGTCATCCAAGTATTATCAAACTTGCACCACCTCCCCTAATAGTAAATCATGTGAATCAATAGTAAATCATGTGACTCAATAGTTCTAAACATGTGAAAAAATTAATTACAGTATAGTACCTCCATCTATACCTCTATTTTTAACTTAGTCATGCAAGTATTATCAATCTTGCACCAACTCCCCTAATAGTAAGTGAATGTGACTCAATAGTACACACATGTGAACAAATAGTTATATGAGCATGTGAATTAGTTACAATTAATTGCTCATTTATCCGATAAATTACCCGATTTATCAATATTACCCCCAGACATCAATTATCATCGAAATAGATGTCGATTTCCACTAACACTAATAATCCCAACACAATGGAACTATCAAAATCATCTTTAATCAACACGAACTTATTCATCATTAATATTATAACTCACAATATTTAACAACCAGGTCGTTCCCAGGACAGAGGGGGCTTTCCAATAAGGATTTCTCCCTATTGGCGCGCAATTAGGTGACCAAACTTCTCCTTGACAAAACTTCTAGACATTGTAAATATTGCAATTTAATAATATGAACAACTTTGTCGTCTCAATTATTGATTTAATAATATAACATATTATGCATATGATACTATGACAATAATCGAATCAATAATATGAGAGATATGATGCAGCAATTACTGTAGCAATAATTGAGTATAACTGAGTGACTTATCACGTAAGCATCAATAACCAATACCGTGTGCTACTATGCAATCACGCCAGATTCTCGTACTTTTTTACTACCGGATAGTTCAACAGCTTTTAACGGTAACACTTCCGCCTTTATTTTATAAAAGATAATTACATTGCTTTTCTTACTACGATATACTTCCGTTAATGGGTTCACCAATGATTGTGCCGTCGTACGGATATTCCCGACAAAAAGATTATTTTATAACAACTTGCATACTTTGTAAAATTTGTAAATATCACCCACAACTAAAACATTATAACAAATCCACACCATAATATTAAAAAAAATATTTCGAGAAATTTAAATCTTTATTCATAAATTCTGGGGTCTCACAGTAGACACCTTTCAGCTGATTTTGATACGAATCTCCGAAGGGCCGCAATCCGACCAGTCAATCTCTGAACATCCTTGTATGTCTTTGGTGATTTCATATCTAGAATTGCTTGAATCTTCTCCAGATTCGCTTCAATACCCTGCTTACTGATTAGATATCCCAGAAACTTTCCTGACCCCTATCCGAAGGTACATTTAGTCGGGTTCAACCACAACTTATGTCTTCATACTGTTTCAAAGCAACTCTCTAGGTCCTCAAGATGATCCCGGACTGACATGCTTTTCATAATCATGTCGTCCACATATACTTCCATGCTTCGGCCTAGCTGCTTTCTAAATACGAAGTTCATCATCCATTGGTAAGTTGCCCCAGCGTTGAGTAACCCAAAGGTCATCTTCCGATAAGCATATATGGCCCGATGCGTGATGAAACTCGTCTTCGGGATATCCTCCTTTCTCATCGAAATCTGGTGGTATACTGAGAAGGCATCCATGAAGCTTAACATGTCACACCCCGATGTGACATCAATCAACTGATCTATGTTAGGCAAAGGATAGAAATCTTTTGGGCATTCCTTTTTCAGGTCCGTGTAATCTATGCATAATCTCCACTTCCCATTTTGTTTCTGAACCAGAACCACATTTGCCAGCCATTCGGGGTAGTTGATTTTGAATATGAATTCCACTTCCAGAAGTTTGGCGATTTCTTCGTCTATGATCCTTTGCCTCTTTGGAGCAAAAATTCTTTTTTTCTGTATCACCGATTTTCTCTTTGGGTCTACATGCAAAGTGTGCAGGGCCACCGACTCACTTACCCCGGGAATATCACTAGGTTCCCATGAAAAGATGTCGGCATATATCCGAAGCAGATCTATTAACCCTGTTCAGAATGGTTCCATCAATCCCGATCCAATCTTGATCAATTTTTCTGTGTTTCCCAGGACCAACCCCACATCCTCTGTCTCTTCAGCAGGCAGGGTAAGCGATTCGGTGCTACTTTCAGTGAATGGCTCTATTTCAATGGCCATTGTCTACTTCTGCTTGCTGACCCTGACCCCCGAAGAAATTAATGTGTTCCGATAGCACCTTTGGGCAATATCAAGATCCCCTTTTACCTCCCCTATCCCTTTCGGTGTCGAAAACTTAATCTTAAAATGGGGTATGGATGTAATGGCTTGCAGTGCCGCTAGTGTCGGCCTTCCCAGTATAGCGTTGTATGCCGAATCCACCTGTACCACAAAAAAATCGACCATTATCTATACTGCTCATTGGGGTAGTGTTAACCTCGACAGTGCAATTCAATGGTGCCTGACACATGCATCGGGTCCCCATTGAAACCATACAACGGGCCTTCGCCTCCCAACTCCATCTTCTTTCCTTCCAGATCCATCCTTTGATAAGCTTGAGTGTAAAGTATATCGACTGAGGACCCATTGTCGATCATCATCCTCTTCATGTCCACTGGCCCGACCTGAGCTGTTATCACTAACGCCCCCATCGTGTGGTTCTATTAGATCTGTAGGATAATCCTCATCTGAGAATGAGATGGATACCCCCAGGTAGGCTCGATCCTTTCTCGGCGAGGAACCTGCCATGGACAACATGCCTTCGAGATGTCCACTCCTCTTTTTTTCGATCACACGCCCTACCGAACCGCTAGAGATTACGTCGATCACGTCTCGGGTTGGTTGGTTCAGTTTTGGCTGTGTATCCCGAGCCGATCCTCTGCTATCCTCCCTGGGCACCTCAGAATTCTCCCAACCCACCACATACTGAACTAGCTATTCTGGACGTTCTTCTCTATCAAATCCTTCAGATCATTGCACATCTCCGTCGTATGTCCGCTACTTTGATGGTATTCACAATATTTGTCCTGACTTCTCTTTTCGGGTTTCGGATGCGTCGAACATGGCTCGAAAAATGGTTTGTTATACATCTCCTCCAGTATCTTCGCCCGGTCGGTGTTGAGGGCGGTATAAACTTTGTTGACATTTCTGCTCGGGAAAGGTGGTCGGCCACTTCCCAAACCTCCATCGTTGTCATTTTTCCTTCCGTAACTATCCAACCTCCCCTGATTGTCTGACCGCTGATAAGTCTACTTGTCCCGATCTTTAGACTTCTCATAAGATTGGGAGTGCGATTTGAAATTTCCCATAGCCTCCTCTATCACAATGAATCCCTTGGCCCGATGGAAGGCTTCTATGAAATCTGCCGGAGGGTTGATCACCATATCCTTCATCAGTTTCTTCGACTTCCCTATATCCAGACCAGTCATGAAAAACCCCAAGGCTTGAGGGGAATTCAATTCTGCTACCGAGCCCACAGCTACCCGAAATCTCTTGACGTACTGGCCTAGGCTTTCGTTGGACCTCTGTCTCACTTACATGAGGGAAGCCGTGATCTTTCCTCGTCTCTTGTTACTTCCGAATCGAGCGTGAAATTTTTCCCGAAGGTCGCTCCATGAATTGATTGACCCTGCTGCTAAGGTCCCCATCCATTCTCGAGCACTCTTCTTTAAGGTTGTTGCAAACATGTGGCACTTAGCAGCATCTGAATGTCCATAGTATGTCATCAACATGTCATACCCGTCTGAATGATCATAGGGGTCCCCCAGCCCGTCATACGTCTCCATCGGGGGCATCTTCTTCTTAGGGTCGACAGTGACGTGGTTTATTTCGGGTGAAAAAGGTAAGCCTAGGCATGTCGAAGGTGTTCCCATCGAGCTTTTCGCTGCCAACAACTTCTCCAATTCTGCCACCCTTTGAGCAAGGGGTCGGACTCCTCTGTGCATGTCCCTCTCGTATTTAGGAGATGCGATCCTCCTCGTTTGTCCCGATCTGCCCGGGTGGTCTAATTTCTGATCTATTGAACGGCTCCTCCTTCAGCTTCGGCCGTCTCGAGAGTGGCTTCTGGGCCTACTCTTTTCTCTTTCTGCTCTCTCCCCGTCAAGGTGACCAGTATCGGCTCCGATGCCTATGCCTCTTTGAAGATACTTCCTATTCCCTGGCCACTTTTGCCATCTTCTCCTCGAGCTCCTCCTGTTGAAGACGCAAGGCCATCATGGCGTCTTGGTTTTGTTGCATTTTGTTCTTCAGAATAAACTCCCGCTGGTCACGGATACCTTCTCCTCGGCCTCTCCCTTGCCCTTCATGTGCCCGAGAATGATTTTCGTCGGCGTGACTAGCCTGATGGAGCGTATGTTGGCTGTCATGGAAGAGTTTTCGCCGGAGGGAAGGGGCCAGTTCCTCCTGACCTCCCTGGGTTTTAGAACTCAATCTATCTTTCACGGACCCCCTCACTTGGGTGGTTTGGTGGGTCTTCGCCTTCTCCTGGATAGAGGCACTATTTTCCCTGCTCGCCATGGCCTGCTACCAGAAAAGTTAGTTGTGATTGTAAAAGCACTAAGCCCCTCCTTCTAGCACCAATGTTAACGCCAAGTTTCGCCGACGCGTTCAATCACAAAATCTACGCGCTTGAACCTGCACAATAACAGATCACACACGAAGCTTGACGGCTTGTGCCGCCGGGGGATAGCTCCGGTATGAGAATAAGTACAGGTCGTTCACAAGGTTTAACAATAGAGGTTAAGTGTTTAGTTCTCAAAGATGTATTACCTATTAATTGAAACCCAAGCCTTGTATTTATAGTGTTCTCACTACCTTAGAATCCCTCTCCGAGTCGATTTAAGACTCCTAAATATGGCAGTTACCATTATTTGGGTCCAACATAATCTCCTTAAAAGGTGCAAGTGGAATCCAATCCCAACACAACCTTTGGAGTTACCTTATTTAAATATGGTTAGGACTAGAGTCCTTAAATATTTGAACTTCTCGTGGCTCCAGACTCTGCACGCAGGACAACCCACTGTATAGGCCCAATCCAACCGAACTCATACTCTGGTCTGGGATCCGGCCCAAAAGGGCTCGAATACCCGACCCTGAATGCCATACAACAAATTAGGGCTCCGACTCAAAGGACTTAGATGTCCGAACCCGACCGCCATAAACCCGAACAAGACTCCGGCCCAGAGGGCTTCGGCCCAATGGGCTTAACATCTCCTTTTGGGCATCGGGCCTTCATCTCATCTGTGGGTCGGTAAAATGCTCTCGAACATTGCCCCCAAGTCTCTTGTTATAATATATTTATAATTAGAGACTTGAAAAGACAAAAACTCAAAAAGTCACGCCAGCAAATGATGAGTTATATGGGGAACCCAAATGGTTTCTCTTCGTTTCTCGGAATGTCACACGTTTCCCCAGGACCGGGCCCCACTTGCCATAGATAGCCGCCCTTGAATTTTGTGCAACTATACTTATAAAAACCCCCACCCATCCATCACTGTCACTTTTTCCAGATTTCTTCTATTTTAAATTTTCTCTCGAGCTTTCCAGTGAAGGCGATTTCCGGCGAGTGAACTACTTCCTCACATTCTGTTGATTCAAGTTTTTTTTCCAGCTCGTTTTTGCTTCTAAGACTCCATATCCTATTCAACCTTGCTTTAAATGGTTGATTCTACCCCGGATCAAACTCCTCATGTCGTCGACACCCCTACTCCTCCCTCTATTGGTACCACTGACCTAGCACCAGTCGAATTACCGGCACCACCGCCGGATACCACCACTTCTTCCGTTCTTCCTACTCTGATCAGTAACGAATCCAAAATCCAAAACGTCTATCACTCCGAAACGGAGTTTTCCCATATCAACACCACATCCACTGTCGTTCCTTCCCAGCTATCCGATATCCGAACTCTTTTTAACATTCCAAAAGAGTACAAGCTTTGGGTGCCCAAACCGGAAGAGAGAATGTTCTGGAGACCCGAGGGCGAGTGGGTTGTCGTTCCCCTATACGTTCTAAAATACAGGGTTCGATTCCCACTTCATGAGTTCATCTCTTCTTTCATATGCTTTGTGGGTGTCGGGTTCGCACAGCTTGTGCCGAACTCGTACATCCACTTGACTCCTTTATAGCTTTGTGCCAAGAGGTCGGGATCACTCCTGGCCTCGACTTCTTCTTTGCCTTATTCACCGTTGGCAGGTCAAAAGAACCTGGCCTTCGGCAGCTGAACAAACAAGCCAACTGAGCTGTCCTAATCAATACTCCTTCAAGCAACAAGGGGTGGCATCCCCAATGGATTTTCGTCAAGGGGACCGACCTCCAACTTCTGCCAAACTGGGCCCATTCTGATGATCCCATTACCAAGGTGTCCAAGTTCCCAAAGGATCGGGCGGGCACCTTCAAAGAATTTTACAAAAAGTTGAGCAAGACCAAATGGGGTCTGGGAGTTTTGTCTAGCGAAACCTGGTTGTACAAGCACGGGCGTAAGTATCTCATTCCTGACTTCTCCATAGTTCCTTTAATTTTCTTTCGTCTTACTCTCATAACCTTTGTCTTGATCGATTTTTCCTTGTGTAGTGACAATCTTCAAACCCGAAGGGGCTGATGCCTCCCTGGTACCGTTTCTGAACACAACCAGATCAATCTGCCTTCCCATCATTGACGAGACTGCCGAAGAGGAGACTATCCCGATAGCTAAACTCTCAACCGATTCTGCTTCAGGACCAGCTTCTCCGACTACTACCGCCGATCCTTCCACCAAGAACGTACTGAAAATGAACTGGGCTAAGAAGATGGCCTTGCTGAAGAAGACGAAGAGGCCTTCCACCAAGCCTTCCACCAAAGTCCCCCCCAAGGCCACTTCTTCAGCCCCGCAGAAGCCTACGCCTCTGCCTTTTATGCCAGCTACAATGATCGAGGATTCGGAGGAAACCGAAGACATTCCTCTCGAGCCTCGATCAAAGAAGCCCCGATTGCATGAAGGGCCCGAACTACAAGTTATGGGAGCCAATCCACCACCAGCTTCAACTCCCACCTCAAGGCCAAACACTAAGGCAAGAACCTCGCAGGGGACGCCGACTACATTCTGGCCGAGGAGTCCGTTTGAGGTATTTTCTTACAATCAGCTCGAGCATTTCAAGCTTCAAGGTGATGACGAGCGATTTAAGGTAATGACCCCGAAAGAATACCTAGTGGCATACGTTAAGGCCCAATGTCATGTAAGCCAGTTAACTTAAAATGTCTTCTTTATTGATGTTGAGTTCTTCATAACTGATGCATACTTTCTCTGTGTGGTAGGCCAATGCCATTCTCGCCCGAGCCGTTTCACCTCTGGCCTATGCCACCAAGAGGGAGGCTCAGACGAGGAACAAAATGGAATTACTCGGTGCTGAGGTTTGGGGCCTTCGTTCGGAGCTGAAGAAGGAGAAAGACCTTCATGCTGAGACCCGTAATAATGTCATAAAGGCCGAACGACAGGCTGATGAGCTCAAGGACCAATATTCTCTTCTTCAACAAGAGTTCATCGGCCTGGAGAGTCACGCCAAGAAGCTCCTCGAGGAGAGAGATCATCTGTCTGAAGAGAGTAATGACCGGTTGCAGGCGCTTCATGCCCTTGAGGAGAAGTTTGACGGGATGCACAGTAAGCTGATGCACGTGATTCGGAAAAACAATGCCTTGACGGATGAACGTGTCGAGGTCAAGCAGCGCACAATCGAAGAGTATGAAGAATCCCCTGCCTTAACCGAAAAGATCATGGCTCAGTTCGCTAAAGGCTATGAAACCTATCGGGAGAAGGCTCAAGCAAAGTTGACTGCTGCTAGGCTCAATGATTCCATCCTTGACTCTTTGGAGGAAGAATCCGAAGCTGGAGATGAGACTCCTCAGGAATATCTTCTTTTAGGACTTGTAATTTTTGTAATCTTTATTATTATTTTTTGTAACTTGTCCGAATCTTATCTGATCGGATTTTGTAACAACTTGAAAATATGAATGAAGTACAAAATTTCTTATAGTAGTTTCCTCGATCAGTCGTACTTGTGACTTGCATCGTTCAGTTACATTTTTTACAAATTTTTCTGATCGATTTACGCTCGAAGTTTGTCTGATCCGATTCGCGATTACGATTTTCTCGATCAGTTACACCCGTGACTTTTGTCGATCAGTTACGTTTGTTACAAACTTTTTTGATCGGTTTAAGCCATGTTAACGTCAAGTTTTGTCGGCGCGTCCAATCACAGAATCCACGCGCTTGAACCTGCACAATAACAGATCACACACGAAGCTTGACGGCTTGTGCCACCGGGGGATAGCTCCAGTGTGAGAATAAGTACAGGTCGTTTACAAGGTTTAACAATAGAGGTTAAGTGTTTAGTGCTCAAAGATGTATTACCTCTTAATTAAAGCCTAATCCTTGTATTTATAGCGTTCCCACCACCTTAGAATCCCTCTCCAAGTCGGTTTAGGACGCCTAAATATGGCAATTACCATTATTTGGGTCCAACACAACCTCCTTAAAAGGTGCAAGTGGAATCCAATCCCAACACTACCTTTGGAGTTACCTTAGTTGAATATGGTTAGGACTGGAATCCTTAACCATTTGAACTCCTTATGGCTCCAGACTTTGCATGTAGGACAACCCAATACACAGGCCCAATCCAACCGAACTCATTCACTGGTCTGGGCTCCGGCCCAAAAGGGCTCGAATACCCGACCCCGAACACCATACAACAAATTAGGGTTCCGGCCTAGAGGGCTCGAATACCCGACCCCGAACACCATACAAAAAATTAGGGCTCTGGCCCAGAGGTCTCGGATGCCCGAACTCCTTTGACATCCCTGAGGGCTTCGGCCCAATGGGCTTAACATCCCCTTCTAGCATCAGGCCTTCAGCCTATCTGGGGGTCGATAAAATACTCCCGAACATTGCCCCCCGCCCAGTCTCTTGTTATAATATATTTATAATTAGAGACTTGAAGAGACCGAAACTCGAAAAGCCACGCCAGTAAATGATGAGTTATATGGGGAACCCAAATGGTTTCTTTTCATTTTTCAAAATAGCACACGTTTCCCCAGGACTGGGTCCCACATACTATAAATAGCCGCCCTTGGGTTTCGTGCAGCTTTACTTATAAAACCCCCAACCCAGCCATCACTGTCACTCTTTCCAGACTTCCCTCATTTCAAACGTCTCTGTCAATTTTTTTGGCAAAGGTAATTTCCAACAAGCACTCTTCTTCACCAATCCTAGGTCCCACAGTCTTCAAATCACCTTCAACACCTTTCATTACTGCTTCTTTCTGCTTTTCAAGCTTTGCACTCACCTCTATTTTCAAAAATGGCTGATTCTAGTGTTCCTCCCCCCTCTACCGAATCAGTTCCTCCTTCTGTCACCACCGGCGATCTGATTTCGGTTGATTTGTCGGTGGCTCCTACCGACACCACTACAGACAACACCGAATCCACAATCCGAAGCATTTACGCTTCTGAAACTAACTTCTCTCACATCAATACCCCGTCCTCCATTAATTTTTCCCAACTTTCTGATATTCGTACTCTCTTCAACATCCCGAAAGAGTACAAGCTTTGGGTTCCAGAACCTCAGGAACGAATGTTCTGGCGCCCCGAAGGCGACTGGACCGCCATTCCTCTCTGGGCCCTGAAATATGGGGTCCGATTTCCCCTACATGAATACATATCTTCGTTCCTCTGTTTCGTGGGGATCGGGTTCGCACAGCTGGTGCCGAACTCGTACATCCACTTAATCGCCTTCATCGCCTTATGCCAGGAGGTTGGGATAACTCCTGGTGTCGATTTTTTCTTTGTCTTGTTCACCATCGGGAAGTCGAAGGAACTTGGTTTCTGACAACTGAACCGAGTGGCAGGCCGAGCCACCTTCGTGAAGACCCCTTCAAGCAACAAGGGATGGCACCCACAATGGTTCTTCATGAGGGGGACCGACCTCAAGCTTCTGCCGAGCTGGTCTTACCCCGAAGACCCCATTGCCAAGATCACCAAATTTCCAAAGGAGCGATCGGCTGCCTTCAAGTCGTTCTACAAAAAACTATTTGCGACCGAACGGAGCCTGGGCATTTTATCCAATGAGGCTTGGCTGTACAAACATGGGTGTAAGTATTTTAGCCTGAACCTTCTCATATCTCCATTGGTCCTTGATTACTTCCTGACGGTTTTGTATTAATTGTTCTACTCGTTATGCAGTAACCATTTTCAAGCCCGAAGGTGCCGATGATTCTCTGATGCCTCTACCGATCACGACCGAACCCATCCGCCCCCCGATTACAGATGACGTTCCTGATGAAGAAACCAACCCGATCTCAGAGCTTTTAACAGGTTCTGCATCGGGGCCAGCTCCTCCGACCACTACTGCTGCCAAACCAACCAACAAAAGTGTGCTCAAAATGAACCGAGCTGAAAATATGACCTTGTTAAAGAAGACCAAGAGGCCTTCCAAGCCTTCCACCAAAGCCCCACCTAAGGCCTCTTCTTCAGTTTTGCAAAAGCCGACTCCTCCACCCCCTTCGCAGGTTGCGGTGATCGAAGATTTAGAGGAAACCGAAGAGGTTCCTCTTGAACCTCGACCCAAGAAACCTTGTCTGACTGAAGGTCCTGAATTGCCAGTTGCAGAGGCCGATCCCCGTCCCACCTCTACCCCCACTTCCAAAGCGAGTTCGTCCCAAGGCTCACCGACTACTTGTTGGCCGAAGAGTCCTTCGGAGGTGTTCCCTTTCAACCTGTTCAAACATTTCAAGCTTTCTGGCGATGATGAATGGTTCAAGGGATACTCTTTCGAGGAGTATTTAGTAGCCTACATCCGCGCTCAGTGCCAGGTAATCCCGACAACCCTCAATTTCGTCTTTTACACATATGCTTTGCTTTCCATGGCTGATGTTTCCTTTTTGTGGCAGGATAACGCCATCCTTGCTCGAGCCATTCCTCCTCTGGCTTGTACTACTAAAAAAGAGGTTCAGCTGAGGTCAGATGTGCTGCTGCTCGAGGCTAAGGTTCAACGTTTGAACTCAGATCTGAAGAAAGAAAGGGATCTCCACGCCGAGACCCGTAATAAAGCAACCTGGGCTGAACACCAGGCTGATGAACTGAAAGAACATTATTCCTTACTTCAACAAGAATTCGTCGGCCTCGAAGTTCATACAAAAAGCTGCTCCAGGAGAAAGATCTCTTGTCAGAAGAAAACAAGGAGCGGGAACAGGCGATCCAGGCCCTCGGGGAGAAGTTTTCTGAAATGCATGAAAAGATGATGCACTTGATTCGGGAAAATAACTCCCTGAAGGAAGGACAAGACAAAGTGAAGCAGCGAGCAATTGCCGAATATGAAGAGTCCCCAGCCTTAACCGACAAGATCATATCCCAATTTACTAAAGGTTATGAAATGTATCGGGAAAAGGCTCGGGCAAAGCTAACTGCTGTTGGTCACGATGCTTCTGTCCTTAATTCTTCTGATGAAGAATTCGAAGCCAGAGATGAGGGTCCACAAGAATGATTTCTTTTAGGACTTATGAATTTTGTAGTCTTTATTTTTCTTTTATTTTTCTTTTTTTGTTTGTAACTTGTCCGAATCTTATTTGATCGGATTTTGTAAAAACTTGAAAATATGAATGAAGTACAAAAATTTTGTTTGTAATTTTTTTTAATCATTTATACTTGTGACTTTTCTCGATCAGTTATGTTATCTCGAACCTTCTGATCGGGTTATGCCCTAAGCTTGTCTGATGAAAAATTATACTTTTTCGATTAGTTGTACCCGTGACTTTTACCGATCAGTTATGCCGTTTCCAACTTTCTGATCGGTTTACGCCCGAAGTTTATCTGATTCGATATGCGATTATGATTTTCTCGATCAATTACACCCGTGACTTTTTCTGATCAGTTACGTTTGTTACAAACTTTTCTGATTGGTTTAAGCTCGAAGATCATTTGATCGGATTTGTAGTTATCTCGATCAGTTAAACTCGTGACTTTTATCGATCAGTTATGTCGTTTCCAACTTTTTGATCGGTTTAAGTCTGAAGTTTATCTGACTAGATATGTAAAAGCTTATGAATATAAATGAAGTACAAACGTTTCCGAAGAAAAATCTCATTTATTTTATTGATAATTAAAATGACTTACACAAATAAAGGAAAGAATGACATAACTTTTACTAGTAAAATTTTCTAAGTCTTCCAGCATGTCATGTATTCTTCACTTCAGAACCATCCATTGCTCGAAGCAGGTATGTGCCTGGCTTCGGCACTTCGACCACTTCATAGGGCCCCTCCTAGTTCGGCATCAGTTTGCCAGTGTTCTGGGGGGTTGATGCCTCTGATTCCCGAAGGACCAAATCTCCAACCTCGAACCTCCGTTGCTTCACCTTCTGGTTGTAGTATCGGGTTGTTCTCTTCTGGTAAATTGCCAACCTTATTAGAGCTGAATCCGGAACTTCCTCCAAAAGGTCTAGATTTAATCGTAGTCCTTGATCATTGTATAACTCCTTATATTGGTTGACTCGAAGAGTAGGAGATCCGATCTCAATAGGTATGAGTGCATCGGTCCCATACGCCAGTCTAAATGGTGAATCTCCCGTTGTTGTTCTCGGAGTAGTCCGATAAGCCCACAAAACACTAAGTAGTTCCTCTAGCCACCGACCCTTTAATTCATCCAACATCCTTTTAATTCCTTTAAGTAGGGTTCGGTTAGTGACTTCTACTTGGCCGTTTGATTGAGGGTGAGCAACTGAAGTCTTTCGGTGCTAAATTCCCAACTCTTTCAGAAAATCTTCAAATTTCGACCCTATAAATTTCCTGCCATTGTCCGAGACCATTGCCATCGGGATACCGAATCGATAAACCACACCTTCCTTGAAAAACTTCAGACATTCTTGTTCGGTGATTTTTTGTAGAGGTTTAGCTTCGACCTGCTTGGTCATGTATTCAATGGCCACGATCACAAAACAAACTTGCCCCTTGGCCTTTGGCAGAGGACCCAAGATGTCAATTCCCCATACGGCAAATGGAATCGGGGACAACATCGAACATAATTCTTGGAGGTGGTCGATGTGGGATGGTCTTTGTTAAATTTGGCATTCTAACATTTTTGACAAAGTCTTTGGCCTCATAGTAGATGGTTGGCCAATAGTATCCCTGCCTCATGATCTTGTATGCCAGTGACTTGGCCCCCATATGATCTCCACAAATTCCTTCATGCACTTCCCGAAGAGTATAATCTGCTTCTGAGGGTGTCAAGCACTTGAGTAGTGGAGAACTAAAGGCCCTTCGGTACATATCTCCATCAATAAGAATAAAATTCGAACTCCTGTGCTTGATCTTTCTTGACAACATGCGATCCGAAGGTAACACCCCATCGGCCAAGTACGATATGTATGGTGTAAGCCAGCAGTCGAGTCAATCCAGGGTTAACACATCCACCTTCAGAACTCTTGGTTGTTCCAACACGTCTAAGTATACTGACCCGTTGAATGAACTAGCTTTAGCAGTTGCGAATCTAGCCAGAGCATCTGTTACCGTATTGTCTGATTGATCGATCCCTTGACAACTATGAGAGCTGAAGTACATAAGTTTTTCCTTCACTTCGGCCATATACTTTGACATCTGCTTGACCACCAACTGCGAATCACTGTATATGACTAACTTCTGCACTTCCAAGCTTCGGGCCAACCGAAGTTCAGCTAGTATGGCTTCATATTCTGCTTCATTGTTGGTGGATTTGAATTGAAACCAAATGGCTTGATGGACTTTGAATCCTTCGGGACTTGTTAGGATGACCCTTGCTCCGCTGATGTCCAAAGTTGACGACCCATCCACATAGAGAGTCCATGACGTCTGCCCTTATTATGTATCAGTAATCGACCCCACATCCAGTTCTATGAATGAACATTCTTCTACGAAGTCTGCTAGAGCTTGTCCTTTGATTTCCGTTCGGGGATGGTATTCCAAAACGAACTGAGTTAATTCCACCGCCTACGCAGCCAGCCGACTCGAGACTTCTGGCCTATGCAGAACCTTCTTTAACGGCTGATCTGTATACACCACCACCAACCGACCCTGGAAATAATGCCGAAGTTTCCTGCTTGCAATGATCAAGGCATAAGCGAACTTTTGTAGGTTTGAGTATCTTATTTCTGCATCCCGAAGAACGTGGCTGACATAGTATACCAGGAACTGTCTTCCCCCCTTGTCCCTCACTAGTGTTGCCCTCACTGCCATCGAGCTTGCAGCCAAGTATAAGTATAACGGTTCTAAAGGGATTGGCTTCATCAACAATGGCGCCGAAGATAAATATTTATTAACCCTCGGAACACATCTTCACACTCTGAAGTCCATTGAAAACTCTTCTCATTTTTTGGTCCTTTGAGAGTGTCAAAAAATGGTAGACGCCTTTCAGCTGATTTTGATACGAATCTCTGAAGGGCCGCAATCCGACCAGTCAACCTCTGAATATCCTTGTATATATTTGGTGATTTTATATCTAGAATCGCTAGAATCTTCTCTGAATTCACTTCAATACCCCGCTTACTGATTAGATATCCTAGAAACTTTCTTGACCCCAATCCGAAGGTACATTTAGTCGGGTTCAACCGTAGCTTATGTCTTCGTACTGTTTCAAAGCAACTCTCTAGGTCCTCCAGATGATCCCAGACTGATATGCTTTTCACAATCATGTCATCCACATATACTTCCATGCTTCGGCCTAGCTGCTTTCTAAATACGAAGTTCATCATCCGTTGGTAAGTTACCCCGGCGTTGAGTAACCCAAAGGTCATCTTCTGATAAGCATATATGGCCCGATGCATGATGAAACTCGTCTTCGGGATATCCTCTTTGCTCATCAAAATCTGGTGGTATCTTGAGAAGGCATCCATGAAGCTTAACATACCGTACCTCGATGTGGCATCAATCAACTGATCTATGTTAGGCAAAGGATAGAAATCTTTCGGGCATACCTTGTTCAGGTCCGTGTAATCTATGCATAATCTCCACTTCCCGTTTTGTTTCTAAACCAGAACCACATTTACCAGCCATTCGGGGTAGTTGATTTCGAATATGAATTCCGCTTCTAGAAGTTTGGTGATTTCTTCGTCTATGATCCTCTGTCTCTCTGGAGCAAAAATTCTTCTTTTCTATATCACCAGTTTTCTCTTCGGGTCTACATGCAAAGTGTACAGGGCCACCGACTCACTTACCCCAAGCATATCACTAGGTTCCCATGCAAAGATGGCGGCATATACCCGAAGTAGATCTATCAACCCTGTTCAGAACGGTTCCATCAATCCCGATCCAATCTTGATCAATTTTTCTGTGTTTCCCAGGACCAACTCCACATCCTCTATCTCTTCGGCAGGAAGGGCAAGCGGTTCGGTGCTACTTTCAGTGAATGACTCTATTTCAATGGCTATTGTCTGCTTCTGCTTGCTGACCCCGACCCCTAAAGAAATTAATGTGTTTCGATAGCACCTTTGGGCAATATCAAGATCCCCTTTTACCTCCCCTATCCCGTTCAGTGTCGGAAACTTGATCTTAAAATGGGGTATGGATTTAACGGCTTGCAGTGCCGCTAGTGTCGACCTTCCCAGTATAACGTTGTATGACGAATCCACCTGTACCACAAAAAATCTGACCATTATCTCTGCCTGCTGGGCGGCCGTGCCAAACCTGACAGGCAATTCAATGGTGCCTGACACATGTACCGGGTCCTCACTAAAACCATACAACAGGCCTTCTCCACCCAACTCCATCTTTTTTCCTTCCAGATCCATCATTTGACAAGCGTGAGTGTACAATATGTCGACCAAGGACCCATTGTCGATCATCATCCTCTTCATGTCCACTGGCCCGACCTGAGCCATTATCACCAATGCCCCATCGTGTGGTTGTATTAGATCTGTAGGATAATCCTCATCTGAGAACGAGATGGATACCCCCGGGTAGGCCCGATCCTTTCTTGGCAAGGAACCTACCACAGACAACATGGCTTCGAGATGTCCACTCCTCTTTTTTCCAGTCACACGCCCTACCGAACCGCCAAAGATTACGTCGATCATGCCTCGGGCTGGCTGGTTCGGTTTTGGCTGTGTATCCCGAGCCGGTCCTCTGCTTTCCTCCCTGGGCACCTCAAAATTCTCCCGACCCACCACATACTGAACTAGTTGGTCAATCTGGACGTTCTTCTCTATCAAATCCTTCAGATCATTGCACATCTCCGTCGTATGTCCGCTACTTTGATGGTATTCACAATATTTGTCCCGACTTCTCTTTTCAGGTTTCGGATGCGTCGAACATGGCTCGAAAAATGGTTTGTTCTGCATCTCCTCCAGTATCTTCGCCCGGTCGGTGTTGAGGGCGGTATAAACTTTGTTAACATTTCTGCTCGGGAAAGGTGGTCGGCCACTTCCCAAACCTCCACCGTTATAGGTTTTCCTTTCGTAACTATCTGACCTCCCCTGATTGTCCGACTGCTTATAAGTCTGCTTGTCCCGATCTTTAGACTTCTCATAAGATTGGGAGTGCGGTTTGAAATTTCCCATAGCCTCCTATATCACAATGAATCCCTCGACCCGATGGAAGGCTTCTGTCAAATATGCCGGAGGGTTGATCACCAGATCCTTCATTAGTTTCTTCGACTTCCCTATATCCAGACCAGTCGTGAAAAACCCCAAGGCTTGAGGGGAATTCAATTCTACTACCGAGCCCACAGCTTCTCGAAATCTCTTGACGTACTGGCCTAGGCTTTCGTTGGACCTCTGTCTCACTTGCATGAGGGAAGCCGTGATCTTTCCTCGTCTCTTGTTACTTCCGAATCGAGCGTGAAATTTTTCCCGAAGGTCGCTCCATGAATTGATTGACCCTGCTGCTAAGGTCCCCATCCATTCTCGGGCACTCTTCTTTAAGGTTGTTGCAAACATGTGGCACTTAGCAGCGTCTGAATGTCCATAGTATGTCATCAACCTGTCATACCCGTCTGAATGATTATAGGGGTCCCCCAGCCCGTTATACGTCTCCATCGGGGGCATCTTCTTCTTAGGGTCGACAGTGACGTGGTTTATTTCGGGTGAAAAAGGTAAGCCTAGGCATGTCGAAGGTGTTCCCATCGAGTTTTTCGCTGCCAACAACTTCACCAATTCTGCCACCCTTCAAGCAAGGGGGTCGGACTCCTCTGTGCCTGTCCCTCTCGTATTCAGGAGACGCGATCCTCCTCCTTTGTCCCAATCTACCCGGGTGGTCTGATTTTCGATCTACTGAACGGCTCCTCCTTTGGCTTCGGCCGTCTCGAGAGCAACTTCTGGGCCTAGTCTTTTCTCTTTCTGCCTCTCCCCGTCGAGGTGACCGGGATCGGCTCCGATGCCTACGCCTCTTTGACGATGCTTCCTATTCCCCGACCACTTTTGCCATCTGCTCCTCGAGCTCCTCCTGTTGAAGATGCAAGGCCATCATAACGTCTTGGTTTTGCTGCATTTTCTTCTTCAGAATAAACTCCCGCTGGTCACGGCTACCTTCTCCTTGGCCTCTCCCTTGCCCTTCATGTGCTCGAGACTGATTTTCGTCGGCGTGACTAGCGTGATGGGGCGTATGTTGGCTGTCATGGAAGAGTTTTCGCCGGAGGGAAGGGGCCGGTTCCTCCTGACCTCCCTAGATTTTGGAACTCAGTCTATCTTTCACCGACCCCCTCACCTGGGTGGTTTGGTGGGTCTTCCCCTTCTCCTGGACAGAGACACTATTTTTCCTGCTCGCCATGGCCTGCTACCGAAAAAGTTAGTTGTGATTGTAAAAGCACTAAGGCCCTCCTTATAGCGTCAATGTTAACGCCAAGTTTTGCCGGCGCCAATACTCATTACATCCATACGATTAAATTATTAAGTTGACAATCAAATAATATTGTATTGAAACTGACCTAACATAATTTATCTCGACTTAGATCAATATAAAAATTATTTTATTCATATATATATATATAATAGCATTCTTTTTTGGAGTCTTTTTTAAAAAACAAGTGGGATCGTGGGTGGCATTTTTGTAAATAAAAAGAAAACAAGTGGGCCTACTCTTTTTTAAAAACTCCAAAACGACGTAGTTTTAATAAAAGAGTGCTATTTAAGGAGGAATGTTATTTAAGGGAATCTTTCTTGATCGATCCTATATATATATATATATATATATATATATATATATATATATATATATTCTGTTTACATTATTTTTAGTTGGACAATATTAATATCCTTTTAAGATTGGGAAAAGAGAATTTTTTTGTGGAATTCCCAACCCATTTCTCTCGGAATCTGAATGACTACTACTATCCGCCTCTATCCTACTTGTTACTACTACTACTACTACACAACACTACAACTATTCAGCTAACGCTCTTTTTCTCTCCTCTCCCATCTTCACGTTCTTTATTTCTCTCTATAGCTCTTAAATACGTACACTCAATTTCTCTCTATATATCTATATATATATATATATTAATGTGTAATGTATTTCACTGTAACAGCCATTGAAGAAAAATAAAGAAATTGAATGAAGCAGGCAGGGAGATGATTAAGCAGAAAATGTTCAAATTGCATAGACACAAATCCTCCTCATCTGATCATAAATCTGATGATGAGAGAATCGACTTCAAATTTTCCAACATTGAGGCTTTTCAGGTTTTTCTCTCCATTTCACATTTCATTGATTTTTTTCTACATTTTCTGATTTTTTTTCAGTTTTATTTCCTTGTTAAATGAGTTGAAATTTTAATTTTAAGTTTTATTTTATTGTGATATACAGATTTTATATACATTATGTAGTAATATCTGTACCGTTTTGAGACAATATGGATTAATTTGATTGTCTGATTATCAAGGCTGGATAGTCTATTACTAATTTATTATATTCGTTTTTAAATTACTCACCGCATTTTGTAATGGGGTCTTTTTGTTTTTTATTTTTTTTAAATTTTTTACTTTTGGGTGTTTGTTTGTTTAACTATTTAATAATTTTAAACTCTTAGAAGCACCAAATGCTGTGGTGTATGAAATGAAACGGATTTTTCAATAAGGAAGAGTTATGTTATTAGCGACTTATTACTCAGAATTGTTATTGTGATGCAGTTAAAATATAAATGATATTAAATCGTAGTAATTACTGGGAGTTGGATCACGGTATTGATATTGGTTTGTGTTCAATTTTAACAGATGGAGCTGAGCAACTAATGAATTTAAGAATAGTTAGTAAGAAAATATTTACTGGCTAATAACAAGAGGTTTGATAAGAAAATACCAACCCACAAGAAAGAAATAGTTAGACAAAATTTATTAAAAACAATAACTGTTAGGTTCATTTGGGTTTAATACTTGCTAAGGGATTGGATTTTTCTTTAGCTTCTAGTTGGATCTTTGATAGATATGTCATATGCATCCACTCCAGTACCACTTAACTGTAATTGTCATAATTAGTGCTCATACGAACAAATAGCCTTCTAATCATTTAGGAGAGTTTTGTAAAGCTCATAATAATTTGTTAATTACATGTAGCAGCAACCAATAATATTAATTAGGTGAAACATTGAGAATCTTGACTTATGGTGAAGCTTGTTCAAATGTATCGTAAATTTCTTGGGTTTGTAGGAGTAAGGAGTTTGAAGATTGTGGTTTATACAAATAAGATATTGCAATTGAACTCGGAGATGCCAAGCCCCCCTTCCCCCTCAGTGCACCTTCATATGCTCCGCCTATGATGTTACATCTTCAAATTCATGGATGGTCTTGTAATTGGTAACAGCGAAGTTGGTCTTGTTTCTTTTGGGTAAGCATAGGCCTTTAGAATATCCAACTCTAATTGTTAATTTGATCATTGATCATGGTATTCATCTAGGAAGAAATTTGAAACGGCTTGCACCCTTGTTGATATTGAAGATTCTACCAATGTCTTGCAATCTATATGGGAATATTAGACCGATAATCTTTTCTAGGAAACATGGTCACATTATTGGACTAGGCAGCTGCCTTTTACTTCAAAGTCATCCTTAAAAGAAGTACCTTGCATTTGATCGGCATAGTTTGAGAGAGAAGGGGAGGGCAACGAAAGTGAACATCAAATAATTGAGAATCAGAAAACTTTAACTAGGAAGAATATCCATATGGATAGCACAAAACAGCTACATCAGTGGAGATTTCTCAAGCCATTTGTCAAAGTTAAACTAAGGGTCTTGATCCTCCTTAGCAACTTGCTGAATAGTTTTACTGCTGGAACCACTTGCTAAGATTAGTAGCCCACATCTATATTACACAGACTCCCTTATCTGTATAGATAAGGTTTGTGACTTAACCAATAGGATCTTCTGATGACCAAGTTGAAGAACATTGGGAAATGGCTAAAAAATTGCATACGTTTTGGTTTAATATTCTTCATCTCTCTTATCTTTTAAGCTATTAATCAAAGGGTTATTTTTCTTGCATCTTTTGGGCTTCTGCTATGGAGACTTTTAGAAGCATCTTGGTGACTAATTTGCTGGCTGCACTTTTTTTTAAGTGCTCTTTTGTTTTTGTTTTTGTTTTTCTAGTCTGCTGAGGGTGAACTTTTTGTTCCCCCACTTACTGTATATTTTTTTTTCTATTAATAAATTTTTTTCTTTCCTTAAATAAAAAAATCTTCATCTCTCTCGAACGATTACTAATGGTTGTCTTATGCCCATCATGGGATCTGAATTCTGAAGCAACCACACGACTTAAACATAATATGAGGGCATTGTGCAGAACTAATTATATGAATATAGGAATCTTTTGTTAAGCATATGTATGCATGGTCATTTTTTGTATGGTAGGATATTTGAATATCGGAATCTTTTTGCTCAGGTAGATGAATAGAAAAACAAAGTAGTACTTATATAAATTAAAATAATTTCAGCTTCTATGATTATTAACTATTAAAGAATTGGCTGTAAATAATTGAAGGAATTTATAGATAGATTTCTAGTTATAGACTGGCTTAAGCTGCTTAATTATTTTTTCCCTTTGCCCCAGAATTGTTGCCAAGTAGTTAATACTTACTATTTTTTAAAGGCTTTCTTATTTCTCTGAGTACTTCTGGTTTGCGTTTTGTTCACTTCAAATTTTCACTTTCAGGTACCTAAAGGATGGGATAAGCTTTCTTTGTCTCTTATCTCTGCAAAAACAGGGAAAACTATAAGCAAATCAGGGAAAGCATTGGTGCGGAATGGAAACTGTCGTTGGACTGAGACTTTGTCAGAGTCAATTTGGATTTCACGAGATGATGCTTCAAAAGATCTTGAGCAATGTCTCTTCAAACTTCTTGTTACCATGGTCTGATACCTATTTATATTAATTAGATGTCTTGTTATCTCTTTTAGCCTGACAATTTAACCGGTCTACAAACAATTATTTCTCTCTCTCTCTACTTGCCCTCTAATGGCATGCTTATGGTAGGGATCAGCTAGATCCAGTATCCTTGGAGAGGCTACAATCAATCTGGCTGGTCACATGAGTTCAAAAGTTTCTGCTCATGTTTCATTACCTTTGCAGAAATGCAACCATGGGACGATTGTACAAGTGAGTCATCTTCAATGCCTCCAGAAATTGTTATTAATTGCTATTGTGGATCACATTATTAGTGTATCTTGGTGATAAAAATTATATTCTGTTAAGAATGTAAAATTGTGAACTGAATGGACAGTGGGCAAGCTCATATTCGCCAAGCTCCATTTTATATACACTTTCAACAAACGTATTCCTAGCTCCAAACGGAGATTCATATAACTTTTGACACACTCAAGTGACTTGTTTCTCCTGATATACCAGTATGTAATAGCCTCTGGTATTGTTCTTAATTTCTTTTACAATCAGTTACGAGGAATTGAATCTTATTCATTCCAGATAATTTCAATTGAACTTTGATCGACTTCTTCATCTGAATTAAAACCCTCTGCTTATTATTGTAACTTTCTGTTGCAATGATGTAATGATGGGGTATGTATTCATGTGAGTGTAGGAGCATTTGATAGCTAGTCAAAGGGTGACATGTTTCTTAAGTTTTTCCCTCTTTAAGGGTGAGATGTCACATTCTCTTTTCCCATTCTCTCTTTATTTATGAATTTATAGTATTCAGGAGTATTTCTGTGCGACCCAAGATTATAAGACTTCTTTTGTAACCATGCATGTGCTTTGTATAATTAGAATAAACCCATATGACCATCTCCTTATAGCTAGTTCTTGTGGCCACTAAATTACAACCTCGTCATGTTCCCCGTGTGTGATAAGTTGGCTAAAATATGGGTAGTATCTGCTTATGCAAATCCTCATAGCTAGGATGAAACTCGGTGCATGCACCGAAATTCCATTATGGTCCAATTCCTACAATCGACAAACATATGATTCTCAAATCTGTTTCATAGACATCAAATCCATTTTCAATGACATTTTTTGATTTGTAAAACTCTTTGTTGGGGACTTTTGCATTTTGCTCTTGATCTTTTTGATGTAAGTTAACATGGAAAAACTAGCATGCTATAACTCACTGGTATTCTTGTCCACCACTCCACCTACAAAAGGAGTACTTTCTTGCTTAAAATTTCTAGGTCAATTCCAGGTCAGGTGCACAAACCTTGTTGTTGGAAATGCAACTTTTCACTTCTATTACTCATCAAATCAATTTAACTTTAGCTTAAGCTCAGTCCAGGTCTGGTAACTAATTGTCCACATCATATGACAAGGATAGAGCTAACCTTTTCTTATTATTTCCATATAGGTTGGTATACATCAGACGCGCAAAGTTTTATGAGATTTGTTTCTTTATTGCAACGAGTCGGTCTTTGTCTTGGTTTCTCCTAAAATCTCTCTCCCTCTCCAAGAAAGAAAAGCATTGCAAATTCAAATCAAACTTATTCCACTGAAGATCTAATTCCCCACTGACTATATAATGGATATAGTTGCTAAGAGTTATTGGACAATACTACATAGTAATAATATATTTTACAAATGCCACAATCATTTGTAAATATAGGATAGTTTGTTTGTTGAAAAGAATTTGTTAACTTCAAGTTGAACTTCAATAACTCAAGGGTTCATCTATTTACTTGAGATGATATTACTAAGGCTACACCTAAATTTTTCATTATCACTATTTACACTGTTGTTCCATGTGATCGTACTGTTTATTTGTTAGCTGTCTATTTGCTTGATGATGTTTTGTTTGTTTGAGTACTTCTCATATGTGAACCTTCACCTGCTATACAAATCTCTCTTTAGGTTGAAGTTCAGTGCGTAGCACCAAGAACAAAACTGAGGTTTGTCCATCAACATGATACTTAGCATTATCTATTATTTCAATTTTCTTTTATCTAGGAACTGAGGTTTGTACATTTCCTGCATGTTTTCAGGAATGAAGCCTTGAATTCATTTACTGATGTAAACACAGATAATGATGACATAGATAACAGATCAGATGTGTCCAATCATACATTCTCCAAGAGTTTCGGGTCTTCCTCTAGTAACCTAACTCATCCAGGAGAACATGGTAGCAGGGTATTTCAATCTAACTCTCTCATTATGAGGTTTATTGTCATCCTGTCGCATCTAACTAGACTTATTTCTGCTTTCGACTATGTGCTAAGGCATAATCTTTCTTTCCTATCTTTTTACTCTTTTTTACCTGAATGGTCCTGGTTATTTCAGGCTAATTTGTTTAGGAAGTATAACATGTCTTTCTCTTTTTTATGTTTCTGTTTCAAATGCAAGGGACACCTGACTTTGTTTCAGGCCTGTCTGGGACTCTGAAAGTTGGAAATCCAGTAATAAGTTGATGAATCTACTATATCTTTAGCATGCTCTCAATGGTAGTTCCATGAAGTGTACTTATTTTCCCCTTTCTGGCTGGGGGCAAAATTAGGTCTCCCACCCTTACTGTTTTTGTCCTTATTCTATATAATTTTTCTTTAGTTTTCGCTTTTTGGTTGAAGAGAATTTTATTGCTTTATGTCATTAATAGTAGTAGTATATATATTTTAATATTTATAATTTTTTCTTTATTATGAATGATTAATATATTTTTTTTATTACTATCATGTGAAGAAAATAGAATCATTAAATTAGGCTGTTTAATATGCCAAAATTTCGAAGCACTAACGTTTCTAAGTGGGAGACATGTCCACCTCACTCACCTGTGGGCACGGACATTCCAGAGAATTGGGTTCTATCAAAGAAACAATATTTGATGTATTTATAGTATAAAAGTTCTTTATCTTTGTCAAGCCCTACACTTTATAGAGACTGTCCAACATGTGAACAACTAATGATAGATGTTGGTATGCTCTCTCTCTCTCTCTCTCTCTCTCTCTCTCTCTCTCTCTCTGTGTATGTATATATACACAAGACATATTGGTGTGTGTATGAACTTGTGGAAATATCAAATTTCTCTGGTGGAAATAACAATTCCATAAAAAAAAATCAACCATCGAAACTGAGCACTATTATGCTCCTCACCATTATGGTGAAGACGGAGAGATACAAGTTTATTTTGAGGGGCATACAACTCCTTTCTTTTTTAAAATTGTGTCCATTGAATTTGAGAATGGATGGTGTAAGATAGGTTGGTCACTTAACACTTTATTGCCAACTTTGCCTATGGATCATTGGCGTATATAGTGGGAATTGCTATTTTCTCAAGCCATTTTTATAGCTTCACAAGCTTCTCTCTCTCTCGCTCTCTCTCTCGCATGAGTACGGGACCCACTTATTATTCATGTGAGATAGAACTTGTGGAACTATCCAAAGATCTTGTGAAAATGATATTCCTTTTTTCGTAGTATGTGTATGTATATTTATGAACAATTAATAGAAATTATCAAAAAGTTTCTATTGTATACGATAAGTTTCACCATGTTACTGGCGAAAGAAAAACACTAGAGTTTTAGCCAAGGGCTTAATATTGGAGGTATAGATTCATTAACCCCGACAGTTGGCGCAGTGGTTCAAATGAGATCCCGGGACAAGCCGTAGACTCGGACGTCTTGGGTTCGAATACCACCAGCTCCAATTTGTCAAGCCAATAAAATGGTCATGGAGACGCGGGCGCAAGCCCGTATGAAAATCCTAACTCGGGGTGGGGTTATGTGCCTAAAATCTATACAAATTGAACACTGTTCTGTATCATGACCTTGCTGTGCCTTTATCGAAATAGCATGGGTAACAATTGACTTATGATTCATAGACTACAAATTTTCATTCCAAGGTGCAGATTATTAGGCTCACGTATCATACAAAACTTTTTCATATAACTACCACTAACATAAACTTCAATGTGTCCTTGTGATGCCAATGTCCTAGTTTTTATTAGAAAGTTAGGTTTTATGCTTCACAGATATATTGTATGCTTGAATCTTTGCTTTACTTTTTGGTAGAAGTTTCTTGGTGCACTTGGTAATATCTGAATATCTGCTTAATGGGCACATTAGGAGAACTTAGTGATATTTGGTTCTATAGAAATCGTGATGACAAGGTTACTGTTATAAATTATGAGAAGTTGGGGAAATTATAAATATAACTTTTATGTTGGGTCCATCTTGTATTAAGAAAAAAAAATTGACAACTTAATCATGGAGTTAACATTTATTATTATTATTATTATTATTATTATTATTATTATTATTATTATTATTATTATTATTATGAATAATCAGAAAAAAATATCTTCCAGGAAATTTGGGGAAACTACGGCCCCCCCGAGCCTCTCAGTTGGCATATTTAGATTATAATAATTCCGCTGTCAAACTGTTCTAGATCTTTTTAAGGTATAGACTTCAGAAGGAAAATGTTTCAGTTAATATGTGAGAACTGGCATTTGGAACACAGACCATGACTTGTGTTCCCATGGGGGCCAATCACAACTTGCTTGTTTCTATTGTGGCAATGTTAATAGAGAACTTTCTTATGTAATCCCCTGCCCAAGGAAATTTACTTTTCCATTTTTTAACCATGGTCGGCAATTAGCACATTTGTACAGTTTAGTAAGCTACATTATAGGAGCAACTATACAGTGTATTATATAACTCTTGCTTTACACTACACAGCTTTTTGATATTGAAGTTATATGTTAAGGAGGTGTCTGGTATTGTTTCCGCATATGCTCTTCCAACACACTTTGAATAATTATACTCTTTGGGCTTCCCTCATGTAGCTAACACTTGTTTTCTTGTTGAAATAGGAGACAAGTTTCTCTGCATTGGGTTCACATCCTAGCTTTGACTCTGAGGATTCCTTAGGCAGAGAAAGTTTTTCCCCACAAAGTAACTTAAGTGGTGTTGTGAAAAATGTGATCTGGAGACAAGATTCAACTGGCTCCCAAAATAGTGCATCTTATGGATCTTATCATGTCTTCGAATCTCCTACATCAAATCTTTCTCCTTATAATTCAGGAATTTCAGGTTCAGGAAAGAATTTTTATAGTCAGAAAGAAGACTTAGGAAGCTTGTCACATAGTATTGCAACATCACCGCTACGGAATGCTGATTCTTCACAAACCTTTCTCAATACTGAAGAACTTAAGGCAGAAGCTATGATGTGGGAAAGAAATGCTCGGAAATTAATGCTAGATCTTGATTCTTTGAGGAAAGAATTCAATGACCAAGGCAAACACCTGGCAAACCTGGATATGGAGCTTTCTGCATCACAAACAGAATGTGATGGTTTGAAACAAGAAATCGAACACCTGAAAGAGAAATCAATGGAAAAAAACGAAGACATTGAAAATATGAGGCTTCAAGCCTTAGACAAGGATAATATTCAAAAGGAATTGGAAGATGAGATAAGGTTTCAGAGACAATCATATGGTAATTTGGCTCTGCAGTTAAAGAAAACTCAAGAATCAAACCTTGAGCTAGTTTCTGTTCTTCAGGAAATGGAGGAGACCACTGAGAAACAGAAAATGGAAATTGAGAACCTTTTGACGCTAAATTCAAAATATGAAGGCACAGGAATTAAGTGTAATGGACATGAGGATGATGAAGGAGAAAATATTATTGATCAAGTTTCAATGGGAAAAATGAGAAAGGCCTATTGTGATTCAGACTTGAAAGGTAGTAAATGGGCACACCTGATAACAGATATTCACAAACCAATCAAGCAGGAGAACAAATCAAGCGTAGAGCTCCAGCTGCAAGAGTTACATAAATTACAGAAGAATTCGGAATGTTCCTCCGTCTATTTGGAAGCAGAGTTGTCCAAAGTTCAGATTGGTCAAGAGTCAAAGATAACAGATTTTGAGGCGAGAGGCAATCTTTATCTAATTAAAGAAATTGAATATTTGAAGGAAAAGGTTCAGGAGCTGGAGAGAGACTGCAGTGAACTCACAGATGAAAACCTGGAACTTCTACTTAGGATGAAAGATTTTGGAAAGGATGTTTCAAGTAGTGGTGCCTCTTTAAAGTTTTCATCACATGGGAGCCAAGCAGATGATTTTCGCAGTGCATTTGGATCTGTGGAAAGCAAACTTGAATCACAAATATGGAAGCTCAAAGAGGAGATGAAGAAGAAAGAAATCATTCTTCAAGGAGTTGGCGATGACAATTTACAGATTCGGTGTAATGATCTTGAAATTAAGTGTAACCACCTGGAGCTCCAGTTGCAAGCTTTTAAGGATAAAGCTTGTTCTCTTGACGGTGAACTCCAAAAATATCATACCATAGCAGAAAAGCAGGAGAATTTCCTTTGGTCTTCTAGTCAAGGACTTGAGAATTTGAATAAAGAATTGGAATCCAGGGTTGAAGATCTGGGGAAGGAACTTCTGGCAAAAACATCCGAGATAGAAGAGCTTAAGGCAGACTGTTTGCTGAAGGAAGAAGAGATGGAGGCTCTAAGGTTGATACAAAGGGACTTGAAAACTCAAATTTCTGATCTTCAAAAGTTAAATAGCCAGATGGAGGGAAGTATGGAAGGTATGCAAAGAGAAGGTAGTATTGCCTTTGAACGTTTGAATATGTTGAGGAATGATATGGTGATGCTCAGAAGTATTACAGAATCCCATATTTCAGCCAACAAGCTTCTTGAAAGGAAATCGCTGGAGCTAGAAAGCTGCATACATGAATTAGAACTCAACATGTCCAAATTGGAAGAAGAAAATGTACAATTATCAGAACTCATATCTGGCTTAGAAGCTCAACTAAGATATATGACTGATGCAAGGGAGTCTAGCTTTTTGGAAACTCAACATTCAGAAACTCATATTATGAATCTTCAGGATGAAATCAGCAGATTAGTAAACGAAGCGGAGGCACAAAAAGTTGATATGAGAAACAAGTTGCAAGACATGGAAAGGCGGTGGTTAGAAGCACAAGAAGAAAGTGAGCTTATGAAAAAATCAAATCCAACATTACAGGCTACAGCAGAAAGTCTTATCAAAGAATGTAGTTCCCTTCAAAAATCAAATGCAGAGCTAAGGCAACAGAGATTAGAATTGCAGAAGCACTGCAGCTTGTTGGAAGCAGAACTAAGGGAATCACAACATAGGTTCTTTGGGTGTTCAAAGAAGATTGAAGCTTTAGAAGCAAAGTTTTCCTCAATTCTGACTGATGTTGCCTTAAAAGAGAAAACTCTAGGTTTAGAACTTGATACTATCCATGTTCTGGACAACGAGCATAAAGAGAAACTTGATATGGGAGTGAGCTTGTTGAATAAGATGTACTTGGAGAAGGCAGCTGAAGTTGAGAACCTTCAACAAGAGGTGGCACACCTCAGTAGTCAGATATCTGCATCTCATGATGAAAGGGAGAGAAGGGTTTCAGAAGCTGTCTTTGAAATGCGTAATTTACATGCAGGCAATGTGAAGCTAGAAGCAGCTCTTCAAGAAATCAGCGGAAAATTAGAATTGTCCGAGAAGAAGCTTGATACAGTCCAGATGGAATGTGATTCAAAGGTTCTACATCTGATGGGGGAACTTGCTCTTTCCAGACAAAACCATGAAAAGCTACAGGAGTTGTTGCAAAATGTCAGATATAATGAAGAAAAACTCAAAGGCATTGTTGATGAGCTTGAATTGGAACTGAAGAAAACTGATTTTGAAAAACAACAATTAGTGGAAGAAACTTCCAGCCTTAAAATTCAACTGCAGAAAATCTCACCTTTGCAAGATGAAGTTCTAAGTCTTAAGAGCTCACTCAATGAAATGAAATTTGAGAATCAGAGGCTGGAAGCTTCATTGCAGTTGGTATCAGGGGACTATAAAGAGTTGAAGGGTGAGAGAATTCTATTAGTTGAGAAAATCTCTAGCATGAAAAAGACAGTGTCTGAATTAGAGGATTGCAGACGCATTAGTGTTGCTCTAGAAGAAAAGATTCTGCTGCTGGAGGGAGATCTTACTGCTAGAGAAGCATTCTGCGCACAGGATGCTGAGCTCAAAAATGAGCTTGAACAAATCAAAACGACAAATAGCCGATTACAGTGGAGAATAAAATGTCTTGAAGAGGAGAAAGAAGAATGCATTGAGAAAGTTCAAGCCCTTGAAGAGGAACTGAAGCAAAAGAATGGAATAAACTCCATAAATAATCATTTGTCCAGATTAAATGATACAAATACTGCTCATGAAGAATTAATGCCTTCAGAGGTCTGCCTGATGCTTTCTTGTTTCTTATCATTTGATTTTAGTATAACTAAATAGTAGTTGGTTTGTAACATTAGTTTCTTAAGTTGCAGGCGGAAGAGAATAAAACTAATCACCTGAGCAAGGATCAAAGTATGCCATCTATGGCTGATAAGTTACAACAGTTTTCGAAAGGTGAAGACAGTGAAGGTGTAGCCCACCACATAGAGGTTGTTTTTAAAACTCATTCAGTGCATCATCTTTTTTCACTTAATGAATATTTTTAGAAGATAATTTTTCTTTTTGAAATAGCATTCTCTCTTATAAGAATCCTTCTGAATTTAACCATTGCATAACTTGCTGTTCCTTTTCCTTTCAGGTTAACAATAAACAATCTAGTCATAATACTAATACGGAAATGGATATTATTTCAAGGATCCAATTTCTTGAAAATGAACTTGCTGAGGCCTTGGAGGCGAATGATATGTATAAAGCTCAGCTAAAGAGGTGAGTAAAAAAGGAATATGTTCTTGTTCTATAAATTTCTTTGTTTGAATTTGAGTCGGTCTCATGTCCTAAAGATAATTTTTCCAAGTAATAAATTCTGAAACCTCAACAGGAAGTTTTTTTCAGTTCTTCATCCTTTGCTTGCAGTTTCATGCTTTCTCAACAAAAAGAATAAACTTTCTTGTTTGGAGTTATATTGGATAGATTATTCAATAGTCTGAATTGAACTAAAATAAATAAACTACAGCTGGCCGTTAGTGACTCCTGTTGAAATCTTACCACTTTTATGATTTGTAGTTTGTACTTTTAGCATCTCTTTAGATTGACAATCAGGCCAGCAAAACACATAACTTTGGTCCAGCATACCAATATAATCCATTTAGCGTATAGATGAAGTTGAGTGTGGTCTTAAAATGAAAACGAATTCATCAACAGTTTCACCCAAACATATTATTATTTCTGCTTCAATGTATTTTTTATGAATGTATTTTTGTACGAGCTGCTCAATTATTTGTTCCCTGAAAATTGATCCTTCGCGTGTCCTTCCAAAATGAAAATTGATGTTATATGCTATGCCCATCTTGTTTATGCTCAAGTACATGCAGTGCCAACAAGGTCTATGATTTTAACTGTAAAGATCAAAATCTATTCTAACTCTAGAACTTAACTACAAGTACTTCATGGTTCTTGAGTTGTTATGATGGTATGTTTGCAGTATGCTGTCTGAGGGTCCACTTGGTCATTCAAATGGTACCAAGAAACTTAAACCTGAAGTTAAAGCAACCAGCAAAGGAGGAGAGAATGAACACAAAGTGCATTTACTAGAAACCGAGTTGATAGAAATTCGTGAGCGCTACCTTCACATGAGTCTCAAATATGCAGAGGTGGAAGCTCAGCGTGAACAACTTGTAATGAAGCTGAAGGCAGCAACTGAACGGAGGACCTGGTTTTAATGGATTTGTATATAGATCTGTTACTTCTGTTGGTCCTCAGCACCCCCACCCCCACCCCCACCCCCACTCCACCCCACCCAAATATAAACACCACATTTTCACCATTGATACGATTACAATTTTGAGTAGAATATGCAAAATGTATATTGTTGTTGGGCAATGTCTTTTGAGATTGCTTGTAAAAAGTTGAAGGTTGGGGTTATGTATGACATCGAGTGCCATTTTTTTATTAGTTAATTTTATAAAAAATTAAAATAAATTAATCAGATCATTAAATCGTGGTCATCTTTTCTCCTTCAGTCATTCTTACTTATGTCATGTATTGATTTTGAACACAAATTAACAATCCATAAACAACTATTGTTATATATATATAGAGTCCGGTTTCGGTCCGGACGCCCGCATTTTAGTAGCATCCAGATTTTTTTTTTTTTTTTTTTTGCTTTTATTTTTTTTATACAACTAAAAAAAAATAAATAAATAAAATAAAATTATGGAACTTGAATTTTTACATAATACAGTGTTTTGGGTGTAATTTGGATACATATATCAAAACATGTAACATGCATGCATACCCCATGCAGATCGTGCATACATTTTTTGGTATAGGTATCCAAAACACGCCCAAAACATTATATTATGGAAAAATTTCAGTTCCATAATTTATTTTTATTTTTTTGTAGTTGTTCTACAAAAAAAAATAAAAATTCAGGGTTCGAATTTTGGACCTGTCCGAGAGTCCGGACAGAATCCGTGTTGTATATATATATAGAGAGAGAACTGATCAGGTGAGAGCTACCTTACTTTGTTAAAATGCGGACTTTCCGGACCCTATATATATATATAGAGAGAGAGAGAGAGAGAGGGGATCAGGTAAGGGAGCCTTTACTTTCTTAAAATGCGGGATTTTTTTTTCTTTTTTTGCTTTTTTTTAAAACAACTAAATTTTTTTTTTAATATTTTATGGAACTAAAGTTTTTTCATAATACAGTGTTTTTGGTGTGATTTTGATACATATAACAATACAGGTCTGTACAAACCTGTATTATGAAAAAATTTCAATTCCATAAAATATTAAATATATATGGTCTCACCCCTTATTCAACTCACCCGAGCTCACCCCCTTTTAGCGACGGACCCGGCGACAGTTCGGTCATACAACCGTCGTCTATACTTTTAGCGACGGACAACATATAACGTCGCTAAAAGTATAGACGACGGTTGTATGACCGAACCGTCGTCGGGTCCGTCGCTAAAGGAGGGTGAACTCGAGTGAGTTGAATAAGGGGTGAACTTAAGATCCGGACTCATATATATATATATATATATATATATATGAAATTACTCTATTGTTTAAATAGCCCACTTGGTTGTCACCTTGATTGATTTGAATGAAACCATTTAGTATATTTTTGTGTAGTATTTTAATATTTAAAACACTAACGAGAACGAACTCGTTAAAAAGAGTATTGCTACACATAAAATATTCCTATAAAAAATAACAAAATGATATGTTAGAAAACAATGAATCATGGCATGCCATGAAAAACTAAAAGTGACCAACTAGAATAAAATGATGCAATTTCTTACTTTTTCAAATTGAGGAGTTTACATATCACTAGCATACAAATCTAATGAAACCATACATAGATATATGGGTTGTTAACTTGTACTATTATTTTCAAGGATCTAGACACCTAAAACACTATCAATGTTGGTAAATGAAAACTTTTAATCGTACTCTAGTCATCCAAATACTAATAAAATTTCCCCGTTCGATTCAACAACTATGTACTAAAAGTCATATTAAAAAACTTTAAATAGACATGTATCATTTGATTATCGAAAACCTTCCATTTCTTAAAAGCAATATTATATGCTACAACAATCCCATTTTGTGCATAGTAGATAGAAAATTCCACTTGGTGAAAGGAGAGAATAAGAAGAATTCTATACGACGATCATTTACTTTTATCTTTCGAAAATAGTACAAATAAATAACCAAGCTCGTCTCTGTCGATGGTAACTGGAGTTCCCTACCAACTGCCAATACCAAAAATACGAAGAAAAAAAGAGTAACCTTCCTGAAATTTTATTTACGCATGAATAAATAATCAAAAAACATCATTTGTAATTCCAATTATACAATGCACCAGCGTTCCACGTATAACTGGAACAACGTGGGGATTAAAACACTTTACATAGATGAAACTTAGGAGCTTCAGACCTATCGGAACATAGAATACTTCCCCTGAATCTCTCACTCAGTTTCAAATAATTATCTTTTCTTAATTGTCACCCTATCTTTTCACAGTATGGAGTAAGCTCGGATCACCTCAACGATTGGTGCCCGGCACAAAGGACATTTCCCTCCACCTCGCACCAACTCATTTGCACATTTTGAACAAGTACACATGTGCCCGCATCTGAAGAAAATAATGACAGAAAGAGGGCGAGAGAGCATCAACAACATGGTACAAGTATAAAATAAACACATCAAATAATAAAAGATCTTCAAATTTATATCAGACATTTTTAAATTACAATTACCAATTATAATGACTTGTGTGTGAATTAAGTTAATGCCATTTCTATTTCCTGTTTCCAAGTGAACCATTTTTGATTTTGTTTTATTAGATTAAAAAAGATAGTATTTTTGATTTCTTGTTTCGAAGTTTGTGTATGCATATGGTAAAATATAAATGAATGTGCCCTCAACGACACCTACATACAATTACAATCTAATTGAATACCCATGCCACAGCCACATCATATAAATATACACACACAAAATACACATATACTTAATATATATATATATAACTATTACATATAGTTGTGCATACATAAATAATTGGGTAACCAGTAATACCTGTACAGTAGAGAATCAATTTGGTTATCACAACAAACACAACATGTTCCTTTCCTCACATGACCCCATTTAGAACCATCCTCAGAAGTCTCAACCACTCCTGCAAGATATGTAATTATATTATTCCTTTATCATGATTACTCTAAGTCAATTTCTAAAACTAAACTGGATAGCCAAAGTTATCATAACTTGTAACTATGGTTTGAAAGAAAATGAAACAGAAGGTAAAATATCTGAAATCATCAAGGAGAGGCAGGAGCTTTATCTTTCTATCCTATTAAATAATAATATGTTCCTTACAACAATATAACAAGGATACTAGTATTTAATTACTAATTAGACCTTGTCCACCAGTTGACCGATTCAGAGCAGCAGAGACTTCCTGTCTGACCGAGCGTTGCAGCTCCAGTTGCATGTCCATGCAAGCCTCCAACATCCTCTGCATGTGGCTCATACCTTGCTGAAGCCTTGTCATGTCTGCTCTTAAATCATTGATCATCTCCCACTCCTACCAAATGACCATCAACCCATTGAGTTACTTTCAAAATGCAGAAACAAATATGTATTGGCCGACACATAAAGGCATAGGAAAAAAAGATATTAAAAGTTGATCCTTTCGGTCGAGGTTGTTATAGAGTCTAACATCAAGAGACATGGAGGTTTGAGTATTGCTCTCTCACCAAGCGTGGCGCTAAGAATTTAAATTGGTCTGTAAAAGGTGCTCAGAATAATTAATCTGATAAATTCCATGTATGGCTCAAGCACCTATGGCACTTGCATGTCTGAAATGCTCTAAAACTCCCATTTTAAACTGACAGATTTGAATGGCTTGATAACACAAAGACAGTTATTTTTGAGTGAACATTAAAGTAGAATATAGTGCTCAAATATTAACAGAATTATCATGTTCCATATCCCGGTAAAAAAAATTCGAGAATGGTTTAAAAGAAAAATGATAATTCATACCATGCTAATTGTCCACTAAATTCTCTACCATGAATGGAGGTAAAGGTCCTCTATGGTGACTTATTAAGAAACAAAATAAAAGATGAACTGCACCCAGAAATAATATGTTAAACAAAGCAGAGGTGCTCATTTTCCATAGTACACTAATACAACCTTTTCAAACCAAAAAATATCAGGAGGGTAATGTTATGCCTGACACGAATGAAGAGAAAATGTCCTCAGGAAGTAGGAAGGAAACCACTACCACTTTGTAAGTTTATACTTTTGAGAGTGCTATAGGAAGATCACTTACAAGTTCTGAGCGATGCATGGTATGACGAGACCAGCTAGAATGATGCAAATCCTGATGCCAAATAGGCTGTGGTGGGGGCACTGGAGGAGATGGTAGTACCAGCGAAGGTCTACCAATAGCATCATGATGATCACCGTTCTGCTCATCCCTCTGCTGATCTTGATCCCGCTCTGGTGAAGCAGTAGTAGGTAAGTTTCTATGCAGATCCCAGTCGATGGGAGCACGACCCTGCCTTTCCACATATGACTGAATTAATTGGTCCAGACTCTCACGAAAACCACTACGCAGAAGATTAGAAACACTTCGCCTACAGACAGCAGAAAATCTCATTTAATAATATTTTAAAGCAAAAGACCTCAAACACATACACCTATGACAACAGAGATGGTATATCCTTTTAGAAAAGTCTAAGACCTGCTTAAGAGTTCCCTGAGTTCCATACTGTAGACATTATCATCATCAGGAGGATGAAATCTGTTAATTCTTCTAACTGGAACAGAACGCCGTATTCTTGGGGGATCAGATGGTGGTCCTTCAGACCAATTTTCGGTAGCTCCTTGAGAGGCATCCTCATGCCAAACCTCACGGGTTCCCTCATGCCAAACCTCACGGGTTCCCTCATGACCAGCTTCTCCATCATTTCCTGATGTTTCCTGGGGCCAATTGGTAACTGGATTTTCCTGCCAACTCCCATCCATATCTACAGCAGTACCCACTCTCCGTTCATTGAACTCATTGAAAGTTGGCTGTTGCCAGTTTTCTCTATCATCTTCAATTACTTGTTCCTGCCAGTCACCTCCTTGACTAGCAACAACTTGTAAATTTATACTTTGGACGGATATGTTGCCATCCAAATTTCTATTAGATGACTGATGAATATCACTTTCCTGAATCCTAAGTTGTGGTTGCTCGTTGTTTTCATGTTGAACCTCCTCTGAAGGGTTTGTGTGAGTCTGATCACTTCTATAATCAGTGTTGTTATTGTTAGCTGAGGTTTCAGAATGGCTGCTTACTTGACCACGAACAATATTTTCTAATCTGGAACGGAATCCGTTCCTGGTTGAGATAAGAGATCACCAAGTTATTGGGCAACACTTTTAAAAATCTTAAACAAAATGAAAGGAAAACTTACAAACCAAAGGAATATAGACGTCTTCGGAAAAAGTATATCAAAAATCTTCTGAGTAATTAAGGTTACATCAACCAACAACCATCAAAAGGAAGTTCGTTCTCAAGAACACAAATCAGTTAAAGAAACAACATAACTATAGTTCAGGTTGGAAAGTCAGATCTAGTCAAAGTAAAACAGATCTGTCATATATTCCAAACACTCACCTGAAGTAAAATCAAAGGATTAGTGGATCAGACGAAGGGGCATTACCAAATAATTAACAAAAGCCAAGAGTAAAAACAGTTGGGCATGTCCGATACTGATACTTTGGCATGGTAGCTGAGTCTTAAGGCCGATATCATGACCTAATCAAGATATAGCACATTGTAATGGCTTTGTTAGCTGGTAACACAGCCCCACCACAGCATGAGAATATTACCAATTATGAATATATGTGGTAGAGACAAGTAGAAACATTCAAAAGGCATGACTAGGTCTAGGATGCTTTGAAGATTCAAGCCTCCATTTTGAAACACGTTAGATAATGGGGTGTCAAATTAGAACTTTCTTAATCTTATTTTAGGTTTTTGGAGCCTTTCCAATGTATATTTTAAAAATGTAATAAGTTCTCTAATTGTTTTAAAGTCTAGAAAGTGATACATGGCTGGACATGGATCATAGTAGTGGCCCATGGTCTTCTCTTATTTAACGTTTAGAAAGTTTTATGGGTTTAGGGTGCCTGCAAGTACATATAAGTTAAATTATATTTCTAATGATGATTGATGAAATAATACAAACTCTACCAGCATATGTGCTTTGGATTGCGAGAAGCTGTGTTACTCGGACTCGGGTGCGGGTGTTGGATGCGGGTACGAATCTAAGTGTCGAACACGTGAAGTCAAAAAATAGAGGATACGCGGATATAGATCTAAATTTAGACACGGGTGCGAGGATACGATATGTTATGATTTTTTAATAATAATATTTATACTGTCCAAATTCTTATAGACATGCATTTATCATAAAAATTCAGGGGTTGAAGTGCAAAAATATAAAGAAATAGGGGAAGAATTGAAACTACTGAAACTTTAGGGGCTAAAATGAAAGAAAACAAAAGTATAGGGACTGATATGTAATTTTTCAAGGGCTATTTTGAACTTTCAGAAAACCTGAGGGACTAAATTATAAAAACTATGGGGTACCTAACTGTAATTTTGCAAGGATATTATCTGATTAACATACCAAACCCGACCAAATAACATCGCGCAAACCCGACCAAAGAACATCGCGCATAGAAGAAGAAGAAAAAGGCGACGACAAAGAAAAAGCCAAAAAGGCGACGACGATGGTAAGTTCTAACTCCTTTTTCTTCCTTCGGTCTTTCCTCTTTCTTCTTCCTCCTCCTTTCTCGTCTCTCCTTCTTCTCCGATGAACAGCCGTATCCGGATTCTCGTGGGTCAGATCCCAGTCGGATCCCTGCATCAAATATCGATGATCGTGTCGTGTCGACACGGGTACTCCGCCAAAAATGACGAGTCCGAGTAACACAGGCGAGAAGCAATTCTAACCCTAGATGAGATGCCTATGGTATTCTGAGAGTGATTTATTAGATTAATAATTCTTCCTTGCTTTATTACTCCCTCAGTTCCAAAAAAAAAAGTCTCATTTTTCAATTTTTTTGTTCCTAAAAAAGAGTCCCATTTCTTTTGATGGTAATATAAAATGACATAATGTCTTCCAAGCTTACCATCACAATTTTAATATCATGCTATAAGACTAAACTAACACTCAATAAATTAGGGGTAAACACAAAACAAAAATATACATTTAAAATTTAAAAATGTAGCAAATAAAACTCTTTTTGTGAAATGGGGAAATAATTCTTATGTAATTAACACCTTGCTCAAATCTGATAATCAACTTTATAACCAAAACAATTTGTGATTCACAAACCTTGAACATCCTTATCAAACAGCCTTGTTCACATTCCCCATAACAGTCCTGAAACTTCATTGTTTTAAGTACTTAAACGAGCCGGGCCCAATCCTATCCATACCTATTACAAGTTGCAGACCCAATATTCTTATCCACCATTTTAGCCTTTATAATCCGATCCAAGCCTAAAATAAATATTTGAATCAGTCCTAGGATCAGTTTTATACATCTCAACTTAAGGAGGGTGATTCTGCGCTTCTCCTACATCACTAAAGTAATGTCACAGTTATTGTTTGCAAGTCCTGCTGTGGAGCCATATCAGTCAATATGCCTATGGATTGACCACTACTTTGAACTATACAGTAGTTTAGCTAAAACTATTGCCTATAATATTGAAATGTGGAAACGTAATTCTTGAAGTCAATGTTGAGTAGTGAATAAGGTTATGTAGAGCCTGATTGAGCATTACCAGAGCAATAAGTTAATCAGTAAATCAGTAATTACCACATGGAGTTTGTGCTTGGTTCTATACAGAAGTACCAAGAAAATCTCTCACACGGATCACCTGGACGAGCTAAAATCCCACTGCTGAACCACTAATAACATTTAACCATTTCTTGCTAACAATTTTCTAAATTTCTTCCTTAGTAAAAGTTGACACCACCTCTAGAAATGACTGAAGCGTGAATCCCTTATTTTCATCCAAAAACTGGCTGTCAAAGAATGTTGAAAACAATCTGGCACTAACGTATATACAACCAGCATAATTGAAATGCATTCTTAGAAACAACTTTTTATGTCATTATTTAATTGCTACATCGATATTTTAGTTAATTCTCTTCGTTATGTCCTTATGTTTAACTCATTTTCCATATCACAACACAATGCTACAAACAAGTCTTAACAAATACACATAAGCGCAGCGCAGCGCAGCATGCAGAAGTCCAATATATTGGTTATGTATCACACTACCTTTCACTACATTATTATTTATTACACAAAAGTAAAAATGTTTATAAAAGTTATTACATAATTGAGCTAAACCTAGGAGGTAGTTATGAGGAAAATAATAACCTAGGGCTAGAAGATAATTTAATCATTGATTAATATGGTAAAATTCATTACACCTACATTTCACCCAAATAAACCATCAGAAAATAAATTAACCCATTTAACCAACCCCGCACCCCCTGGTTTAGCATCACATGCACACACTCACTCATTCATAGACAGGGAGAAAAGATATTTTTTTTAATAAAAAACCAGCGAATCAGAATGTTTAGTTAAACCCAAACCCAATTGTCAAATATAACCCAAGTGACAATGTGATAGAATTTTATTATAGAATGGTTATACGACACTTGTTTAAGTGTTTTTATTTTCCAGGCTCAAAGTCCCACATTGTAATGAGAACATTGCAACTTTATGGCAACTAGATTAGCACTAATGTCAATTTCAGCCATAAAACATTGCTTTCTTTTTAGATATGTTGTACTTATAACTGAAAGTTTCTGGCAGATGGTTCACTTCCTCATACCATCATAACAACAGAACAAATATGTTCAAACAATATGGTGACACCAGAATGGCAAATGTTAGCAAATGGAAACTAAACTAAGGGATTAATTTGATGCACGTGAAATGGTAGGACTGCGAGACTAGGTGATGGAGACTGAGAAGCCCAAGGAAGAATAAGATTAAAAATCTCAGTATCTATGGGTTAAGTTAGAAAGCTATTTTCGGCTATTCCTGAGTTTAATTTGATGTTACTTTCATTATATATATATTTTTTGAGCTATATATAATAGTAAGAGAGTCTTTTAGTATCAAAAGTTTAAGTGGTTCGAGTCTTTAGGATGGTCAAAAGACTTTTATAACACAAAGAAATAATTATCAGAGGCACTCATTATGCAAGAGAAAAGTGCTACCAAAAGGAAAAATGTTGAAATTCCCTTAATACATGGTTTGATTAAATATATTCATACCTCAAACCAGAGACTGTGTGGCGTTGCCTTAACTGAACTAATTCACTTGTAGCCACCGAAGGCGGCCTCTCATCCTCTACAGGTCTTTCATTTCGCAAGAATCTGCCTCTGAGTAATGACTGTAAAAATATGTATACACTTCAAGTTATGATTGTACATTTGGCCCAAAACATCTACAAAACAAAACTCAAGTATACAAATAATTCACAGGACTAAAAGGATTTTATTTCATGAAAGTCACAGTGCTAATATGGAATAAGTACATTGTGAAAATGAAGATATTTCAATCCCAACTTTAAATTTACGAGTAATTATTTCACATACACCACATGCTATAGAAACCCATAATACATTTCAGAGCATTTCGCATTTCTTACCGTTAGATATTGTATATAAAGATAAAGCATCGGTCTAAGGTCCCTGGTTGAAATCTGACCCTCATATTAGAGCATCGCTATAATCCTACTACATAAACCTATAATTCCAGATAAGACCTCAAACATATTTTCAGAAAACATGTCATGGTATAAATGAAGGTTCAGTAACAACAAAAATTACCAATGAATCAAACACGCACATTTAAGACAAACAGGTTTTACCGATCAGAATATAGAAATTATTGAAAAACTCAGACGACTCTGCGGGTGAATGTTGCCTAGTCACTCAAAAGTAAAATATTATTTTCCTTTATTTTCTTCTCTATATATATTTTTTTTGTTGATAAGTGACTACTTAGTGAAAATGTACCAAGATGTTACGAACTCAGGTTGGTTACCTAGCTCAACCTCCACTACACATCAAACGGGTAAAAATTTTAGGAAAAAAGAACATTATTTCTCCCTTAGTCAGTTAGTCTAACTAGAAATGTTACAAGCCCACTTGCCATATTCCATATTGCAACTTAAAGTTCAGAAATAACTTGCACTGCAAAAAATAAAACTAGAATTTCAATGTCAACTTTTTTACGAATACCTAACACAAAGACACTAATTTATATCGAGTATTTCTAGCACAACAGGAAAATTTTAGTATCTGTAAACATCAAAGTCAAATAAACATGACAAATGCCAAGCAACTGACCTGGATGCGGCTGCGATGGGCAAAATCAGATACAGCCCGATGCTCCATCAAACCCTGAAGTTCCCTCTGTCTTTCCCTTTCAATCCTCACAAGCAAATCAAGTACAGCTTGTCTTCCACGCAACCTCAGCATGTCCCTGCGAATATGCTCGGGCTGACCTTCATCATGGTCAGTAATTGATCCTTCATGAGGTCCCTCAACTTGAGTACCATGTGTTGCAACTTGTTCCTCCCTCCGGCCACTACGTGCTCCTCTTTGCTGACTTGTCATTTGAACCCACTCCCTTACAAGCCTCACTCTTTCACGCTCAGTTTCACCTAGCCATTCTGCTCTTGGACTATCACTCCTCTGCGCAGCATTCGGTGAAGGATCACTGATGCCACTCTCCATCCATCCCCGAACAATATGCCTCACCCTCTCCCTCTCAACTTCACCAAAATCAGGAGATTGTTCACGACTAGAACTGTCATGATCACGGCGCTCATTGTGTATTTCCATCTGATCATGTGACCAAGTTCCATAATCGTTCTCGCTTTCACTAACATCCTCCAAACTACCCCGGTTTTCACTTTCTCGGCTTTCAGACATATTCGTAGTTGAAACATTTGTGTTAGACTCCGCACTTCTCTGCTGCCTCAGTCTTTCCCTGACCCTTACCCGGGCACGATTCAGCACGTGTTCATCCTCCAATTCCCTCCACATCTGCAAAATGGATGATGCCTGGGTGCTTGGTCTGTCCACATTACCCTGCCTCCTTGACGTTGGAGACTGAGACTCTCTCAAGAACGAAGAATCAAGCATAGAAACAGTATGTAAACCAGCAAGTGCCATCAACTCCGATTCACGATTCCTCCTCTCAATTGTAGTAATCATCTCCTGCGCTTGTCGGGCTGCCCACCTGCTCAAAATCCGTGAGTGGCGCCTCCTAGCAGCAGAAGACTCGGCCAAATCATCCCCATCGAGATCCGACCTTCTCCTCCTCCTCACAAGCTGGTCACCCTCATCATCCTCGTCCTCAGTATTACGAGTAGAGCTACACGACGCATAAGACATACACTCATCCAAGTGCCCCAGCATAAATTCCTCAAATCCGCGCTCAAAATCAACACGAGCATCAGCTGTGCTCTCAGGCTTCTGCTGCAGTTGCTGTCTTAAATCTGTCATTTTCACCCACTACTCCTTGCCCCCCCACAAACCACCACAACCACCACCACACTGAATTATTATCACAAAAAAGCCCCTACTTCAAACCAACCAACAAACAAACAAAATAAACACCTTTTTTCTAAACCTAAAAACCAAATGTTCCATGATATACACAAAAATAACCCAATATTACAAACATTTACCCTAACCCCAATTCGATATCATAATTCAGAGGATTCCTACAAAATCAGTGCCTCAACAGGCACTCATCGGTACTTGCACACATATCACCTGATCAAAACAATCAAATATCAAATTCGTATTCTTCAACAAATAACACACAATTCAATACATACACAATAAAATTCCGAATCAAAAACTAAATCAGATCGAGACCAATTAAAAAATACGATTCAAAATTCAATACGGATGAAGTAAATATCGATTGGGAACATTTGCACAAAAGGATATCGAAATTGATGAAAAAACGTACCCCTAGAGAGGTGTCTTCTTCTATATAGTGTTATAGAACAAATAAAGCCCAATTTACCTATACAAACACATATTATTATTATACAAAGAGAGAATAAGGATATCAGTAGAAGAAATTTCTTCCGGAGAAATAATGGTGCGGATTTATAAACAACAATAGGAAGAGAGAGAAAGAGACGAGACCACTACTTTTTAGGAGAGAGAGATCATTAAGAGAGTGTAATCCAACAAAACTATAGATATAAAATGGAATAAATACACTGATATAAAAACAAAAACAATAATAAAAACGAACAACAAAAAATAATATTATCCCCATGATTTTTCAGCAATTATGTTTAAATTAAAAATAAAAATATTTTCGTATTTAAACTCTTTGAAAATACTTTTAAAGAGTAAAGATTTAGTTCAAAAATATTTTAGTAAAGCATCAAATTTGTGATTTGGTTAAAGTACTTTTTGATAAAAGTACTGTTAACGCCAGGATCTTTCTCTACGTCCCAATCACGAAAGACGTCCTGATCCTGCACAGTAAACACGACAAACACCACAAGCTTGACTACAGGATCACGGGGATAGCTCAAAGCGTAAAGTAAGTATGTCATTCACGAGGTTAACTCGAAGAGGATGATAAAATCTAGTGTGATGAGATAGATTTTTTATTATCGGTTAATGTGAATGTATATATATCAAAAACGTATTCCTCTTATGAAGACTTTACTCGCCAAGAAATAATATCTTTGCTCTGGATTATTGTACACACCCACTACCATCCGACATATCCCCCGATCGATGGGTTTCTTGAATTGCATGGAACTTATCTCTTGCTTTTGGCCCTTTGTTCACCGCCCGTAATGTAATTATAATCCCATCCACATTAATGCATGGTAGATATCTTGGTCAATCATCATACTATATCATCATTACAAGTCAAAGTAATAGATATTAAGTGACTCGATGGGTTAATCCAATGAACCAATTCAGGTCTATAGGATTAAATAAAGCTAACACACGATGAATGGGCCCAACGAACTCTATACGGCTTAATTATAAAAGCCCAATAGATTAATTTAATAAATGAGCCCAATTTACTCGGCCCAAATAGAAGAAATATCATGACCCAACATTACCCCCTAGTTTTTTGTTAAATAGGATGTTTAATGGAAAACTATAAACGGTCCATGATATCGAGATTTATTAAAGGCCCAAAACAGAAATAATTGAGACATACCCACTTTAATGCAAAAATGGGACATGGAATGGTCGAACGCCTGAGTAATAGGCCCAATCAATAAAGGATTGAAATTGAATAGGATGGACCAATAATTAGAAACCCAACTGTGAGGTCCAATCTGATAAGATATCCAAAGGTCGTCCCAAACACGCCCCATTCGAATTCTCATCATTATTGACATTTAATCGCCGCCAAACCGTTCCACAATAACCAAATCGATATAAAAGGGAGCTTTACCAATTCTGACGGTTTTACCTGCTAATTTGAAATTCGAACCTTTGAGCTTTCTTCTCCTTCTCAAAAATTCTCTCTCTAGCTTTCGAAACCTTAACAATGGTGAATCCAAACCAGACCTCTCCAGTTTTCTCCCACTCAAACCCTAACCAAGAGGGTTCGAGTTCAAATCCACCATTTCCTACTGATTTCTTCAAGGATGGGGAACAATTTCCTCATGCGAACATTGCATCCACCGTCACAGAATCTGAAATCGTGCCCTCCTGATTCGATGCAGATTCCGAACAACCACGCCCATAGGGGCTCCTCGCTTCCGGAGGAGCGAATGTACCAATGACAGGGCAATTTGGGTCGCCATGCCTGCCACTTTTCTGGAAAAGGGGATTCGCCTACCCCTTCACGCCTTTGTCGTCACCCTCCTAGGGTTCATAGGAGTGGGCTTTGCTCAGCTGGTGCCCAACTCCTATAACCACATATTGGCATTCATTGCCTTATACACGAAGAGCTAGGGGTTACTCCCTCCGTCGACCTTTTCTTCACCCTTTTCTCGGCCGGTAGATCCCGAGAACGAGGGTTTAAGATGCTGAGCAAACAATCTCCACGCCCAAACTCTAAATTCGAGAAGAGGCCCCTGATGAGCACCCCTTCGAGCAACAAAGGCTGGCACGAGAAATGGTTCTTCATCACTGGACCAGAGATCTCTTCTCTTCCAGACTGGACCACCTTAGACCGGATCTCTGCTGACTTTGGTGACATTCCCGAAGAGCGTGTGAGGGAAATGTGAGATTTTCTGAAGAAGATCCCTCCACAAGAATGGAGTTTTATCCTGCTGACCAAACAAGCCTGGCTGTATGATCATAAATGTAAGTTTTGAATAACTCTGCAGTATAATTTTTGAGGTATTTATGTGGCAAGGATTTTAATATGTGATTATTTGCAGTATCTCTAATCAAACCAACTTCTTCGGAAGTGAAAGATTTGGGAGATTTTCTGGCGGGGAGGACTTCGGAGGCTAATGAAGAACTTCCTATCGAAGAACCTTCCCGAATTGATCCTCCTGCCTCCAACCCAGCAACTACCCCCCTTCAGAATGATGAGCCTGAAGCCGACGAGCCTTTCATTCCTGAAGAAGTCCTCCGACCTCGCCAAAGGAAGAAGGCTGCTAAAAAGGCCAGAACTACCCCTCGCGAGATAGATCCTGAAAGCGACGAGGAGGCTCTTCCCGAAGCAAACCCACAATCAACTCCTCCAACTGACCCTGTTACCACACCTTCTGAACCAGCCCCAATAAAGAGGAGTCTACTTGACATACCTCTACACGATTGGGCGAAAGTCCTTCGTGCCAAAAAATTAAGATCAGAAATAATTCCCCTCACCGCCGAAGAACTCCGCGTCCCTCCAACTTCAACAATTGACCCCCAATCGAAACCCAACACTGATCTTTGGCCGGTTTGACAGACCCCTCATCGTCTCCGAAAAAAAAAACAACCTTCTGACAACCAACCGTTCAACCTCCGCCTTTCTTCAACTTGAGCTATATACTGCCGATCCCTTCCCCAAAGGCGGTACATGCGGATCCTCGCCATTCATGGTCAACTCAGCGCTTTCTCCTCCAAGACACACGACTCTAAATTTCAAAGAGGATGCCATGGGCTCGCTTAACTATGTGGCCCCGATTCAACGCCAACTTTCCTTTTCAACTGCTCGAGGCCTTCGTTCATGAGACCGATGACCACCGATTCGGGAATAAGTCACGAATGGGGACTTGCTTAGCGAAGGCATGAGCTACTTGGCGAAGGTAAATGGCTCTCTCCTCCCTCTGCCTTCCATACTTATCTTCGTATTCATATATCTGAAAATTGATTAAATAAAACTGAACATGCATGTGCAAATGTCAGATTCGAGGCGTCTACGTCCAAGATCTCTCGAGGCTGAATCCGAAGAGGTGGCGCTGAGAAAGGAGAACTCCATCCTGAAGTCTGCCTTGGCTCGAGAAAGGACCCAACGTGAAAACATCCTTCATACTAATGAAGGACTTCAGAAAGAGTTGGCCCAAGCCAAGGAAGATGTGAAGGCCTCCGAGGAAGAACTGAAGTCGACTAAAGCACAGCATGCTGAAATCGTTAATAGGAACGTCGACTTGGTTCGGGAGGTGAACTAAGGACCTAACAAGATCAAGGAGTGAAGGTGTGCGCTAAGATCTTGACCAAGACGATCCATAAGTTTGGCGCGGAAGAAACCCGTCGATGAATATCTGGCAGCATTTCGAACAAGAAATTCGAGAACTCAAGGCTCTTGGGACCTTGGGCCTCCTTTGGTGATGCTCTTAGAAAGAGATATGTGAAGAGTCTGAACTCGGATGAAATTAATGGAGAAATAATGAGGATTCATACGGAAGCTACGAGCTCGCCAAAGTCGTAGCAAGGAAAAAGTCGATCAAAGCCAACTTAGATCCATACTTGCTCGACTCTTCGATGATGAGGTCTTTTGAGGCAACAACTTTTGTTTCTCTTGGTTTTATTTAAAAAAATACTTGTAAAATTTTTCTCATTATTTTCCTTTTGTAAATAAATTAAGTATTAATGAAAAGTGATCTTCTCCTTATGACTTGAAAGGTATTTTTTACTTCCCCAATACTTGAATATGAATTTATAGAACAAATGTACAAAAACCCCTTCAAGGATTTAACTCAAATTTGTTAATTAACAATTAAGCATGTCATATAACGATAAAGTGAATTTAAAGAACGAGGCACTCGAACTCAACACTTAGAAAAATTCGTAATAAAGTAAAGAGATACTCATTCGATTCTATCAAGTGTGAGACAGATCTGCTTTATCGTGAGTTTGTTTACCCCAAAAGGCCTAACAACACCGAAAGATAACATTCGCCTACCACGAAGGGCCTGACGAATTTTAAGTGTCGACCAATGTCTACAACGAAGGACCTGACATCGTCTTGAGGATGACACTTGCCTACCACGAAGGGCCTGACAAGGTCTAAGTGACGACAATTGCCTACCCCGAAGGGCCTGACAATGCCAAATAGTGGCGACAATTGCCTACCCCGAAGGGCCTGACAATGCCAAATAGTGACCACCTGCCGAAGAGGCTACCATCGAATGGTCAGCAAGTCCTCCCGAACCTCCTAACACCAATAAACTGAGCAGCAACAGAGATAAAATTTGTTTAAGAGAAAAGAGGAACTTTTATTGATGATGATGTAAATATTTACAGACTTTCGATGTACTGACATTGAATCTACTGAAAGTACTTTCTAAGCCTGCCAGCGTGCCAAGTGTTTTTGATTACTGAGCCATCTAATGCCTTCAACCGATAAGTCCCCGACTTCTTGAACTTGATGATTTCATATGGTCCTTCCCAATTTGGCATCAACTTTCCCAGATTCTCGAGGCGTAGATGCTTGACTTCTCCGAGGACAAAATCTCCTACTTCAAATCTGCGAAGCTTTACCCCTTATTATAATGCTTAGCCACTCTTCACCGATAGGGCCGCCAATTTGATTAAGGCTATCTCTCGACTTCTTCCAAAGAAATCAAGATTGGTCTTGACCCTTCTTCATTGTAGATCTCTGGGACTTGGAGATCCAATTTCAACTGGGACTAAGGCATCGCATTACCATAAGCCATCCGAAAGGTGAATCCCGTTGTAGTCCTTGGAGTAGTTCGATAAGCCCATAAAGACACTTAGCGACTCCTCCCACCCATCGCGCTTTAGCTTCGTCCAACCTACGCTGATCCCATTCAAGAAGCTTCATTGGTTACTTCAACTGTCCGCTTGACCGAGGATGAGCCATCAAGTCTTTCTGTCTTGGATCCCCAATTACGCCAAAATGCTTCAAACTTCGATTCCACAAACCGCGTCCATTATCCGATACCACCACCTTAGGAATTCCAAAACGGAATACCACTGATTCTTTCACGAATTTTAAACACTCCTGTTCCGTTATTGACCTAAGTGGCTTTGCTTCTACCCATTTGGTCATATAGTCTATAGCAACTATAACAAAACTAACCTGACCTTTTGCTTTTGGTAGTGGACCCAGTATATCAACCCCCTAGACAGCGAAGGGTATAGGAGATAAGATCGAGTATAGCTCTTCCGGTGGCTGATGAGGTATTGGACTGTTGAGTTGGCACTTCTCGCACTTTTTGACATACTCAATTGCTTCCTTGAAGATAGTAGGCCAGTAGTACTCCTGACGAAGTACCTTATAGTCTAATGACTTAGCAGCCATATGGTCGCCACAAATGCCTTCATGCACTTCTCGGAGAGCATATTCAGCTTCGGATGGAGTTAAACATTTTAATAATGGAGACGAGAAGGCCCTTCGGAAAAGATCCCCATCAATCAGAACAAAATTGGCACTTTTGTACTTAATTTTCTTGGCGAGCATCCGATCCGAAGGTAAGACGCCATCAGCCAAATATTCCAGGTAGGGAGTCAACCAGCAGTTGGTTCGGTCAATGCACATTACCACTTCATGATGAACACTAGGATGTTGCAAAATTTCCAGGTACACCGATCCTTCAAAAACATTAACATCCGTAGTGGCTAGTCTGGCAAGTGCATCAGCAATGGAATTGTTGTTACGCTCGACCCCCTGAAACTCGTAGGATTGGAAATACTGAAGCCGTTCCTTCAATTATGCTAAATACTTGATCATTCTCGGACCTCGAGCTTCGTATTCCCCAGAAAAATGTTTAACGACTAACTGAGAATCACTGAAGATGACTATTCTCTGCACTTCAAGACTCTTCGCTAATCGTAACCCTGCAAGCACTGCCTCATACTCAGCTTCATTGTTCGTCGCTTTGAACTGAAATCTGATGGCCTGCTGCACCTTGAATCCCTCCGGACTGGTCAAGATAATCCCTGCTCCACTGATGTCCGAAGTAGAAGACCCATCTGCATACAGCGTCCATGAACTCTCCTTTTGCTGAAGAACGGCAACTGCTCTGTCAGATCCTTCAGCCTCGACCACGACTTCATCAGTTTCAGAAAACGAACATTCAACCACAAAATCAGCCAAGGCTTGCCCTTTGATGGCGGTTCGGGGATGATATTCAATAAAGAATTGGGACAACTCCATCGTCCATGCAATTTAGTCTGCCCGATACCTCCTCGTTTGCTCATAATCTTCTTCAAAGGTGATCATGTATACTATTACCAATCTACCTGGAAGTATTGCCTAAGCTTTCGATTAGCGCTTATTAAAGCAAAAGCAAACTTTTCAACATTTGGGTACCTTGTTTGATCCCCGAAGGACATGGCTTATATAATAAACCGGGTGCTGCTTACCCCCAACTTCACGCACCAAAACCGCTCCTATCGCCAACGAACTAGCTGCTAGGTACAAATAAAGAGGCTCGGCAGGAACGGGTTTCACTAGCAAAGGCGCCGAAGATAAGTAGGACTTGATGCTCAGAAAGGCGTCTTCACACTCCGAAGTCCATTGAAACGTCTTTGCATTCTTCGGCCCTTTTAATGTGTTAAAAAATGGTAAACATCTTTCTGCTGACTTGGACATGAACCTCCGCAAAGCTGCAATCCTTCCAGTCAGACGTTGAACATCTTTAAATGACTGAGGAGTCTTCATGTTCAGGATCGCTTGAATCTTCTCTGGATTGGCTTCAATTCCTCTTTGACTGACAAGATAACCCAGAAATTTGCCAGCCCCCAGACTGAAGGTGCACTTAGTGGGATTTAGTCTTAAGTTGTGATGACGAATGGTCTGAAAGCATTCCTCTAAATCATCCAAATGCTTATGCACCAACATGCTTTTGACAATCATGTCATCCACATACACCTCAATGTTCCTGCCCAACTGATATCTGAAGATATGGTTCATCATCCTCTGGTACGTGGCTCCGGCATTGATGAGGCCGAAAGTCATTTTCTTATAGGCATATACCGAACGATGCGTAATGAACGCCGTCTTTGGTATATCCTCTTTACACATGGAGATCTGATGATACCCAGAGAATGCATCCATAAAACTTAATAAAGCATACCCCGAAGTGGCATCAATGAGTTGATCGATGTGGGGCAGCGAGTAGAAATCCTTCGGACAGGCCTTGTTTAGATCAAAGATAATCGATGCGGACTCGCCATTTGCCATTCTCATTTACGGACCAAAGACCACATTAGCCATCCACTGCGGGTAATCGATCTCAAAGATGAAGTCAGCTGCCAACAGTTTTGCAATCTCTTCATCTATGATCCGTTGGCGCTCAAGTGCAAAGATCCTTCTCTTCTGCCGTACCGGCTTCTTTGACGGGTCCACTTCCAATCGATGCTCAGCAATATCCTTGCTTACTCCCGGCATATCCTGAGGTTCCCATACGAAGATGTCAACATAGCTTCTCAGGAGCTCCACGAGGTTCGTCCGGAGAGGTTCCAGCAAGCCCGAACCTATTTTCACCGTTTTGTCCACCTTGCCCGGATGAGCTTTCTATCTCCTCCGCTTTCTCCAAATTGGCGGGACCAGCGGTTGAACTACTCTCGGTGAAGGGTTCGATCTCTATCGCCATGTTACGCTTTTGCTTGATACCCCACTCCCAAGTAATAATGATTTACAGTAACACCTCTGGCGATCCAAATCTCCTTTCACCTCCCCAACCCCATGAGCCAGTAGGAAATTTGATTTTGAAATGAGGTATTGATGTTACGACTTGCAAAAACAATTAAAGTGGGCCTCCCAAAAATAGCATTATAAGCGAAATCTACATGCACAACATAAAATTTGCAAATAATTTCTACCTGTTGAGGGGCCGTTCCAAATATGACTGGTAGTTCAATGGTCCTAGCCACCTTAACTGGATCATTGCTGAAACCATAAAGAGGAGCCTCTTGCCCTATTTCCATCTTCCGCCCGTCCAGATTCATCCTTTGATAAGCGTGGGCATACAAGATGTCTACAGAAGACCCATTATCTACCATCATCCGCTTCATATTCACCGAACCCACTTGTGCAGTCAGCACCAATGATCCCTCGTGCGGTTTGATGACTTCTGAAGGGTAATCCTCATCAGTAAAGGAGATTACCGCTTTCGGATAGGTCTGTCGGTCTTGGGAAGGTACCGCCAACATGGCATGAAATCCAAATAACTTCGGTAACTTCTTTCCAATGAATGAGCTTGCGGTAAGTACCCCAAATGATGACATCTATCATATGCCTCGCAGGTTGTCCCGGAGCTAGCAATGCTTGCTGAACTGGTTGAGCTGCCGAGACAGGTCCTCGATCCTGCTGTTGATTAGTTCTGGCAGCCACATACTGAGCTAAAGCCCCACCTTGTACCTTTCTTTCAATGAATTCTTTTAAACTGGCACAATCGTTCGTTTCATGACCCGAAGCTTGATGGTAATCGCAATACTTGCGAGGATTCCCTTTTCCGGGCTTAATATTATCTCACGGTGGCTCGAAGATAAGTTGATTTTTGATCTGATCTAAGATAACAGCCCTATCTGCGTTGAGTGCCGTGTACGTCCTATTTACTCTCTGGGTTGGAGCGGACGAACGTCCTCCCCCTGCCTCCAATTGTTGTATCTCTTCGACCCGTCATCATGACGGTTTTTATTCCCTTCATTCTTCTTCTGATCCCCATCGGTTTTGTCCCGATCTGTCTCCTTAAGCCGATTTGAAGGACGTTTGAGGCTGCTCATGGCTTCTTCCACCACGATATAGCCTTCGGCTTTGTCAAAGGCTTCATGAGACTCTTGGTGGTTAAACATAAGTTTTTCACCAACTTTTCCGATTTAACGGATCTAGCCCGCTTAAAGCAGTCCACGACATGAGATCATTCAAGTCCCGCCACTTGGCCGATCGCTTCCTTAACCGCTTCATATACTGGCCCAAAGATTCATTAGAAGATTGCCGAACTTGAGCTAATGAACCAGTTGGTTTTCCCCTTATTCTGTTGCTCCCAAAGCGAGCATGAAACTTGCTGCACATGTCCTCCCAGGACGAGATTGAATCTGAGGGTAAGGTCCCCATCCACTGCCGGGCATCCTTTCTAAGAGTTGTGACAAAAGTATGGCATTTAGCAGCATCGCTGAAGTCATAATAATCCATGAGTCGGTCGAACGCCTGACTATGGTCGTAAGGGTCCCCCGATCCATCATAACTCTCGATATGGGGCAACTTCTTGGTAGGATCAGCTTTTTCTCTAAGAATCTCCGCGGAAAAAGGGGACGCCTTCTTTCCCGGAGCGTCTTTGGTTTTCTGGACTTCGGTAAGCTGCTTCCGAAGCTCCTTCAATTCTTTAACCAGATACTCCACGCTTTCTGGTTGTGATGATGCCTCCTTCTCTCGGTGACCCCTTCTTCCTATAAGCAGACCGGATTCTTTCAACAGAACCTTCAACTTTAGAGGGGCTTCTCTGAAGACGAGTGTCTACAGGGCGGGGTGCCCTCAGTAGACTCTCGGGAGTATGTCCTCTGGATATACTTCGCCTCTGAACCCGGGCACTATGGCGAGAATGTGCAACGACAAGGACTTTCTTTGAATGTTCTGGAATGCGATCCCTGGATCGACCTCTTCTTTCGCATCGCCCTTGTCCCCTGGAATCGGCAGGGTGATAAGTCCTCTTTGATCTCTGAGGAGTAGGGCTTCGGGACCTTCTTCTTTCCCTAGCTCGGCCCAGATACTGTCGCCCTGAACGAGCAGGTTCCTTCCCACTCCGATGCCCTTGCTCTTCGGATTGAACATAGCTGAGCTCTTCATCTCTCAATTCCGCCATCCGAGCCATCTGCTCAGCTATATCCTGACGCTGCTTCACCAGTACCTCCATGGCTCTATCCGCTTCATCTGCCATCTTAGCCAGCCGAGAAGCCTTTACATCCTGGGTCATCTCAGATCGAGTTCTAGGCGAAGTGCCTTCTACCCGTTTCCGACCATAACCAGATCCCTTCTCCGTTGGGAATACTAGCTTACGCTTCGCTTTGTCTACCGCCTTCGGCCAAGAATCTTCAGGTGACCGTTTGGACGCTGTGCTAGCATGAACACTTATGGTTGGTCCCAAACGATCTTTGGCAGATACTCATGATGATTGATTCACCGACGACCATCTATACATCCTTCGTGTAAGTGTTCTACTCTTTCCCATGAAAAATGAATAGAATAAAACACAATATGTGATTGAAAAGTACTCAAGACACTAGAACTGGGGCCCTCCTTCTAGCGCCAATGTTAACGCCAGGATCTTTCTCTACGTCCCAATCACGAAAGACGTCCTGATCCTGCACTGTAAACACGACAAACACCACAAGCTTGACGGCCGGACCGCCGGGGGATAGCTCAGGCGTAAGAGTAAGTATGTCTGTTCACGAGGTTAACTCAAGAGGATGATAAAATCTAGTGTGATGAGATAGATTTTTTTATTATCAGTTGTGTGAATGTATATATATCAAAAACGTACCTCCTTGTGAAGACTTACTCGCCAAGAAATAATATCTTTGCCTGGATTACTGTGCCACCCACTACCATCTGACATATCCCCCTGATCTGATGGGTTTTGCCGACTGCATGGAACTTATCTACTGCTTTTGGCCACTGTTCACACCGCCGGCCGACTATAATCCCATCCACATTAATGCATGGTAGATATCTTGGTCAACTGTCATACTATATCATCATTACAAGTCAAAGTAATAGATATTAAGTGACTCAATGGGTTAATCCAATGAACCGACCCGGTCCTATAGGATTAAATAAAGCTAACACAGTAGCTGGGCCCAACGAACTCTATGGCTTAATTATAAAAGCCCAATAGATTAATTTAATAAATGAGCCCAATCTACTCGGCCCAAATAGAAGAAATATCATGACCCAACAAGTACCAAGTATAAAATTATGTCAAAAGTTTTAGATTGAGAGTCAGTTTATGGGTAGACAAAAAGCATTTTTAAATTAAAAATAAAAATATTTTAGATTTGATAACTCTCTTAAAACAATTTTAAATAGTAAAGTTTTGATCTCAAAAACAATTGTAGTTGAAGTAGAAAATTTGTGCTTTTGACTAAAGCATTTTAGTAAAAGCACAAATTATAAATTTATCCTTACATTATTAAAAGGAAATAAAATTGCATACCACATAATTACCTTAAAGTTGTCATTGATAGTTTGTAGTTTAATAATTATGTAATTACAGACTATTAGGACAAATACATATTTGATTTGATGATGAGATAATGTATATTTGTAATTAGTAGTTTTTGTGAAGTACTTAAAATAAAATTGATGTAAAAAGACTGAGAGTAGAAGATCAAACGTGTTAAGTTGATTTATTTCATTAAGTAAATTGAATGTAGAGACTCTGGGAGATTAAACAATCATAAAGTTGTTTAGACGATCGTAAGGCTTATTGGATGATCATAGAGCATAATAGTCAAGTTCGTAAAGTTTACTACGAGATCATAAAGTTCAAATAATTGTAGAGTCTACTAAGAGATCGTAATGCATATTGACTATCACAGAGTCTGCCACACATCGTAGAGCTATCTACTCCAAGATCGTAAAGCAGGTTGAATAACGTACAGTTAGATAGAGATCATAGAGAACATTGAATATCATGATGAATGAGTTTTATACCTATGATTTGGGTACACTTAGCTTGATTATTTTGCAAAGTCAAAGTGTTTTTAGCTCATTTTAACGCATTTTAGTGTTTTTATGTAGGAATTGAGTTTTAAAGTTGAATGATGTATAAAACGCTAAAAGATGGAATATCAGTCATAGTCATGTAACAAAACGCAACATTTGGTGTTGACATGCATCAGGCATCGACGACCAGTAAGTGGCATGATGAAACATGGCAAAGCAAGTTTGACACATTATTGGCACGACATTAAATGTCTTGGGCACGCATTGGCGTGCGCTGATGGCATAACAGAGAGATAGCGTTTTGGCGATGGTTTCAGGCGCTATAGAGCTGTGGACATAGAGAGGCAACATTTTGGCACTACAATGCAGGGATTCGACGATGTGGCTGATCTTGGGCATGGACGCAAAGTTGTGCAATTCTAACTGACTTGGGACTCTATGATACGCGAAATTTGATTAGGATTGGTCATTATAAAGCTATGTGGATTCATATTTATGGCGGTGGCTGATCATAGTTGTAAGACCCCGAATTTTATGAAATAAAAGTATTTAATTTTTTTATAATTATTATTCTATGCAGTAAGTGGTTAAATTGATAAAAGGTTAAAGTTAAGGGTGATATGTGAAAAAAATTGCAAAGTACGCAAGTGGTCATAAAATATTCGTTTGGTCCGGGAATATTCTTTTTTTCTGGGAATATCCGTACGACGGCGCAATCATTGGTGGACCACATAAAAGAATAATTGTCGGATATATAAAGCGACAAGAATAACTTTTTTATAAAAAAATAACGGCAATACTTTTACCGTTAAACTGTTGACATATCCGGTGATAAAAGTGTGACACCCCTAAACCCAGGTACTTCATTCCCACAGAATTTGGTGTTCACTTATTCAAACATTCATATCTAACTACCCAATCACAATAAAACTGGATAAATAAAACATTTCCCATTAAAGGGTTACATAATAAAATCTCTCCCGTGTTTATCTAACCTTTAAATACAATCATTCAAATCGCGGAAATTAAATAAACTTCATTACAACCATTTAATTAAAATATGAAAATCAAATATCAAATTACAAGTCTTCAAAACTTGCTCATCTTTCCTTTTCCTTTACTGGTGCTAGGTACATCAACCTTTTCGTCTTTAACTGTAAGAGTTATATAAGCAAGAGTGAGCAAACAATGCTCACTTGAAACAATAAGGAATCGACAAGATAATAATAATAATAATTATGATAGGCTCATCAAGACCGAATGGTACTCTAACAATGATAATCAAGAACTGAAATCCAAAATGTGGAGTAAATATAACTGAGGGTCGTAAGACCATGAACTATGTCCACAGTTGCGAGTAATCTTTCAACTCCAACTTTAATAGTCATAAGACTATAAGGACTCCTCGTACTTAGGGGGATCAGCCCTTCGTACCATGTATTGTGCACAAACATTTAACGCTACGCGTAAGTTATCCCTTAATAATAATAGGGTTGTTCATCTCAGTATTTGGAGTACAAGTCCGCACCAAAGAGAGTTTGGTTTGGATAAGCTTTCAAGGGTAATTTGAAGTCCAACGATCATCAACTAGAGGACTAGTTGAATTAATACTAATAACATCATATTATAGAATACTCGAAATTGAATCGACATGGTAAACCAAATCATGCTTTAGGAATAATCTAATAGCATATACTTTGAATAACTATAACATGCCTTGCTTGAACAATATTAAGTCAAGGTTAATTAGAATTGAGTACTAAGCATGCATAGTAGTTTGAACGATAAAATTGTTCGACATTAGTATAAATAGTTGTGCATGCCCAAACAACAAGTTAAATACAAGAATAACTTGTCAACATCAAACCAAAGTTTAGAAAGCTTGCATCATTTATAAGGTAATCGAATTGAAACAATAAATAGTTCAACAAGATAAAGAATTAGAAAACTTGCATCATTTATAAGGTAATCGAATTGAAATCAATAATTGCTTCAATAAGAAAATAGATTAGAGAACTTGCCTTGCTCGTGGGCTAAACCGAACAATTTAAATCACAATATCCTATAAACATATGTCATCATGACATAATTAGTCACTACCACTTTACAAACATAACTAAGTACGTTTATCATGTAGAAATTAGATTTTTAATCACATAATCAAGTTACAAAACAATTTAATTGCTAGTAACATGACCATTCTAGGTATAGAAACATCAAAATCATAACTTAACAGTCCTAATATTAACACATAATCATTACTTAAAATTTTGAGTACAAAATCAACACATCGGACCATTACCTTTAACTTTCACTTTGTCATGCATGGTGATGATGCGGCTTTGAGAATTGAGAATAAAGTTACAATGGCATATTGCTACATGAAAAATGAATCATTGGGTCAAGATCATGCATGCTAAACTCAGCTTCATTTTGACGACTTTAGGCAACATCATAAGAAAATGCCAATTTTGGCCTCTGAAGCTCAGATCTAACAGTCTAATTCATATATAATTCATACAAAGACTTCATATAAACATAATTCAAGAACTCCTAACATGATTTTACCCATACAACAAAATAAACAACTAATTTAAAACATCCAATTTCACTATTTTTGATAAAAATTCACTTTTTGATATTTTGATGAAAATCAATACTGTAATTTTATTTTTCAACCAAAATAATTAATTTAAAGCATTTTATCAAAGTATATACATACTCTAAAAAATTGAATAGCCAATTTATCAATAAAATAACTAAACAACCCATAATTTCTATTTTAAATTAACCCATATTCATTCACATAAACTCTCTGTAAAAAATTTTCTTCATAAACTACATACATAACAACAACTTATTGATTATAATCATATAAAACTTATAAAAATAGTTTTACAATCACTAGTTGATCATATACATACACATACAATCAACAATTTATCCTATCACGAGAATTTTACAGAGAAATAGGAGAAGAGAAAACTAAAACTTTTAAAACTTAAAAAGAATAGGATAATACCTTGAAGAAGATGATGATGGCTATTCCCTTCTTTGATTCTCAAGCTTTTCTTCTCACCAATTCCCTAGCCTTTCTTCCTCTCTTCTTTTCTTCTTCTTCTCTTCTTCTTCTTCCTCTAAGTTTTTCTTTTCTTCTCCCTTACCTCTCTCCTCTATTCTTACGTCTTATGATATAACGTATATAGATATAATATATATTAATTATATAATATAAATAAAACATATAACTGATATCAGTTATCTAAATTTTGAAAACCAAAAGCCATAAGGCTTGTTTGGCTAATCCAAAAAAAATAACCAATTAACCGTTACACCTTGTTTGGTAAAACATAATAAGAATAAAGACTTAATAGGCATTAGGCCTTGTTTGGCAAAACTGAATTAAAACTCCTTTAAGTTATTTTAATAACTCCTTTATAAAAGGTTATTCGTCACACATTTACTAAATTAAATAATTCTAATAACAATTTATTAAATTACTACATCACATAAATCAATATCACAAAATTATAATTTTTTATATAATTATAACTTTATTTAATCAACTAACACATCCTTTTAATTACAAATTCAAATAAAAGAATAATATTTCAATTAATCAAAACTCTCTAACTTAATAATTAAATTAAATTAGAATATAATAATTAATTTCCTTAATTATTTATTTAACAAATAGTTAACCAAATTGAATCAAATTTGAATAATTATTTATTTAACAATAAACACATCCATTAAATATTTATATAATTCAACAAATATTTAATATAACAATTAAAATTCTAGAATATTACATCATTCCCTCCTTACAAGGATTCTGTCCTCAGAATCATAATTCAAACAATTCATTCATCACATTCTCCCCTACTTACAAAGATTCTGTCCCCAGAATCGAAGACACAGATTAAACAAATAACTCAGGGTAATTCTTCATCATTTCAGTTTCGAGTTCCCACGTAGCCTCTTCGACATTGTGGTTCCTCCAAATTACCTTCACAGAAGGTATCACTTTATTTCTGAGCATTTGTTCTTTTCTGTTAATAATCTGGATAGGAATCTCTTCATAGGACAAGTCTTTCTCAAAGTGCAATGGTTCGTACTCAATCACGTGCTTGTAATCAGGTTTATATGGTCGTAACACCGAAACATGAAAAACATTATGAATATTTTGCAATTCTGGAGGTAGAGCTACCTCGTAAGCCACCTCCCCAACGTTTCGCAGCACTTCGAAGGGTCCAATAAACCTCGGGCTTAGTTTCCCCTTTTTACCAAATCGAATTTTTCCCTTCCAAGGTGAAACTTTTAGGAAAACGTAACTTCCTACATCGAATTCACGATCTTGTCTGTGTTGATCGACATATTTCTTTTGTCTGTCTTGAGCAGCTATCATTCTTGTTCTGATGAGTTTGACAACCTCAGCAGTTTGTTGTACCAGTTCTGGTCTTAACAGTTAACGTTCACCGACTTCATCCCAACACAAATGGAGTTCGCACCTCCCGCCGTCTAATGCTTCGTAAAAGCATCATGCCGATGCTAGCGTGGTAACTGTTATTGTAGGCAAATTCCACCAACGATAATTGTTCATCCCAGCTTCCTTTGAAATCCATGACGCATGCTCTCAGTATATCTTCCAATGTCTGAATTGTTCGTTCGCTTTGGCCATCTGTTTGCGGATGATATGCCGTACTCATTCGCAATTGTGTTCCCATACATTCCTGTAGTCTCTTCCAGAAGTTTGATGTAAACCTCGGATCTCTATTTGACACAATTGACACTGGAACTCCATGTCTTGCAACGATCTCTTTAACATATAACCTTGCCAGCTGATCAAGATTGAATCTAATCTTTATTTGCAAAAAGTGTACAGATTTTGTCAATCTATCCACTATCACCCAAATTGCATCGTATCCTTTTTGAGTCGTTGGGAGACCTACCACAAAATCCATTGTGATATGTTCCCATTTCCATTCCGGTATCTCTAACGGTTAAAGTAACCTGCTTGGTCTTTGATGCTCGGCCTTGACTCTCTGACATGTCAAGCACTTTGCAACGCATTCTGCAACATCTCTTTTCATATTTGGCCACAAAAAATGTCGTCGCAAATCTTGATACATCTTTGTACTTCCTAGATGAATCGAATATCTCGAGTTATGAGCTTCTGTCAAGATGTCCTCTTTAATATATGGTACTTCTAGAACCCAGATTCGTCCCTCGAATCTCAGCATTCCATCAGTATCAACCTTATATTTTACTTCTTTTCCCTCGACCACACTTTCTCTTATTTTTCTGCATTCCTCATCTTGCAGTTGAGCATTCTTCACTTTGTCCACCAAAGTTTGACTGGCTTCCATCTATTCTCACCGGATTCTTTTGGAAATTTGATTTCCAACTCTAACCTTGACATTGCTGTAATAAGCTCTTCCTTATCGATTAACGATCAACTTCTCTCTCTGCGCTTTCCTACTTAAGGCATCTGCAACCACGTTTGCCTTGCCTGGATGATAAAAGATCTCACAATCGTAATCCTTTATCAATTCCATCCATCTCCTTTGACGCATGTTCAGGTCTTTCTGAGTGAAAATGTACTTCAGACTCTTATGGTCTGTGTAAATCTCACATTTCTCTCCGTAGAGATAGTGTCTCCATATCTTTAGTGCGAACACAACTGCGGCCAACTCTAAATCATGAGTTGGATACCCTTTTTCATAGTCCTTCAACTGCCTTGATGAATACGCGATGACTTTTCCATTCTGCATAAGGACACATCCTAATCCCTTGTGTGAAGCATCACTGTACACCACAAAATTTCCTGTACTATCTGGTAATGACAACACAAAAGCCATACTTAGCTTCTTTTTCAGCCTCAAAAACTTCCTTCACATTTCTCCGTCCAAACAAATTTTACAGATTTCGTCAAATTTGTCAACGAGAGTGGCAATCTTGGAGAAATCTGGATAAACCTTCTCAATAATACCACCAATCCCAAAAAACTTCTTACTTCTGACGGAGTTCTTGGTTGTTCCCAATTTATCACAGCTTCGACCTTTGATGGATCCACTGAGATTCCATCCTTGTCAATTATGTGCCCAAGAAATTGTACACGTTCTAACCAGAATTCACATTTAGAGAATTTTGTGTACAACTTTTCCTTTCTTAGCGCCTCCAGCGTTAGACATAAGTGTTCCACGTGTTCTTCTTGAGTTCTAGAGTACACCAGAATATCATCGATAAATACCACCACAAACTTGTCTAAAAATGGTTTAAACACCCTGTTCATCAAATCCATGAACGTTGCAGGGGCGTTTGTCAAACCAAAAGACATCACCAAAAATTTGTAATGTCCATACCGAGTTCGGAATGCCGTCTTCGGTACATCCTCCTTCCTTACTTTCAGTTGGTGATACCCACTCCTCAAATCTATTTTCGAGAAATATCTAGCACCCTTCAACTGGTCAAATAAATCATCTATTCTCGGCAATGGATATTTATTCTTAATAGTGACTTTGTTTAACTCCCCTATAATCAATGCAAAGACGCATTGACCCATCCTTCTTCTTCTTTTAATAACACCGGTGCTCCCCACGGTGACACACTTTCTACTGAATGTATTTCTTGTCCAACAACTCCTCGTGGTTGTACCATCGGTTCCTTCATCTCTCATCGAGCCATTCTCAGACGGCTTTTCGATATCGGGCGGTTCCTGGCATTAAGTCGATCACAAACTCGATTTCTCTGTCAGACGGAAGTCCTGACAAATCCTCTGGAAACACGTCCACAAATTCCCTAACCACTGGTATTTCTTCCAGTTTAAGACTTCTTCTTACGAGTATCGACTATGTAAGCTAAATAACCCACACAGCCTTGACTCAATAACTTCTTGGCCTGCATAATCATCAGACATCTCATTTGTCTAGGTGATTTGCTACCATTGAAAACTACCTTTGACGGAGTCATAAGGTTTACATATTTCTTTTGGAAGTCAATTATTGCTCCACAATTGAACAACCAATCCATTCCCAAAATAACATCAAACACTCCAAGCCTAATCGGAATTAAATCTACCATCAAGATATTTCCCTTAATGTTCACCCTACAGATCTTGTATACGAACCTAACAGGAATTACTTCCTTATTCGCAATTTCTATGTTCAGAGGGAAATTCAATTCTTCACTAGGCAATCCTAATTTCATAGCAAATTCATCAGATATAAACGAGCAAGTAGCACCCGAATCAAATAATACATAAGAATCAATATCATTGATTGGGATAATACCTGACACCACATCCTTTAATTGCACAACATCTTTCACAGTCATGTTGAAGGTTCTGGCTGTGGGTTTGGTTGATGTCGTCGGTCCAGTAATAGCCAACGCACCTCCACTAGCATTTCCCTTGCTCCCATTTGTCTCACCAGATCTCTTCTTAGGGCATTCATGAGCAAAGTGATCCTTGGATCCGCACGTGAAGCACACATTCTTCTTGGGTTGATTGTAATTTGGGGCAATGTGACCCTCCTGGCCACAGTTAAAGCATACACGCTTCCCCATCAAGCATACACCCTTGTGAAACTTCCTGCATGTAGCACATGCTTCAAACTTCTTATTCTGCTGACTACCTTGTTGATTCCCAGCACCCATATTTCCATTCCACTTTCTCTTCAGGTTCTTGCCATTACTATCGTTACCACCACTCTTAGTTTCACCTTCACTTTTCTTCTTTCTCTGCTCTTGATTATGGTTTGTTACTGCCTCGCCTCCACTTTCAGCGAGAATCGCCTTTCCATCAACGCAGTTTTAAATGTCTTCAATTGGAATAGGGAGACCCTACTGTCTAACTAGGGTTTTAGTCCTCGCTTCAAACCTCTTCACTCTTGCGTTCAGGCTGTCTTTGACTTGGTATGGCGCAAAACCTCGCTTGACTCGTTGAATTTCACGGCATACTCCGACACAAATCGCTATCGTTCCTCGCTTCAGTTCTAAAAACTGTACTTCTAACTGGCTTTTCAAACTCTCTGGGAAATAGGTCTCAAAGAAAATCTCTTTAAACCTTTCGCAAGTCATAATTCCTGGTCCCTCCAGAGTTTTATTGACCTGTCACCAATAACTAGCCTCTGCTTTCAATATGAATGTTGCAAAAGCAGTCTTCTGGTTATCCTCTACCCTAGCCACATCAAAAACCTTCTCAATTTCCATGATCCAGGTCTGTGCTTCAACTGGATTCATGAATCCACGGAATTCTGGTGGTCTAACCGCCTTGAAGTCCTTAAACGTAGTACCTTGGTTCTGAGGTTGATCCTGCGATTGATTCTATAGTGCACCAATCGATGCGTCACCAAATTTCTTTGAATCTGGTTAGCTTCAAAGATTATCGTTGTTTGGTCCTTCAGTGGTTCTCTGACGGGGCGGTTGACGTCTTGGAAGCATTTTCTATTAAGAATACACTTATTAGATTATTACTCCACTCTTTTAAGTAATTTCTAATTAACTTGCCCCCATAAAAGTAATCACCACATAACACATAACACTTTGGATAAAAGAAGATAATAACTTTTATTCATACTTAATTCTTTGAAAAACATCATATCCATAGCATCACTGCTATTTACATTATTTTCCTGAACTACTAAAGTTTCAGGACATCATCATCATATCCCATAAGTTGCATAACACTAGGGATTTACATAATACTTATCATAACATAAATCATAAATCAAGTACACTTCCTAAGTTGTTCTATTAAGATACTGCAAAGCCTTATGATGCTCTTCTTCCATAATTCAGAACATGGTTCGACGATCTAGTATGTACGAGGGTAGCGTCTCGAACTGAATTGGGTAACCCATGACCCGATCCTGAGCTTGATTGATCGCAATGTTGAATACGTTATCCATTTCTTGCATCTTCATTCTCTTTGCTTGTGTGTCTCCCTCTGCTATTTTGGCCCGTTGATCAGCTTCCTCGTACACGTCTTCGGCTCTTGCCCTTTTTGCAGACTCTTCTCTCAACTTGCTCTTCAACTCTGCAATCTCTGCTCTCATTTGGTCGTTCTCTTCTTTAGTGTGAACCAACTTCTCTTCAACATTGTTCAATCATTCTTCTCGATCCTGAATCTCGTCGTCCTTCTGTGCCATTGAGGTATGTTGTTCAACTACTATCTCTTGCAATTCCTCGACAGTATCTTGAAGTTCCACATTACGGTCATGCACCTCATCGTATATACGGCCAGCTATCGAGTTAAGTGGAATCCTTTCCTCCTCGTCCTCTTCATCCGTCTGTGGCAGCTCCAAGGAATCCTCCTCGTCTGTCTCTATCTCATCATCCTCATCAGGTACTCTCTCCTACTCAACTCATCATGACCAACGGGCTGCTTCCGTGGCGATAATTGTTCCCAAACTACCTGAATATCTCGAGGCTCCTCCTCCCTAGCTTGACTGGATCCTCCTATATTAGACATCTTGTCAACCAAAGTTTAAGTTTTAATTACTAATCATTACTACTCGACTCTCACGAGCATATAAGTCATAAACACATAAGCACATAAGTGTTTTATTACTTCTTCCTTAAAACTCGATAAGAGTTTATCATTACTATCTTTTCGAAGGTTACTTCCTAAGGCTTTTCCCCCACCTAAGGTTCATAACCTAAGGCTTTGATACCAACTTGTGACACCCCTAAACCCAGGTACTTCATTTCCACGGAATTTGGTGTTCACTTATTCAAACATTCATATCTAACTACCCAATCACAATAAAACTGGATAAATAAAACATTTCCCATTAAAGGGTTACATAATAAAAATCGCTCAGGTTGTCTAACCTTTAAATACAATCATTCAAATGCGGAAATTAAATAAACTTCGTTACAACCATTCAATTAAAATCTAAAAATCAAATATCAAATTACAAGTCTTTTCAAAACTTGCTCATCTTTCCTTTTCCTTTACTGGTGCTAGGTACATCAGCCTTTTCGTCTTTAACTGTAAGAGTTATATAAGCAAGAGTGAGCAAACAATGCTCACTTGAAACAATAAGGAATCGACAAGAGTATAATAATAATAACTGCCCATGATAGGCTCATCAAGACTGAATGGTACTCTAACAATGATAATCAAGAACTGAAATCCAAAATGTGGAGTAAATATAACTGAGGGTCGTAAGACCATGAACTATGTCCACAGTTGCGAGTAATCTTTCAACTCCAACTTTAATAGTCATAAGACTATAAGGACTCCTCGTACTTAGGGGGATCAGCCCTTCGTACCATGTATTGTGCACAAACATTTAACGCTACGCGTAAGTTATCCCTTAATAATAATAATAGGGTTGTTCATCTCAGTATTTGGAGTACAAGTCCGCACCAAAGAGAGTTTGGTTTGGATAAGCTTTCAAGGGTAATTTGAAGTCCAACGATCATCAACTAGAGGACTAGTTGAATTAATACTAATAACATCATATTATAGAATACTCGAAATTGAATCGACATGGTAAACCAAATCATGCTTTAGGAATAATCTAATAGCATATACTTTGAATAACTATAACATGCCTTGCTTGAACAATATTAAGTCAAGGTTAATTAGAATTGAGTACTAAGCATGCATAGTAGTTTGAACGATAAAATTGTTCGACATTAGTATAAATAGTTGTGCATGCCAAACAACAAGTTAAATACAAGAATAACTTGTCAACATCAAACCAAAGTTTAGAAAGCTTGCATCATTTATAAGGTAATCGAATTGAAACAATAAATAGTTCAACAAGATAAAGAATTAGAAAACTTGCATCATTTATAAGGTAATCGAATTGAAATCAATAATTGCTTCAATAAGAAAATAGATTAGAGAACTTGCCTTGCTCGTGGGCTAAACCGAACAATTTAAATCACAATATCCTATAAACATATGTCATCATGACATAATTAGTCACTACCACTTTACAAACATAACTAAGTACGTTTATCATGTAGAAATTAGATTTTTAATCACATAATCAAGTTACAAAACAATTTAATTGCTAGTAACATGACCATTCTAGGTATAGAAACATCAAAATCATAACTTAACAGTCCTAATATTAACACATAATCATTACTTAAAATTTTGAGTACAAAATCAACACCGAGACCATTACTCTTTAACTCTCGTCATGCATAGCGGTGATGGCGCCACTACTGAGAGAATAAAGCTACAAAGGCAGTATTGCAATGAAAAAATGAATCATTGGGTCAAGATCACAAGCGCCAAAATCAGCATTCATTCATTGACTTTGGCAACATCATAAGAAAATGCCAATTTTGGCCTACAAGCTCGTATCTAACAGTCTAATTCATATATAATTCATACAAAGACTTCATATAAACATAATTCAAGAACTCCTAACATGATTTTACCCATACAACAAAATAAACAACTAATTTAAAACATCCAATTTCACTATTTTTGATAAAAATTCACTTTTTGATATTTTGATGAAAATCAATACTGTAATTTTATTTTTCAACCAAAACAATTAATTTAAAGCATTTTATCAAAGTATATACATACTCTAAAAAATTGAATAGCCAATTTATCAATAAAATAACTAAACAACCCATAATTTCTATTTTAAATTAACCCATATTCATTCACATAAACTCTCTGTAAAAAATTTTCTTCATAAACTACATACATAACAACAACTTATTGATTATAATCATATAAAACTTATAAAAATAGTTTTACAATCACTAGTTGATCATATACATACACATACAATCAACAATTTATCCTATCACGAGAATTTTACAGAGAAATAGGAGAAGAGAAAACTAAAACTTTTAAAACTTAAAAAGAATAGGATAATACCTTGAAGAAGATGATGATGGCTATTCCTTCTTTTTGATTCTCAAGCTTTTCTTCTCACCAATTCCCAGCCCCTTCTTCCTCTCTTCTTTTCTTCTTCTTCTCTTCTTCTTCTTCCTCTAAGTTTTTCTTTTCTTCTCCCTTACCTCTCTCCTCTATTCTTACGTCTTATGATATAACGTATATAGATATAATATATATTAATTATATAATATAAATAAAACATATAACTGATATCAGTTATCTAAATTTTGAAAACCAAAAGCCATAAGGCTTGTTTGGCTAATCCAAAAAAAATAACCAATTAACCGTTACACCTTGTTTGGTAAAACACAATAAGAATAAAGACTTAATAGGCATTAGGCCTTGTTTGGAAAAACTGAATTAAAACTCCTTTAAGTTATTTTAATAACTCCTTTATAAAAGGTTATTAAATCACACATTTACTAAATTAAATAATTCTAATAACAATTTATTAAATTACTACATCACATAAATCAATATCACAAAATTATAATTTTTATATAATTATAACTTTATTTAATCAACTAACACATCCTTTTAATTACAAATTCAAATAAAAGAATAATATTTCAATTAATCAAAACTCCCTAACTTAATAATTAAATTAAATTAGAATATAATAATTAATTTCCTTAATTATTTATTTAACAAATAGTTAACCAAATTGAATCAAATTTGAACAATTATTTATTTAACAATAAACACATCCATTAAATATTTATATAATTCAACAAATATTTAATATAACAATTAAAATTCGAATGTTACAAAAAGTAATGCAAGAATACGCGTTGTTGCCAAGATGACACCAGGTATTACGATATCTTTGATTATTGATGTTTACGTAAGAAGTCACCCAGTTTTATTCAATTATTGCAATAGTTGTTGCTGCATAGTATCTCATATTATTGATTCAATTATTTTCACAGTATCATCTGCAAAATATTTTATATTATTAAATCAATAATTGAGACAACACATTTATTCATATTATTATTTGCATTATTGACAATGTTTAGAAAGTTCTGTCGAGAAAATGGGTTAGGTTATTTAATTGCGCGCCAATAAGGAGAAATTCTTATCGGAAAGCCCCCTCTTTCTTGGGAATAATCTGGTTGTCAATATTGTGAGTTATAATATTAATGATGAATAATTGTCAAAAGATTAAAAATGTATTTATTAAAGATAAGTGATTTGTGGTAAATATTTATTCAATTTTTTTTATATAATTAGAGGGGTTTGTCATGAGGCATTTGTTGTAAGTTGACTTATTATTTCATGGAGAGATGTACTAATTTATGGACTCTCGGTGGTGGTTTTAATAGTAAATCAATATGGATCGTCGGTGGTGGTTTTAATAGTAAATCAATCTGGACCGTCGGTGGTGGTTTTAATAGTAAATCAATCTGGACCGTCAGTGGTGGTTTTAATAGTAAATCAATCTGGACCATCGGTTGTGGTTTTAATAGTAAATCAATATGGATCGTCCATTTTAATAGTAAATCAATCTGGACCGTTCGTGAATCAGTTACTATTTAGTCCATTCTCCTATAAATAGAAGTTTATTTCTTCTTTCATTTTCACCAATTCACTAAGACTCATAAGAGAAACTATAGAGAGAAAGAAGAAGAGTATTTTGCTACTTCACTATTACAGTATCCAATCTTCTACTAAGGTAAGGGATGTTATTTTTCGTATGGTAAGGGACGTTATTTCTTTTGTATTCGTAAGGGATGTTATTTTCGTATGGTAAGTGATATTATTTCTTTCGTATTCGTAAGAGATATTATTTTTCGTATTCATTATGTAATCCGTGGGAGTAACTTGTTTACGCGGGTTACCGCATGCATGGTGAATAACCCTTCGTACTCATTCTTTTTTTGTGGAAAAGATCTATCTACGCGAATTACCGCATGACGGGTGAAAATCTATTTGCTGTTTCGTATATTATTTCTTTTCATATTCTTAAATCTAAACTTACTATGGTAATTATTGCTTCTATAATCCCTAAAATTAGTAGAATATCCTTGAGTTTTGCGCTTCATTTAGTATCGTTTTATTAGAATATTGGTTTGAACTTTCTTATTAAAATATTTTTACTCGGGGTACTATTCACGAGTTACTATTCACTCGAGTACTATTTACTCGAGTATTATTCACTCGGGGATTCGGGGTACTTTGCATGACGGGTTACTATTCATTTGTTAATATTCACTCAGGTATTATTCACTCGGGGTAATATTTATTCGGGGTACTTTGCATGACAGAGTATTATTCATTTAGTACTATTCATTCAGGTACTATTCACGGGGTACTATTCATGACAAAAGTGATTTCTTTTTCTGTCCAAATTATTTTTGATACATGAATATCATTCTTGAATTTTACTCCATAAATAAATTATCATGTTGACAATTTGGATATTCTTGAACTCTGGATAAATTGAATTATAAATCTCTAATGTTCATCCTTAATCTCACTTGAGTGATTCTTTATATCATTGTCATCATTCTCATGCTTATATTATGGTGAAAGTTATCTTTGGCCCGTAGTGTATAGATGGACTGTTGATTGGTATGATTATGACCAAGAATTCTATATTGGTATAATCATGACATGTAATGTTATAGACAAATGATGTGGTAAAAGTCATCTTTGACCCGTAGTGCATAGATGGACTGTTGATTGGTATGATTATGATCAAGAATTGTGTACTGGTATAATCATGACCTGTAATGTTACTGACAAATGATGTGGTGAAAGTCCTGTTTGGCCCGTAGTACAAAGATGGACTATTGATTATTGGTTTTACAGTTGTATGTTTTTGGGCCATAGTACAAAGATGGACCGTTGATTATTGGTTTTACAGTTGTATGTCTTTGGCTTGTAGTGCAAAGATGAACTGTTGATTGATATCTTTGGCCCGTAGTGCAAAGATGGACAGGTGTTTGACATGATCATGACCACTGATGATAAAAATGGCCTGTAATGCAAAGATATATTATTGTTTGGCATGATCATTGGTTTTACAGTTGAATGTCTTTGGCCATAGTGCACTGACAAACAATTGATTGATATGATCATGACCATTGGTTTTATGGTTGAATATCTTTGGACCGTGGTGCAAAGATAGACAATAGATTGGTATGATCATTGTTATTACATTTGAATATCTTTAGCCTTTGGGGTAAGGATATTGAGTGAACGTTCTATTAAACCTTTGTGGCAAGGAGAAACTGTTGTTTTACATGATTATAAACATGAATTATGAATTTAACTATAATCTTTGGTGGTTCAGGTAAAGACAGGTGATGAAAGTTCTCTTTGTCTTGGGTACAATAAAGAACTGTTGATGGGTATTACAAGGATGAAATATTAATGATGGACTTTTAATTTGGAGGAGATAGTAGACATTATGTTCTACTTGACTCTTCTAATGGATTGTTGTTCCGCTGCAGTTGTTGATCTAAAACTTGTTGTCTATTGTATTCTATCAGATGTTTCCCTGTTGAGGACTAAGGATAATTTTTTCTATATTATCTTAGTTATAATATTCTTTACTGGGCTAGTTGAGTTCACCCTTTTGCTTCACAATTCCTTTCAGGTAGTAAGAGTGTAGCTGGGTTGAGCGGGGATAACAGGGGAATAGTGTGATGGTCTGAGACTGTTGAAGCTTTTCAAAACATTATAGAATAACATGAAAATATATAATTGTATTGAGGACTTAAGATGTGTGTGTCTTATTTTATACATCACTTAATAATTGATTTTGGTGAACAACAATAGGGTGATGACAACTCGACTTTAAAAGCGTCAAAAAATACACACAATTGGAATGAACAAGATAGTAATCTTTTCGTTCTTCTTTGGGGTCTATTGGGTCAACTAAGGTTAATGCTCAAGTCCTACGATATCTATTATAACTTAGATGCATGGCCTCCCATGTATGAAGGATTCCTTTAGCATTTTCCAAAGATTTTAATTTCTAAAACAGTTATCGAATGTACCTTTATGTAGATTATCATTGGTTTGGAGTGTGAGTACTGTTATTTCTATTGAAACTCACATCTTATGTGTTGTTGTATTTTGCACGACAGTTTAACAATTGTATAAATAAAGTTTGTATTTGAATTTTGTAGTGTGTATCTGGCGACTCAGAGTGGGTTGTGTGGACCTATTTTGGGGGCATCACAAATGGTATCAAAGCTTAGGGATATGGTCTATGGCGGAGATCTGAGATTCGAACTAGGAAGAGAGAGACAAGTAATATCCTTCGCTAGTGTGTGTCCTACATAAGCTGAATTTTCTAACTTAATAATTTGATAAATTGTGATATGTCAATTAACCTTTGTTTTGAAGCTGTATTCTGGAATGATATCTGAAATCCAAGAGATGAGCAATGGAGAAATCATGATACAAAGGAAATGACCGGGAAGATAGAATTTGAAATGAAAGCAAGGTATTCTCACCTCTTCGAACTACCAGGTACATAAATTTCAGGGATGAAATTTCATAAGGAGGGGAGATTGTAAGACCCCGAATTTAATGAAATAAAAATATTTAATTTTTCTTATAATTATTATTCTATTTAGTAAATGGTTAAATTGATAAAAGGTTAAATTTAAGGGAGATATGTGAAAAAATTTATAAAGTAAGCAAGTGGTCATAAAATATTTGTTTGGTTGGGGAATATTCTTTTTTATCGGGGAATATCCGTACGACAGCTCAATCATTGGTGGACCACATAACGGAATAACTATCGGATATAGAAAGCGATAGAAATAACCTTTTTATAAAAAAATAACGGCAATACTTTTACCGTTAAACTGTTGAAATATCCGGTGATAAAAGTACAGTAATACGCGTTGTTGCACAGTAACACACGGTATTACACAGTATCTCTGATTATTGATGCTTACGTAAGAAGTCACCCAATTTTATTCAATTATTGCAACAGTAGTTGCTGCATAGTATCTCATATTATTAATTCAATTATTGTCACAGTATCATCTGCACAATATTTTATATTATTAAATCAATAATTGAGATAACACATTTATTCATATTATTATTTGCATTATTGACAATGTCTAGAAAGTTCTGTCGAGGAAAGGGGTTAGGTTATTTAATTGCGCGCCAACAAGGAAAAATCCTTATCGGAAAGCCCCCTCTTTCTTGGGAATGATCTAGTTCTCAATATTCTGAGTTATAATATTAATGATGAATAATTGTTAAAAGATTAAAAATGTGTTTATTAAAGATTAGTGATTTGTGGTAAATAGTTATTAAATTTTTTATATAAATAGAGGGGTTTTGTAAGACCCCAACTTTTTATGAATAAAGATTTAATTTTCTTTAAATATTATTTTTAAATAATAAGGTGTTGATTTGATATAATGATTTAGTTATGGTGAAATGTGCAAATTTTGTAAAGTAAGCTAGTGGTCATAAAATATTCGTTTTGGTCGGGGGATATTCTTTTGTTTTAGAATATCCGCATGACGACGCCGCAATCATTAATGGGACCACATAATGGAATAACCGCTTGATATAGAAAGCGACATAAATAACTTTTTTTATAAAAATAACGACAAAACTTTTACTGCTAAAACTGTTGAAATACCCGATGATAAAAGTATAGTAATACGCGTGGTTGCACAGTGGCACATGGTATTGCACAGTATCTTTGATTATTGATTCTTACGTAAGAAGTCACTCAATAATTGATACAGTAAAATTGCACAGTCTTTCATATTATTGATGCAATAATGGCTATAGTGATAATTGAATAGTAATTTACATTATTGATTCAATAATTGTCACGACACAGTAACTCATAGTATTGAAATGATATTATTAGATAACATTATTGATAATGTCTAGAAAGTTCTGTCGAGAAAAGGGGTTAGGTTATATAATTGCGCGCCAGTATGGAGAAATCCTTATCGGAAAGCCCCCTCGTTCTTGGGAACGATCTGATTGTCAGTATTGTGAATTTATAATTATAATTAGAAATAATTATTGAATAATTGTAAATAATTGATGAATGTGGTAAGTAAATATTTCTTTAAATTTTGATATAAAAGGAGGAATTTTAGAATGAGACAATTGTCGAAAGTTGTTATTTTTTTTCTATGAAACCATAATTATCTTCTTTGATAAAATATTCATTCAAATATATTATTATAATATATTATAATAGTATAAATTTATAATTTATAATTGTTTAAATAGTAAAATTATTATTATTATATATATAAACATGTGATAAAAGGTTGGAAGTAAGAAGGTTACTTTTGAATTCTTCTTTTCAAAACAAGTAGGTTGGAAGAAAAATCATCCGTGTGAATTTTGTCAGAAGTGGTGTGCTAGCATTTTTCTATAAATATGTTGCTTAGTTAAACAAAGAAACTCACATAAGAATCAGAAAATTCTCTCTCTATAATATTGAGCGTATTTCTTGTGAGTATAAGGATATTTTGAGTGTTGATAGCAGTGCAAGATTTCTTCAACATAATCTTCGTTATTCCAGTCAGAACTACTTTCCTATTAAGGTAAAGGATATTATTTTTTTTGTAAAGGATGTTATTTTCTTTCAATACTCGTAAATGATATTATTTCCTTCTATACTCGTAAGGGATATCATTTTCTTTCACACTCCATATTCCGAAGTGATATTATTTCATCTCGTATTCCTAAATTTAAACTTACTATGGTAAGTATTGCCTTTATAATTCCTGAACTGATTAGAAATTTCTTAAGGATTTCTCTTCATCTAATACCATTTCACTGGAATATTTGTATGAAATTTCTTATTAAATTTTAATCTTTTCATGTTTGGGTACTATTCATACGGTACCGTTCATGGGCACTATTCATACGGTACTGTTCATGAGTACTATTCACAACAGAATTTAATTTCTTTTCTTTTGTCCAAGTTATTTTTTATGAATCTTATTCTTGAAGTTGAATCCATGTTATGATCTTACTTCATTCATTCTTTATGTCATTATCATAATTCTCAGACTTAAAATATGTTGAAAGTTATCTTTGGCCCGTAATGCAAAGATGAACTGTTGATTGATGAATATCTTTAGCCCGTAGTGCCAAGATGAACTGTTGATTGATATCTCTGGCTCGTAGTGCAAAGATGGACAGATGTTTGACATGATCATGACCATTGGTGATATAAACGATTATCTTTGACCCGTAGTGCATAGATAATTCGTTGATTGGAAATAATTATTGATTGATGTTACAGGGATAAAATATTGATGATGGAATTTTAAATCATGGAAGATAGTAGACATCATGCTCTACTTGACTCTTCTAAAGGATTGTTGTTTCCTCTGCAGTTGTTGATCTAAAACTTGTTGTCTATTGTATTCCATCAGATTTTTCCCTGTTGATGACTAATGATAATTTGTTCTACATTATCTTAGTTATAATATTCTTTACTGAGCTAGTTGAGCTCACCCTTTTACTTTTTGTTCCATTGTTCTTCTCAGGAGGCGAGAATATAGCTGGGACTAGTCGGGGTGTGGAGTGATGGTTAAAGACGGTTATTATAGTAGTCCTCACTATTTTGTAAAATAGTGTATCAATAATTGTAATGAGGACTTTATTTGAGCTTGGATATTGTTTACAAGATAATATTTGTATTAAAACTCACAACATATGTGTTGTCGTATTTTGCACGACAATTGTATTAATGAAGTTTGTATTTGGTTTTTGTACCATGTATTTGGCGACTCAGAATGGGTTGTGTGGACCTATTTTGGGGGCATCACAGTTGGTATCAGAGCTTAGGGATATGATCTTTAGTGGAGATCTGGGATTAGAACTAGGAGGGGAGAGACGAGTAAAACCTTCGTTAGTATGTCCTACCTAAGTTTAATTGTTATTTAATTGGTCGGTTGGAATATATGAATGATATGTGGCATGTTAATTTCTTTAATTAACCCTTGTTTTGTGGCAGTATTTGAGAATGACATCTGAAAATCAAGAGATGAACTCATATAGAGTTTTAAGTGATGAATTGAGGAGATTTATTTAAAGAATAAATATTGGAGTACTAAATAAGTTATTGAACTTGATTGTAGGATATCATGCGAAGAAGATATTATAGATATCCATGTGGTGAGTGAAGAATTAATAGTTGCACCGGAGCTAGTCGTAGAGGTAGTAGCTGAGAGTGAGGAAGAAGAGGACCATGAGGAGTATTTATTAGGAGAAATTTTTGATCATAATATAGAACTGCAAGATCGTATTCGTGAGTTAGAAGAGCAGGCTGAAGAACAGCAGGCGGTTATAGAGCAAAGGGATGCAACAATTCAAGAAATTACTACCTGATATGCGAAGCTTGAACAAAAGCTCTCTTTGGCAGAGTATAGGATAATAGAGCTGGAATCTGAGAATGCAAATGTCAAATATCAGCTGAAAGAAGACACAACTGAACGAGTGAGAATGGAGGATGGATGGGTAAAAGCCGCACAATGCGTTGATATTGTAAAAAGAGACGTCCGATCCAAAAAGGCCAAAATAGATAATATGGATCTCGCTTTTTGGACAGTAATTCGGAGAACTCAACATCGAGTTTGGAATTATCCTGTACAGAGCGGTCAACCCCAATTCAATATGTATCAAAGATTAATAATTCAAATCATGGATTAGGAGTACAACGAAACAGTCGAGGGTGGAATGTGCCCTATAGCGAAGTTAAGTCCAGCTGAGATGGTAACACCATAGGCTGTCCCAGACAAGTCAAAGTCGGTGGTTCAAGGGAGAGCGTTTGTCGTGACGTCCCAAAAGGCGAGGAACCCGAACAAAGTTATCACAGGTAAGCTAATCATAAACTCTTGCGAAGTATATACCTTATTAGGTACCGATTCTACCCATTCTTTTTTTTCACCTGCTTGTGCTGAACGTTTGAACTTGACCCCTGAGAAATTAGACTTTGACTTATCTGTTGAAACTCCATCAGGAGAAACCTTCATTACATCCACTGTTTATAAATCTTGCTTGATTCAAATTGGTACCATCACATTACCTGTTGATCCCATCTCTTTGAAAATACTTGCATTTGATATGATTTTAGGGATTGATTGGTTAACTACTCATCATGCTAAAATTGATTATTTTTATAAGGTCATTAGTTTTCATATTTCAAACCAATCTGTTATGCGAATTCAAGCAACCAAACCGCTAAAGTCAATCACTGTCATATCAAGCATAAAGCCATTCGTTTATTGAAAATGGATGTCAAGCTTTCTTAGCCCATGTCATGGATTTAAACAAAAATAAGTCAGATTTGAATAATATTTCTGTTGTTAATGAATTTCCTGATGTATTTTCTGAAGAACTTCCTGGCCTACCCCCAGAGCGTGATATTGAATTTTGTATTGACCTTGAACTCGGTACAAAACCCATTTCTAAAACCCTATATTGAATGGCTCCTATTGAACTTCAAGAGTTAAAAACCTAACTACAAGAGTTGTTAGACATTGGTTTCATTCGTCCTAGTACATCTCCTTGGGGTGCTACTGTTTTATTCATAAAGAAGAAAGATGGGAGTATGCGACTTTGCATTGACTATCGGGAGTTGAACCATGTCACCATCAAAAATAGGTACCCGTTACCTCGTATTGATGACCTGTTTAACCAGTTGTAAGGTGCTAAATTCTTCTCAAAGATCGGTCTTCGTTCCGGATATCATCAGTTAAAGATTAAAACTGATGACATTTCAAAGACTGCTTTCAGAACTCGGTACGGGCATTACGAATTCCTAGTCATGTCTTTTGGATTGACTAATGCTCTTGCTGCTTTCATGGATATGATGAACCGAGTATTCAAGGAATATTTGAATCATTTTTTAGTTGTCTTTATTGATGACATCCTCATCTATTCCAAAAGTCATGAAGATCATGAGCAACACTTAAGGCTGATACTCCAAAAGCTTCGTGAAAACAAGCTATATGCCAAGTTGAAGAAATGTGAGTTCTGGCTTGAGAAAGTAGCATTCCTTGGGAACGTGATATCAAAGTATGGAGTATCAGTTGACCCAACAAAGATTGAAGTAATACAAAGTTGGGAGCAACCTAAGTCAGTAACCAAAGTACGTAGCTTTCTGGGCTTAGGTGGTTATTATCGGAGATTCGTGGAAAGGATTTTCTTGAATCTCTACTCTATTAACTCAACTGACTCGAAAAGATACAAAATTCAGATGGAGCGAGGAATGTGAGAAGTGCTTCCAAGAACTTAAGAGGAGACTCATTTCGGCACCTGTTCTGACAATACCATCAGGTTCAGAGGGATTTGTCATCTATAACGATGCTTCAAGCAGAGGTTTATGATGTGTTCTCATGCAACATGGGAAAGTCATAGCCTATACCTCACGACAACTCAAAGAATATGAGAGGAATTATTCTACTCATGATCTAGAGTTGGCAGCAGTCATTTTTGCACTAAAGATTTGGAGACATTACCTGTATGGGTCGAAAGTGGAGATTTATACAGATCATAAAAGCATCAAATATTTCTTCACCCAAAAGGAACTCAACATGCGGCAACGACATTGGCTTGAGCTGTTGAAAGATTACGACCATACCATTCAATACCATCTTGGAAAAGCGAACGTGGTAGCTGACGCGTTGAGTAGAAGATCGTATGCGGGTACGAGTGCAATGTTGTTAACACAAAGACCCATTTTGTATGACTTATAAAGGATGGAGATAGAGTTTAAAACTCCAGGGATCCACATGATGATGTCAAATATACGAGTAAAACCGATTTTAATCGATAAAGTTAAAGCTGCTCACGCCACAGACCCGGAGTTGATGCGTATGAAGGAGAAAGTACAAGAAGGTGCTATTCCAGAAGTAAGAATCGACGAAGAAGAAATACTTCGAGTCAACTCCAGACTTAGTATTTCTAACGACTCTAATTTAAAGTACAAAATCACGATGGAGGCACACAACACATCGTTTTCAATCCATCCTGGAAGTACTAAAATGTATCATGATCTTCGACATACATTTTGGTGGAGCAATATGAAGAGAGAGATCAAGGAGTTTATCTCAAGGTGTTTAACTTATCAATGTGTCAAGGCGGAGCATCAAGTACCAAAAAGTCCATTGCAACCACTTGAAATTCCAGAATGGAAGTGGGAGCACATCAACATGGATTTCGTTACTGGTCTTCCCAAGGTTTCTCAAGGCATAGATGCAATTTGGGTCATTGTCGATAGATTAACCAAGTCTGCTCATTTCTTGCCTATACGAGAAACTTATTCACTTGAACGTCTTACTCGTATGTATATAAATGAGATTGTGAGATTGCATGGTATGCAAGTATCCATAGTTTCTGATCTAGACCCAAGATTCACTTCACAAATTTGGGTCAGTTTGTAGAAAGCTATGGGCACGGATTTATGATTCAGTTCTGCATATCATCCCCAAACGGACGGGCAATCGGAGAGGACTATTTAAACTCTTGAAGATTTATTAAGACTCTGTGTCCTAGACTTCAAAGGAAGTTGGGACAAGTACTTACCATTGGTGGAATTCTCTTACAACAACAGTTATCAAGCAAGTATAGGCATGACTCCATTCGAGGCGTTGTATAGACGAAAGTGTCATTTTCCAGTATGCTGGGACGAGGTGGGTGAAGCAACATTGTTGGGACCAGAAATGGTACGCATGACTACGGAAAAGATTCAAATGATCCGACAATGTATACAAACCTCACAAAATTAACAAAAGAGTTATGCTGATCTTCATCGAAGGGACGTGGAATTCAATGTTGGAGATCATGTATTGTTACGTGTTGCTCCATGGAAAGGAGTTATGAGATTCAAAAAGAGATGAAATCACAACCCTCGATTCATTGGTCCATTTAAAATCCTCAATCGAGTAGGAATTGTGGCCTATAGACTCGCCTTACCGCCAAGTATGTCTCGTGTTCATAACTTTTTTCACATATCCATACTACGTAAATATGTGAAAGACCCAAACCACATTATTGAATTAGAACCAGATGAGATAGCAGAAGATTTAATGTATGAAGAGGTACCTGTTAAAATCTTGGATAAGAAGGAACATATTTTACGCTCAAAGGTTATACCTCAAGTCAAAGTTTTATAGAGAAACCATGATATTGAGGAAATGAACTGGGAGTTAGAATCTAAAATAAAAACAAGGTATCCTCACCTTTTTGACATACCAGGTACGTACATCAATTTTGAGGACGAAATTTCATAAGAAGGGGAGGTTGTAAGAACCCAACTTTTTATAAATAAAGATTTATTTTTATTTAAATATTATTTTTAAATAATAAGGTGTTGATTTGATATATTGCTTTAGTTATGGGTGAAATGTGCAAATTTTACAAAGTAAGCAAGTGGTCATAAAATATTCGTTTTGTCGGGGAATATTCGTTTTGGTCGGGGGATATTCTTTTATCGGGAATATCCGTACGACGACGCAATCATTGGTGGACCACATAACGGAATAACTTTCGGATATAGAAAGCGACCGATATAACCTTTTTATAAAAATAACGACAAAATTTTTACCGTTAAAATTGTTGAAACACCCATGATAAAAGTATAATAATACGCGTGGTTGCACATAGCGTGGCACACCAGTATTACAATATCTCCGATTATTGATTCTTACGTAAGTCACTCAATAATTGATACAGTAAAATTGCACCATCTTTCATATAATTGATGCAATAATTGCTAAAGTGATAATTGAATAGTAATTTAAAATATTGATTCAATAATTGTTACGACACAATAACTTATATTATTGAAATAATATTATTAGATAGCATTATTGATAATGTCTAGAAAGTTCTGTCGAGGAAAGGAGTTAGGTTATATAATTGCGCGCCAATAATGAGAAATCCTTATCGAAAAACCCCCTATTTCTTGGGAACGATCTAGTTGTCAGTATTGTGAATCTATAATATTAATTAGAAATAATTATTGAAGAATTATAAATAATTATTGAAGAATTATAAATAATTGATGAATATGGTAAGTAAATATTTCTTTAAATTTTTATATAAAAGGAGGAATGTTAGAATGAGATAATTGTTGAAAGTTGTTATTTTTTTTATGAAACCATAATTATCTTCTTTGATAAAATATTCATTTAAATATATTATAATAGTATAAATGTATAATTGTTTAAATAGAAAAATTAATATATATATATATATATATATATATATATATATATATATATATATATATAAACATGTGATAAATGGGTGGAAGTAAGAAGGCTGCTTTTGAATTCTTCTTTTCAAAACAAGTAGGTTGGAAAAAAAATCATCCGTGTGAATTTTGTTAGAAGTGGTGTGCTAACATTTTCCTATAAATAGGTTGCTTAGTTAAACAATGAAAGTCACACCAGAATCAGAAAATTCTCTCTCTATAATATTGAGTGTATTTCTTGTGAGTATAAGGATATTTTGAGTTTTTCTAGCAGTGCAAAATTTCCTCAACATAATCTTCGATATTCTAGTCAGAACTACTTTCGTTTTAAGGTAAAGGATATTTTTTTTTTCGTAAAGGATGTTATTTTCTTTCAATACTCGTAAATGATAATATTTCCTTCCATACTCGTAAGGGATATCATTTTCTTTCATATTTCATATTACGTAAGCGATATTTTTTTAATCTCGTATTCCTAAATTTAAACTTACTATGGTAAGTATTTGTTGGCCAATTTCGCTATTGCTAAATCGCGCGCAAGCATACGCGGTTCACAAGTAATATATGATAAGTTGAGTGTCGAACCCACGAGGACAAAGTCTTAAGAGATAAAAAAAATACTAAGGTAAAGTCTTACTATCTTATCTATACAAGTGAAATAAGATGGTTGGTTATTGTAAGACCCCGAATTTTATGAATAAAGAATAATTTTCTCGAAATATATTTTTGAATATTATGGTGTGGATTTGATATAATGTTATAGTTGTGGGTAATATTTACAAATTAGGCAAAGTAATCAAGTAGTTATATAATATTCGATTGGTCGGGGAACATTCGTTTTAATAGGGAATATTCGTACGATGACACAATCATCTGTGGACCCCACAATGGAAGTATTGTCGTAAAACGACAGAATTATCTTTTTATAAAAATAACGGTGGAAGTGTTACCGTTAAAATTGTTGAACTACTCGGTAGTAAAAGTACAGTAATATGCGTGGTTGCATAATAGCCCACAGTATTGATTATTGATGCTTACGTGAGAAGTCACTCAGTTATACTCAATTATTGCTACAGTAATTGCTGCATCATATCTCTCATATTATTGATTCAATTATTGTCACAGTATCATCTGCATAATATGTTATATTATTAAATCAATAATTGAGACGACAAAGTTATTCATATTATTAAATTTTAATATTTATAATGTTTAGAAGTTCTGTCAAAGAGAGGTTTGGTCATCTAATTGCGCACCAATAAGGAGAAATCCTTATCGGAAAGCCCCCTCTTTCCTGGGAACGACCTGGTTGTTAAATATTGTGAGTTATGATATTAATGATGAATAAGTTCATGTTGATTAAAGATGAATTTGATAGTTCCATTGTGTTGGAATTATTAGTGTTAGTGGAAATCGACATTTATTTCGATAATAATTGATGTCTGGAAGTTATCGGGTAATTAATCGGATAAATGAGTAATTAATTGATATTAATTCACATGATTATAACTATTTGTTCACATATGTGTACTATTGATTCACATTCTTGTACTATTAGGGGAGTTGGTGCAAGATTGATAATACTTGCATGACTAAGTTAAAAATAGAGGTATAGATGGAGGTACTATACTGTAATTTGTATTTTCACATGATTATAACTATTGATTCACATGATTGAACTATTGATTCACATTATTTACTATTAGGGGAGGTGGTGCAAGTTTGATAATACTTGCAGGACTAAATTAAAAATGAAAGAAAAGTTGAAGGTATTGTCTTTGTAATATTTGAGCCCCAAAACGCAATTATCAAAACTATATTTTCTATAAATAGAAGCTCATTCTTCCTTCATTTCTCACCAAGTCACTAAAGCTTTAGAGCAATTATTATAGAGAGAAATTATAGAGAGAAAGAAGAAGAGAAGTCTACTACCTCACTACTCCAGTATCCAGTTTCTTTCTAAGGTAAGGGGTATTATTTCTTTCGTATTCATGAAGAGAGCTATTATTATTCCATTCTTTATTATTTATGTTGGAATAACCTGTCTATGCGAAGTACCACATACATGGTAAAATTCTTCTGTTATTCCATTCTTTATTATTCTGTTGGAATATCCTGTCTGTGCGTATTACGCATGACCTGGTTCCATTATTTATTATTCTATTGGAATAACCTGTCTGTTCGGTCTATCGCATGCTTGGTGATTTTTGTTGTTATTCCATTCTTTATTATTCTGTTGGAATATCTTGTCTGTGCGGATTACGCATAACCTGGTTCTATTCTTTATTATTCTATTGGAATAACCTGTCTGTGCGATCTATCGCATGCATGGTGAATTCTTCTATTATTCCATTCTTTATTATTCTGTGTGAATAACCTGTCTACGTGGATTACCGCATGGCGGGCGAAAATCCATTTACAGTTCATATATTCTATTATACTCAGTTGGTTAAAGTTTTGGCTTCTATACTCCATGAAATTAGTGGAATATCCTTGATATTTGCGCTTCATCCAGTATCTTTTCATGGAAATATTCTTCTGAGCATTCTTGAATTTTACTCCACAAAGTGGTATCATGTTGGCAATTTGGACGTAATTGATTTCAGGATAAATTAACTTATAAATCTTTAAAATTTATTCTTAAACTTGTTTTATTGAATTATTATGTCATTGTCATCATCCTCATGCTTATATTGTGATGAAAGTCATCTTTAGCTTACGTGCATAGATGGACTTGGTATGATTATGACCAGGGATCATTCGGTATAATCATGACCTGTAATGTTATAAATGATGTGGTAAAAGTCCTCAGTGGCCTGTAGTGCATTGATGGATATTTTTTGGTAAGATTATGACCAGAGATTATTCGGTATAGTCATGACCATTGATGATTACATGAATATCCTTCGCCGAGATGCAGGGATGATTCGATTTTATTTATTAAGTTGAGTCTCAGCGATAAAGTTGATGAAAAACTTTTTAAATCATAGAAGATGGTAGATTTTATGCTCTACTTGACTCTTCTAATGGATTGCTTATTATGTCATAGATTAAACTTGATGTCTATTGTATTTTATCGGTTTAACATTGTTGAAGACTAATGATAATTTATTACGCATTTATCTTAGTCATAATATTTCTTCTGAGGCTAGTTGAGCTCACCCTTTTGCTTTCACCGCTTTCTCTTGAGAAATGAGAACGTGGCAAGGGACTAGTCGGGGAATGGAGTGACGGTCCAGATAATAGCATTAGTAGTCCTCATTATTCTGTTAAATAGTGTGACAATAAATGTAATGAGGACTCCATTGAGTGCGGATATTGTCTAAATGACAATATTCTTATTAAAACTCCTAGATTATGTTTTATCGTATTTTACACGACTATTGTATAATTAAGTTGTATTTGAATTTTGTACCATGTATTTGGCGACTCAAGATGGGTGATGTAACCTATTTTGGGGGCGTCACAGTTGGTATCAATGCTTAGGGATATGATCCCTGGCTGAGATGTGAGACAAGAACTAGGAGGGGAGAGACGGGGAATTCCTTCGCTAGTATGACCTACCTAAGTTTATTTGGTATTTAATTGGTTGGTCAGAGTATATTGATAATATATGACATGTCAATTAACCCTTGTTTTGTGGCAGTATTAGAAAATGGCATCCAAAAATGTGGAAATAAGCAATGATGCACATGAGACCGTGGAGTCACCACAGATTAATCCCCAGGATAATGTGCAACATGAAGACAATATGACTGTGGCGCAGTACGAAGCTAAGTTTGCCGAGTTGTCCCGGTTTGCGTCCCACTTGGTTGATAATGAGGAGAGAATGACGCGGATGTTTCTAAGAGGTTTGAAACCCGAGATATGTCAATACCTAATTTCTCACAAAATGTGTTTGTATTCAGATGTTGTGAATAGGGCTCAGTTATTGGAATGCAATAATGAGTCAACCCAACCAAGAGAGAGCAACCGATAAGTCGATAATACCAGTGGTAGCAGTCATCAAAGCGGTGACAACAAACGTGGAGGAATTAACATGCCAGAAATGATAATCACTTTGATGGTAATCATGGCCATGACAATAAGAGTGGACATTGTTGGGCTTCGGCACAGAAACACACAGCGGAAATTAAAATTTTAAAGTAATTTCCGAAACCCTAAAACAGGATCCATGCGAAAATCAATTAATTTAGAGGTTTAGAGATTATACCAGATATAAACAAAAACGAGAATCTGAAACCGACTGCGCCTCGAATCTCCAACGCAATACAAACCGATTTAAGCCTCTCTACTTGATCCACATCGAACGCCGCATGCAATCAGTCGAATCGATTCTCGCAATAAGAAGGACTTGCATACTAGCCACCAAAAGGAATGGATTTTGAAACTGTTTTCTCTCTAGTCTCTCTCTAAGAGCGGCTAAGGTTTTTCAATTATGATATGTTACCCTAAGTAGCTGCTATATATCATATATATAGTAGTTAAAAGGAATTAATCAAATCAAAACCTAATTTTATAAGATCTGAATTTATATATATATATCTCTTAATTAAGTCTTACTTAATTAATATACATATATATAAATTATCCTTTTAATTTAAATTAAGTGATTTAAATACTATTAATCATATTAATATATTTAAATCCTTAAAATTTAAATTAATTCCCTTTAAATAACGTTTCATGTGTGTGACCTATATAGGTTATTATTACGTTGGCAATAATTTTAAAATCATATTATAAAATTATAAACAAAGGAGCGGCATCTAGTAATGCATCATCGCTACCCAAGTAATAATAAGATCGATGATTCGATGCAACCTTTTAAGTGACCAATATTTTAATGTAATTTAATCCTTTTAACCTTAATATCCTAGATTAAACTCGAGTCATGGAATGTGTCATACTCTTCATAATTTAATCTGAGTTTTTCTTGATCAATGAGTAGACTATATGAAACAAATCACTATTTGAGCATGGCCATGCATTTCATAGTCCTACTCAATCAAGAGGCCTATGGATATCACCCATAATATATAGGATGGTTAAATTCCATCTAGATCACTCATATTTCTCACACGATTAATGATGAACCCAATAATCACCTTTTATAGTCCACCCTATTAAAGGTGACATTTGATGATATCAAAGTACATAAATTCTCGTAGTAGTAATATAAGCGATTTCGTGCTCCGGAGGACCATTACATCATTGTCATCACTATGAGAATTGCTAATGATACTTAGCATAATGCTCCATATAAATTCTCATGGTGGGTCCGTCCAGTACATCGTTCTCTAACATGTACCTATGCATTGACTTAATATCTCATATATTTATGACCAATGAGATTTGGTCATCAGTTAATCCACATACTAGTCTCAATGCATCATTGTTGTTCCATCAACAATGATACTCGACTAGGGACATTTAAGAACACTGATACTAATGGTAATATATAATCTCATATTCAAGTCACATACTTGAAACTATATAATTTGTATCACTATTCTAAGGAATTTTATTATGTTAACAATTATATTACGCAGTAAATAAAACCATAATAAAATCATATATTTATTCAATCAAATATAATATCAAAACGTTAAGCAATTATATCAAATAATTGGCCTCTAGGGCATAAACTCTAACAGACATTTCAAGAAGAGGAGATTCAACAAGGATGGAAAGACGTCAGCACCATCACCTATTGTTAAGGAAGGAGAACGACCGCCGATCGTATGTTACAAATGCAGAGGGGAGGGACATATCAGTCCAAACTACGTGATGCAGTCCAAAGCGTGTTATAATTGTGGAAAAGAAGGTCACCTAGCCCAATTTTTTTGTGCACCAAAGTCAAGTCTAGCTGGAATGGAGGCATCAAAGGGTGTCCCAGACAAGATAAAATCGGTAGTTCAAGGGAGAGCGTTTGTCGTAACCTCCCAAAAAGCGAGGAATCCGAACGAGGTGATCACGGGTAAGCTAATCATAAACTATAGCGAAGTTTATACTTTATTTGATATCGGTTCTACCCATTCTTTTATTTCTCCTACTTGCGTTCAACGTTTAAATTTGATTCCGGAGAAATTAGACTTTGACTTATCTGTTGAAACTCCGTTGGGAGAAACCTTCATTACATCCACAGTTTATAAGTCTTGTTTGATTCAAATCGGTAACCGCACGTTACCTGTCGATCTTATTTCCTTGAAAATACTTGCATATCGAATGGCTCCTATTGAACTTTAGGAGTTAAAAACCCAACTATAAGAATTATTAGACATCGATTTCATTCATCCTAGTACGTCTCCTTGGGGTGCTCCTGTTCTATTCATGAAGAAGAAAGATGGAAGTATGCGACTTTGTATTGATTATCGGGAGTTTAATCATGTCACCATCAAAAATAGGTACCCATTGCTTCGTATTAATGATCTGTTTGACCAGTTGCAAGGAGCCAAATTCTTTTTAATGATTGATCTTCATCTTGGATATCATCAGTTGAAGATTAAAACTGATGACATTCCAAAGACTGCTTTCAGAACTTGGTACGGGCATTATGAATTCTTAGTCATGTCTTTTGGATTGACTAATGCTCCTGCTGCCTTCATGGACATGATGAACCGAGTATTCAAGTTATATTTAGATCACTTTGTGGTCGTCTTTATTGATGACATCCTCATATACTCCAAAACCCGTGAAGACTATGAGTAACACTTGAGACTGATACTCCAAAAGCTTCGTGAAAATAAGTTATATGCCAAGTTGAAGAAATGCGAGTTCTGGCTTGAGGAAGTTGCATTCCTTGGGCACGTAATATCAAATCATGGAATATCTGTTGACCCGGCAAAGATTGAAGCAATTCAAAGTCGGGAGCAACCTAAGTCGATGATCAAAGTACGTAGCTTTCTCGCTTAGTCAAGTTATTATTATTGGAGATTCGTAGAAGGGTTTTCTTGAATCGCTACTCCATTAACTTAACTAACTCGAAAAGATACAAAGTTCAGTTGGAGCGAAGAATGTGAGAAGAGTTTTCAAGAACTCAAGAGAAGACTCATTTCAGTACCTGTTCTGACAATACCAACTGGCTCGGAGGGATTTGTCATCTGCAGTGATGCTTCAGGCAAAGGGTTAGGATGTGTTCTCATGCAACATGGGAAAGTCATAGCCTATGCCTCGCTACAACTCAAAGAATATGAGAGGAATTATCCTACTCATGATCTAGAGTTGGTGGTAGTCGTTTTTGCGCTTAAGATTTGGAGGCATTACCTGTATGGGGAGAAGGTGGAGATCTATACAGATCATAAAAGCCTCAAATATTTCTTCACTCAAAAGGAATTCAACATGCGGCAACGACGATGGTTTGAGTTGTTGAAAGATTATGATCATACCATCCAATACCATCCCGGAAAGCGAACGTAGTAGCTAAAAGCGCGAAAGTAAAGATCATATGCGGGCATGAGTGCAATATTGTCAACGCAAAGGCCCATTTTGTATGACTTGGAAAGGATGGAAATAGAGTTAAAGACTCCAGGGACCCATGTGATGATGGCGAATATATGAGTGGAACCGACTTTAATCGATAAAGTTAAAGATGCTCAAGCTACAGACCTGGAGCTAATGCGTATGAGGAAGAAAGTGCAAGAAGGTGTTATTTCAGAAGCAAGAATCGATGAAGAAGGAATATTTTGAGTCAAATCCAGACTTTGTGTTCCTAACGATTCTGACTTGAAGTATAAAATCATGATGGAGGCGCACAACACACCGTTTGAAATCCATCCTGGGAGTATCAAAATGTATCGTGATCTTCGACATACATTTTGGTGGTGCAATATGAAGAGAGAGATAGCGGGGTTTATCTCAAGGTGTCTAACTTGTCAACGAGTCAAGGCGGAGCATCAAATGTCAAAAGGTCCATTGCAACCACTTGAAATTCCAAAATGGAAGTGGGAGCACATTACCATGGATTTCGTTACTGGTCTTCCCAAGGTTTCTCAAAGCATAAATGCGATTGTTGATAGATTGACCAAGTCTGCTCCTTTTTTACCAATACTAGAAACTTATACACTTGAATGTCTTGCTAGTATGTACATAAACGAAATTGTAAGATTTCATGGTATGCCAGTATCCATAGTTTCTAATCGAGACTCAAGATTCACTTCAAGATTTTGGGTTAGTTTGCAAAAAGCTATGGGCGCAGATTTACGATTTAGTTTGGCATATCATCCTCAAACGGATGGGCAGTCGGAAAGGAATATTCAAACTCTTGAAGATTTATTAAGACTTTGTGTCCTTGACTTCAAGGGAAGTTGGGACAAGTTCTTACCATTGGTGGAGTTTTCCTACAACAATAGTTATCAAACAAGTATTGACATGGCTCCATTTGAGGCGTTGTATGGAAGAAAGTGTCGTTCTCCAGTATGTTGGGATGAGGTGGGTGAAACAACGTTGTTTGGACTAGATTTGGTACGTATGACTACAAAAAAGATTCAAACGATCCGATAACGTATAAAAACCTCACAGGATCGACAAAAGAGTTATGCTGATCTTCATCGAAAGGACGTGGAATTCAATATTGGAGATCATGTGTTGTTACGTGTTGCTCCATGGAAAAGAGTTACGAGATTTGGAAAGAGAGGAAAGCTCAATCCTCGATTAATTGGCCCATTTTTAATCCTTGGCCGAGTAGGAACTGTGGCCTATAGACTCGCCTTACCGCCAAGTATGTCTCGTGTTCATAATATTTTTCACATATCTATGTTACATAAATATGTGAAAGACCCGAACCACATTATTGAATTAGAAACAGACGAGATAGAGGAAGATTTAACATATGAAGAGTTACATGTTAAAATATTGGATAAGAAGGATCATATTCTACGCTCCGAGGTTATACCTTAAGTCAAAGTTTTATGGAGAAACCACGATGTGGAAGAAATGACCTGGGAGTTAGAATCTGAGATGAAGTCAAGATATCCTCACCACTTCGATATACCAGGTACGTACCCTAATTTTGAGGACGAAATTTCATAAGAAGGGGAGGTTGTAAGATCCCGACTTTTATGAATAAAGAATAATTTTCTCGAAATATATTTTGGAATATTATGGTGTGGATTTGATATAATGTTATAGTTGTGGGTAATATTTACAAATTTTATAAAGTAAGCAAGTGGTTATATAATATTTGATTGGTCGGGGAATATTCGTTTTAACAGGAAATATTCGTACGACAACACAATCATTGGTGGACCCCACAACGGAATATTGTCGTAAAACGACAAAATTATCTTTTTATAAAAATAACGGCGGAAGTGTTACCGTTAAAACTGTTGAACTACTCGGTAGTAAAAGTACAGTAATATTCGTGGTTTCATAGTAGCACACTGTATTGATTATTGATGCTTACGTGAGAAGTCACTCAATTATACTCAATTATTGCTACAGTAATTGCTGCATCATATCTCTCATATTATTGATTCAATTATTGTCACAATATCATCTGCATAATATGTTATATTATTAAATCAATAATTGAGACAACAAAGTTATTCATATTATTAAATTGCAATATTTACAATGTCTAGAAGTTCTGTCAAGGAGAGGTTTGGTCATCTAATCATGCGGCATAATAAGGAGAAATCCTTATCTAAAAGCCCCCTCTTTCATGGGAACGACCTGGTTGTTAAATATTGTGAGTTATGATATTAATGATGAATAAGTTCGTGTTGATTAAAGATGAATTTGATAGTTCCATTGTGTTGGAATTATTAGTGTTAGTGGAAATCGATATTTATTTCGATAATAATTGATGTCCGTAAGTTATCGGGTAATTAATCGGATAAATGATCAATTAATTACTATTAATTCACATGATTATAACTATTTGTTCACATGTGTTTACTATTGATTCACATTCTTGTACTATTAGGGGAGTTGGTGCAAGATTGATAATACTTGCATGACTAAGTTAAAAATGAAGGTATAGATGGAGGTACTATACTGTAATTCGTATTTTCACATAATTATAACTATTGATTCACATGATTGAACTATTGATTCACATTATTTACTATTAGGGGAGGTGGTGCAAGTTTGATAATACTTGTAGGACTAAATTAAAAATGAAAGAAAAATTGAAGGTATTGTTGTGACATCCCCAAATCCGGGTACTTTTTACCTCAGATCTGGTATATCATTTCTATAACTATTGCGAAAGATATAAACATAAATTGTTTATACATTATACTTTTACACATCATTCCCAAGGTCTACAACCTTAACTAAATACATACCTTCAAAATCTAAAAAGGTTTACAATGCTGTTTTTGTCAGAAAATTTAATACATCTAATTGCACCATAATTTAATCTTGCACTTTGTCTTTGCTTCTGTCTTACTCGAGCTTTCATCTTAATCTGAAATTATTTTATCATAATATAGCAAGGGTGAGCAACAAATTTTCCCAATAAGTTTTAAATACAATTAAGATATATCATGATTGAAAAGAATGAATAAGCTTTCAAGTTTTCAACAATATAAGAATTGTGAAATAACATGAATCAAGTTTCAATATTTGCATGACTGAATCAATAATGTTTGAAGGTCAACAATGACCGTGAACAATTTAACTGAACCTTATGGTAATGAAGGTGATCGGCCTTTCATACATGATGAACATATGCAACATGCACTAAGTGCGAATCAATAATCAGTATAGACGTGAATAATCAACAACAACTATTCACTAACATGCTTTGAACATACAACTCAAGTTTGAGTTAGGGAACTTGCTTGTACCGTTGATTACCGCTATGCAATCTAATTTAATCTCTTATGAAAGACCTATCATTAATAAGATCAATCCTCCAATTAGCATAATATATTTTATCTCACAACACTATTACTCAAATAATAAATTAGCTAACATTTAGCCACATAATTAAACATTGAATAATTATTTAACTCCTTAGTAATATTATTATCCCTTAATAATATTACTATCACTTAACCATTATCTTAAACTTTTGTCTAATATTTTTAATCATGTAATAGAATATTTATCATTCACAAATATTATTAATTATTTAATAATATTTCGATCCTTTACTAATATTATTAATCATTTAATAATATTTTAATCACATTAATTCTAATATTATTAATCATGTAATAATATTTTACTTGTTTCATAAATAATAAAGGTCTCACACATTTTAAGATGCAAATATTTTACATCTTGAAGCTTAAACCATTTAAATTTTATTTCAGAAATATCTTTTACCTTTACTCATAAATTCGGAGTTTAAACAGCTAATGCATAACTTTTATAGTAAAACTCAATTTACTATATTATTTCTTTAATTAAATAATTTTACATCAGTTTGTCCGTTCATGAGTCAACACTGACTGTTGCCTCATATATAAAAATTTTATCTCGCTAACACATTCGCTTTATTTTTCATTTTACGATTATTCGCATTTTCGTTTCATATGTATATATATATATATATATATATATATATATATATATATATATATTAATTACGCTTACATAAATCTCAAATTCAAAAACTTCATTTTGAGCAATCGATAACCTCAAAATATCATTTTTATGATTAATACAATTTTTCAAAGGTTTTACATTCTTTGTTGCACCACAAAATAATTTTATAGGAAACTATATATATATTTTTTTATTTCTCTTAAATATGTAATTTATATTTATTACATATTTTTATTTCTTTATTTATGCCTGAAAGAAAGTTTCTCGGCATAAAATATCACTTATAGTCAAATCTTGTCCGTTAGAATTTTATTAGATTTATTATGACTTATTATTTTGTCGGAACGCGATTCGGAACGTCGAACGTCAAAGTCGCTCGACGCACTAACGCTCGGCGTTCGCTCGTTTACAAGTTCTGACATGCCTATTCGATCATTTTTAATTCTCAAATCATGAGTCATATAACAAATAAATTTCTATGATTATAGACCTCATGACATAGTATTTTAGAAAAATTTCACACCGCGAAAATGGATCACGAAAACTAATCAAAACAATGCGCGAAAAGGACGTCAAACAACAAAGATGAATGATAGCTGCATGCAAGGCTAAAGCAAAGGTCTTGTGGTATTTGCAAGGCTCATCTTGTTGCCCACCCGCCTGCGCTTTTAACAAACTAAATTACTTCATGATTTTCTCACATTATTACTCAGAATCTCGATCAATCTGATTTTTGGATATGATATATATGGCATACCAAAGTATTTTAAAAAAATATCACCTAGTAATTTCGGACCTCTTTGGCAGCCAAAACAGGCCTCAAAAATGTCCACTCGCAACAGTTTTTCATCTTTTTCCCAAATTTACCCTCTTTCGCTAAAACAATCATAACTCTTTCGTTTTAAAACATTTTTAGGCGATTCTGGAGCCCACGCAAAGATAACTTCTGGGACTACAACTCTTCCGTACTGACATTTTTCCAGATTCCGAACATATCATCCCAGAAATTCGTACAAAGGGACTAAACCGAAATGAGTTTTCCAGTTTTGACTTGGCTACTTTAAAATGACATAACTCTTTTCTCCGAAGTTGGATTTAGTCCGTTCTAGAGTCTATGGAAAGCTTATTCAGTGTACTACAACATACCAAAAGCCCAAAATTTTCTAAAACATCTAACTAATCTCGAAATTCCCTTTTTAGGATCAGCAGTCTACTAATTTTCTTTTCTCTCTTTGTTTAAGCTTTTTAACACCCCCAATAGTTAGATCCATAGATAAAACACCATAAAACATTTACATCTATGGTTTTAGAGTTCAAGAAACATAGCTTGATATTTCATCAAAAACAAAATCAAAATCAAATAAAATACATAACTAAATATTTAGAGTTTGATTTTTTACCTTTCTTCCTTCTTGATTTCCTTTTCTTTCTTCTTCCTTGAGATGAAGTGGGGTGGCATGAGTTTGGGCTTCTTCCTTTCTTCCTCCCTTAACCCCACGGTCCTCTCTCGCTCTAATACTCTTTCTATATTTTTTTTTCTTTCTCTCTCTTTGGCAACCTCCCTTTCTCTCTCTATTTCTCTATAATTGCTGGGGAAAAAGTTTTGAGAATAACTAAGAAAAGAAAATGTTTCTTTTCTTTAGATGGAATGATCAACTTAGGAGATAGAGAGAGAGAGAGAGAGTAGGTGGGGAGTTGGTGGAAGAGTTGTTCAACCACTCTTGTACAAAAAAAAACACATCATGTGCTCCTTTCTCCATAAAGGAGCTGGCTATACTCCCTCCTTACATCAAATTTTATTGCTTTATTAGATTGGTTAACTAATTAATTCAATTATTCATTTAATGCTTTTGTTAAGTAATTTAATTACCCATCCTTAGTAACTTAATTTAATCAAATAAGTTACTACATAATTCTCCTTAAACTATTTTACCCTCATGAAATCATATAATTTATATAACTCATCTTTGATATATAAATTATAAAACATAACATAACATACTTAAATTACATATTTATTTTATAATTGCAAAATAAATATGCTACACATAATTTCTTATGTAAATACAATTATTTACATACCCAAGATATTATAATATAATAATCTTACCTCATTATCATAAATTCAATTAAGAATTTATTTACTTCCTTAAGATATTACGATAAATATAATATTGTTCCTTTATTAAAAATAATTTTATACAAGAATTTATTCTAATACTCTTGAGTAAAGTATATATAAATATTATATGCTTAAACCGCCTCTTTTTGCTTCATTACGCAAATTGTTCCTCACAATTTATTTTCTCACGTAATATATATATATATATATATATATATATATATATATATATATATATATATATATATATATATATATATATATATATGTGTGTGTGTGTGTGTGTGTGTGTGTGTGTGTGTGTGTGTGTGTGTGTGTGTGTGTGTGTGTATAATATTTATTAACTCCCAATTACAAGTTACACTAATCATGTACACATCACATATAGAAAATAATTTATAATTTTATTTTCTCACATTATAAATTGTTTATATCAATTTATTTACATATAGCAAATATAATTTAATATATTTACTATATTACGTAAACATACATATTCTTTATAATTCATAAAATAATTTATATATTCATAATTAGACTAGACATTTAATTTAATGTCTATTAAACCTCTTAATACGGTTTGCTACATTCAATAGGCCTTCTTCACATGGCTTGCCATATTTATTATTACATAATCTCTTTCAATTATTAAGCCGTATAGATTTTTCTTAAAAATTTTAAATAAATCCTTTATTTTCACTCTACGTTTTAAATTTTAACCTTTAAATTAATCATTTAAGATTTTCTAAATTTTCGGGTTGTCACATTCACCCATTCTTCTAAGAATTTTGTCCTCGAAATTATAACATTCTAATATCTGCTTATTTTATTTATTCAAACTAGGTTTTTAACTTAACCTTTACAATTTCCTCCTTTGAGGATTTCTCATCTATCATCACATTTCACCATAACTACCCACTAGGAGTTTACATTGTCTAAAAATTGCTCCAATCATTTATCAAAACTAGGTTTTCATAATAACCTTTATTCAATCACATCAGATTCTACTCGTACGCTACGAGTTCACACTATTTCATATCCATCATCACATACTACTACCACATTACTCTAAAGAGTTTAAAAATTTTCATATCTGTTTGAGGGATCATAAAAACTATGAACTTTGAGGTTTAGGGGTATTTCTACCTGCTACCTCTTTCAATTACGAAAGAAAGGTACTCTACCTCTGAAAATATTTTATATTTGGTATGTTTACAATCACAAAGAAGGTAAACTATCGGTGCGAGTACTTTAGATGATCTATCTGTTATACCTTAGTAATCGGAACGACTATATGCGTTCTTAGATTGGAATATTTTATCCAATTAGTATATCTCCATTTGCATGGTTGTTCCCCTCAGACTTATCATAAGATTCCATACCAAAACAATTTAGTTCGACATAAGCTTTCAAAGAATACTTTGATTTTCATATACATTTGTCTAGCTGGATCAAATAGCTTAGACTCATACCAATAATTCGAATTTCAATCGAAACAGGTGTCTGGCCAAATTTATTGGCAATAAATTATCTTTAAAATTCTTAAAATCATTTTGACATCATGATACCACACTGTATTTACAGTCCGTTTGAGGATTTCGTCATTTTGTGACTTTGTCATACTACATCATACTATAGTGGGCTGACGATCTTTAGATCACATCCGACCTAAGTAATTCTGCATTGATAACTCCATCATTTTTATCATCTACTCGCACTGAGTTGTATGATGCATTAATGATATAAAAATACATTTTGATCATTCAAATTATTTTCGCTCTAATTAATCAATTAGCATAGACTCTTCTTTAAACTGTTCAAAAACCTTTGAAAATCATCTTTGGTGTCATCATGCAACAACAGGTAACGATGTGTTAGTGGCCCGAAGTCCACACATACACACTTGTCACAATTTGTTGAGGATAATAAAATTCATTTTTAAAGGCACATCAGTGCGAATTTAGCTCGATGTCAAAAACTTCGAAGTCTAACCTGTCTATGTGAATTCTTTATTATTCTGTTGGAATAACCTGTCTATGTGGATTGCCACATGCATAGTGAATGATCCTTCGTATTCATTCCTTATTAAATTGTGGAAATGATCTGTCTACGTGGATTACCGCATGGCGGGCGAAAATCCATTTACAATTCATATATTCTATTATACTCAGTTGATTAAAGTTTTGGCTTCTATAATCCATGAAATTAGTGGAATATCCTTGATATTTGCCCTTCATCAAGTATCTTTTCATGGAAATATTCTTCTGAGCATTCTTGAATTTTAGTCCACAAAGCAATATTATGTTTACAATTTGGACGTAATTGATTTCAGGATAAATTAACTTATAAATCTTTAAAATTTATTCTTGAACTTGTTTTATTGAATTATTATGTCATTGTCATCATCCTCATGCTTATATTGTGATGAAAGTCATCTTTGGCTTACGTGCATAGATGGACTTGGTATGATTATGACCAGGGATCATTCGGTATAATCATGACCTGTAATGTTATAAATGATGTGGTAAAAGTCCTCAGTGGCCTGTAGTGCATTGATGGACAGTTTTTGGTATGATTATAACTAGGGATTATTCGGTATAGTCATGACCATTGATGATTACATGAATATCCTTGGCCGTGATGCAGGGATGATTCGATTTTATTTATTGTCGAGTCTCAAATGATAAAGTTGATGAAAACTTTTAAATCATAGAAGATGGTAGATTTTATGCTCTACTTTACTCTTTTAATGGATTGCTTATTCCGCTGCAATTAAACTTGATGTCTATTGTATTTTATCAGTTTAACATTGTTGAAGACTAATGATAATTTATTTTACATTTATCTTAGTCATAATATTTCTTACTGGGCTAGTTGAGCTCACCTTTTTGCTTTCACCGTTTTCTTCTCTTGTGAAATGAGAACGTGGCAATGGACTAGCTCGGGGAATGGAGTGATGATTCCGATGATGATAGCATTAGTAGTCCTCACTATTCTGTTAAATAGTGTGACAATAAATGTAATGAGGACTCCATTGAGTGTGGATATTGTCTAAATGACAATATTCTTATTTAAACTCTTAGATTATGTTTTGTCGTATTTTACATGACTATTGCATAATTAAGTTGTATTTGAATTTTGTACCATGTATTTGGCGACTCAAGATGGGTGATGTATACCTATTTTGGGGCCGTCACAGTTATGCTATGTGATTAAAACTATAAGAATAAGAGAAGTAGTTGTGCTAGGAAGTCAAGATAGGATTACAATTCCCTTAATGCGTCGCCTAATCTCCTAACTCTCCACATTACAAACGAATCAAAGAATTGTCAACCGAGAACAGTAAATACGTATAAGCTTCTGTCGAGGATCAAATGCACATCCCTAGCCAGATAAATCATAATATGTCTATTGGTGAAAATAACTAGGCCAATGTCATTAAGCTAAGTCTCAAGGCTACACATGGCAAATAGAGATATGTCTATCCTATTAGCAGTTTATGTACACATTCCATTGGCATGGTCATAACAGGTGTTGTTGTATTTAAAAGATAGATAATAACATCCATTTGTCAATTTCCATTATTATCATTAAGTAAAAAACACAACAACCAATTTCAAAATGATTCATTATATAAAATAGGAGAGAAAGTTAATTAAGCGAAACAAAGGTTACATTGCAATCCTAAAAATGGAATTAGTTCATATCCATGGTACTAAAACACATTTTCAATACATTCCACATTTTCAGTAATACACAAATAAATGGGAGATTTGGAATAAGAAAACCCTTGTTTTAAAGTGTTCTTCCTCCAAATCTTCTCTTCACTGCGTAGCTACTGAGCTTCTGTCGGATGCAATAACTCTTTCTCCTTTAAACACAACTTCTTTCTCTTCTAGAATTTAATACTGTAATAAATATCTCTAATCTACGCTAACTGTCTGGTTTTTCTATCGCAGGCGGCTAAAAATAATTAATAAGTGTTTAATCCCCTCTCTCTTTAGGTCATTTAAAGCCCTTTACTATCTGGACACCGGAGCTCGCGCTGCGGCGCGAGCAATGAACTAGCAAGTGGCGCTGTGGTGCCACGTAGGCTTAAAAAGACTGGAGGTCATGCTGCGGCGCGACTCCATGAAGAGGCCTCGGTGCTGCGGCGCGAGGATGACATCAGGGGCATGGCGCTGGGGCACCGAGTATGACGGGTAATTAGAGACGGGTGTGGGCGCCATGCCATAACATTGCTCCTTATTGCCTTCTTAATGGACTCGTTAATAAGTACCCCCACATCAACTTTTAAACCCGTAACAATGGCATAGAGCAGAATTACCCTCTCTCGAGTTACATCACTCAAGTGACGTGTAGGCATGATATTACCATATCAGCTTAAGGCCTGCTAGGGGAACGACGTCTTTTCACCATGAAATTCATTAGTTTTCTGATAAGTGGATTTCATATCCATGAATTGACGTTCATTTCAAGTTTATTGTTGTTAATTCTTTGTGTTCATGTTTATTTTTCACGTGTTTTGTGTTATTTTGTATGTAGGATAGGTGGTGTGGTGCATGAGTTAAAAAAAGAAGCATTTGGAGCATTATGGGTGAAAATATGAAGATCAGCCAAGCCAGTTAGCAGAAGCCATGCCCTCCGGGGCGGGCCCTTTTTGCCTATACACCCTTGCCGGGGCGGGGGGTCTTCAATACTATTTTACAGAATGCATGCCACGTAATGCCGATTATAGCTTACTTTTCCGCAGCCGGGGTCTCGGCAATTTGAGTCTTGTTTTGTTTTGAACTCTGTTGGAAGTTGGTTTGGAGGACTTTGGATAGCTTATGAACTCTGATCACTAAGGGATTTCGGCCAGAACTTAGTGTGGGGATTTCTATTGCTAAACTTACAACGAATGAAGGACACATAAGGCATATTACAGAGATTAATTTCCAGATCTTTCATAGCAAGCTTTGGAGGGAGATTTTGAAGAGATTTTCATGACGATTGCGGATTAAGGCTACGTGAAGGGTGTTTTACATTATTCTTCATTTTAGTCTTATATTTGTAATTGAAAGGAAGTTATCTTTGAATTATTCAGTTATTATTTCATTCATGATGAACTAATTCACTTGTTAGGCTTATGATGGATCCTTAAGTGAAACGATGGTTTTATAACTTTGATTTTCAATTCAATAAACTAATTTCCAGTTTATCTATATTAATTTGAGCTTGAATTTTGAATTTCCTGATCAACAATTCTTTATGGATTTATATGGAATCGAGAGAGGATATATGAATATAGACTTAATTAATATAACACGTGCTCTTAAATTTTGTGAATAACAAAATCTTAATGAATGTTAAGGTAGAGATATGCTTGACATCGCATGTAATTGGATAGGTAACTTAATCTTAAACCTTCTTTAATCTTAATTCATATAGAGATATAGTGAGTTAGTTGATTAAGGTGTTTAACTTGTTTCTATCTAATTTGTGGATTTAAGTTAATACGGTATTAGTGCATCGAGAGGTGGCTAGTACTACATTCGTGTTTTTGATTAATAAACTGGGATAATGAGTTGAATTAGAATAAAGGGGTAGAAATCAGAGTGAAGCTTAGGGTGAAATCACAAGTCTAATTCTTCATTAATTGTTTGAAATTTTAGATTTTGATATTTGTGATTGTTTTGTGATAGTATATTTATTAATAATTTAGTTTCTATAATTTTAATCATTAAATTGGATAGTTTAATAAAATTGGGGTTAATAGGAAATTGATAATTGTGAGGTTAAATTTCTTACTAAATTGTCTCTATGGGAATGATACTCTACTTATTACTGTATTACTTGTTGACCACGTATACTTACGTGTTGTGGGTATATTGATTCTACCTAACAAGTTTTTTGCGCCGTTGCCGGGGACAAATTTAGTATAGATTTTAATATTTTTACGATATCAGTTTAATTAGTCCAGTTTTACTTAAACATTTTTTTTTGTTTTGTTCATCTTATTTCAGGTTTTTGAAGTGGTTTATACAAACTCGGTCCAAGAATCCAGACTTGCTGCCTTTTGAGGACGACATTGAGAAACGGTTTCAGAGGTTAAGTAAGTGGATCAAGGAAACAAGGGAAGACTTTGAAAAATCTGAAAAAGAAGAGGTAATGGCGACCAAAAATCGAAAAAGCGTTGAGGGAATTTACCACACCCAAGGTGATCGAATCTATGATGAGCATCACCAGCTCGCAATAGTCGTGAACACATTCAAAATCAAGCTGGAATGATTTAGATGATCCGTAATCTGATTCATTTGGGATTGGCAAATGATAATCTGAACGAACATCTAGTCAGCTTTCTGGAAATTTGTGACACCTTCAGGTGTAATGGGGTGTCGGATGATGCGGTGAGACTTCGCTTGTTACACTCTCTCATCGGTTCGATAACTACGTTAGGAAGACTTAGCTCGAAATTCCTAGCCAAATTTTTTCCCCACCGTAAAAAAAAAATGAGGAATGAGATAACGATGTTTGAGCAGCAACATGGGGAGTCATTATATGAGGCATGGGAGAGATACAAGGAGTTGCTCAGAAAGTGCCCGCATCATGGGTTGCCTAAGTGGTTGTAAATGAATATTTTCTATAGCGGACTACATGGGAATCTCAGGATCAGTATTGATGCAGCGTCGGGTGGAGCGTTCATGGCTAAGAGTTTTGAGGAGGCCTATAATTTGATTGAGACAATGGCGTCTTACAACTACCAGTGGCCCACGACAAGAATGACACAAGCAAAGGCAGCTGGAGTGTTAGAAGTAGATGGTGTAACGGCAATCCAAGCGCAAATTTCAGCACTTTCCAAGAAGTTGGATGCTATGACAGGGGCATAGGTACAGCAGGTTACGGTTGTGTGTGAATTGTGCGCGGGTGACCATCCTACAGATTAATGCACAATCAATCCAGCGTCCGTGCAATTCGTGGGTAGCTACAATAGGGTTCCACAGAATATGTACCAAAACACGTACAACCAGGGGAATAGGAATCACCCAAATTTCTCATGGAGTAATAATCAGCAACACTAAGCTCCACGACCAATATATCCCCCAGGTTTTTAGAATCATCAACAACTGGCTCAACATCAAGAAAGAAAATCAGATTTAGAGGAGTTGTTGTCAAAATACATAACAAGCAATGAGGCAGCGATGAAAAACCAAGCAATGGCCATCAAGAATTTGGAAAATTAGATGGGGCAAATTGCCTTAGCATTGAATAACAGACCACAAGGGACTCTACCGAGTGACACCGACAGAAATCCGAAGGGAAACCATGAACAGTGTCAGGCAATCACGTTGAGGAGTGGAAAATATCTAATTGGTACAGATGCAGAAAATTCAGCTATATCGGATGACAAAATTGATGACAGCAAAGTGGGTGAAAAAAAATAAGGGTGAGGACAAGCATAGTGAGAAAACAAAGTTAGATGACAAGCCAGTTGTGTATCCTCCACCACCGTTTCAGCAGAGGGTCCAAAAATAGAAATTAGATAAACAGTTCACGAAGTTTTTGGAAGTTTTTAAGAAACTTCAGATTAACATCCCGTTCGCAGAAGCCTTAGAGCAGATGCCAAGCTATGCGATGTTTATGAAAAGGATTCTGTCCAGAAAAAAGAAATTGGAAGACTTCGAAATAGTGGCATTAACAGAGGAGTGTAATGCAGTTTTACAGCGAAAGTTGTCACCAAAGTTGAAAGACCCAGGGAGTTTCACCATTCCATGCACGATCGGAAATATGTCATTCAACAAGTGTTTATGTGATTTGGGGGCGAGTGTGAACCTTATTCCATTATCAGCTTACACAGAATTTGGTTTGCCCGTGCCAAAGCCTACGAACATCTCATTGCAGTTGGCGGATAGGTCAGTCACATATTTGAGAGGCATTGTAGAGGATATATTAGTTAAGGTTGATAAGTTCATATTCCCCATAGATTTTATTATTCTGGATTTTGAGGATGACAAGAACATCCCGATTATCCTAGGGAGACCTTTCTTGGCTACGGGTAGGACACTCATCGATGTACAAAAAGGTGAACTTACTATGAGAGTCCAAGATCAAGAAATCAAATTTAACGTGTTCAAGGCCATGAAATTCCTTACGGATGAAGAAGAATGTTTCAGGATGGACATTATTGAGCAGATAATCAATGATGATATATGCAAGAGTTTGGTCAATGATCCATTGGAAACAACATTATTGGGGGATGAAGAGTTCGATGACCCAGAATTTGTGGATTACTTGCAGATGTTAGACTCATTGCCACGAGATAGCTGATTCAGAGCACCATTTGAACCATTGCACACGGAGGAAAAATTAACAATCAAATTGAAACCGTCATTGGAAGAGCCAACGACTCTTGAACTTAAGCCACTCCCTAACCACCTCAGGTATGCGTATTTAGACAATTCAAATTCTTTACCTGTTATTATTTCTGCTGCACTTAACGATTTGTAGGAAGAAAAGTTGCTGAGGCTGCTTAGGGAACATAAATCAACGATAGTATGGACGATAACGGATATCAAGGGAATCAGCCCCTCTTTTTGCATGCACAAAATTCTGATGGAAGACGACGCAAAACCGACAGTGGAGCAACAACGACGACTTAAACCAATTATGAAGGAAGTTGTAAAGAAAGAAATTCTGAAATTGTTGGATGCCGGTATCATCTACAAAATTTCCGACAGTAAGTGGGTTAATCCGGTTCAATGTGTGCTGAAAAATGGAGGAATGACCGTGGTACAGAATAAGGACAACGAGTTAATTCCGACAAGGACAGTGACAGGTTATAGGGTTTACATGGACTACAGAAAGTTGAATAAGGCAACCCGCAAAGATCATTTTTCGCTACCCTTTATCGATCAAATGTTGGACAGATTGGCGGGACATGAGTACTACTGTTTATTGGATGGATACTCGGGCTATAATCAAATTGTCATCGCTCTTGAGGATCAAGAGAAGACTACATTTACGTGCCTGTACGGCACATTCGCATTCAGGAGAATGTTGTTCGGGTTGTGTAATGCACCTGCTACCTTCCAATGGTGTATGATGGCCATTTTCTCAGACATGGTGGAGAAAAACGTGGAAGTCTTCATGGACAACTTTTCTATCTATGGGGATGATTTTGATACTTGCCTAGGGAATTTGGTGATGGTGTTATAAAGATGAAAAAACACGAACCTTGTACTTAACTGGGAAAAATTCCACTTCATGGTTGAGTAGGGCATAATTTTGGGTCATAAGGTCTTGGCTCAAGGATTGGAGGTTGATAAAGCTAAGCTGGAAACAATCAAGAAACTGCCTCCACCGAGTTCAGTTAAGGGAATTAGAAGTTTTCTGGGATATGCTGGGTTCTACAGGAGATTCATAAAGGACTTCCCAAAAATTGCAAAACCCTTGTGTAGTCTTTTAGAGAAGGATTCGGTTTTCAATTTTGATGAGGAGTGCAAGTTGGCTTTAAAGTTATTGAAGAAGAAGTTGACTACAGCCCCCGTGATCGTCACACCGGATTGGAATATGCCTTTCGAGCTAATGTGTGATGCAAACAACTATGTAGTTGGGGTTGTTTTGGGTCAACGGTGAGAGAAGGTATTTCACACCATATATTATGCAAGCAAGAAACTCATGGAGACTCAAATTAATTACAAAACTACGGAAAAGGAATTGCTTGCAGTGGTGTATGCGTTCGACAAATTCTGGGCATACTTTATCGGGACTAAGGTGATAGTCTCCACGGATCATTCGTTGTTCGGTACTTAATTGCGAAAAAAGATGCTAAGCCACGCCTTATCCGATGGATTCTCCTTCTACAAGAGTTTGATCTAGAAATAAAGGTAGAAAGGGGACGGAGAATCAAGTCGTCGATCATTTGTCTAGGTTGGAAAATCAAGATAAATGAAAAGAGGACAAGTGTGAAATCAACGAGTCATTCCCGGATGAGAAATTGTTTGGGATAAATACATAATTTCCATGGTACGCGGATTATGCAAATTATCTACTGAGCAACGTTCTTCCACCTGATCTTACAAGACAATAGAAAAAGAAGTTTCTTCATGACGTAAAATAGTACATGTGGGACGAACCTTATCTATTCAAGAAGTGCGCCGACAAGATGATTAGAAGGTGCGTGCCCTACAATGAAGTAAAGAACATACTGCATGAGTGTCACTCATCTGTATATGGGGGTCATTATGGTAGTGAGCAAACATCGGCAAAGGTGCTTCAAGTCGGGTTTTATTGGCCTACATTGTTCAAGGATGCCCACCAATTTGTTAAAACATGTGATAGATGTCAAAGGGTGGGAAACATTTCGAAAAGGAATGAGATGCCACTACAAACAATTTTAGAAGTTGAGATTTTCAATGTATGGGGCATAAATTTCATGGGGCTATTCCCTTCGTCACTTAACAATCAATACATTTTGCTCACAGTGGATTACGTCTCCAAATGGGTTGAAGCCGCAGCACTCCCATCTAACGATGCCAAAGTGGTTCTCAAATTCCCGCAGAAGAACATTTTTATGAGATTTGGCATGCCGAGAGCTATTATAAGTGATGAAGGTAGTCACTTCTGCAACAAATCGTTCACAGCTCTATTGGCAAAGTATGGGGTCAACCATAAGGTGGCGACGTCTTATCACCCCCAAACTAGTGGGCAAGCTGAGGTGTCGAACATGGAAGTCAGGAGAATCTTGGAAAAAGTGGTAAACCCGAATCGAAAAGATTGGTCGCTCAGGTTGGGTGATGCACTATGGGCCTATCGAATTGCGTATAAAACACCGATTGGTATGTCACCATATCAACTACTATACGGGAAGGCTTGTCACTTACCGGTTGAGTTACAGCACAAGGCTTATTGGGCGATCTAGAAACTCAATTTCGATTAAGCAGCTGTATGGGAAAAGCGACTACTGCAATTAAACGAGCTCGACGAATTTTGCCATCAAGCCTACGAGAACTCCAAGTTATACAAGAAAAAAGTCAAGAGATGGCACGACCAGAAAATTATGCAAAGAACATTCGAGCCGGGGCAATTAGTCCTATTGTTCAACTCACGGTTGAGATTTTTCCCAGGAAAGCTTAAGTCAAGATGGTCGGGACCATTCACCATAAAACGGGTGTTCTCTCATGGCGCCGTTGAACTCTACAGCCGGAATCCCTTAGAAACTTTCAAGGTCAACGGTCAATGATTAAAGCACTATTGGGGTGGCAAGTCCAACATCGCCATCACATTATCCAACGTACCATGAACAGGAAGTAGTCAGGCTGAAAGACTTAAAATCAAGCACTAATTGGGAGGCAACCCAATCATACGTTTATTTTTCGTATTTTCATTCATAATTGTTAGAAGATAGTTTATAATAAGTTAATTAGGTAGTTACTATATTGTATGAGTCTTGTTAATCTCTCAACCATGCTCTAATTGATCAATAAACCACTAATTTTTATGTTTTATGGCTTGTAGGATGAGAAAATAATCATTAAAGGGCATAACAAGAAGAAAAGAAGAGAAAAGAAGGTCAATCTGTAGTGTATATGCCCGCTGGGGCAGGCCCCTAATGAACTACACCCCCTGCCGAGGCGGGGGTCTCCCTAGAAAAATAACAGTAAGCATGCTCGCCGGGGCGGGCTATATTTGCCTTGCACCCCCCGCCGGGGAGGGGGTCCCCAAAGTGAGTTAGCAGATTACCTGCCCGTCAGGGTGGGCTTCCTAAGCGTGTTACCCCCCGCTGGGGCGGAGGTCCAGGAATTGAAGCGGTTGCTTGGCAGTTATATGTGATGCTCACCCTTATTACTTCTTCCTCAAATAAATTTCCACAGTCCTCCCATTACACCCACGTCTCACCCACGATTTTGCCATTATTCATTACTTATTCTTCCATCAACCCACTACTTCACTCCATTAATCCACTATTCTTTTCTCTGTCCATTACACCCTCTATATATTTACACCCTCTCATCCTAAATTCCTCACAAATTTGCTTCAGCAGCTCACAAGGCTACGAATCAGATTTTTCATTGAGGAGAGTATAAAGTAATTGAGGGTGAGCACCTTGTTGTCTAATTCATCCCTTCTTAGCATTTTGTAGAAGCATTATCATCTAAGTTTGGGGGAAGAAATTAGTGTGCATACCAAGTGTTTGACAGTTTGTGTGAACCAAGTTTGGGGGGGAGATACTATGATTAAGGAATTCAAGAGTCAATGGCTTCGCAACCCACATCGAAACGACAAAGGGGAGAAAGTTCAAGGCCCACACAACCAACACGGACCTTTGATCGCAGGAAATTTGTAAGTTTTGCCACCGTCGACCGGTACGACTATATGATGACAAAAGCTCTTACACCGGAGCGGGGGTTGGCACCAGATCATGTTGATGGGGAAATGATGCAGCAAATTTATCAGAAGGGTTGGAACAAATTCACTGAAGAACAAGAGCCCGCTATTGTCAATATAGTCAAGGAGTTCTATGAGAACGCCGAGGACAAAGCTCCCTATAATGCTTATGTGCGGGGTCACTTAGTCCCATTCAGTGTTGATGCCATCAACACCTATTATCAATTACGAGTGCCTCGACAATGCCAATATGCCCACCTATGTGATTTTGATCCGGACTATGAAGCGATACTCAAAGAAATGACTAAGCCGGGAACAACATGGATCAAAGGTCGAAAGGGAGGCACAGTTTTTCATATCAAAGATCTTAGTCGGTATGAAAAAATTTGGTATGCTTTCTTTTGTGCTAAATTGTATCCGTCCCAACACTCGTTGGACGTGACCAAGGAGAAGGCATTACCGTTGTACGCGATTGTGCAAGACTTCATCATTGATGTCGGGGCCATAATATATTTTTCCATCCGCTGGTGCTTACGAGGAAACTTTTCAGGCGGTTTGCCACACCCATCACTCATGTGGGTTGTGTCGCCAAGCTGATGTGAGATGGTCAGATGATGAACCCACACAGATGCCGTTTCAGTTACTAGATTCCAAAATGATAGTGCGATATTCGGTGTGGGCCAGAGGTGATTCCCATCCTCGAGGTCTGGGTTTTATTTTCCCATCAGCTTCGGAGGACGAAGTTGACGCTGCAGAAACCTCGGAGGATGAGGATGAGACTATGGGTGATCAAGGAACAGGGCAGGCACCATAGTCCGAGGCTTTATCGAGTCCTCAGTTTCTTTATTTTCAACATCAAATGGATGCGCATAACAAGGCAACATGTCGGGAGATGCGGCGACTCGCATTGAGACAAGACCACATATTTGATGCTATGAACACGTCTTTCGCATCACTCAATATGATGCTCCAGAGCTTCAATCCAGCCGCCCAATTTCGATACCAGCAGCCCATACCAATGCCAAGGTTTCCACTAAGTGATTCAGAGGAAGAAGATCAACCACCACCATCCTAGACTTAGGCGATTACAGGGAAGTCCTCACACACTTTATTGCAATTATCCATACAATGAGGGCATTGTAATACTTAAGTTTGGGGGATTTAATTACTTATTTGCATGCATATTGTCATTAGTTAGTTTTACATTTGTCATTACATTCTAGTTTACATTTGTAGTTGCATGATAGCTTAAGTGCATACATAGTAGCTTAGGTTATTTTTGTTATCGTATTTCTATTTTATTGATGCATTTTGTTATGTTATGATATATATTATCTAAAAAAAAATTTAGTTAAATATTGTGTTTGCATATGTCCAGCAGTGTTATAGTTCATGTTATTTTGGGCCAATGATGAGATTGAGACTAAGTTAACAAATACAACATTGATTATTAGAACTGTGATATATTTCTGTTATGAATCGAATCTTGTGCTTGTTTGAAACTGGTGTAAAAAGGTTAGCATGCTAAAAACATCTGTGTTGACTGGTTAGTTCAAATTTATACATAAAGAATTTTTAAAGGATAATGCGAAGGTGAATGAGAAAATGACAAGGATAGGCAGTGAAAACGACGAATTAGACAAGAACTTAAGTTTGGGGGAAAAAGGTAGGGTATATAAGCTTCAAAAGAAAAAAAAGAAAAAAATAATATCTAGTTGAGTCTTGTGGTGGGTTGAGGAAAATATGCTCCCTATAAACACGAGCGTGAGATGGAGTGTAAAACGCACTCACCAACCATCTATCTAAAAAAAAGAAAAAGTATGAAAAAGACGGGAAATAAGAGCAAATGGCCCCCGTCAATGGAAAAAAAAGGAGAAAAGAAGCATGAATACCCTATCTGAGCCCTAATCTTGGTAAATGTCTGAATTCAGTTGGAACTTGTCTATTATTGAATCTTTTAAGTTTACGTTGTATGATTCCTTTTAAGAAATTGGTTATGTATTTAATTTGAGTCCGTATCAGTTATCATGGATGTTGAACACACACGCACACTATATCAGTGATAATGGTGTAAGATTTGAGAACTAATAAGGAATGATTGATTGGTTTTGGTGATTAATATTGTAAAGTTCGCTTGTTTTCCCTGAGGCTAGCGAGATAATTTTGATTCTGCGATACTGTTGGACTCGTAATCATATAGTTTATATACATTTCATCTCATTGCAGTGCATTACACAGTATGTAGTTTGTTTTGTGCTCGAGGACTAGCACGATTTAAGTTTGGGGGATTTTGATAAGTGGATTTCATATCCACAAATTGACGTTCATTTCAAGCTTTATTATTGTTAATTCTTTGTGTTCATGTTTATTTTTCACGTGTTTTGTGTTATTTTGTATATAGGATGGGTGGTGTGGTGCATGAGTGAAAAAAAGAAGCATATGGAGCATTATGGGTGCAAATATGAAGATTAGCCAAGCCAGTTAGCAGAAGCCATGCCCGCCGGGGCGGGAGGTCTCGACAGCTGAGAGTCTTTTTTTGTTTTGAACTCTGTTGGAAGTTGGTTTGGAGGACTTTGGATAGCTTATGGACTCTGATTAGCAGGGGATTTCGGCCAAAACTTAGTGTGGGGATTTCTATTGCTAAACTTATAACGAATGAAGGACACACAAGGCATATTACAGAGATTAATTTCTAGATTTTCCATAGCAAGCTTTGGAGGGAGATTTTGAAGAGATTTTCGTGACGATTGCGGATTAAGGCTACGTGAAGGGTGTTTTGCATTATTCTTCATTTTAGTCTTATATTTGTAATTGAAAGGATGTTATCTTTGAATTATTCAGTTATTATTTCATTCACGATGAACTAATTCACTTGTTAGGCTTATAATGGATCCTTAAGTGAAACGATGGTTTTATAACTTTGATTTTCAATTCAATAAACTAATTTCCAGTTTATCTATACTAATTTGAGCTTGAATTTTGAATTGCCTGATCAACAATTCTTGTGGATTTGTATGGAATCGAGAGAGGATATACGAATCTAGACTTAGTTAATATACCATGTGTTTTTGATTTTTGTGAATAAAAGAATCTTGATGAATGTTAAGGTAGAGATATGCTTGACATCGCATGTAATCGGATAGGGAACTTAATCTTAAACCTTCTTTAATCTTAATTCACATAGAGATATAGTGAGTTAGTTGATTAAGGTGTTTAACTTGTTTCTATCTAATTTGTGGATTTAAGTTAATACGGTATTAGTGCATCGAGAGGTGGCTAGTACTATATTCGTGTTCTTGATTAATAAACTGGGATAGTGAGTTGAATTGGAATAAAGGTATAGAAATCAGAGTGAAGCTTAGAGTGAAATCATAAGTCTAATTCCCCATTAATTGTTTGAAATTTCAGATTTTGATATTTGTGATTGTTTTGTGATAGTATATTTATTAATAATTTAGTTTCTATATTTTTAACCATTAAATTGGATAGTTTAATAATATTGGGGTTAATAGGAAATTGATAATTTTGAGGTTAAATTTCATACTAAATTATCTCTGTGGGAACGTTACTTTACTTATTACTGTATTACTTGTTGACCACGTATACTTGCGTGTTGTGCGTATATAGATTCTACCCAACATTTTCCAAGCAGTCCCAGGCTTACAGAGTTTACTAATGATGTCGTCTGTGTTGTAACTCCGAAGCCCAACCTCTCGATAATCGTGACCGTCATAGTTGGGATTCTTATAAACTGCATTGATAGCCCGACTATCGAATTGGATTAACTTTCCCCGCACAGGCACAGTCGTAGGGCTATCAGCAATGGCATTAACGTAGAACTCTTTCACCATCGCGACAACTGCTGATTCTGGCGGCTTGGTGAAATGCATCAATTTCATGTTGACAATCATGGCCATCATCTGACCGTCTAATTTGTTATCAGGCCTAAGCCCTTGCTCAGACACCAAACTACGAGATAGGAAATTTTGAGTATAGCGCTTATAGGCCTCTTCCATTGGAAATTTTACAGCATCCCACGCTAAAACAGGAGTTTGGGAAGAGGATGGAGGAGGAGGGCCAATGCTGGTTCTCGGACGCTTGGAAGCCATATTTGATTTGTCAAAGAAAATCTAAAAGCACACTTATGTTTTGCCTGTAATTTCTTCAATCCAAAAGCACAATGGAGAACCTTACCTCTCGCCTTGCTTATAAAGAGGTAGGCGTGAGGGATGACAACGGTCAGAAGAGCAACCGCGATAATGGTTGGGCGTCCAAACGGTAGGAAACTGCCAGAGCGATTGTTGGGATGGCCTAACGGCTCTCTTAGAAGATAGAATGTCTGAGACGGTTGGTACCACAAGTAACGTTGCTCAAAGGAATAGAATCTGTTGTGAGAGAGGAAAGGCAACCGGTGCAAAATAAATGCCAAAACTGCTATTTAAAACAAAAACGTGTTGGTAGCACTGCGGCGCGATGCATGGCGCAGCGGTGCAGAATAAAACCCACTATGGCGTTGCGGCACGAATCTCAGCATGGTACTCGGAGTTCTGGCCTTGAGTTTCCAGATGTCCGTAACCGGTATTGGCGCTTCTGATGCGAAAGTAGAAACATTGTAACTACCGCAGTATGAGTTTTCGGTAGGTACCAAGGTAACTTGGCGTTGTGGCGCAGATAATGGCGCTGGGGTGTGAGTTCAGTCAAGACTGTGGCGCTGCGGTGTGAATTTTCACATGGACCTCGGCGCTGCGGAGCGAGTTTGCAGTGGGTAACCTCTTGAGGTGGGACTGCGATGCGGAGTGTTGCTTATCAACCCAATCTTCTTGGCGTTGATTTGTAGTGTGTCCCCTTTGGTCTGTAAATGCAGTTGAAGTTGAAGTTGATAATGTGCAACAAACTTGGCGCTATGGTGCGAGAACATGGTATAACACCGGCGCCGCGACGTGACTTCTGAATTTCTAAAACTGAGGCACAAATTCCTACACAAGCCCAACCTTATATCAGCAATCAACACTACAAAAAGACAGTTCTAACTACTGAAAGCCCTTAAACACATACTACATACATGAACTATACAGACTACAGGTTATACTAAGAACTACAGAAAGTAACTAATGACAACCAAAATAAGACTGAAGTTAATAAAAACAAAAGTAATTTGTTTGATACTGAGATGGGGATGCCTCCCATCAAACACTTGATTTAGAGTCGTCGGCTTGACTATTATCCCGTCTTACACCGGGTCTCCCAAGGTGATGGAGGTATTTTTCCAGTCTACCTCGCCACCCTAGTATTGCTTCAAGCGCTGACCATTAATGTGACGCCCCCAAAATAGGTATACATCACCTATTCTGAGTCGCCAAATACATGGTACAGAATACAAATACAATCTTTAATATACAACAAGAAAGCTGTGAGTTTTAATACAAATATTGTCTTCTAGACAATATACACTCTCAGAATAAGTCCTCCTTACATTTATGGTCACACTATTTAATAGAATAGTGAGGACTACTAATACTATCATCCGGATACCACTCCGCTCCTCGACTAGTCCATTCACGCTCTCATTTCTGAAGAGAACATTGAAGGAAAGGGTGAGCTCAACTAGCCCAAGATTTAAATATTATGACTAAGATAATGCGAATAAATTATCATTAGTCTTCAACAATGTTAAACCGATAAAATACAATAGACATCAAGTTTAATCTGCGGTGAATAAGTAATCCATTAAAAGAGTCAAGTAGAGAATAAAATCTACTATCTTTTATGATTTAAAAAGGTTTTTCATCACTTTTATCGCTGAGACTCAGCTTAATAAATAATCCACATCATCCCTGCACTACAGCCAAGGATATCCATTAGTATCAAAACCACAAATTATCCATGCACTACGGGCCAAGGATATTCGTGTATTCATCAATGGTCATGATTATGCCAACAACTGTCCATCAATGCACTACGGGCCAATGAGGACTTTTACCACATCATTTGTAACATTACGGTCATGATTACAATCAATAATCCCTCGATCATAATCATACCAAGTCCATCTATGCACTACGCACCACGATGACTTTCAAAAAAATATAAACATGAGGATGATGACAATGATATAAGATTTCAATAAAACAAGTTCAAGAATTAATTTATTCAGGAACTAATAACATCCAAATTGTCAACATGATACTTCTTTGTAGAGTAAAATTTAAGAATGCTCAGAAGAATATTTCTTTGAAAAGATACTGGATGAAGCGCAAATATAAAGGATATTCCACTAATTTCATGGAGTATAGAAGTCAAAATTTTAACCAACTGAGTATAATAAAGAATGGAATAACAAAAGAAATCACCATGCATGCGGTATTGTGATGACAAAAGTTATTCCAATGTAATAATAAATAACGAAACCAGTCGCATAATACGCCTTAAGCGAGGATATTCCAATGTAATAATAAAGAATGGAATAGCAATAGAAATCACCATGTATGCGGTACTTGCATGGACATGTATTCCAACGTAATGATAAATAATTAATCAGTCCGGCGAAAATGCATGAGCAGGATATTCCAACGTAATAATAAAGATTTTAACCGTGTCCCAAGCGTAAAAGCGCGCGTAGCACGGATATTCCAACAGAATAATAAAGAATGAAATAACAACGAAATTTCACCATGTATGTGGTACTTAGATAGACAAGTTATTCCAAAGAATAATAAATAATGGAATAATGTAAGAATTTCACCAAGTATAGGGTAGATCACAGTATATAGGTTATTCCAATGTAATAATAAAGAATGGAAAAAGTAAGTTCTCTTCATGAATATGAAAAAAATAATACCCTTACCTTATAAAGAAGAGTACTTCACCAGAGGGCGGGGATATACTTGAAGAAACTTGCATTACGCTCAAAGCTTTCTTAAATGCTAAAGAAATACGCCAAGATTACGTAAGAATAATTCTCTCTACGCTTCTCTCTCTAGAGTTTCAAAGAATTCGTAAGAAATAATGAAGGAATGAGCTTCTATTTATAGAAGAATGGATCAATAAGTAACCAATCCAAGAATGGTCCAGATCGATTTACTTTAAACTAGACAAATTCAGTTGGTTTACAATAAAATATAATATATTCTATTTATAATCTAATAAAACGAATAACTTTTAAAAAGATTTTACTATGCAAATATACTATGCATGCACTATGCAAACACTATGCATAATAAAATATAATATAATCTAATTATTGTCTAATAAAATGATAACTTTATAAAAGTATTATGTTTTATATAAAAGATTTTACTATTAGCCTAATAAAACGAATAACTTTATAAAAGTATTCTGCTTTATATAAAAAAAGATTTTTCATTTTATTACATTAATAATACTAATAAAACAAAACTTATATATATATATATATATATATATATATATATATATATATATATATATATATATATATATATAACAATCAACAATAATTGAATCAAATAACGTGAGATATTATGCAAAGAACTCATCGTTGAAATAATTTAACAAAACCGAGTGACTTCTCACATAAGCATCAATAATCAATACTGTGTGCTACTATGCAACCAAGCGTATTCTCGTATTTTTTACTACCGAGTAGTTCAACAATATTAATGGTAAAACTTTCGCCGTTATTTTCATAAAAATATTTTTGTCGCTTTTCTCAATTCGATAATAATTTCGCTAGGGGGTCCACTAATGATTGTCTTGGTCGTCATTTAATATTTCCCGACACAAAGAATATTCCCCGACCGATCGAATAATATAACAACTTGCATTCTTTGCAATATTTATAAATATTACCCACAACTATAACATTATATTAAATCCACACCATAATATTAAAAAAATTTTTTTCGAGAAATTTCAATCTTTATTCGTAAAATTAGGGATTTTACAATCTCGCCTCCTTATGAAATTTCGCCCTCGAAATTTACGTGACGAATGGGTATGCCGTAATGATGAGGACACTTCATCCGATTCTAACTCTTGAGGTATAACCTTTGAGTGTTGAATACATTCCAGGATTTTAACAGGTACATCTTCATACGTTAAATTATCCGCTATCTTGTCCGGTTCTAAATTAATAATGTGGTTCGGGTCGTCCATATATTTACGTAACATCGATATGTGAAAAATGTTATGAACACGCGACATACTTGGCGGTAAAACGAGTCTATAAGCCACAGTTCCTACTTGATCGAGGATTTAAAATGGGCCAATAAAATCGAGGGTTGAGATTTCCTCTCTTCATCGATTCTTTCTTCTAAAATAACGCCCTCTTGAACCTTCTTTTTCGTGTTCATCAGCTCCAGGTCTATAGCTTAAGCGGCTTTAACTTTATCGATTAAAGTCGATTCTACTCGTATATTCGTTCTCTTCACATAGGTTCGTATATTCGCACTCGTAAACACATACGATCTTCTACTCAACGCGTCAGCTACCACGTTCACTTTTCCACGATAGTATTGAATGGTATGATCGTAATCTTCAACAGCTCGAGCCAACGTCTTTGGCGTATGTTATGTTCGTTTTAGTTGAAGAAATATTTAAGGTTTTAGAAATGGGGTTTTGTACTGGGGTCAGTACAAAATTCGATTTCACGCTCTGGGGTAGGCTAAGAAGTCTTCAAGAATACGTCAAGAAGTTTATTAACAATAGAAATATCATTCACAACTGTGACTCTCATCCAAGACTTGGATAACACATGAAATGAAGGTTTCTCCTAACGGAGTTTCAACAGATAAGTCAAAGTCTAACTTCTCTAGAGTTAAATTTAAACGTTGAACGCAAGCAAGAGAGATTAAATAATGGGTAGAATCGGTATCTAATAAGGCATAGACTTCGCAAGAATTTATAATTAACTAACCCGTGCTAACTTCGTTCGGTTTACTCGCTTTTTGAGAAGTCACGAAAAATGCTCTTCCTGAAACCACCGACTTTGTTTTGTCCATATCCGCCTTTGGTGCCACCGTCCCAGCTGGACTTGACTTCATTATACGACAAAATCGAGCTAAATGACCTTCTCTTCTTGAAATTTTCACTTCTATTATCTTGTCCATGATTACCACTGAAGTGGTTACCATTCTTGGCATGATAATTTCCCCCACGATGGTCATCATTGTTCCGATGGTCGCTTCCACCGTCTGATTATTATCGTGTTCTTTGGTCGTTACCTTTTTTGTTGTCTTTGACTCATTATCGCGCTCCAAAGAATCGAGCCCTATTCACAACATCTGCATATAAACAAAGTTTGTGAAAAATGAGGTATTGACGTATATTGAGTTTCAAACCTCTTAGAAACATTCGCGTCATTCGTTCCTCATTATAAACTAAATGGGACGCAAGCTGGAACAACTCGGTAAACTTGGCTTCATACTGTGACACAGTCATGTTATTTCTCTCCAGCTTGATGAACTCTATCTCTTTCATGTGATGAATACTTTCAGAAAAGTACTTGTCGTTGAATAATTCTTAAAACTTCTCCCAAGTCATCTTCAGTGCGTCAGGCTGGGTACGTTTTACAGATTCCCACCAATGATCTGCTTCTTCACGCAACATAAAGGTGGCGAATGGAACTTTTTGCTCCTCTGAGCATCCCAAGACATCAAATATCTTGGTGATCTTCTTTAACCATGTCTCCGCCTTAAGTGGTTCTGGCTTTCCCAAAAACTCCGGTGGTCCCAGCTCCTTGAACTGCTTAGCGGTGACCGACCGTGGGTTGCCATTGCTTCCACCTGCATTATGAGCAGGAGTCTCTCTCGTTTGGTGTTACATGAATTCTAAAAAGCTCCTAAACGTACCATCGTTCGTCATTTGATCAGTGTTGTTGTTTACAGGAGGATTATCGCCATCCTGTTGCACATTATCTTGATTATTGATCTGTGGAGACTCAACGGTCTCCTGTGCTCCATTGATGTTCTCAATATTCTCGGATGCCATTTTCAAACACTACCACAAAATAAGGGTTAATTAACATATCATATATTATCCCTATACTCTGACCGACCAATTAAATATCAAATAGACTTAGGTAGGTCATACTAGCGAAGGAATTCTCCATCTCTCCCCTCCTAGTTCTTGTCTCACATCTCAGCCAGGGATCATATCCCTAAGCTTTGATACCAACTGTGACGCCCCCAAAATAGGTATACATCACCTATTTTGAGTCGCCAAATACATGGTACAGAATACAAATACAATCTTTAATATACAACAAGAAAGCTGTGAGTTTTAATACAAATATTGTCTTCTAGACAATATCCACTCTTAGAATAAGTCCTCATTACATTTATTGTCACACTATTTAATGTAATAGTGAGGACTACTAATACTATCATCCTGGACCGTAACTCGCTTCCCCGACTAGTCCCGACCTACGTTCTCATTTCCTGAAGAGAATAAAGAAGGAAAGGGTGAGCTCAACTAGCCCAAAGAAGAAATATTATGACTAAGATAATGCGAATAAATTATCATTAGTCTTCAACAATGTTAAACCGATAAAATACAATAGACATCAAGTTTAACTGCAATGGTGAACAAGCAATCCATTAAAAGAGTCAAGTAGAGAATAAAATCTACTATCTTTTATGATTTTAAAAGGTTTTTCATCACTTTTATCGCTGAGACTCAGCTTAATAAATAATCCACATCATCCCTGCACTACGGCCAAGGATATCCATTAGTATCACAACCACAAATTATCCATGTACTACGGGCCAAGGATGTACTGAGTGACTTCTCACATAAGCATCAATAATCAATACTGTGTGCTACTATGCAACCAAGCGTATTACTGTACTTTTACTACCGAGTAGTTCAACAGTATTAACGGTAAAACTTTCGCCGTTATTTTCATAAAAATATTTTTGTCGTTTTCTCAATCCGACAATAATTCTATTGTGGGGTCCACCAATGATGGTGCCGTCGTACGATTATTTCCCGACATAAAGAATATTCCCCGACCAATTGAATAATATAACAACTTGCATACTTTGCAAAATTTATAAATATTACCCACAACTATAACATTATATTAAATCCACACCATAATATTCAAAAAAAAAAAAAATTCGAGAAATTTAAATCTTTATTCGTAAAATTTGGGATTTTACAATCTCCCCTCCTTATGGAATTTCTTTCTTTATTGATAGCTCAGGTTTGGAGGGAGCACTTGGCAAGCAACAAAATTGGCAAAGTCCGCATACCACGGGGCTTTTCTTTGGACGACAAAAAGTTGTTCATCCGGGAAGAAATTATTGATGGCTTTTTCAGCATCTCCCGAATGCGGGGTGTGTTCCAACCTTGATAAGTGATCCGCTACCTGATTTTTTGTCCCCTTCTTGTCTCGGATCTCCAGATTGAACTCTTGGAGAAACAGGACCCACCTTATTAATCTCGGCTTTGCATCTTTCTTTTCAATCAAGTATTTGATTGTCGAGTGATCAGTGTAGACAATCACCTTCGTTCCAATGAGGTAGGAACAAAACTTATCAAACACATAGACTACTGCCAGCGGTTCCTTCTCAGTGGTAGTATAATTCAGCTGAGCATCAGTTAAAGTTTTGCTGGCATAATATATTATGTGGAATACCTTATCCATCCTTTGGCCTAGAACCGCCCCAATAGCAAAATCGCTTGCGTCACACATTAGCTCAAAAGGGAAGGTCCAGTCAGGGGTTACCACAATAGGAGCTGAGACAAGTCTTTCCTTTAATAAATCAAAAGTACTCAGGCAGGCTTCATCAAATTGAAAAGGCATGTCCTTTTCCAGAAGTGTACACAGCAGTTTGGTTATCCGTGAGAAGTCCTGGATAAACCTCCTGTAAAATCCAGCGTGCCCAAGGAAGCTCCTTACTCCTTTTACTGATGTTGGCAGTGGAAGGTTATTAATGAAATCAATTTTCACCTTGTCAATCTCAATGCCACCAATAGAAACCCGATGACCCAGAATAATGCCCTCCTCAACCATGAAGTGACACTTCTCCCAATTCAATACAAGGTTAGTCTCAACACATCTGTGGAGAACGACAGTCAAATTTCTCAGGCAATTTTCAAATGAGCTCCCGAATACCAAAAGGTCATCCATGAAGACCTCGAGGGTCTTTTCAACTATGTCGGATAAAATAGACATCATGCATCACTGAAATGTAGCAGGAACATTACACAACCCGAAAGACATCTTTTGAAATGCAAACGTCCTATATGGGCATGTGAAAGTAGTTTTCTCCTGATCTTCGGGAGCAATTGAGATCTGATTATATCCAGAGTAACCATCCAGCAGACAATAAAATTCATGCCCAGCAAGTCTATCGAGCATCTGATCAATAAATGGAAGAGGAAAGTAATCCTTATAGGTAGATTTGTTCAATTTCCTGTAATCCATACACACCCTCCATCCAGTCACCGTTCTGGTTGGAATCAACTCGTTGTTTTTGTTGGGTGCTACAGTCATTCTGCCTTTCTTTGGCACGTACTGGATAAACTGACCCAAGGACTATCAGAAATGGGGTAAATGATTCCCGCATCTAGTAGTTTTATAATCTCCTTTCGAACCACCTCTTTCATGATGGGGTTCAACTGCCGCTGATGTTCAATGGACGGCTTAGACCCTTCTTCCAGTAAGATTTTATTCATGCATAGTGTTGGACTAATCCCTTTAATATCATAAATTGACCACCCCAGGGCCTTTTTATATTGCTTGAGCACTAGCAATAACTTTTCTTCTTGGCACTCGGTTAAAGAAGTAGAACTTATCACAGGTAAAGTGGATGAGTCCCCTAAGTAAGCATACCTCAGGTGATTGGGCAAAGGATTTAATTCTAGGACATGAGGTTCTATGATCGACGACTGAGCCTTGGAAGTTGATGCCTCATCATCATTTAGAGACTCAAACTGCCTTTGGAACTATTTGGATCTTTACGGTGCATCTAGCCACTTGGAAAATTCCACATGTGTGGGCTCTTCCGTAGTACTGGCCCCTGTCAATGTGGATTCTAAAGGGTCCGTAATGCAGGTCTCTGAGAACACTTCCCTAACTGAATTATCAATCGCATTAATCTGGAAGCAGTCCTCAGGAGTATTCAAATATTTCATCGATCTAAAGACATTGAAAGTTACTTCTTGATCCTGAACCCTCATTATCAACTCCCCTTTCTGTACATCAATTAGGGTCCTCCCCGTCGCCAAGAATGGCCTGCCTAGTATTATAGGGACCTCCCTATCTTCCTCAAAATCTAGGACAATAAATTCAGCTGGGAAGATGAACTTGTCAACCTTAACAAGCACATCCTCTACTATCCCCATCGGGTACGTAAGAGATCTATCAGCCAATTGTAAAGTGACACTTATAGGTTTGGCTTTATTTAGCCCCAACTTCTTATATATAGACAGAGGCATCAAGTTGATGCTAGCCCCTAGATCACATAAAGCTTTGCCAATGACTTGGTCCCCGATAGTGCAAGAAATTGTGAAGCTTCCTAGATCTTTTAGCTTTGGCGGTAGCTTGTTTTGTAGAATGACACAGCATTCCTCTGTCAGTGCCACTATTTCATAATCCCCTATTTTCTGCTTCTTAGATAATATGTCTTTCATAAACTTGACATAACTTGGAATTTGCTCCAAAGCCTCTGCAAATGGGATGTTTATGTGAAGCCTCTTGAACACCTCTAGGAATTTTGAAAATTGCTTGTCCAACTTTTGTTTCTACAGACACTGGGGGAAAGGCAATTGAGGGAGAGGAGGATTAACTTTATTCATTGGAGGGGATGGTGTTTTAGGGATATCTTGAGTACTTTCCTCACCCCTAGATTCCTCATTATTCTTCTCCACTATAGGTTCCTTTTCAGTAACTTCTTCTTCCACTAGAGAGCTCTCTCCACCTTGTTCATTAGTAGTTCTCCCATTTCTGAGTGTCACTGCTTTGCATTGTTCTTTGCCTTCCCATTTCGGGTTGACATCTGTGTCACTAGGAAATGTGCCTTGTGGACGACTGTTTAAAGCTGTAACGTCCCGAAATCCGATCTATTTTCACATCCGGATTTCGTACGTCATGATCCCATCTTCTTTTAAACATACATCATTATATAGCTAAATATAACAACATACATCCTCAAAACCCAGGCTTTAAATCCTTAAAACCTCTTTCATTCCAAATAATGATAATTACATTATTCTTTACATCTTGTACAAGTGACTTTTATCCACCACCAAGGATACATAATCGTTCATTAAACTATTCTATAGTTTAATTCTATCATTCTATATTACAAGTCATCGCTTGATCTTCACACACATTCATATAATGAATGGCACTTCTTCTGGATACCGATCATCTTGATCTTTCCGGGATCCTTAAGTTCTTTCTAATATCGTTCACTGAAAATGTTTTTATTTAAAGCAAGTGTGAGCATTCAATTGCTCAGCAAGTCAAAGCAGTTGAACAAACAACTTCAAGAATTTAAACATTCTTTTAAGACTCCAATAACCGAACAAAGGTTATGAAACAACTTGAATAATAGGAATAATCTCGATTCCTATCATTTTAAAACAGTAGTTACATTCACTTTGAAATACTTTCATTCTCTACTTTCTTTCATACACATTCTGTCTGGCTAGATTTAATAGCACAGACATAACAATAATGCTTCATGTATAAACAGAACATGCTCATATTGAGCAGTTCAATCACAAAACAATTTATATCATAGAAACACCAAAGTGTTCAAATTATGGCACAAGGCCTCATACGTTCTACCACCTTGTACAAATATCACACATTCGCACATAGACATAACTTCTCAAGTTCAACATCTGAGAAGTTTAAAAACTGACATTCATTTAAAATATGAATGAAGTTAGGAAACTTGCCTTACGCACAGCTACAACTTATAATTAATGCTGAACTGCTCATTCCAATTCCTATGTAGCACATAAGGAAATAACACATATACAAATTAGTCATATACTTGACTTACGCATTGGTTTACTTTACTTTACTTCTTAGGGTTCACATTCTTACAAACTAAGTTTACGCGACCATCTTCCTTTACCAGTTAACGTCTTCATGACATACGGAGATGTCTTACTTAATACGTTCATCATCTTTAATGATTTACATTCTTATCTTCTTCTTACAACTCTCCTAGAACTCAGCACACATCGTGTCTCTGCTAGTAGTCCATATGGTACTCTGAGTGGTTTCCCACAAATAACCAACAAATAAGTTCCCATCTCATCTACACTGCCCATTACAGTGAGTTAGATCGGTTGCCAGTTTTGTATATACCTTCGCTCTCTGAAGGAATTGTTTAGCCCAGCTCCCATATGTCAACCATCAAAGGTTACGATTGTACTAGAACCTAAATTCATCTTAACTTACCCGAACTTTTAAACTATAATGTTCGTTAAGTCAATTTCTTATTCCTTATGGCTTTCTGGCAACTAAATGCCATACCTCAGGATTCATTCTTTATCGTCTAAGTCATACAATCTTTTGTATACTCAGGACGATCATTCAATATTCATTCTATGCATTTATAGCGTTAAGCATTTTACGCTACCTTATTCTTATCTTACAACGTCCGATTTATTCGACTCGGAACGTCGTCCAAGTTATAAACATTAACTCGGCTTCTTTACATTATACGCACTTGTCTTTAATTTAGCTTCTCCACCGTTCACAGGTTTAATCATTGATCTTTATTACCTTACGATCAAACCATACATGGGGCGTAGATTCTACCTGTTTAGTATTCGCGTACACTCAACCTCTACGACGGTTCAAGTGTTTAACGCTTACATTTCCTTCTAACATTCTCATCCGACTCACATTTGGATTTCATTAATCTTATTACCGTTCACTACGTCTTTCTTGATAATTCATATATTACTTACTACCTTCGTCAATGTCTAAGTCATATAACCAATGTACACTTAGAACATTCGCCCGACGTGAATACGATTCACGAGGATCGTTTACGTATTCAACGTTTACGTTGTTCATCCCTTAATTTCTCATTCAACCTTTTCTCAAGGTTTTAATCGCTATCAATCATTATCCAACCCATGAACCCCATGTTCATTATTCTTTCTTAATGTCAAAGCCATACGGTTCGTTGTATGCTACGACCGATCACTCATCGCAACAATGTTGCATTCATAGCGTCTAAATGCTTTACATTCATCTCTCATGACCATAACATAACATCGAAATGTTATTCATTACCCTAGTCAATCAATGTTTAAGGAATCACAATTATAGCAATCCCTCACGTTCGTTTCATTGTGACTACGGTTCCGGACATTGGTTCCGCAACCCGCGTCTACATTCTTTATCTATTAATCTCATTTAATCTTTTCATTCAACCTTCATCAAAGGTTTAATACACTTTATAAAGTGTTACATTAGTTGAACTACATGTTCATATTTCTTCCTTGCACATCCCCCAATAATTGAGCAATAAAAATCTCATTTCTGGGCATTGCACTTCCATATGCCATGCTGGCCCTTCCCTTCTTCTTTCTTTCAGGTTCTCGCCACTTAGCAAAAGAGCTAATGGCTCGAGATCATGTCAAGACCGCCCCAAGGCACGACTCGCGCTACGACACCAAGCATGAAACCTAGAAAAATTTTCTAAGTCTTTTACAAGCTTGAGACGCTGACTTTGAAATCTCATATCTTATTCGTTATGACTCGGAACGAGGTCGTTCCAAAGCCATTTTCTTCCTTATCTTATGTACTTCAACTACCCTCAGACAAAACTTCATTCTGAATCCATTAACATGCCATTCAATTGTCTTAATCTTTGCTCTTCGTTCATTTTACATTTTTAACGTTCTTCGTTCGTTCGTCTGTAATTCGATCATCCAAACTCAGAACTTATTTGTTCTTGAGTCCACGACTCACATTTTATATGTTCTCTTACATTCTTATGAAACCCTACACGTTCGGGTTCATTTACTAACTTTCTAATTCTCGTTCTTCTTTTACAAAAATTTTGCCATAACTTCGTTATAACTCAATTTTAATCCGTTCTTCATGAACGTTTCTAACGTTCCTAACCAAGCAATAAGCAACTAACTTATACGCGATGGTTTTAAACTTGTCCATCAACAACAATTATCCTACGATGGTTTTAAATTTGTCCATTAACAACGTTCTTCGCGTTCTTCGCGTGTTCTGCGCGTTCTTCGCGTGTTCTCCGTTTTAATCGATATTTTGGATTACAATTTCACTTTTTCTTGGAATTTAATGTTATTGAACATCATTCCTTACTTATTTAACCTACTCATTCATAAGATTCATTCGGATCGCTCAAAATCCTTACGAATCTTATACTTCCTTAAGAAATTTATAAACTAAATTCCAAATTCTTATTTCTTTGTTTTCTCATGATTTCAACTATATGAAATCATTCTTAACTTCATCTACTTCTTATCTTCATTAAGTTATGTTTTTAAACATATTAAACTTAAAGAAAATTAGAAGAAACTAGGGTTCGAATTACCATTCTTCTTTAATCTTCTTCCGTCGGACAAAGCGTGCACTCGGGCAAGCTTTTCCTCTTCTTTTTCCTCTCTTCTCCCATCCGAACCCTCTCTCTCTCTCTCAAAGTTATAGGATTTTCAAAAGCTCAAAATAATGAACTTAAGCTTTCTATTTATAGAAAACCAAGGCTTAGGGCAAATTGGTCATTTCACCCCCACCTCCTTACTATTCATGGCTTAGCCACCAAGTTTACTTGGCCACCACCCTTACTTGGTAGCCAAGTAGCCGCCCCACATGCCTATGGGTCTCCCCTATGGGTTGCCCCATGGGTTTTACCCATCCGATGACCCATCAGTTCGATCCGCGGTTTATTTTCTTCGATCGGGCTTAATTAAATCTAACACTAGGCCTTACATTAATTCTTACTGGGCCTACCCTAGGCTTGATTACACATTCCATTGGGCTTGATATAATCCAAGTCCAATTGGATTCTTCAAAGTCCATGAACTCAAAGTCCATTTAGACTAATCATATTCTACGCATTCCATTCTCGTATTCTCATATTCTCTTCGTATATCGTTCGTATGATATTTGTATTATACGTTGTACTAATCTTCGTACTATACTCGTATAATAACTAGTATTATTCTCGTATTTCTCACGCATAATAACTCTAATTATTATACGAAATCATAAAATTCTCGGAACTCACTTTTCCTAACCCTTAGGTTTTAAGTCCATAGGCGAAAACTTTGTTTTTGCCATAACTGAAATATTATTGAATATTCCATCTCGTCTCAGAATTCTATCATTACACATTTCTCGGACTATTCAAACTCTTGAAGATTTATTAAGACTCTGTGTCCTAGACTTCAAAGGAAGTTGGGACAAGTACTTACCATTGGTGGAATTCTCTTACAACAACAGTTATCAAGCAAGTATAGGCATGGCTCCATTCGAGGCGTTGTATGGACGAAAGTGTCATTTTCCAGTATGCTGGGACGAGGTGGGTGAAGCAACGTTGTTGGGACCAGAAATGGTACGCATGACTACGGAAAAGATTCAAATGATCCGGCAACGTATACAAACCTCACAAAATCGACAAAAGAGTTATGCTGATCTTCATCGAAGGGACGTGGAATTCAATGTTGGAGATCATGTATTGTTACGTGTTGCTCCATGGAAAGAAGTTATGAGATTCAAAAAGAGATGAAAGCACAACCCTCGATTCATTGGTTCATTTGAAATCCCCAATCGAGTAAGAATTGTGGCCTATAGACTCGCCTTACCGCTAAGTATGTCTCGTGTTCATAACTTTTTTCACATATCCATACTACGTAAATATGTGAAAGACCCAAACCACATTATTGAATTAGAACCAGATGAGGTAGCAGAAGATTTAATGTATGAAGAGGTACTCGTTAAAATCTTGGATAAAAAGGAACATATTCTACGCTCAAAGGTTATACCTCAAGTCAAAGTTTTATAGAGAAACCATGATATTGAGGAAATGAACTGGGAGTTAGAATCTAAAATAAAAACAAGGTATCCTCACCTCTTTGACATACCAGGTACGTACATCAATTTCGAGGACGAAATTTCATAAGAAGGGGAGGTTGTAAGACCCCAACTTTTTATAAATAAAGATTTATTTTTATTTAAATATTATTTTTAAATAATAAGGTGTTGATTTGATATATTGCTTTAGTTATGGATGAAATGTGCAAATTTTGCAAAGTAAGCAAGTGGTCATAAAATATTCGTTTTGTCGGGGAATATTCGTTTTGGTCGGGGGATATTCTTTTATTGGGAATATCCGTACGACGGCGCAATCATTGGTGGACCACATAATGGAATAACTGTCGGATATAGAAAGCGACCGAAATAACATTTTTATAAAAATAACGACAACATTTTTACCGTTAAAATTGTTGAAACACCTGGTGATAAAAGTATAATAATACGCGTGGTTGCACAATGACACACGGTATTGCACAGTATCTCTGATTATTGATTCTTACGTAAGAAGTCACTCAATAATTGATACAGTAAAATTGCACCATCTTTCATATAATTGATGCAATAATTGCTAAAGTGATAATTGAATAGTAATTTAAAATATTGATTCAATAATTGTTATGACACAATAACTTATATTATTGAAATGATATTATTAGATAGCATTATTGATAATTTCTAGAAAGTTTTGTCGAGGAAAGGAGTTAGGTTATATAATTGTGCGCCAGTAATGAGAAATCCTTATCGAAAAACCCCCTCTTTCCTTGGAACGATCTGGTTGTCAGTATTGTGAATCTATAATATTAATTAGAAATAATTATTGAAGAATTATAAATAATTGATGAATATGGTAAGTAAATATTTCTTTAAATTTTTATATAAATGGAGGAATGTTAGAATGAGATAATTGTTGAAAGTTGTTATTTTTTTTATGAAACCATAATTATCTTCTTTGATAAAATATTCATTCAAATATATTATAATAGTATAAATGTATAATTGTTTAAATAGAAAAATTAATATATATATATATATATATATATATATATATATATATATATATAAAACATGTGATAAATGGGTGGAAGTAAGAAGGTTGCTTTTGAATTCTTCTTTTCAAAACAAGTAGGCTGGAAAAAAAATCATCCATGTGAATTTTGTCAGAAGTGGTGTGTTAACATTTTTCTATAAATAGGTTGCTTAGTTGAATAATGAAACTCACACCAGAATCAGAAAATTCTCTCTCTATAATATTGAGTGTATTTCTTGTGAGTTTAAGGATATTTTGAGTTTTTCTAGCAGTGCAAAATTTCCTCAACATAATCTTCGATATTCCAGTCAGAACTACTTTCGTTTTAAGGTAAAGGATATTATTTTTTCCGTAAAGGATGTTATTTTCTTTCAATACTCATAAATGATAATATTTCCTTCCATACTCGTAAGGGATATCATTTTCTTTCATACTTCATATTACGTAAGCGATATTTTTTTATCTCGTATTCCTAAATTTAAACTTACTATGGTAAGTATTTGTTGGCCGATTTCGCTATTGCTAAATCGTGCGCAAGCATACACGGTTCACAAGTAATATATGATAAGTTGAGTGTCGAACCCACGAGGATAAAGTCTTAAGAGATAAAAAAATACTAAGGTTAAGTCTTTACTATCTTATCTATACAAGTGAAATAAGATGGTTGGTTATTGTAAGACCCCAAATTTTATGAATAAATAATAATTTTCTCAAAATATATTTTTGAATATTATGGTGTGGATTTGATATAATGTTATAGTTGTGGGTAATATTTACAAATTTAGCAAAGTAAGCAAGTGGTTATATAATATTCGATTGGTCGGGGGATATTCATTTGAACAGTAAATATTCGTACGACGGCACAATCATCTGTGGACCCCACAACGGAAGTATTGTTGTAAAACGACAGAATTATCTTTTTATAAAAATAACGGTGGAAGTGTTACCGTTAAAATTGTTGAACTACTCGGTAGTAAAAGTATAGTAATACGCGTGGTTGCATAGTAGCACACGGTATTGATTATTGATGCTTACGTGAGAAGTCACTCAGTTATACTCAATTATTGCTACAGTAATTGTTGCATCATATCTCTCATATTATTGATTCAATTATTGTCATAGTATCATCTGCATAATATGTTATATTATTAAATTAATAATTAAGACGACAAAGTTATTCATATTATTAAATTGCAATATTTATAATGTCTAGAAGTTCATCGAGGAGATGTTTAGTCATCTAATTGCGCGCCAATAAGGAGAAATCCTTATCAGAAAGCCCCCTCTTTCCTGGGAACGACCTGGTTGTTAAATATTGTGAGTTATGATATTAAAGATGAATTTGATAGTTCCATTGTGTTGGAATTATTAGTGTTAGTGGAAATCAACATTTATTTCGATAATAATTGATGTCTGGAAGTTATCGGGTAATTAATCAGATAAATGAGCAATTAATTGCTATTAATTCACATGATTATAACTATTTGTTCATAGGTGTGTACTATTGATTCACATTCTTGTACTATTAGGGGAGTTGGTGCAAGATTGATAATACTTGCATGACTAAGTTAAAAATGGAGGTATAGATGGAGGTACTATACTGTAATTTGTATTTTCACATGATTATAACTATTGATTCACATGATTGAACTATTGATTCACATTATTTACTATTAGGGGAGGTGGTGCAAGTTTGATAATACTTGCAGGACTAAATTAAAAATGAAAGAAAAGTTGAAGGTATTGTACTGTAATATTTCGAGCCCCAAAACGTGCAATTATCAAAACTATATTTTTCTATAAATAGAAGCTCATTCTTCCTTCATTTCTCACCAATTCACTAAAGCTTTAGAGCAATTATTATAGAGAGAAATTATAGAGAGAAAGAAGAAGAGAAATCTACTACCTCACTACTCCAGTATCCAGTTTCTTTCTAAGTTAAGGTGTATTATTTCTTTCGTATTCATGAAGAGAGCTATTATTATTCCATTCTTTATTATTTATGTTGGAATATCCTGTCTATGCGAAGTACCACATACATGATGAAATTCTTCTATTATTCCATTCTTTATTATTCTGTTGGACTATCCATGCATGCATTACACGTACATATGACACAGTTCCATTATTTATTATTCTATTGGAATAACCTGTCTGTACGGTCTATCGCATGCTTGGTGATTTTTGTTGTTATTCCATTCTTTAATATTCTGTTGGAATATCCTGTCTGTGCGGATTACGCATGACCTGGTTCCATTCTTTATTATTCTGTTGGAATAACCTGTCTGTGCGATCTATCTTATGCATGGTGAATTCTTCTGTTATTCTATTCTTTATTATTCTGTTGGAATAACCTGTTTATGTGGATTACCACATGCATGGTGAATGATCCTTCGTATTCATTCCTTATTAAATTGTGGAAATGATCTGTCTACGTGGATTACCGCATGGCGGGCAAAAATCCATTTACAGTTCATATATTCTATTATACTCAGTTGGTTAAAGTTTTGGCTTCTATACTCCATGAAATTAGTGAAATATCCTTGATCTTTGTGCTTCATTCAGTATCTTTTCATGGAAATAATCTTCTGAGCATTCTTGAATTTTACTCCACAAAGTAGTATCATGTTGGCAATTTGGACGTAATTGATTTCAGGAAAAATTAACTTATAAATCTTTAAAATTTATTCTTAAACTTGTTTTATTGAATTATTATGTCATTGTCATCATCCTCATGCTTATATTGTGATGAAAGTCATCTTTGGCTTACGTGCATAGATGGACTTGGTATGATTATGACCAGGGATCATTCGGTATAATCATGACCTGTAATGTTATAAATGATGTGGTAAAAGTCCTCAGTGGCCTGTAGTGCATTGATGGATAATTTTTGGTAAGATTATGACTAGAGATTATTCGGTATAGTCATGACCATTGATGATTACATGAATATCCTTGGCCGAGATGCAGGGATGATTCGATTTTATTTATTAAGCTGAGTCTCAGCGATAAAGTTGATGAAAAACTTTTTAAATCATAGAAGATGGTAGATTTTATGCTCTACTTGACTCTTCTAATGGATTGCTTATTATGCTGCAGTTAAACTTGATGTCTATTGTATTTTATCAGTTTAACATTGTTGAAGACTAATGATAATTTATTCTGCATTTATCTTAGTCATAATATTTCTTACAGGGCTAGTTGAGCTCACCCTTTTGCTTTCACTGTTCTCTTCAGGAAATGAGAACGTAGCCGGGACTAGTCGGGGAATGGAGTGACGGTCCAGATAATAGCATTAGTAGTCCTCATTATTCTGTTAAATAGTGTGACAATAAATGTAATGAGGACTCCATTGAGTGTGGATATTATGTAAATGACAATATTCTTATTAAAACTCCTAGATTATGTTTTGTCATATTTTACACGACTATTGTATAATTAAGTTGTATTTGAATTTTGTACCATGTATTTGGCGACTCAAGATGGGTGATGTATACCTATTTTGGGGGCGTCACAGTTATCAATGCTTAGGGATATGATCCCTGGCTGAGATGTGAGACAAGAACTAGGAGGGGAGAGACGGGGAATTCCTTCGCTAGTATGATCTACCTAAGTTTATTTGGTATTTAATTGGTTGGTCAGAGTATATTGATAATATATGACATGTCAATTAACCCTTGTTTTGTGGCAGTATTAGAAAAGGGCATCCGAAAATGTGGAAATAAGCAATGATGCACATGAGATCGTGGAGTCACCACAGATTAATCCCTAGGATAATGTGCAACAGGAAGACAATAATCCTCATGTAAACAATAACACCGATGAAATGGTGAACGATAGGATGTTCAGAGGCTTTATGCAATTCATGAAACATCAGGCGAAAGCGACTCCTGTTCAAAATACAGGTGGAAACACTGACAACTCTTGGACGGTCACCGCTAAGCAGTTCAAGGAGCTGGGACCACCAGAGTGTTTTGGAGAGCCAAAACCACTTAAGGCGGAGACGTGGATAAAGCAGATCAAAAAGATATTTGATGTCTTGGGATGCTCCGAGGAGCAAAAGGTTCCTTTGCCACATTCATGTTGCGGCGGTGAGGCACTTGGTGGGAATCAGAAGCGTACTCAACCTGCCAGACTCAAAATGTCTTGGGAGAAGTTCCAAGAGTCGTTTCAACGACAAGTACTTTCCTGAAAGTATTCATCACATGAAGGAGGTAGAGTTCATCAAGCTTGAGCAAAACAATATGACAGTGGCGCAGTACGAAGCTAAGTTTGCCGAGTTGTCCCGGTTTGCGTCCCACTTGGTTGATAATGAGGAGAGAATGATGCGGATGTTTCTAAGAGGTTTGAAACCCGAGATATGTCAATACCTAATTTCTCATAAAATGTGTTTGTATTCAGATGTTGTGAATAGGGCTCAGTTATTGGAATGCGATAATGAGTCAACCCAACCAAGAGAGAGCAACCGACAAGTCGATAATACTAGTGGTAGCAGTCATCAAAGCGGTGATAACAAACGTGGAGGGAATTAACATGTTAGAATTTATAATCACTTCGGTAGTAATCATGGCCATGACAATAAGAGTGGACATTTCAAGAAGAGGAGATTCAACAAGGATGGAAAGACATCAGCACCATCACCTATTGTTAAGGGAGGAGAACGACCGCCGATCGTATATTACAAATGCGGAGGGGAGGGACATATCAGTCCAAACTGCGTGATGCAGTCCAAAGCGTGTTATAATTATGGAAAAGAAGGTCACCTAGCCCAATTTTGTCGTGCACCAAAGTCAAGTCCAGCTGGGATGGAGGCATCAAAGGGTGTCCCAGACAAGACAAAACGGTAGTTCAAGGGAGAGCGTTTATCGTAACCTCCCAAAAAGCAAGGAATCCGAACGAGGTAATCACGGGTAAGCTAATCATAAACTATAGCGAAGTTTATACTTTATTTGATACCGGTTCTACCCATTCTTTTATTTCTCCTACTTGCGCTCAACGTTTAAATTTGACTCTAGAGAAATTAGACTTTGACTTATCTATTGAAACTCCATTGGGAGAAACCTTCATTACATCCACTGTTTATAAGTCTTGTTTGATTCAATTCGGTAACCGCACATTACCTGTCGATCTTATTTCCCTGAAAATACTTGCATTTGATGTGATTTTAGGGATTGATTGGTTAAGTACTCATCATGCTAAAATCGATTATTTTCGTAAGGTTGTTAGCTTTCATATTCCTAACCAACCTATTATGCGAATTCAAGCAACCAAACCACTAAAATCAATCACTGTCATATCAAGTCATAAAGCTATTCGTTTATTGAAAAATGGATGTCAAGCTTTCTTAGCCCATGTCACGGATTTAAATAAAAATACGTCAGATTTGAAATATATTTCTATTGTTAATAAATTTCTGACGTATTCCACGAAGAACTTTCCGCCTACCCCAGTGTGAAATTGAATTTTGTATCGACCTTGAATCCCAGACAAAACCCATTTCCAAAGCACCATATCGAATGGCTCCTATTAAAGTTTAGGAGTTAAAAACCCAACTACAGGAATTGTTAGACATCGGTTTCATTCGTCCTAGTACGTCTCCTTGGGGTGCTCCTGTTCTATTCGTGAAGAAGAAAGATGGAAGTATGCGACTTTGTATTGATTATCGGGAGTTTAATCATGTCACCATCAAAAATAGGTACCCATTGCCTCGTATTAATGATCTGTTTGACCAGTTGCAAGGAGCCAAATTCTTTTTCAAGATTGATCTTCATCCCGGATATCATTAGTTGAAGATTAAAACTGATGACATTCCAAAGACTGCTTTCAGAACTCGGTACGGGCATTATGAATTCCTAGTCATGTCTTTTGGATTGACTAATGCTCCTGCTGCCTTCATGGACATGATGAAACGAGTATTCAAGGAATATTTGGATCACTTTGTGGTCGTCTTTATTGATGACATCCTCATATACTCCAAAACCCGTGAAGACCATAAGCAACACTTGAGACTGATACTCCAAAAGCTTCGTGAAAACAAGTTATATGCCAAGTTGAAGAAATGCGAGTTCTGGCTTGAGGAAGTTGCATTCCTTGGGCACGTAATATCAAATCATGGAATATCTGTTGACCCGACAAAGATTGAAGCAATTCAAAGCTGGGAGCAACCTAAGTCAGTGACCAAAGTACGTAGCTTTCTCGGCTTAGCTGGTTATTATTGGAGATTCATAGAAGGGTTTTCTTGAATCACTACTCCATTAACTCAGCTGACTCAAAAAGATACAAAGTTCGGTTGGAGCGAGGAATGTGAGAAGAGTTTTCAAGAACTCAAGAGAAGACTCATTTCAGCACCTGTTCTGACAATACCATCTAGCTCAGAGAGATTTCTCATCTACAGTGATGCTTCAAAAAAAGGATTATGATGTGTTCTCATGCAACATGGGAAAGTCATAGCCTATGCCTCGCGATAACTCAAAGAATATGAGAGGAATTATCCTACTCATGATCTAGAGTTGGCAGCAGTCATTTTTGCGCTTAAGATTTGGAGGCATTACCTGTATGGAGAGAAGGTGGAGATCTATACGGATCATAAAAGCCTAAATATTTCTTCACTCAAAAGGAAATCAACATGCGGCAACGACGATGGCTTGAGTTGTTGTAAGATTATGATCATACCATCCAATACCATCTTGGAAAAGCGAACGTAGTAGCTGACGCATTGAGTAGAAGATCATATGCGGGCATGAGTGCAATATTGTCAACGCAAAGGCCCATTTTGTATGACTTGGAAAGGATGGAAATAGAGTTAAAGACTCCAGGGACCCATGTGATGATGGCGAATATATGAGTGGAACCGACTTTAGTCGATAAAGTTAAAGATGCTCAAGCTACAGACCTAGAGCTGATGCGTATGAGGAAGAAAGTGCAAGAATGTGTTATTTCAGAAGCAAGAATCGATGAAGAAGGAATATTTCGAGTCAACTCCAGACTTTGTGTTCCTAACGATTCTGACTTGAAGTATAAAATCATGACGGAGGCGCACAACACACTGTTTGCAATCCATCTCGGAGTACCAAAATGTATCGTGATCTTCACATATATTTTGGTGGTGCAATATGAAGAGAGAGATAATGGGGTTTATCTCAAGGTGTCTAACTTGTCAACGAGTCGGCGCGAGCATCAAGTGCCAAAAGGTCCATTGCAACCACTTGAAATTCCGAATGGAAGTGGGAGCACATTACCATGGATTTAGTTCTTCGGTCTTCCCAAGGTTTCTCAAGGCATAGATGCGATTTGGGTCATTGTTGATAGATTAACCATGTCTGTTCATTTCTTACCGATATGAGAAACTTATACACTTGAACATCTTGCTAGTATATACATAAATGAGATTGTAAGATTGCATGGTATGCCAAGATCCATAGTTTACGATCGAGACTCAAGATTCACTTCAAGATTTTGGGTTAGTTTGCAAAAAGCTATGGCACACGGATTCTGATTTAGTTAACATATCATCCCTCAAACGAATGGGCGGTCGAAAAGGACTATTCAAACTCTTGAAGATTTATTAAGACTCGTGTCCTTGACTTCAAGGGAAGTTGGGACAAGTTCTTACCATTGGTGGAGTTTTCCTACAACAATAGTTATCAAGCAAGTATTGACATGGCTCCATTTGAGGCGTTGTATGGAAGAAAGTGTCGTTCTCCAGTATGCTGGGATGAGGTGGGTGAAGCAACGTTGTTTGGACCGAATTTGGTACGTATGACTACGGAAAAGATTCAAACGATCCGACAACGTATAAAAACCTCACAAGATCGACAAAAGAGTTATGCTGATCTTCATCGAAAGGACGTGGAATTCAATATTGGAGATCATGTGTTATTACGTGTTGCTCTATGGAAAGGAGTTACGAGATTTGGAAAGAGAGGAAAGCTCAATCCTTGACCGAGTAGGAACTGTTGCCTATAGACTCGCCTTACTGCCAAGTATGTCTCGTGTTCATAACGTTTTTCACATATCTATGTTACATAAATATGTGAAAGACCCGAACCACATTATTGAATAGAAACAGACGAGCTAGAGGAAGATTTAACATATGAAGAGTTACCTGTTAAAATCTTGGATAAGAAGGATCATATTCTATGCTCCAAGGTTATACCTCAAGTCAAAGTTTTGTGGAGAAACCACGATATGGAAGAAATGACTTGGGAGTTAGAATCTGAGATGAAGTCAAGATATCTTCACCTCTTCGATATACCAGGTACGTACTCTAATTTTGAGGACGAAATTTCATAAGAAGGGGAGGTTGTAAGACCCCGACTTTATGAATAAAGAATAATTTTCTCGAAATATATTTTTGAATATTATGGTGTGGATTTGATATAATGTTATAGTTGTGGGTAATATTTACAAATTTTGCAAAGTAAGCAAGTGGTTATATAATATTCGATTGGTCGGGGAATATTCGTTTTAACAGGGAATATTCGTACAACAACACAATCATTGGTGGACCCCACAACGGAAGTATTGCCGTAAAACGATAAAATTATCTTTTTATAAAAATAACGGCGGAAGTGTTACCGTTAAAACCGTTGAACTACTCGGTAGTAAAAGTACACTAATATTCGTGATTGCATAGTAACACACTATATTGATTATTGATGATTACGTGAGAAGTCACTCAGTTATACTCAATTATTGCTACAGAAATTGCTGCATCATATCTCTCATATTATTGATTCAATTATTATCACAGTATCATCTGCATAATATGTTATATTATTAAATCAATAATTAAGACGACAAAGTTATTCATATTATTAAATTGCAATATTTACAATGTCTAGAAGTTCATCGAAGAGGTTTAGTCATCTAATTGCGGCGCCCAATAAGGAGAAATCTTATCTCGGCCCCCCTTTTCTGAAACGACACGGTTGTTAAATATTATGAGTTATAATATTAATGATGAATAAGTTCGTGTTGATTAAAGATGAATTTGATAGTTCCATTGTGTTGGAATTATTAGTGTTAGTGGAAATTGACATTTATTTCGATAATAATTGATGTCTGTAAGTTATCGGGTAATTAATCGGATAAATGAGCAATTAATTGCTATTAATTCACATGATTATAACTATTTGTTCACATGCGTGTACTATTGATTCATATTCTTGTACTATTAGGGGAGTTGGTGCAAGATTGATAATACTTGCATGACTAAGTTAAAAATGGAGGTATAGATGGAGGTACTATACTGTAATTTGTATTTTCACATGATTATAACTATTGATTCACATGATTGAACTATTGATTCACATTATTTACTATTAGGGGATGTGGTGCAAGTTTGATAATACTTGCGGGACTAAATTAAAATGAAAGAAAAGTTGAAGGTATTGTCTCAGAATATTTTAGAGCCCCAAAATGTGCAATTATCAAAACTATATTATCCTATAAATAGAAGCTCATTCTTCCTTCATTTCTCACCAATTCACTAAAGCTTTAGAGAAATTATTATAGAGAGAAATAAGAAGAGAAGTCTACTACCTCACTACTCCAGTATCCAGTTTCTTTCTAAGGTAGGGTATTATTTCTTTCAGATTCATGAAGAGAGCTATTATTATTCTATTTTTATTATTATGTTGGAATAACTTTGCCTATGTCTGAAGTATCGCATACATGGTGAAATTCTTACATTATTCCATTCTTTATTATTCTGCATTGGAATATCCTCATGCATATGTATTACGCATGACACGGGTTCCATTATTTATTATTCATTGGAATAACTCATCTATGCGCGTCCTATCACATGCTTGGTGATTTTTGTTGTTATTCCATTCTTTATTATTACATTGGAATATCACATGCATGCAGACACGCATGACTGGTTCCAGTCTTTATTATTATTCTCGTTGGAATAACTCACATGCATGCGATCTATCGCATGCATGGTGAATTCTTCATTATTCCATTCTTTATTATTCTCGTGGAATAACTTTTGCTCTATGTGGATTACCACATGCATGGTGAATGATCCTTCGTATTCATTCCTTATTAGATTGTGGAAATGATCATCTCACGTGGATTACCGCATGGCGGCGAAAATCCATTTACAGTTCATATATTCTATTATACTTAGTTGATTAAAGTTTTGGCTTCTATAATCCATGAAATTAGTGGAATATCCTTGATATTTGCGCTTCATCCAGTATCTTTTCATGGAAATATTCTTCTGAGCATTCTTGAATTTTACTCCACAAAGCAAAGATCATGTTGGCAATTTGGACGAATTGATTTCGTGATAAATTAACTTATAAATCTTTAAAATTTATTCTTGAACTTGTTTTATTGAATTATTATGTCATTGTCATCATCCTCATGCTTATATTGTGATGAAAGTCATCTTTGGCTTACGATGCATAGATGGACTTGGTATGATTATGACCGAGTGGATCATTCGGTATAATCATGACCTGTAATGTTATAAATGATGTGGTAAAAGTCCTCAGTGGCCTGTAGTGCATTGATGGATAATTTTTGGTAAGATTATGACTAGAGATTATTCGGTATAGTCATGACCATTGATGATTACATGAATATCCTTGGCCGAGATGCGGGGATGATTCGATTTTATTTATTAAAATCGAGTCTCAAATGATAAAGTTGATGAAAAACTTTTTAAATCATAGAAGATGGTAGATTTTATGCTCTACTTTACTCTTTTAATGGATTGCTTATTCCGCTGCAGTTAAACTTGATGTCTATTATATTTTATCAGTTTAACATTGTTGAAGACTAATGATAATTTATTCTGCATTTATCTTAGTCATAAAATTTCTTTCTGGGCTAGTTGAGCTCACCCTTTTGCTTTCACTATTCTCTCCAGGAAATGAGAACGTAGTCGGGACTAGTCGGGGAACGGAGTGATGCTCCAGATGATAGCATTAGTAGTCCTCACTATTCTGTTAAATAGTGTGACAATAAATGTAATGAGGACTCCATTGAGTGTGGATATTATCTAAATGACAATATTCTTATTAAAACTCTTAGATTATGTTTTGTCGTATTTTACACGACTATTGTATAATTAAGTTGTATTTGAATTTTGTACCATGTATTTGGCGACTCAAGATGGGTGATGTATACCTATTTTGGGGGCGTCACAGTTATGCTATGTGATTAAAACTATAAGAATAAGAGAAGTAGTTGTGCTAGGAAGTCAAGATAGGATTACAATTCCCTTAATGCGTTGCCTAATCTCCTAACTCTCCACATTACAAATGAATCATAGAATGGTCAACCGAGAACAGTAAATAAGTATAAGCTTCTGTCGAGGATCAAATGCACATCCCTAGCCAGATAAATCACAATATGTCTATTGGTGAAAATAACTAGGCCAATGTCATTAAGCTAAGTCTCAAGGCTACACAAGGCAAATAGAGATATGTTTATCCTATTAGCAGTTTATGTACACATTCCATTGGTATGGTCATAACAGGTGTTGTTTTATTTAAAAGATAGATAATAACACCCATTTGTCAATTTCCATTATTATCACTACCAATTTCTCTATCAAAAAATTAGTCATTAAGTAAAAAACACAACAACCCATTTCAAAATGATTCATTATATAAAATAGGAGAGAAAGTTAATTAAGCGAAAGAAAGGTTACATTGCAATCCTAAAAATGGAATTAGTTCATATCCATGGTACTAAAACACATTTTCAATACATTCCACATTTTCAGTAATACACAAATAAATGGGAGATTTGGAATAAGAAAACCCCTATTTTGAAGTGTTCTTCCTCCAAATCTTCTCTTCACTGCGTAGCTACTGAGCTTCTGTCGGATGCAATAACTCTTTCTCCTTTAAACACAACTTCTTTCTCTTCTAGAATTTAATACTGTAATAACTATCTCTAATCTACGCTAACTGTCTGGTTTTTCTATCGCAGGCGGCTAAAAATAATTAATAAGTGTTTAATCCCCTCTCTCTTTAGGTCATTTAAAGTCCTTTCTTTCGTCTGGACACTCGAGCTTTCATGCCTGGCATGAGTAATGAACTAGCAAGTGGTCTTTGCGGCCCACATAGAAACTTAAAAGACCAGGAGGTCGTCTTTGCGACGCGACTCCATGAAGAGGCCTCGGTGCTGCGGCACGAGGATTACATCAGGGGCATGGCGCTGGGGCACCGAGTATGGCACTGGGGCGCGGACTCTTAGTGTATCTCTGACGCTGTGGCGCCGATTTCCAGTATGTTCCAACTTGCTATATATGTTCTTTGCTTGGACTCTTAGTGTGTCCCTCAAGGCCGTAAGCTAATACAACAAAAATGCCCATTATGCCCTTGGAAGTTGGAAAAGGTCTGTAAAGCCTTTCATCATAGAATTTAGACATAATAACAACAAAATATAAATAAAAGCTAACTAAATAACTGAAAACAGGCAACAACTTAAGCTACAAAGGATCTGATTCGCAAGTATAAATCCCACTCATCAAATACCCCCGAACTTCAGCTTTTGCTTGTCCTCAAGCAAACTATCAGACATCCATACCCCATTACTGCAAGATACGAATGAAGACTAATCCTATAGACTAATATTATGGCCTCTAAGCACAATCATAAACACCCTCTGAGAATAGGACAAAATGCATACGAACAAGGGCTAATGTCTATTAATAAACATGAGACTGTAATCGATCCATTCTGTGTGTGTGTGCAGACCAAACATCTTAACTAGCCATAGCCCAAATTAAGATCACACCGTCGATTGTGATGACCAATAAGCTTACTATGCAATCCACATAAATAACAAGCATTAAGAACAAGACGCAAAAATAAGAAAGGATCAAAAGGTTCTAATAATATGAAGTAAATTCTGACTTAGACAGTACTTGATTACTTTTAGGCTAAACAGAGTACTTATTAGCGAGCTTTCGATCAATGACTCCCAGATGACTTTAGGGAACTAGGTGTAGAACACCCCTATGAATCAAATAACTCAAGTAACAAAGGCTATGTAATCAACATAAGTCCAAAAAGATTTTACCAGTCTCCGTTTATGGGTGAGTGCGTTTCCACGCTCCATCTCAACCCACCGCATGACTGTTATTTCATTTTTTTTCCAAATAGAACTATAGACCCGAAAGTGTAAAAGCCTCTAAGTCTTTTATTATCTTGAAATCAACAGAGTTTTAACAACGTACAAATTTTTAACACAATAAAAAGACAAGCTAAATCTGGACACATAACTAGAAAAGATAATTAGTGAGTGCTCACTAAAAGGATGGATCCAAAATAGTCTCGACTTATCTCATTAACACGCCCCTAGTACACATACATTTGACACTACTCTTAGGAAATGATATAATTACCTAGCGCATGTCATAGGCCACAATCAAAACTGAAGTGCTAAAATACCCTAACCCAACATATAAACAGTTACAGACTGGGGGTTAGAGTTAATCAAAATGTAATAGGCAAAAACTATAAAATATAAAGTACCCTTGTCAAAATAGGGTAAAGCCATAACACATGGCATAAAGTATACCAATAATCAGTGTAAACCCCAAAAACTATGGCTATCCATAAAATAATATCTGATTTAATCAAGATATCCCCAAATATCACCTAGCAACTACACAATCCCAAAAGATATATATACAACCAAAAGCATGGCATACATATATAAATTAAAATACTACTATGCAAACATGCATCCAAAATAAACCAATCACAACATAAAACCATTAACCACAATAATAATAAACATTAGATAAAACATATTTAAATAAGTAGTCTGGGGCTATCCAGCCCAAATGATTCTCTCAAACCCTCACATAATAGCAGTTCAAATAAAATAATACTAACTCAACATAATTCATATATAATAAAAAGAAAAGGAATTCTCCCCCAAACTTATAACCTGACCAGTGCCCTCAATGGCCTCTGAAATTCATCATCAAGCATCCGGAGCATCGCCACCTTCATCACCGACCAATTCAAGATCATCTTCATCATCATCATCCTCCACATTCACAGGCTCATCTTCGCGGGCCTCCTCAGCAGGCGGAAATTGTGGCGGATAAGGTGCATAAATTGGAGGTGCTGGAAATAGAAAGGGCATGATATCAGCGTCGTCTCCTCCTTGAGCAGCATGAATATTGGAGAGTGTGTTTGCGAACTCTGCATGGTAATGATGGAATTGATTCTGTCATTGGGCGACAGTGTCAACCTTGCAGTGTAGAAAGCTCAGGCTGTTCAGAATTTCTGCGAGGGCCCCATAATGAATGATCTCAGAAGATGGAGGCTCAGGCACGTGCGTGGAGGTACCCGCTTCATTTGATGGTGTTGGATCACTGGATGGCGGTGGCTGAGGAGCTGGCAAAAATCCCTCTTCTCGGGGATGCGACGGTGCTCCATCCCAGACTCCATAGCGGCCTATGAGATGATGATCAATCACAGACATGGGTGGCAGGGTGACATCTTCTTTGTCCCACTGAACACCCGCTCTTTTGCAAAGACGGGTAATTAGAGACGGGTGTGGGAGCCATGCCATAACATTGCTCCTTATTGCCTTCTTAATGGACTCGTTAATAAGTACTCCCACATCAACTTTTAAACCCGTAACAATGGCATAGAGCAGAATTACCCTCTCCCGAGTTACATCACTCAAGTGACGTGTAGGCATGATATTGCCATATCGGCTTAAGGCCTGCTGGGGGAACGACGTCTTTTCACCATGAAAGTCATTAGTTTTCTGATAAGTTGATTTCATATCCATGAATTGACGTTCATTTCAAGCTTTATTGTTGTTAATTCTTTGTGTTCATGTTTATTTTTCACGTGTTTTGTGTTATTTGGTATGTAGGATGGGTGGTGTGGTGCTTGAGTGAAAAAAAGAAGCATTTGGAGCATTATGGGTGAAAATATGAAGATCAACCAAGCCAGTTAGTAGAAGCCATACACGTAAGTGCCCTTTTTTTTACTATACACCCCGCCTTGTGGTGGGGGTCTTCAATCTCTGCTTTCTGAGAATCCATGCCCAAAAGCTACTTGATTATAGGCTTACACCCCCGCCGGGGCGGGGGGTCTCGACAGCTGAGAGTCTTGTTTTGTTTTGAACTCTGTTGGAAGTTGGTTTGGAGGACTTTGGATAGCTTATGGACTCTGATCAGCAGGGGATTTCGGCCAGAACTTAGTGTGGGGATTTCTATTGCTAAACTTACAACGAATGAAGGACACACAAGGCATATTACAGAGATTAATTTCCAGATCTTTTATAGCAAGCTTTGGAGGGAGATTTTGAAGAGATTTTCGTAACGATTGCGGATTAAGACTACGTGAAGGGTGTTTTGCATTATTCTTCATTTTAGTCTTATATTTGTAATTGAAAGGATGTTATCTTTGAATTATTCAGTTATTATTTCATTCATGATGAACTAATTCACTTGTTAGGCTTATGATGGATCCTTAAGTGAAACGATGGTTTTATAACTTTGATTTTCAATTCAATAAACTAATTTCCAGTTTATCTATATTAATTTGAGCTTGAATTTATGAATTGCCTGATCAACAATTCTTTGTGGATTTGTATGGAATCGAGAGAGGATATACGAATATAGACTTAATTAATATAACATGTGCTCTTAAATTTTGTGAATAACAGAATCTTGATGAATGTTAAGGTAGAGATATGCTTAACATCGCATGTAATCGGATAGGTAACTTAATCTTAAACCTTCTTTAATCTTAATTCACATAGAGATATAGTGAGTTAGTTGATTAAGGTGTTTAACTTGTTTCTATCTAATTTATGGATTTAAGTTAATACGGTATTAGTACATCGAGAGGTGGCTAGTACTACATTCGTGTTCTTGATTAATAAACTGGGATAGTGAGTTGAATTAGAATAAAGGTGTAGAAATCAGAGTGAAGCTTAGGGTGAAATCATAAGTCTAATTCTTCATTAATTGTTTGAAATTTTAGATTTTGATATTTGTGATTATTTTGTGATAGTATATTTATTAATAATTTAGTATCTATAATTTTAATCATTAAATTGGATAGTTTAATAAAATTAGGGTTAATAGGAAATTGATAATTGTGAGGTTAAATTTCTTACTAAATTGTCTCTGTGGGAACGATACTTTACTTATTACTGTTTTACTTGTTGATCACGTATACTTACGTGTTGTGTGTATATTGATTCTACCTAACAAGTTTTTGGCGCCGTTGTCGGGGACAAATTTAGTATAGATTTTAATATTTTTACGATATCAGTTTAATTAGTCCAGTTTTACTTAAACATTTTTTTTTGTTCCTCTTATTTCAGGTTTTTTGAAGTGGTTTATGCAAACTCGGTCCAAGAATCCAGACTTGCTACCTTTTGAGGACGACATTGAGAAACAGTTTCAGAGGTTAAGTAAGTGGATCAAGGAAACAAGGAAAGACTTTGAAAAATTTGAAAAAGAAGAGGTAATGGCAGCCGAAAATCAGAAAGCGTTGAGGGACTTTGCCACACCCAAGGTGGTGAATCTATGATCGAGCATCACCGAACTGCAATAGCTGTGAACACATTCGAAATCAAGCCTGGAACGATTTAGATGATCCCGAATTTAGTTCAGTTTGGGGGATTGGCAAATGATAATCTGAACGAACATCTAGTCAGCTTTCTGGAAATTTGTGACATCTTCAGGTATAATGGGGTGTCGGATGATGCGGTGAGACTTCGCTTGTTCCCATTCACCTTACGGGATAAGGCGAAGAGTTGGTTACAGTCTCTACCGCTGGGTTCGATAACTACGTGGGAAGACTTAGCTCAGAAATTCCTAGCCAAATTTTTCCCACAGGCCAAAACTGCAAAAATGAGGAATGAGATAACGATGTTTGAGCAGCAACATGGGGAGTCATTATATGAGGCATGGGAAAGATACAAGGAGTTTCTTAGAAAGTGCCCACATCATGGGTTGCCTAAGTGGTTGCAAATGAATACTTTCTATAACGGACTACATGGGAATCTCAGGACCAGTATTGATGCAGCGTCGGGTGGAGCGTTCATGGCTAAGAGTTATGAGGAGGCCTACAATTTGATTGAGACAACTTCGTCTTACAACTATCAGTGGCCCACGGCAAGAATGACACAAGCAAAGGAAGTTGGAGTGTTAGAAGTAGATGGTGTAACGGCAATCCAAGCGCAAATTTCAGCACTTTCCAAGAGGTTGGATGCTATGACAGGGGCACATGTACAGCAGGTTGCGGTTGTGTGTGAATTGTGCGCGGGTGACCATCCTACAGATCAATGCGCAATCAATCCAGCGTTCGTGCAATTCGTGGGTAGCTACAATAGGGTTCCACAGAATATATACCAAAACACGTACAAGGGGAATAGGAATCACCCAAATTTCTCATGGAGTAATAATTAGCAACACCAAGCTTCACGACCAATATATCCCCCAGGTTTTAGAATCATCAACAAACGGCTCAACATCAAGAAAGACAATCAGATTTAGAGGAGTTGTTGTCAAAATACATAACAAGCAATGAGGCAGCAATGAAAAACCAAGCAATGGCCATCAAGAATTTGGAAAATCGGATGGGACAAATTGTCTTAGCATTGAATAACAGAGACCACTGAGGACTCTCAAGTGACACCAAGAGAAATCCGAAGGAAACCATGAATAAATGCTGAGCAATCACGTTGAGGAGTGGAAAACATCTAGTTGGTACAGATGCAGAAATTTCAGCTATATCGGATGACAAAATTGATGACAACAAAGTGGGTGAAGAAAATAAGGGTGAGGACAAGCATAGTGAGAAAACAAAGTTAGATGACGAGCCAGTTGTGTATCTTCCACCACCGTTTCAGCAGAGGGTCCAAAAACAAAAATTAGATAAACAGTTCGCGAAGTTTTTGGAAGTTTTTAAGAAACTTCAGATTAACATCCCGTTCGCAGAAGCCCTAGAGCGGATGCCAAGCTATGCGAAGTTCATGAAAGGGATTACATCCGGAAAAAAGAAATTGGAAGACTTCGAAATAGTGGCATTAACAGAGGAGTGTAGTGCGATTTTACAGCGAAAGTTGCCACCAAAGTTGAAAGACCCGGGGAGTTTCACCATTCCATGCACGATCGAAAATATGTCATTCAACAAGTGTTTATGTGATTTGGGGGCGAGTGTGAACCTTATGCCATTATCAGTTTACACAGAATTTGGTTTGCCCGTGCCAAAGCCTACATCTCATTGCAGTTGGTGGATAGGTCAGTCACATACCTGAGAGGCATTGTAGAGGATATATTAGTTAAGGTTGATAAGTTCATATTCCCCGCAGATTTTATTATTCAAGATTTTGAGGATGACAAGAACATCCTGATTATCCTAGGGAGACCTTTCTTGGCTACGGGTAGGACACTCATCGATGTACAAAAAGGTGAACTTACTATGAGAGTCCAAGATCAAGAAATCAAATTTAACATGTTCAAGGCCATGAAATTCCCTACGGATGAAGAAGAATGTTTCAGGATGGACATTATTGAGCAGATAATCAATGAAGACGTAGGCAAGAGTTTGGTCAACGATCCATTGGAAACAACATTATTGGGGGATGAAGAGTTTGATGACCCAGAATTTGTGGATTACTTGCAGATGTTAGACTCATTGCCACGAGATAGCCGATTCAGAGCACCATTTGAACCATTGCACACAGAGGAAAAATTAACAATCAAATTGAAACCGTCATTGGAAGAGCCAACGACTCTTGAACTTAAGCCACTCCCTAACCACCTCAGGTATGCGTATTTAGGTAATTCAAATTCTTTACCTGTTATTATTTCTGCTGCACTTAACGATTTGTAGGAAGAAAAGTTGCTGAGGGTGCTTAGGGAACATAAATCAGCGATAGGATGGACGATAGCAGATATCAAGGGAATCAGCCCCTCTTTTTGCATGCACAAAATTCTGATGGAAGACGACGCAAAACCGACAGTGGAGCAACAACAACTTAAACCAATTATGAAGGAAGTTGTAAAGAAAGAAATTTTGAAATTGTTGGATGCCGGTATCATCTACCCAATTTTTGACAGTAAGTGGGTTAATCCGATTCAGTGTGTGCTGAAAAATGGAGGAATGACCGTGGTACAGAATGAGGACAACGAGTTAATTCCAACAAGTACAATGACAGGTTAGAGGGTTTGCATGGACTACAGAAAGTTGAATAAGTCAACCCGCAAAGATTATTTTCCGCTACCCTTTATCGATCAAATGTTGGACAGATTGGCGGGACATGAGTACTACTGTTTATTGGATGGATACTCGGGCTATAATCAAATCGTCATCACTCTTGAGGATCAAGAGAAGACTACATTTACGTGCCTATACGGCACATTCGCATTCAGGAGAATGTAGTTCGGGTTGTGTAATGCACCTGCTACCTTCCAACGGTGTATGATGGCCATTTTCTCAGACATGGTGGAGAAAAATGTCAGAGTCTTCATGGACGACTTTTCTATCTATGGGGATGATTTTGATACTTGCCTAGGGAATTTGGTGATGGTGTTACAAAGATGAAAAGACACGAACCTTGTACTTAACTGGGAAAAATGCCACTTCATGGTTGAGTAGGGCATAATTTTGGGTCATAAGGTCTTGGTTCAAGGATTGGAGGTTGATAAAGCTAAGCTGGAAACAATCGAGAAACTGCCTCCACCGAGTTCAGTTAAGGGAATTAGAAGTTTTTTGGGACATGCTGGGTTCTACAGGAGATTCATAAAGGACTTCTCAAAAATTGAAAAACCCTTGTGCAGTCTTTTAGAGAAGGATTCAGTTTTCAATTTTGATGAGGAGTGCAAGTTGGCTTTCAAGTTATTAAAGAAGAAGTTGACTACAGCCCCCGTGATCGTCACACCGGATTGGAATATGCCTTTCGAGCTAATGTATGATGCAAGCGACTATGCAGTTGGGGCTGTTTTGGGTCAATGGTAAGAGAAGGTATTTCACGCCATATATTATGCAAGCAAGACACTCATGGAGACTCAAATTAATTACACAACTATGGAAAAGGAATTGCTTGCAGTGGTGTATGCGTTCGACAAATTCCGGGCATACTTGATCGGGACTAAGGTGATAGTCTACATGGATCATTCGGCTATTCGGTACTTAATTGTGAAAAAAGATGCTAAGCCACGCCTTATTCGATGGATTGTCCTTCTACAAGAGTTTTATCTAGAAATAAAGGATAGAAAGGGGACGGAGAATCAAGTCGCCGATCATTTGTCTAGGTTGGAAAATCAAGATAAATGAAAAGAGGACAAGTGTGCAATCAACGAGTCATTCTTGGATGAGCAATTGTTTGGGATAAATACATAATTTCCATGGTACGCGGATTATGCGAATTATCTAGTGAGCAACGTTCTTCCACCTGATCTTACAAGACAATAGAAAAAGAAGTTTCTTCATGACGTAAAATAGTACATGTGGGACGAACCTTATCTATTCAAGCGAGTGCTTGTGAAACAAGATGATTAGAAGGTGTGTGCCCTACAATGAAGTAAAGAACATACTACATGAGTGTCACTTATCTGCATATGGGGGTCATTATGGTAGTGAGCGAACATCGGCAAAGGTGATTCAAGTCGGGTTTTATTGGCCTACATTGTTCAAGGATGCCCACCAATTTGTTAAAACATGTGATAGATGTCAAAGGGTGGGAAACATTTCGAAAAGGAATGAGATGCCACTACAAACAATTTTAGAAGTTGAGATTTTCAATGTATGGGGCATAGATTTCATGGGGCCTTTCCCTTCATCACTTAACAATCAATATATTTTGCTCACAATGGATTACGTCTCCAAATGGGTTGAAGCCGCAGCACTCCCATCTAACGATGCCAAAGTGGTTCTCAAATTCCTGCAGAAGAACATATTTATGAGTTTTGGCACGCCGAGAGCTATTATAAGTGATGAAGGTAGTCACTTCTGTAACAAATCGTTCACAACTCTATTGGCAAAGTATGGGGTCAACCATAAGGTGGCGACGTCTTATCACCCCCAAACCAGTGGGCAAGCTGAGGTGTCAAACATGGAATTCAGGAGAATCTTGGAAAATGTGGTAAACCCAAATCAAAAGGATTGGTCGCTCAGGTTGGATAATGCACTATGGGCCTACCAGATTGCGTATAAAACACCGATTGGTATGTCACCATATCAACTACTATACGAGAAGGCTTGTCACTTACCGGTCGAGTTATAGCACAAGGCTTATTGGGCGATCCAGAAACTCAATTTCGATCAAGCAGCTATAGGGGAAAAGCGACTACTGCAATTAAACGAGCTCGACGAATTTTGCCATCAAGCATACGAGAACTCCAAGTTATACAAGAAAAAGGTCAAGAGATGGGACGAACAGAAAATTATGCAAAGAACATTCGAGCCGGGGCAATCAGTCCTATTGTTCAACTCACGGTTGAGATTTTTCCCAGGCAAGCTTAAGTCAAGATGGTCGGGACCATTCACCATAAAACGGGTGTTCTCTCATGGCGCCGTTGAACTCTGGGTAGGAATCCCTTAGAAACTTTCAAGGTCAATGAATCAACGATTAAAAACCACTATTGGGGTGGCAAGTCCAACACCGATATCATCGCCATCACATTATCCAACGTACCATGAACAAGAAGTAGTCAGGCTGAAAGACTTAAAATCAAGCACTAATTGGGAGGCAACCCAATCATACGTTTATTTTTCGTATTTTCATTCATAATTTTTAGAAGATAGTTTATAATAAGTTAATTAGGTAGTTACTATATTGTATGAGTCTTGTTAATCTCTCAACCATGCTCTAATTGATCAATAATCCACTAATTTTTATGTTTCATGGCTTGTAGGATGAGAAAATAATCATTAAAGGGCATAACAAGAAGAAAAGAAGAGAAAAGGAGGTCAATCTGTAGTGTACATGCATGCATACGAGTGGGCCCCTAATGAACTACACCCCTATTTGGTGGGGTCTCCCAAAAAAATAACAGATGATGAGCATGCCGTAAAATATTATATTTTCCTTGCACCCTCGTCGGAATGGGGTCCCCAAAGTCAGTTAGCAGATTACTTGCCAAAAATGAGCTTCTAAGCGTGTTACCCTCATCATTGCGGGTCCAGAATTAAAGCGGTTTCTCGGCAGTTATATGTGATGCTCACCCTTATTACTTCTTCCTCAAATAAATTTCCACAGTCCTCCCATTACACCCACGTCTCACCCACGATTTTGCCATTATTCATTACTTATTCTTCCATCAACCCACTACTTCACTCCATCAATCCACTATTCTTATCTCTCTCTATTACACCCTCTATATATTTACACCCTCTCATCCCAAATTCCTCATAAATTTTCTTCAGCAGCTCACAAGGCTACGAATCAGAATTTTCATTGAGGAGAGTATAGAGTAATTGAGGGTGAGCACCTTGTTGTCTAATTCATCCCTTCTTAGAATTTTGTAGAAGCATTATCATCTAAGTTTGGGGGAAGAAATTAGTGTGCATACCAAGTGTTCAACAGTTTGTGTGAACCAAGTTTGGGGGGGAGATACTGTAATTAAGGAATTCAAGAGTCAATGGCTTCGCAACCCACATCGAAACGACAAAGGGGAGAAAGTTCAAGGCCCACACAACCAACACGGACCTTTGATCGCAGGAAATTCATAAGTTTCGCCATTTAAACCGCCGACCGGTACGACTATATGATGACTAAAGCCTTTACACCAGAGCGGGGGTTGGTACCAGATCATGTCGATGGGGAAATGATGCAGCAAATTTATCAGAAGGGTTGGAACAAATTACTGAAGAACCGGAGCCCACTATTGTCAATATAGTTAAGGAGTTCTATGCGAACGCCGATGACAAAGCCCCCTACAATGCTTATGTGCGGGGTCGCTTAGTCCCGTTCAGTGTCGATGCCATCAACACCTATTATCAATTATGAGTGCCTCGACAATGCCAATATGCCCACCTACGTGATTTTGATCTGGACTATGAAGCGATACTCAAAGAAATGACTAAGCCGGGAACAACATGGATCAAAGGTCGAAAGGGAGGCATAGTTTTTCATATCAAAGATCTCAATCGGTATGGAAAAATTTGGTATGCTTTCTTTTGTGCTAAATTGTATCCGTCCCAACACTCGTCGGACGTGACCAAGGAGAAGGCATTACTGTTGTACGCGATTGTGCAAGACTTCATCATTGATGTCGGGGCCATAATATATTTTTCCATCCGCCGGTGCTTACGAGGAAACTTTTCAGGCTACTTGCCACACCCATCACTCATATGTGGGTTGTGTCGCCAAGCGGGTGTGAGATGGTCAGATGATGAACCCACACAGATGCCGCTTTAGTTACTAGATTTTAGAATGATAGTGAGATATTCGGTGTGGGCCAGAGGTGATTCCTATCCTCGAGGTCTGGGTTTTATTTTCCCATCAGCTTCGGAAGACGAAGTTGACGCTGCAGAAACCTCGGAGGATGAGGATGAGACTATGGGTGATCAAGGAACAGAGCAGGCACTGTAGTCCGAGGCTTTATCGAGTCCTCAGTTTCTTGATTTTCAACGTCAAATGGATGCGCACAACAAGGCAACATGTCGGGAGATGCGATGACTCGCATTGAGACAAGACCACATATTTGATGCTATGAACACGTCTTTCGCATCACTCAATATGATGCTCCAGAGCTTCAATCCAGCCGCCCAATTTCCATACCAGCAGCCCATACCAATGCCAAGGTTTCCACCGAGTGATTCAGAGGAAGAAGATCAACCACCACCATCCTATACTTAGGCGATTACGGGAAGTCCTCACACACTTTATTGCGATTATCCATACAATGAGGGCATTGTAATACTTAAGTTTGGGGGATTTAATTACTTGTTTTGCATGCATATTGTCATTAGTTAGTTTTACATTTGTCATTAGTTTTGCATATAGTTTACATTTGTGATGTTTCATTATGTAATCACATAGTTGCATATCTTAAGTGCATACATAGTAGCTTAGGTTATTTTTGTTATCGCATTTCTATTTTATTGATGCATTTTGTTATGTTATGATATATATTATCTAAAAAAAAACTAGTTAAATATTGTGTTTGCATATGTTCAGCAGTGTTATAGTTCATGTTATTTTGGGCCAATGATGAGATTGAGACTAAGTTAACAAATACAACATTGATTATTAGAACTGTGATATATTTCTGTTATGAATCGCATCTTGTGCTTGTTGAAACTGGTGTAAAAAGGTTAGCACACTAAAAACATCTGTGTTGACTGGTTAGTTCAAATTGATACATAAAGAATTTTTAAAGGATAATGCGAAGGTGAATGAGAAAATGACAAGGATAGGCAGTGAAAACGACGAATTAGACAACAACTTAAGTTTGGGGGAAAAAGGTAGGGTATATAAGCTTCAAAAGAAAAAAAAGAAAAAAATAATATCTAGTTGAGTCTTGTGGTGGGTTGAGGAAAATATACTCCCCCCATAAACACGAGCGTGAGATGGAGTGTAAAAACGCACTCACCAACCATCTATCTATCTAAAAAAAAAAAGTATGAAAAAGACGGAAATAAGAGCAAATGGCCCCGTCAATGGAAAAAAAAAGAAAAAAAAGCATGAATACCCTATATTGATCCCCTAATCTTGGTAAATGTACGAATTCAGGTTGGAACTTGTCTATTATTGAATCTTTTAAGTTTACGTTGTATGATTCCTTTTAAGAAATTGGTTATGTATTTAATTTGAGTCCGTATCAGTTATCATGGATGTTGAACACACACGCACACTATATCAGTGATAATGGTGTAAGATTTGAGAACTAATAAGGAATGATTGATTGGTTTTGGTGATTAATATTGTAAAGTTCGCTTGTTTTCCACGAGGCCAGCGAGATAATTTTGATTCTGCGATCTTTGTTGGACTCAAAAATCATATAGTTTATATACATTTCATCTCATTGCAGTGCATTGCACAGTATGTAGTTTGTTTTGTGCTCGAGGACTAGCACGATTTAAGTTTGGGGGATTTTGATAAGTGGATTTCATATCCACAAATTGACGTTCATTTCAAGCTTTATTATTGTTAATTCTTTGTGTTCATGTTTATTTTTCACGTGTTTTGTGTTATTTTGTATATAGGATGGGTGGTGTGGTGCATGAGTGAAAAAAAGAAGCATATGGAGCATTATGGGTGCAAATATGAAGATCGAGAAGCAAACCCGAGTTAGCGCGCTAAGCCACCTTTTTATATACACCCCTTAAAATAAGGGGGTCTTCAATACTATTTTATATAATGCATGCCCACCGGGGCGGGTTGATTATAGGCTTACACCCCCGCCGAGGCAGGGGGTCTCGACAGCTGAGAGTCTTTTTTTGTTTTGAACTCTGTTGGAAGTTGGTTTGGAGAACTTTGGATAGCTTATGAACTCTGATTAGCAGGGGATTTCGGCCTGAACTTAGTGTGGGGATTTCTATTGCTAAACTTACAACGAATGAAGGACACACAAGGCATATTACAGAGATTAATTTCCATATTTTTCATAGCAAGCTTTGGAGGGAGATTTTGAAGAGATTTTCGTGACGATTGCGGATTAAGGCTACGTGAAGGGTGTTTTGCATTATTCTTCATTTTAGTCTTATATTTGTAATTGAAAGGATGTTATCTTTGAATTATTTAGTTATTATTTCATTCATGATGAACTAATTCACTTGTTAGGCTTATGATGGATCCTTAAGTGAAACGATGGTTTTATAACTTTGATTTTCAATTCAATAAACTAATTTCCAGTTTATCTATATTAATTTGAGCTTGAATTTTGAATTACCTGATCAACAATTCTTTGTGGATTTGTATGGAATCGAGAGAGGATATACAAATCTAGACTTAGTTAATATACCATGTGTTCTTGATTTTTGTGAATAACAGAATCTTGATGAATGTTAAGGTAGAGATATGCTTGACATCGCATGTAATCGGATAGGGAACTTAATCTTAAACCTTCTTTAATTTTAATTCACATAGAGATATAGTGAGTTAGTTGATTAAGGTGTTTAACTTGTTTCTATCTAATTTATGGATTTAAGTTAATACGGTATTAGTACATCGAAAGGTGGCTAGTACTACATTCGTGTTCTTGATTAATAAACTGGGATAGTGAGTTGAATTGGAATAAAGGTGTAGAAATTAGAGTGAAGCTTAGGGTGAAATCATAAGTCTAATTCTCCATTAATTGTTTGAAATTTCAGATTTTGATATTTGTGATTGTTTTGTGATAGTATATTTATTAATAATTTAGTTTCTATATTTTAATCATTAAATTGGATAGTTTAATAAAATTAGGGTTAATAGGAAATTGATAATTATGAGGTTAAATTTCTTACTAAATTATCTCTGTGGGAACGATACTCTACTTATTACTGTATTACTTGTTGACCACGTATACTTGCGTGTTGTCCGTATATAGATTCTACCCAACATTTTCCAAGCAGTCCCAGGCTTACAAAGTTTACTAATGATGTCGTCTGTGTTGTAACTCCGAAGCCCAACCTCCCGATAATCGTGACCGTCATAGTTGGAGTCTTATAAACTGCATTGATAGCCTGACTATCGAATTGGATTAACTTTCCCCGCACAGGCACCGCCAGAGGGCCATCAGCAATGGCATTAGCGTAGAACTCTTTCACCACCGCGACAACTGCTGATTCTGGCGGCTTAGTGAAATGCACCAATTTCATGTTGACAATCATAGCCATCATCTGACCGTCCAATTTGTTATCAGGCCTAAGCCCTCGCTCAGGCACCAAACTACGAGATAGGAAATTTTGAGTATAGCGCTTATAGGCCTCTTCCATTGGAAATTTTACAGCATCCCACGCTGAAACAGGAGTTTGGGAAGGGGATGGAGGAGGAGGGCCAATGTTGGTTCTCGGACGCTTGGAAGCCATATTTGATTTGTCAAAGAAAATCTAAAAGCACACTTATGTTTTGCCTGTAATTTCTTCAATCTAAAAGCATAATGGAGAACCTTACCTCTCACCTTGCTTATAAAGAGGTAGGCGTGAGGGATGACAATGGTCAGAAGAGCAACCGCGACAACGGTTGGGCGTCCAAACGGTAGGAAACTGCCGGAGCGATTGTTGGAATGGCCTAACGACTCTCCTAGAAGATGGAATGTCTGAGATGGTTGGTGCCGCAAGTAACGTTGCTCAAAGAAATAAAATCTGCTATGAGAGAGGAAAGGCAACCGGTCCAAAATGAATGCCAAAACTGCTATTTAAAACAAAAATGCGTTGGTAGTACTGCGACGCGACGCATGGCACTGCGGTGCGGAATCAAACCCACTATGGAGTTGCGGCGCGAATCTCAACTTGGTACTCGGCGCTGCAGTGCGAGTTTCCAGTGTCTGGTAACTAGTATTGGCGCTGCGGCGCGGAAAGTAGAACATTGGACGGCGCTATAGTGCGAGTTTCCAGTAAGTACCAAGGTAACTTGGCGCTGAGGCGCAGATAATGGCGCTGGGGCGTGAATTAAGTCAAGACTGTGGCGCTACAGTGTGAATTTTCACATGGACCTCGGCGTTGCGGAGCGAGTTTGCAGTGGGTAACCTCTTGAGGTGGCGCTGCGATGCGGAGTGTTGCTTATCAACTGGCACCGCGGCGTTGATTTGCAGTGTGTCCCCCTTTGGTCTGGCGCTGCAGCGCGAAAGTTAAGGCTGCAGCGCAAAACTTGGCGCTATGGCGCGAGAACATGGTATAACACCGGCGCCGCAACGCGACTTCTGAATTTCTAAAATTGAGGCACATATTCCTGCACAAGCCCAACCTTATATCGATGTCGGACAACAAAAGACAGTTCTAACTCTCGAAAGCCCTTAAACACATACTACATACATGCACTATATCTGATTTACAAAGTTATACTAAGAACTACAGACGAATAACTAATGACAACCAAAATAAGATGAAGTTAATAAAAATAAAAGTAATTTGTTTGATACTGAGATGGGGATGCCTCCCATCAAGCACTTGATTTAGAGTCCTGGGCTTGACTGTTATCCCGTCTTACACCGGGTCTCCCAAGGTGATGGAGGTATTTTTCCAGTCTACCTCGCCACCCTAGTATTGCTTCAAGCGCTGACCATTAATGTGACGCCCCCAAAATAGGTATACATCACCTATTCTGAGTCGCCAAATACATGGTACAAAATACAAATACCATCTTTAATATACAACAAGAAAGCTGTGAGTTTTAATACAAATATTGTCTCCTAGACAATATCCACTCTCAGAATAAGTCCTCATTACATTTATTGTCACACTATTTAACAAAATAGTGAGGACTACTAATACTATTATCTGGACCGTCACTCCGTTCCCCGACTAGTCCCGGCTACATTCTCATTTCCTGAAGAGAACAGTGAAGGAAAGGGTGAGCTCAACTAGCCCAATAAGAAATATTATGAATAAGATAATACAGAATAAATTATCATTAGTCTTCAACAATGTTAAACTGATAAAATACAATAGACATCAAGTTTAACTACAACGGAACAAGCAATCCATTAAAAGAGTCAAGTAGAGAATAAAATTTACTATCTTTTAAGATTTAAAAAGGTTTTTCATCACTTTTATCGCTGAAACTCAGCTTAATAAATAATCCACATCATCCCTGCACTACGGCCAATGATATCCATTAGTATCATAACCACAAATTATCCATGCACTACGGGCCAAGGATATTCGTCTATTCATCAATGGTAATGATCATGCCAACAACTGTCCATCAATGCACTACGGACCAATGAGGAATTTTACCACATCATTTGTAACATTACGGTCATGATTACAATCAAATAATCCTCGGTCATAATCATACCAAGTCCATCTATGCACTACTGAATACAGATGACTTTCAAAAAAATATATAAACATGAGGATGATGACAATGATATAAGAGTTCAATAAAACAAGTTCAAGAATTAATTTATTCAGGAACTAATAACATCCAAATTGTCAACATGATACTTCTTTGTAGAGTAAAATTTAAGAATGCTCAGAAGAATATTTTCATGAAAAGATACTGGATGAAGTGCAAATATCAAGGATATTCCACTAATTTCATGGAGTATAGAAGTCAAAATTTTAACCAACTGAGTATAATAAAGAATGGAATAACAAAAGAAATCACCATGCATGCGGTACTTCGCATAGACAGGTTATTCCAAAAGAATAATAAATAACGGAACCAGGTCAGGCGTAATACGCACCGACAGGATATTCTAACAGAATAATAAAGAATGGAATAACAACAGAAATTACCATGTATGCGGTACTTCACATATTATTCCAACAGAATAATAAATAACGGAATCGGTCCCGTAAAATGCATGCAGACAGAGATATTCCAACAGAATAATAATGCGGAACTAGGTCCCAAGCGTAAAATGCATGAAGCAAGGGATATTCAAATGAATAATAAAGAATGGAATAACAACGAGAATTTCACCATGTATGCGGTGCTTGATGGCGGAGTTATTCCAAAGAGAATAATAAATAATGGAATAACGGAAGAATTTCACCAAGTATAGGGTGAAGCACAGATATCGAGTTATTCCAATGTAATAATAAAGAATGGAATAACATAAGTTCTCTTCATGAATATAAAAAAAAATAATACACTTACCTTATAAAGAAGAGAGTACTCACTACGGTAGGGCGGGGATATACTTGAAGAAACTTGCACTACGCTTCAAAGCTTTCTTAAACGCTAAAGAAATACGCTCAAGATTATAGAAGAATAATTCTCTCTACGCTTTCTCTCTAGAGTTTCAAAGGAATTCGTAAGAAATAATGAAGGAATGAGCTTCTATTTATAGAAGAATGGATGAATAAGAACCAATCCATGAACGGTCCAGATCGATTTACTTTAAATGGACGGTCTAGATTGGTTTATAATAAAATATAATATATTCTATTTATAATCTAATAAAACGAATAACTTTTAAAAAGATTTTACTATGCAAATACTATGCAGGCACTATACTGAAACACTATGCATAATAAAATATAATATAATCTAATTATTATCTAATAAAATGTATAACTTTATAAAAGTATTACATTTTATATAAAAAGATTTTATTATTAGCCTAATAAAACGTAATACCTTTATAAAAGTATATTACATTTTTTATATAAAAGTTTTTACATTTTATTACATTAATAATACTAATAAAACAAAACTTATATATATATATATATATATATATATATATATATATATATATATATATATATATATATATATATATATATATATATATATATATATAACAATCAACAATAATTGAATCAAATAACATGAGATACTATGCAGCAACTACTGTAGCAATAATTGAACAACATTGAGTGACTTCTCACATAAGCATCAATAATTGAATCAAATAACGTGAGATACTATGCAGCAACTACTGTAGCAATAATTGAACAACATTGAGTGACTTCTCACATAAGCATCAATAATCAATACCGTGTGCTACTATACAACCACGCGTATTACTGTACTTTTACTACCGAGTAGTTCAACAGTATTAATGGTAAAACTTCCGTCGTTATTTTCATAAAAATATTTTTGTCGTTTTCTCAATCCGACAATAATTCTGTTGTGGGGTCCACCAATGATTGTGCCGTCGTACGAATATTTTCCGACACAAAGAATATTCCCCGACCAATCGAATAATATAACAACTTGCATACTTTGCAAAATTTATAAATAATACCCACAACTATAACATTATATTAAATCCACACCATAATATTCAAAAAAAAAATCGAGAAATATTTTTTATTCGTAAAATTTGGGATTTTACAATTAACCTTGAAGGTTTTGTCTGAATGAGGGTCCTAAACTTCTATTGCCCCATGCAGATAAACCTTGGCAATCGTGAATGGCCCTGACCATCGGGACTTTAATTTCCCGTGGAATAATTTCAGTCGGGAGTTGAAGAGAAGAACCTTCTAGCCCGGTTCGAAACTTCTTTGGATGATCTTCTTATCGTGCCACCTCTTCGTGTTCTCCTTGTACAATTTAGCGTTTTTATACGCTTGTAGATGAAACTCGTCTGATTCATTTAGTTGTAAAAGACTTTTTTCACTGGCTGCTTCTAAATCAAAGTTTAGCTTCTGGATATCCCAATAAGCATTGTGCTCTAACTCCACTGGAAGATGACAAGCCTTACCATAGACAAGCCTATCGGGGACATTCCGATAGGCATTTTGTAAGCCGTGCGGTAAGCCCAAAAGCCATCGTCCAGTTTCTTTGACCAGTCCTTGCGATGAGGGTTAACAATCTTCTCCAAGATTCGTTTTACCTCTCGATTGGAAATTTTAGCTTGGCCACTAGTCTATGGATGATAAGTAGTGGCTATCTTATGGGTAACCCCATACTTAGCTAGAAGGGCTTGAAAGTATTTGTTACAAAAATGCGACCCTTCATCACTGATAATAGCCCGAGGTGTGCCAAAACGAGTGAAAATGTTTTTCTTGAGGAAATTGAGCACTACTGTGACGACCCCAAATCCAGGTACTTGAAACCCGAACTTGGTTCTCCACGATACCATTTCTTTAAGCTGAATAATACTAAATAATAATACATTCGAACTTAATTTACATACATCAAAGTTTACTTCCCCAGGTACGTAACCTTCAAATACATTCCTTACAATACTTGAATAGATACCAATACAACTATAACCATTAACTCATAATACACACTTATTCGATCAGCTTTCCTTTTCCTTTGTTTGTGCCTCGAGCCTTGGTTGCTCATACATAACCTGAAAACATTTAATTTAAGCAAGGATGAGCATTTAAGTGCCCAAACAAGTAATAGCAATTATATATAAAATTTGAAAGAATATAAGTATTCTCTTTACATAACACTTCTACAACGAATTGAAAGTTGTGAAGTAATCAGATCTTGATAAAAATTCACATAACAACTCTCTTTCAAATTCTTTAAATTTGGCTCTGGCTCTACCATTGAATAGGGTTTAAGAAACATACTATGAACATTCTTTTCATTTTTGAAAAGGTTTAGTGGAATTCTATCCTCAAACCGTCATAACTTACTTGCACGGACGAGGGTGATCACCCTCATTTGTACCTGTGATTGATCAATACTACATAACTTGAACAAAATTCATCGCTTCACTCTATCCGCCTTGCAAAAATCTTCCCATATAGGGATGTTCATACATGCACGGTTCCAAACCCAAGGTTTTTAATCTTGCTCAACAATAATATGTAATTCAACATATATATATACGGGTAATTGACAAAGGTGTATCAACATGTGAACAAATGCCATGATTATCCAAGTGGGGACACTTGTATAACCATTTATAGAAATCAATGAATGTAATATATATCCGAGCTAACATGTCGATAATCAAAGAGTACATAATCATGCAGGGATAGAATAATTAAAAACTTCTTACTCATGTCCATTGCATAAAGGAAGTGCAAAGGTAGGATACTTATGCGATTCACGATTACAAATCTCAACTTAGGTTTTATCTCTTTATCACAACCTATCAATAATCAAATCATTAGTTCGATTAGAACAATATATCTTAACACACAAGATCTTTATCATTACAATTGAAGACATAGTCCAATCACATAATCACAAAGTGATCATACTTTTAGTTCCTATTCTATACTTGAAATATTTTTATACATTTTTCAAATATCTCATCCATGCTCTTACAAGTAGTATTTTCTTTCTTTTATAAGGTCCGACATTTGTTTGAGCGTGACGACAAACTTTTATCGGGTAAATCTTGAGTCTAAGACTCTTATTCTATACCTCAACATCTCAGAAATATCGACATCTTATTTTTAATCATTTTCACAATTTCGAAATTGAAAAATTTAAAATAATTCAAATCATCACTAAAGGGCCTATAGTGATATAATCATTACTATAGGTGTTCTTCTTCAAATTCGAACTTCATAATCGGTTCTCAAGTCGACTAGTTTGGTAAAAATTTATAACTTTCAAATATCTAATTATAATTAAATGATTTAAACATTAAACAATTCCATTATCATTAATAGTTTAATTAATACTAAACTATTAATGAAACCATTACTAAAATATAAAAGTTATTTATAATAACTCAAACTATTTTTAAAACATTTATATTACCCAAATAATTACCATTTATATTTAAATATTAATGTACTATTTATCCAAATATTAAAAGTCATTAATTATAACTTAAAATATTTTTAAATCCTTAATATCCTCTTTAAATGGTTTTAAATAAGTAAAACCATTTTTAAACTATTTATTTAATATTAATCATTAAATAAACTAAATATCATTAATATTATCTTAATATCATTAATATTTAATTATTAATGAAATTATCATTTAAATATTAAAAGTTATATTTTATAACTTCAAATATTTTTAAATACCTTATTTTCATTTAAAATGATTTTTATAATATTAAAATCATTTTTAAACTAAATTATTTAATATAATCATTAAATAACTTTAATATCATTAATAATTATTAATTAATGAAATTCATCACAAAATATTAAAAGTCATCACAAATAACTCATTTACATAATCAATTCCAAACCAAAATAAACATAGTAAACTAACTAGTTTATTGACAATACTAACTAAACTTCAAAAATTCAAACTTTAACTAACAATTAAAAATAATAACATTACAAAAATTAAATAAGAAACATGCAGGAAATACTGAATTCCACAGAATCCGAATACGCACTTCCACGCCAAAAATTTAACTAAGGAGATCTTTATAAAAGTTCTCCCACAACAAAGTCTTTCTCAAAATTGGAGGCCTTATTGTTGGTGAATGAAACAAAGGCCAAGCCCTTCTATTTATAGGTTTAGAAAATGGTGAAGTTCTCAATTTAGTCGATGTGAGACTTGGTTTATATTAATTTTTCAATAGCTCACTTTGCGATTTTCTAACGCATTGCTCATAACTCCGATTAATCTGATTTTTGGATATGTTATACATGGTATGTAAGACTATTTTTAAAAAATACGAATTACCCAATTCGGGTTCATTAGGTAGCCCAAACAGTGCGTCAAAAGTGGACGTTCATAACAGTTTTCAATCTTGTTTCAGCTTTACCCTCTTTCGCTAGAACAGTCATAACTCTTTCATTTTAAAACATTTTTGAGCGATTCTTGAGCCCACGCGAAGCTAACTTCTGAGGCTACAACTTTTATTCTTTGACCATTTCCAAATTCCGAACACATCAGCCCAGAAATTCCGTTCAAATGGACTGCACCGCACTTGTTGGGAAGTTTTGACACTACTACTTTGAAATGTCATAACTCTCTCCTCCGATATCGGATTTAGTCCGTTTTGGAGTCTATGGAAAGCTTATTCGGTGTACCATAACATACCAAAAGCCCAGAAGGTTTTGAAAACATTAACCAATCGAAACAGTGTCCCGAATAGCACATCCCGCTGCTGACTTTTAGTTTTGAGAAATTTGACACATTTCCTTCCAATCACCGTAATTCCCTCATCCGAGGTCGGAATGAGGTCATTCCAAAGCCTATGGCTTCCTAACTCAGTGCACTACAACATATCAAAAGCCCATACCTTTTAAAGGACAAAAAGTGGACGAGAATGCCCCCATTAAAGACTGCCCAAAAACAGTTTATCATGATCGGTCAACCATGTTTGACCATCTATAACTTCTAATCTATACATGATATGGACTTGATTCTTTTTGCAGATTAAAGACCACATATCAGGATACACATAACAAACTTTGAAGAACAAAACTCATGATCGAGCAAAGAGTTATGGCCTCGACATTTGGTGAAAAAAATAATAGAATTCGGTTTTTCAACTTTCTTAAATCTTCAAATTGCGTGCACTTTGATGTTATGGGTCTTTGATTTATCAACCCATATCATCAATTAACATTCTATTACACAACTTTAAACAATTAATTGCATCAAATAACATCGAATCAAAGGATTTCTAGGTTTAGTGTTCTTATACCCTTTTTTGCCAAAAATTCTTGATTCTTGATTCTGATTTGTTATGGGTGATGGTTGGGCTTTGTTTAAGAGTGTATGGGCAATCTTGTACAAGGCAATTAAATGTAATATTTAATCACTAGATTTAATTCTTATAATTTACCAATTAACTTCTATCCTTTGGTAAATTAAAACACTTATCTGATAACATCGAAATTAAACCCTGGTAATTAAAATTAGGGTTTCTCCGTCATCAATTAGGGTTTCTAATTGACCATTAGTGGTTCTTTAATTATCTCGTGTATGTTACTAACACGGTCATTACGGTTTTCTAATTTCAACCTAGTTAGGGTTATAATAATTAGGGTTTGTCCTAATTATCGACGTCTGAACGATGATAATTAGGGTTTCTTCTAATTACCGATATTCTTATTCACGATAACTTCATATACACAATCACTACTCGTAAATATCCCATAACCGAGTTTAATAATTAGGGTTTCACAAAGATGCGGTAATATGCTATGACCTAATTGGTACCGTTATTGCTTTCAATATTATCTGTCACTTTTATACCTACATATATAATTATGGTCTTGTAAAATAATATAATATTATTATTCTCATCTCTTGATCATAATCCCAATCCGGGTTTGGATCTCATGTCTGACTTATTCTTCGTACACATCATCAATAATCAAGTTAAAATAATTAACTTAAATATTTTGAACAATTCATATAATAAAATATTTATTATATAAATCTAATTATCACTTCATATATTATTTCCAATCATGTTTTCATGAAAAATAATTAATAAAAACATTTAGAACTACGAAATTTATTACCATATAATTTGTGGTAATTAATAATTCCAAAATTATTTCTAATTTTTCAAGTAATAAATATATTCGCATTTATCGTTCACTTTACTTGACACTTAGTCTCGTCATTAAATAAAAAAAAATTTATACGCAAAATTTCTTATTTATTTTATATAGAAAATCTCGGGTTATTACAACTTCCTTCGCATCATTAGTCGGCAAGGCAACTGCTTCAACCCACTTGAAGATATAATCCACCGCCAGAAGAATATAGATATTGTTGTAGGAGGATGGAAATGGACCCATGAAGTCAATACCCCAGACATCAAATAATTTAACTTTGAGGATATTCTGCAAGGGCAATTCATGCCTTCTCGAAATGGTTCCCACCCTTTGGCATCTATCGCAGTGCGATACATATATGTGTGCATCTTTGAATAGGGTGGGCCAGGAAAATCCAGACTGAAGCACTTTAGCTACAGTTCTTTGACCCCCAAAATGACCTCCATAATTTGAGGAATGGCAGTGATGGAGCACACCTTCAATTTCCTCATCAAGCAAGCCACTTCGGAGAATTTGATCAGAACACTGCTTAAATAAGAAGGGCTAATCCCATAAATATTGTTTGGCATCTTTTAGGAATTTCTTTCTTTATTGATAGCTTAGGTTTGGAGGGAGCACTTGGCAAGCGACAAAATTGACAAAGTTCGCATACCACGGGGCTTTGCTTTGGACGACAAAAAGTTGTTCATCCGGGAAGAAATTATTGATGGCTTTTTTAGCATCTCCCGAATGCGGGGTGTTTTCCAACCTTGATAAGTGATCCGCTACCTGATTTTTTGTCCCCTTCTTGTCTCAGATCTCCAGATTGAACTCTTGGAGAAACAAGACCCACCTTATCAATCTTGGCTTTGCATCTTTCTTTTCAATCAAGTATTTGATTGCCGAGTGATCAGTTTAGACAATCACCTTCGTTCCAATGAGGTAGGAACAAAACTTATCAAATGCATAGACTATTGCCAGTAGTTCCTTCTCAGTAGTAGTATAATTCAGCTGAGCATTAGTTAAAGTTTTGCTAGCATAATATATTGTGTGGAATACCTTATCCATACTTTGGCCTAGAACCGCCCCAATAGCAAAATCGCTTGCGTCACACATTAGCTCAAAAGGGAAGGTCCAGTCAGGGGTTACCACATAGGAGCTGAGACAAGTCTTTCCTTTAATAAATCAAATGTACTCAGGCAGGCTTCGTCAAATAAAAAAGGCATGTCCTTTTCCAGAAGTGTACACAGCGGTTTGGTTATCCGTGAGAAGTCCTGGATAAACCTCCTATAAAATCCAGCGTGCCGAAGGAAGCTCCTTACTCCTTTTACTGATGTTGGCAGTGGAAGGTTATTAATGAAATCAATTTTTACCTTGTCAACCTCAATGCTGCCAACAGAAACCCGATGGCCCAGAATAATGCCCTCCTCAACCATGAAGTGACACTTCTCCCAATTTAATACAAGGTTAGTCTCAACACAACTGTGGAGAACGACAGTCAAATTTCTCAGGCAATTATCAAATGAGCTCTCGAATACCAAAAAGTCATCCATGAAGACCTCGAGGGTCTTTTCAATCATGTCGGAGAAAATAGACATCATGCATCACTGAAATGTAGCAGGAGCGTTACACAACCCGAAAGACATCTTTTGAAATGCAAATGTCCCATATGGGCATGTGAAAGTAGTTTTCTCCTGATCTTCGGGAGCAATTGAGATCTGATTATATCCAGAGTAACCATCCAGCAGACAATAAAATTCATGCCCAGCAAGTCTATCGAGCATCTGATTAATAAATGGTAGAGGAAAGTGATCCTTATAGGTAGATTTGTTCAATTTCCTGTAATCCATACACACCCTCCATCCAGTCACCGTTCTAGTTGGAATCAACTCGTTGTTTTTGTTGGGTACTACAGTCATTCCGCCGTTCTTTGGCACGCACTGGATAGGACTAACCCAAGGATTATCAGAGATGGGGTAAATGATTCCCGCATCTAGTAATTTTATAATCTCCTTCCGAACCACCTCTTTCATGATGGGGTTCAACCATCGCTGATGTTCAATGGACGGCTTAGACCCTTCTTCCAGTAAGATTTTATGCATGCATAGTGTTGGACTAATCCCTTTAATATCAGAAATTGACCACCCTAGGGCCGCTTTATATTGCTTGAGCAGTAGCAACAACTTTTCTTCTTGGCACTCGGTTAAAGAAACAGAACTTATCACTGGTAAAGTGGATGAGTCCCCTAAGTAAGCATACCTCAGGTGATTGGGCAAAGGATTTAATTCTAGGACATGAGGTTCTATGATCGACGACTGAGCCTTGGAAGTTGATGCCTCATCATCATTTAGAGACACAAACTGCCTGTGGAACTGTTTGGATCTTTACGGTGCATCTAGCCACTTGGAAAATTCCACATGTGTGGGCTCTTCCGTAGTACTGGCCCTTGTTAATGTGGCTTCTAAAGGGTCCGTAATGCAGGTCTCTGAGAACACTTCCCTAACTGAATTATCAATTGCATTAGTCTGGAAGCAGTCCTAAGGAGTATTCGAATATTTCATTGATCTGAAGACATTGAAGGTTACTTCTTGATCCTGAACCCTCATTGTCAACTCCCCTTTCTGTACATCAATTAGGGTCCTCCCCGTTTCCAAGAATGGCTTCCATCTTCTTCGAAACATACATCATTATATAGCTAAATATAACAACATACATCCTCAAATCCCGGGTTCTAAAACCTTAAAACCTCTTTCATTCCAAATAATGATAATTACATTATTCTTTACATCTTGTACAAGTGACTTTTATCCACCACCAGGATACATAATCGTTCATTAAACTATTCTATAGTTTAATTCTATCATTCTATATTACAAGTCTTGGCTTGATCTTCACGCTCATTCATATAATGAATGGCACTTCTTCTGAATCTCTGAATCGACTTGATCTTTCACGGGATCCTTAAGTTCTTTCTAACATCGTTCATTTGAAAATGTTTTTATTTAAAGCAAGTGTGAGCATTCAATTGCTCGACAAGTCATAGCAGTTGAACAAACAACTTCAAAATTTAAACATTCTTTTAAGACTTCAATAGCAGAACAAAGGTTATGAAGCGGCTTGAATAATAGGAATAATCTCGATTCTATCATTTTAAAACATTAGTCACATTCACTTTGAAATACTTTCATTCTCTACTCTCTTTCATACACATTACATGCAAGGCTAGAATCAATAGCACAGACTTAACAATAACGGTTCATGTATAAACAGAACATGCTCATATTGAACAGTTCAATCACAGAACAGTTCATATCATAGAAACAACGAAGTGTTCACATTGTGGCACAAGGCCTCATATATTCTAACACCTTGTACAAATATCACACATTTGCACATAGATAGAACTTCTCAAGTTCAACATCGAGAAGTTTAGAAACTAGCATTCATTTAAAATATGAATGAAGTTAGGAAACTTGCCTTACATACGCTTTGACTACTTATAGTTTACATTTGAACTTCTCATTCCAATTCCTATATAGCACATAAGGAAATAACACATATACCAATTAGTCATATACTTGACTTACGCATTGGTTTACTTTACTTTACTTCTTAGGGTTCACGTTCTTATAAACTAAGTTTACGCGACCCAACTTCCTTTACTGGGTTAACGACTTCATGACATACGGAGATGTCTTACTTAATACGTTCATCATCTTTGATGATTTACATTCTTATCTTCTTCTTATAACTCTCCTAGGACTCGGCACACACATCGTGTCTCTACTAGTAGTCCATATGGTACTCTCTGGTGGTTTCCCACAAACAACCAACAAACAAGTTCCCATCTCATCTACCTTTGCCCATAACGATGAGTTAGATCGGTTGCCGATTTTTGTATATACCTTCGCTCTCTGAAGGAATTGTTTAGCCCGGCTCCCATATATCGACCATCAAAGGTTACGATTGTACTAGAACCTAAATTCATCTTAACTTACCGAACTATTAAACTATAATGTTACGTTAAGTCAATTTCTTATTCCTTATGGCTTTACGGCAACTAAATGCCATACCTCGAGATTCATTCTTTATCGTCTAAGTCATACAATCTTTTGTATACTCGGGGCGATCATTCAATATTTCATTCTACGCATTTTATAGCGTTAAGCATTTTACGTTACCTTATTCTTATCTTGCAACGTCCGATTCATTTGACTCGGAACGTTATCCAAGTTTTAAACATTAACTCGGCTTCTTTTATGTTATACGTACTTGTCTTTAATTTATCTTCTTTACCGTTCACAGGTTTAATCATTGATCTTTATTACCATACGGTCAAACCATACACGGGGTGTAGGTTCTACCCTTTTAGTATTCGCGTACAATTAACCTTTAACTCGGTTCAAGTGTTCAGCGCTTACATTTCATTCTAACATTCTCATCCAGGCTCACATTAGGCTTTCATTAATCTTATTACCGTTCACTACGGCTTTCTTGATAATTCATATCTTCTTACTACTACTTCGTCAGCGTCTAAGTCATACAACCAATGTATACTTAGAGCGTTAAGCTCGACGTGAATACGATTCACGAGGATCGTTTACGTATTCAACATTTACGTTACTTGCCTCTTAATTCTATTCAACCTTTATCGAGGTTTTAATCACTTTCATTCATTATCCATCCACACGAACCCCATGTTCATTATTCTTTCCTAATGTCAAAGCCATACGGTTCGTTGTATGCTAAGACCGATCGTTCATCGCAACAACGTTGCGTTCACAGCGTCTAAATGCTTTACATTCATCTCTCATGACCATGACATAACATCAAAATGTTATTCATTACCCTAGTCAATCAACGTTTAAGGAATCACAATTATAGCAATCCCTCACGTTCGTTTCATTGTGACTACGGTTCCCGGACATTGGTTCCGTAACCCGCGTCTACATTCTTTATCTTTTAATCTCATTTAATCTTTTCATTCAACCTTCATCAAAGGTTTAATACACTTGATTAAGTGTTACATTAGTTGAACTATATGTTCATATTTCTTTCTTGCACATCCCCGATAATTGAGCGGTAAAATCTCATTTACGGCATTGCCTACTGCTGCCGTGACTTGCGCCGTGCCCTTCTCTTTCTTTTTTTTTGTTTGCTTGCTGCCATTAGCGCTAGCTAATGGCTCGAGCTTCATTGCTGTGCTATGCCCCCCCCAAAAGACACGACTCGCGTTGCGGCGCCAAACATGAAACCTAGAAAAAATTTTCTAAGTCTTTTACAAGCTTGAGATCGCGACTTTGAAATCTCATATCTTATTCGTTATAACTTCGGAATGAGGTCGTTCCAAAAGCCATTTTCTTCCTTATCTTACGTACTTGATTACCCTCGGATAGAACTTCATTACGAATCATTAACATGCCATTCAATTGGCTTAATCTTACTCTCTTCGTTCGTTTTACGTTATTAACGTTCTTCGTTCGTTAAATCCGTAATTCGGTCATCCGAACTCGGAACTCGTTCGTTCTTGAGTCCACGACTCATATATTATACATTCTCTTACATTCTTATGAAACCCTAAATGTTTGGGTTCATTTACTAACTTTCTAATTCTCGTTCTTCTTTTACGAAAATTTTGCCCATAACCGTTATAGCTCGATTTTAATCCGTTCTTCATGAGAGCGTTTCTAACGTTCTAACCAAGCAATAAGCAACTAACTTATACGCGATGGTTTTAAACTTGTCCATCAACAACAATTATCCTCTGATGGTTTTAAATTTGTCCATCAACAACGTTCTTGGCGTTTCTTGGCGTGTTCTTTCGTTCTTCGCGTGTTTCTTCATTTTTTAATCGATATTTTGGATTACGATTTTACTTTTTCTTGGAATTTGATGTTATAGAACATCATTCCTTACTTATTTGACCTACTCATTCATAAGATTCATTCGGATCGCTCAAAATCCTTATGAATCTTACACTTCCTTAAGAAATTTATAAACTAAATTCCTAATTCTTATTTCTTTGTTTTCTCATGATTTCAACCATATGAAATCATTCTTAACTTCATCTACTTCTTATCTTCATTAAGTTATGTTTTTTGAACATATTAAACTTAAAGAAAATTAGAAGAAACTAGGGTTGGATTCTGGTTCTTCTTTAATCTCCTTTTAGTCGGACAAAGCGTGCATTTTCGGGCTAGCTTTTCCTCTTCTCTCTTCTCTCTCTTCTCCCCATCCAAACTCTCTCTCTCTCTCTCTCTCGTAGTTAGGATTTTTTCAAAAGCTCAAAATAATGAACTTAAGCTTTCTATTTATAGAAAACCAAGGCTTAGGGCATTTTGGTCATTTCACCCCACCTCCTTACTATTCAAGGCTTAGCCACCAAGTTTACTTGGCCACCACCCTTACTTGGTGGCCAAGTGGCCTTCCCACATGCCCATGGGTCTTCCCCATGGGTTGCCCCATGGGTTTTACCCATCCAGGTGACCCATCGGTTCGATCCATGATTTATTTTTTCTTGGATCGGGCTTAATTAAATCTAACATTGGGCCTTACATTAATTCTTCTTGGGCCTACCCTGGGCTTGATTACACATTCCATTGGGCTTGATATAATCCAAGTCAATTGGATTCTTCAAAGTCCATGAACTTCAAAGTCCATTTAGACTAATCGTATTCTACGCATTCCATTCTCGTATTCTCGTATTCTCTTAGTTATATAGTTAAATGCGATATTAAGTATTATACGTCGTACTAATCTTCGTACTATACTCGTATAATAACTAGTATTATACTCATATTTCTCACGCATAATAACTCTAATTATTATACGAAATCATAAAATTCTCGGAACTCACTTTTCCTAACCCTTAGGTTTTTTTTTTTTCCATGACGAAAACTTTCATTTTGCCATAACTTGAAATATTATTGAATATTCCATCTCGTCTCGAAATTCTATCATTACGCGTTTCTCGAAATTCAAAATAAATCTCCGGCGAAATGGATGAATAGTGCCTATTTAAATCTTTTTCCCGAAAATATTTTTTGTTCTCGAAAAATTTTATTTTTCGTCTTGAAAATTCTTACTCGTTCGGTCTAGCTAAATGGCGAGAATCCTCCCGATTAATAATCATTCTAGGTTATAGAAACGATTAATAAACACATAGCACATAATAGTATTAATAAAAATTCATTTTATTAATAACTAATTCTTTAAACTTAAATTCTGGACAATCCGATTTTTCGGGTTGTCACATTCTTCCCTCCTTAAAAAAATTCCGTCCTCGGAATTTCTTAAAACCAAACCCTTACAGGGTCCTCACATTCTCCCCTTCTTCAAAAATTTCGTCCTCGAAATTTTAGCTTACTCTTCTTCTCAACTTCTCTTGAAGAAGTTCTTATCTTTCATACATTCCCTACCCTTCACAACTTATCAAGAATTATGAAGTGAAAGGAATAAATAGGAATATAAGGATTCCTTTAAAACATTTCATTCTTTTGCTGAGGGTTCAAATCGACCATGAACTCTTACTTGGTTAAACAGCCTTTCGACGTAAACCTTTCTTACACGGTAAGTTTAAAATCACAAAGAAGGTAAACTACCTCTTCCATACGTGGGTGATCAACCTATTGTATAACCCCATTCGGGGTATGTTCACCTCGGACTTAATCATTGGATTCCACACCAAAAATAATTTGGTTTGGCATAGCTCTTCAAAAAAGCTCGATTTTCTTTTAATCATGACATACCATTAAATCTTAGCCAAATCAAGTAGCTTAGACCATACCAATAAATTGGACATCAACTTGAAACATTAATCTACAGTCGACTCACTTGACATCGACCAATTCTTTAAATTCTTTTGCAATACATCAAAAGCGTTTCATGGCGTCGCGATACGCACTTTTCACGATGCGTTGAGGACTTACGTCGGTTTATGACTTCATCATTATACATCATACCATAGCGGGTTGTTGATCCTAAGATCACTTCCACACTAGGTTCGATTGCATTAATAACTCCATCCTTTTACCATCTTTGCATCAAATGCAGCGATGATATAAAATTCATTTTGATATTTTAAATCAATTTCTATCTGGCCAGAATCAACTAGCATAGACATATCAAGAATAGTTCTTTTAAAATCCATTGGTTCCAAAAATTGAACCAATTCTTTCATTTTCAAAATCAGCACATTGACGCAATTCAAAAAACTTTGAAATCTAGCATAGCTAGATGACTTGGAATATCTTATTCTCCATCTTCCTTCATTGTCTTACTTGTGACAATACTTAATCTTCTCTAGCACCTTCAATGCTAAGTCTCTTGAAAATAACTCATTTTAGATCTAAACATTCCTATACCTTAAATACAGGTCCATCAACTTACCACACATTATGAGTTCAGGAACTTTCCACAATAATATGAGTTTAAGAACTATCCCAGACAGACCATAGGCGTCCATTCACTGAGAAGTTCAAAAACATACCATATAATTATGAGTCACGAACTTACCATAAGTATGAGTTTCAAGAACTCGCACCTACCTTATCATTCTCTACCTATCAAGTATATACATGAGAAAAGATTCACCTTCTCGTCATATACATCTTGATAGCGCGACCAATTTCAATGATTATCACTGTAATAAACTGAGTGGTTGTTACACCAAAGCATAAACCTCTGCCCATACAAAGATTCATACAACTCAGCTATCACATGAGTCCTCAATTGAAATCTTACAACTTCTAACTTTCTCTTTACTTAATACGAATTTTCTTTAATTAAGTATACTATCCTTCTGACTCAATCGAGTTCTTCTTCACTTACTACTTCGTAGTACCATTCATTCATAGCATTAGCTATAAATCATTCATCGTTTAACAGCTCGCCTGTTACTACAATTTACTATGATCACGTGGTGATCTTCTTATCCTTCTCTCTACGATTATAGTCTTAGGTACTCATACCTAAGATTTATAACCTATCAGCTTTGATACCACTTTTATAGCATACGAAATCCGGTCTATTTTCACATCCGGATTCCGTACGTCACGATCCCATCTTCTTCCAAACATACATCATTATATAGCTAAATATAACAACATACATCCTCAAATCCCAGGTTCTAAAACCTTAAAACCTCTTTCATTCCAAATAATGATAATTACATTATTCTTTACATCTTGTACAAGTGACTTTTATCCACCACCAAGGATACATAATCATTTCATTAAACTATTCTATAGTTTAATTCTATCATTCTATATTACAAGTCTTCACGATCTTCACGCACATTCATATATAATGAATGGCACTTCTTCTGATACTGCGTCGACTTGATCTTTTTAGGGATCCTTAAGTTCTTTCTAACATCGTTCATTTGAAAATGTTTTTATTTAAAGCAAGTGTGAGCATTCAATTGCTCAGCAAGTCAAATTAGTTGAACAAACAACTTCAAGAATTTAAACATTCTTTTAAGACTTCAATAATCGAACAAAGGTTATGAAGCAACTTGAATAATAGGAATAATCTCGATTCTATCATTTTAAAACATTAGTTACATTCACTTTGAAATACTTTCATTCTCTACTCTCTTTCATACACATTACATGCGGCTAGAATCAATAGCACCAGACTTAACAATAACAGTTCATGTATAAGCGAGAACATGCTCATATTGAACAGTTCAATCACAGAACAGTTCATATCATAGAAACAACGAAGTGTTCACATTGTGGCACAAGGCCTCATATATTCTAACACCTTGTACAAATATCACACATTTGCACATAGACAGAACTTCTCAAGTTCAACATCTAAGAAGTTTAGAAACTAACATTCATTTAAAATATGAATGAAGTTAGGAAACTTGCCTTACACATACGACTACGACTTATAGTTTATGTTGAGAGCTGCTCATTCCAATTCCTATGTAGCACATAAGGAAATAACACATATACCAATTAGTCATATACTTGACTTACGCATTGGTTTACTTTACTTTACTTCTTAGGGTTCACATTCTTATAAACGAAGTTTACGCGACCAGCTTCCTTTACCGGTTAACGACTTCATGACATACGGAGATGTCTTACTTAATACGTTCATCATCTTTGATGATTTACATTCTTATCTTCTTCTTATAACTCTCTAGGACTCGGCACATCATGTCTCTCTCTAGTAGTCCATATGGTACTTTCTGAGTGGTTTCCCACAAACAACCAACAAACAAGTTCCGTCTCTCATCTACCTTTGCCCATAACATGAGTTAGATCGGTTTGCCGATTTTTGTATATACCTTCGCTCTCTGAAGGAATTGTTTAGCCCGGCTCCCATATATCGACCATCAAAGGTTACGATTGTACTAGAACCTAAATTCATCTTAACTTACCGAACTATTAAACTATAATGTTACGTTAAGTCAATTTCTTATTCCTTATGGCTTTACGGCAACTAAATGCCATACCTCGGGATTCATTCTTTATCGTCTAAGTCATACAATCTTTTGTATACTCAGGACGATCATTCGATATTCATTCTACGCATTTATAGTGTTAAGCATTTTACGCTACCTTATCCTTATCTTACAACGTCCGATTCATTCGACTCGGAACGTCATCCAAGTTATAGACATTAACTCGGCTTCTTTACGTTATACGCACTTGTCTTTAATTTAGCTTCTCCACCGTTCACAGGTTTAATCATTGATCTTTATTATCTTACGGTCAAACCATACACGGGGTGTAGATTCTACCCGTTTAGTATTCACGTACACTCAACCTCTACGACGATTCAAGTGTTCAAAGCTTACATTTCCTTCTAACATTCTCATCAGACTCACATTCGGCTTTCATTAATCTTATTACCGTTCACTCTACGGCTTTCTTGATAATTCATATCTTACTTACTACTCTTCGTCATCAGCGTCTAAGTCATACAACCAATGTATACTTAGAACGTTAAACTCAGACGTGAATACGATTCACGAGGATCGTTTACGTATTCAACATTTACGTTACTTCATCCTCTTAATTCTATTCAACCTTTACTCGAGGTTTTAATTACTTTCATTCATTACTCGTCCCACGAACCCCATGTTCATTATTCTTTCTTAATGTCAAAGCCATACGGTTCGTTGTATGCTAAGACCGATCGTTCATCGCAACAACGTTGCGTTCACAGCGTCTAAACGCTTTACATTCATCTCTCATGACCATGACATAACATCGAAATGTTATTCATTACCCTAGTCAATCAACGTTTAAGGAATCACAATTATAGCAATCCCTCACGTTCGTTTCATTGTGACTACGGTTCCGGACATTGGTTCGTAACCCGTCTACATTCTTTATCTTTTAATCTCATTTAATCTTTTCATTCAACCTTCATCAAAGGTTTAATACACTTGATTAAGTGTTACATTAGTTGAACTACATGTTCATATTTCTTTCTTGCACATCCCCGATAATTGAAGCGGTAAAAATCTCATTTACGGGCATTGCCCTGCTGCCAATGCTGCTGATGCCTGCCCTTCCTTTTCCACTTCGTATTTGCGGCACACTTAGCGATAGCTAATGGCCCAAGCTCATCTTCGTGTGCGCCGACCCCAAAAAGCGACTTCATCATGACGCGCTGGCGCTGAAGCATGAAACCTAGAAAAATTTTCTAAGTCTTTTACAAGCTTGAGACGCTGACTTTGAAATCTCATATCTTATTCGTTATAACTCGGAACGAGGTCGTTCCAAAGCCATTTTCTTCCTTATCTTACGTAATTCGATTACCCTCGGATAGAACTTCATTCTGAATCCATTAACATGCCATTCAATTGGCTTAATCTTCGTTCTTCGTTCATTTTACGTTATTAACGTTCTTCGTTAGTTTCGTCCAGTAATTCGGTCATCCAGAACTTCGAACTCATTCTTCTTGAGTCCACGACTCACGTTTTTATACGTTCTCTTACATTCTTATGAAACCCTACATGTTCGGGTTCATTTACTAACTTTCTAATTCTCGTTCTTCTTTTACAAAATTTTTGCCATAACCGTTATAGCTTAGCTCGGTTTTAATCCATTCTTCATGAGCGTTTCTAACGTTCTAACCAAGCAATAAGCAACTAACTTATACGCGATGGTTTTAAACTTGTCCATCAACAACAATTATCCTACGATGGTTTTAAATTTGTCCATCAACAACGTTCTTGGCGTTCTTTCTTCGTGTTCTTCGTTCTTAGCGTTTTCATTTTTAATCGATATTTTGGATTACGATTTTACTTTTTCTTGGAATTTGATGTTATAGAACATCATTCCTTACTTATTTGACCTACTCATTCATAAGATTCATTGGATCGCTCAAAATCCTTCTGAATCTTATACTTCCTTAAAAAATTTATAAACTAAATTCCTAATTCTTATTTCTTTGTTTTCTCTCATGATTTCAACCATATGAAATCATTCTTAACTTCATCTACTTCTTATCTTCATTAAGTTATGTTTTTGAACATATTAAACTTAAAGAAAATTAGAAGAAACTAGGGTTGGATTACTGTTCTTCTTTAATCTCCTTCCATCGGACAAAAGCGTGCACTTGGGGCTAGCTTTTCCTCTTCTCTTCTCTCTTCTCCCCCATCCAAACTCTCTCTCTCTCTCTCTCTCTCAAGTGTTAGGATTTTCAAAAGCTCAAAATAATGAACTTAAGCTTTCTATTTATAGAAAACCAAGGCTTAGGGCAAATTGGTCATTTCACCCCCACCTCCTTACTATTCATGGCTTAGCCACCAAGTTTACTTGGCCACCACCCTTACTTGGTGGCCAAGTGGCCCCACATGCCCATGGGTCTTCCCCATGGGTTGCCCCATGGGTTTTACCCATCCGGTGACCCATCGGTTCGATCCGCGGTTTATTTTCTTGGATCGGGCTTAATTAAATCTAACATTGGGCCTTACATTAATTCTTACTGGGCCTACCCTAGGCTTGATTACACATTCCATTGGGCTTGATATAATCCAAGTCCAATTGGATTCTTCAAAGTCCATGAACTCAAAGTCCATTTAGACTAATCATATTCTCGCATTCCATTCTCGTATTCTCGTATTCTCTTAGTATATAGTTTATGCGATATTAATATATTATCGTCGTACTAATCTTAATACTACTATACTTTCGTATAATAACTAGTATTATACTCATATTTCTCACAATATAATAACTCTAATTATTATACGAAATCATAAAATTCTCGGAACTCACTTTTCCTACCACCCTTAGGTTTTAAGTCATGAGCGAAAAAACTTCGTTTTTGCCATAAGCTGAATATTATTGAATATTCCATCTCGTCTCGAAATTCTATCATTACGCGTTTCTCGGAAATTCAAAATAAATCTCCGAAATGCGAAATGGATGAATAGTGCCTATTTAAACTTTTTCCCCAAAAAAATATTTTTGTTCTTTGAAAAATTTTTATTTTTGAGTCTTGAAAATTCTTACTCGTTCGATCTAGCTCGTGGCGATCCTCTAGATTAATAATCATTCTAGGTTATAGAGCGATTAATAAACACATAACACATAGAATAGTATTAATAAAAATTCATTTTATTAATAACTAATTCTTTAAACTTAAATTACGGACAATCGATTTTCTGCTGTGTGATGTTGAGCCATGAAGGCCCCTCCAGAGGTGGCATCAATACTTGAACGAGTTGATCCGAATAGCCCATTATAAAAGGTCTGGATAGGAAGTCATTCTGGTAATCCACGGTGAGGGCATTTTCTCAGCAGATCCTTGAATCGCGACCACGATTCAGACAAGGATTCTGATTCGAAGTGGACAAAAGAAGTGATATCATGCCTGAGCCTGGCTGTTTTTGCGGGCGGGCAAAACTTCACCATGAACTTCTGTGCTAAGTCAGCCCATGTGGTGATGGAGCCTGACGGTAATGAATGTAGCCAGCTCTTGGCTTTGTCCCTTAAGGTGAATGGAAACAACCGAAGTCTGGTGGCATCGTCAGACACTCCATTGTATTTAAATGTATCACAGATCTCCACAAAATTTATTAAGTGATCATTGGGATCATCATTCGGTAGCCCCCCAAATTGAATATTGGTGCACATTTGAATGGTGCCCGACTTGATCTTGAAATTATTAGCTTGGATGGCAGGCTTGAGAATGCTCGCCTGGAGATCGTCGATATGAGGCATAGCATACTCCCTTAAAGATTTCTGAAGTTCCTCAGCCATTTTGATAGGAGTAGGTATGTCCTTTGATTTTTCTCTCCGCAATTGTTTGTATGTTATATCAACCTCGGGATCGAGAGGTATTATATTTTGACCCTTACGAGGTGGCATAAACAATGAAGACTACCTGAAAAGAGAGTTAAATAGAAGAATCTGTGACACCCCCAAAATAGGTATACATCACCTATCCTGAGTCGCCAAATACATGGTACAGAATACAAATACAATCTTTAATATACAACAAAAGAGCTGCGAGTTTTAATACAAATATTGTCTTCTAGACAATATCCACTCTCAGAATAAGTCCTCATTACATTTATTGTCACACTATTTAACAGAATAGTGAGGACTACTAATGCTATCCTCTGGACCGTCACTCCGTTCCCCGACTAGTCCCCGCTACGTTCTCATTTCCTGAAGAAAACAATGAAAGCAAAAGGGTAAGCTCAACTAGCCCAGTAAGAAATATTATAACCAAGATAATGCAGAATAAATTATCATTAGTCTTCAATAATGTTAAACTGATAAAATATAATAGACATCAAGTTTAACTGCAGCGGAAGAAGCAATCCATTAAAAGAGTCAAGTAGAGAATAAAATCTACTATCTTTTATGATTTAAAAGGTTTTTCATCACTTTTATCGCTGGGACTCAGCTTAATAAATAATCCACATCATCGAATCACCCCTACACTACGGCCAAGGATATTCTTTAGTATCACGACCATAATTATCCATGCACTACGGGCCAAGGATATTCGTGTATTCATCAATGGTTATGATCATGCCAACAACTGTCCATCAATGCACTACGGGCCAATGAGGACTTTTATCACATCATTTATAACATTATGGTCATGATTATACCGAATAATCCCTGGTCATAATCATACCAAGTCCATCTATGCACTACATGCCACATATGACTTTCAAAAAAATATAAACATGAGGATGATGACAATGATATAAGAATTCAATAAAACAAGTTCACGAATTAATTTATCCAGGAACTAATAACGTCCAAATTGTCAACATGATACTTCTTTGTAGAGTAAAATTCAAGAATGCTCAGAAGAATATTTCCATGAAAAGATACTGGATGAAGCGCAAATATCAAGGATATTCTACTAATTTCATGGAGTATAGAAGTCAAAACTTTAACCAACTGAGTATAATAAGGAATGGAATAACAAAAGAAATTACTGCTTGCGGTGAAACGCATGAGCAAAGTTATTCCAACAAAATAATAAATACGTAACCAGTCCGCCAGTAAATGCATGCATGCATGGATATTCCAAATGTAATAATAAAGATTTTAACCAGTCCGGCGTAAATGCATGAGCAGTGATATTCCAACAGAGAATAATAAAGACTTTTAACCAGTCCGACGTAAAGCACAGACATGATGTTCCAACAGAATAATAAAGAATAGAATAACAGAAGAATTTTACCATGTATGCGGTACTTCGCATAACCAGGTTATTCCAACATAATAATAAAGAATGGAATAACAGAAGTTCTCTTCATGAAGACGAAAGAAAGAAATAATACCCCTTACCTTTGAAAGAAACTAGATATAGGAGTAGTGAGGTAGCAGGCTTCTCTTCTTCTACAGATTTTCTCTCTACAATTTCTCTCTATAATAATTGCTCTATAGCTTTAGTGAATTGGTGAGAAATGAAGGAAGAATGAGCTTCTATTTATAGAAAAATATAGTTTCAATAATTTATTGCACGTATTGGGCCTCGAAAATTACACGAGAGAATACCTCCAACTTTTTCTTTATTTTTAATTTAGTCATGCAAGTATTATCAAACTTACGGACTCTCCCTAATAGTAAATAATGTTGTTCAATAGTAAATCATGTGAATCAACAGCCTCTAGACATGTGAAAATACGAATTACAGTATAGTACCTCCATCTATACCTCCATTTTTAACTTAGTCATGCAAGTATTATCAATCTTGCACCAACTCCCCTAATAGTAACAAGAATGTGAAACAATAGTATGCACATGTGAACAAATAGTTATAATCATGTGAAATAATAGTAATCAATTGCTCATTTATCCGGTTAAATACCCGATTGATCAATATAACCTCCAGACATCAATTATTATCGAAATAAATGTCGATTTTCACTAACACAAATAATTCCAACACAACGAAACTATTTTTATCAAAAATATAAATTTTGAAATTTCAAAGTTTGACTTTTCCCGAAAAAGTCAACTATTGACTTTTTGACCAAATAGTAAAATCCGAAAAATTTTGTGTTTATAGTCTATTTTTACTAATTTCATCGTTCCGGACTCAAATATCACGTCCGCGTCTCCAAATTCAACTCCGAGCACAACTTCAACTCTAATAACATTCATCATTAATATTATAACTCATAATATTTATCAACCAGGTCGTTCCCAGGAAAGAGGGGGCTTTCCAATAAGGATTTCTCCCTATTAGCGCGCAATTAGGTGACCAAACCTCTCCTTGAACTTCTAGACATTGTAAATATTGTAATTTAATAATATGAATAACTTTACCGTCTCAATTATTGATTTAATAAAATAACATATTATGCAGATGATACTGTGACAATAATCGAATCAATAATATGAGAGATATGATGCAACAATTACTATAGCAATAATTGAGTATAATTGAGTGACTTCTCACGTAAGCATCAATAATCAATACCGTGTGCTACTATGCAACCACGCCAGACATCGTACTTTTACTACCGAGTAGTTCAACAAGATTAATGGTAAAACTTCCGCCGTTATTTTCATAAATATATTTTTGTCGCTTTCTCAATCAAGACAATAATTACGCTATGGGTCCACCAATGATTGCGCCCATTATTTAATATTCCTCGCTAAAACGAAATATTCTCCTACCAATCGAATATAATATAACAACTTGCATACTTTGAAGAATTTTTAAATACTACCCACAACTATAACATTATAACAAATTCATTCCATAATATTCAAAAATGATAATTATAGAAAAATCATCTTTATTCATAAAAGTTGGGGTCTTACAGAATCAGTTTAAATTAAGATTATAATGACTTAGTGTTAATATTGAATAACAAATAATTCTAAGTCCCCGACAACGGCGCCAAAAACTTGTTGGCTGATTTTGCTATTTCTAAATCGTGCGCAAGCATACGCGGTCCACAAGTAATATATGATAAGTTGAGTGTCGAACCCACGAGGTCAAAGTCTTAAGAGATAAACAAATACTAAGGTAAAGTCTTTACTATCTTATCTAAATAAGTGAAATAAGATGGTTGGTTAAGCTATGTGATTAAAACTGTAAGAATAAGAGAAGTAGTTGTGCTAGGAAGTCAAGATAGGATTATAATTCCCCTAATGTGTCGCCTAATCTCTTAATTCTCCACATTACAAACGAATCAAAGAATGGTCAGCCGAGAACAGTAAATACGCATAAGCTTCTGTCGAAGATCAAATGCACATCCCTAGCCAGATAAATCACAATATGTCTATTGGTGAAAATAACTAGGCCAAGGTCATTAAGCTAAGTCTCAAGGCTACACAAGGCAAATAGAGATATGTTTATCTTATTAGCAGTTTATGTACACATTCCATTGGCATGGTCATAACAGGTGTTGTTGTATTTAAAGATAGATAATAACATCCATTTGTTAATTTCCATTATTATCACTACCAATTTCTCTATCAAGCAATTAGTCATTAAGTAAAAAACACAGCAACCCATTCCAAAATGATTCATTATATAAAATAGGAGAGAAAGTTAATTAAGCTAAACAAAGGTTACATTAGAATCCTAAAAATGGAATTAGTTCATATCCATGGTACTAAATCACATTTTAATACATTCCATATTTTCAGTAATACACAAATAAATGGAAGATTTGGAATAAGAAAACCCCTATTTTGAAGTGTTCTTCCTCCAAATCCTCTATTTACTATATAGCTACTGAGTTTCTGTCAAATGCAATAACTCTTTCTCCTTTAAACATAGCTTCTTTCTCTTCTAAAATTTAATACTGTAATAACTATCTCTAATCTACGCTAACTGTCTGGTTTTTCTATCGCAGGCGGCTAAAAATAATTAATAAGTGTTTAATCTCCTCTCTCTTTATGTCATTTAAAGCCCTTTACTGTCTGGACACCGGAGCTTGCGTTGCGGCATGAGTAATGAACTAGCAAGTGGCGCTGCGGCACCACGTAGGCTTAAAAAGACCGGAGGTCGCTATCAAGATAACTTCATGAAGAGGCTCTCGTCTTATGTGTGAGGATGACATCGGGGGCATGGCATCAAGACGGCAGAGAGTATGGCGCTGGGGCGCCGAGTATGGCGTTGGGGCGCGGACTCTTAGTGTATCTCTAGCGCTGCGGCGCCGATTTCCAGTATGTTCCAACTTGCTATGGCGTTGCAGCGCGGACTCTTAGTGTGTCTCTAGCGCTGCAGCGCCAATATAACAAAAATGCCCATTATGCCCCTGGAAGCTGGAAAAGGTCTGTAAAGCCTTGCATCATAGAATTTAGACATAATAACAACAAAATATAAATAAAAGCTAACTAAATAACTGAAAACAAGCAACAACTTAAGCTACAAAGGATCTGATTCGCAGGTATAAATCCCACTCATCAGTATTGCCTCTATAATTCCTAAAATGATTAGAAATTTCTTAAGGATTGCGCTTCATCTAATACTATTTCACTGGAATATTGGTCTGAAATTTTTTATTAAATTTTAATCTTTTCATGTCTAGGTACTATTCATACGGTACTGTTCATCGGCACTATTCATGCGATACTATTCAGGAGTACTGTTCACAACAGAATTTAATTTTTTTTCTTTGTCCAAGTTATGTTTTATGAATCTTATTCTTGAAGTTGAATCCATGTTATGATCTTACTTCATTCATTCTTTATGTCATTATCATAATTCTCAAACTTAAAATATGTTGAAAGTTACCTTTGGCCTGTAGTACAAAGATGAACTGTTAATTGATGAATATATTTAGCCCTTAGTGCAAAGATGAATTATTGATTGATATCTTTGGCCCGTAATGCAAAGATGGATAGGTGTTTAGCATGATCATGACCACTGGTGATATAAACGATTATCTTTGGCCCGTAGTGCATAGATAATTCATTGATTTGAAATAATTATTGATTGATGTTACATGGATAAAATATTGATGATGGACTTTTAAATCATGGAAGATAGTAGACATCATTCTCTACTTGACTCTTCTAATGGATTGTTGTTTTCGCTGCAGTTGTTGATCTAAAACTTGTTGTCTATTGTATTCTATCAATTTTTTCCTTGTTGAAGATTAAGGATAATTTGTTCTACATTATCTTAGCCATAATATTCTTTACTGGGCTAGTTGAGCTCACCGTTTTCCGTTTTGTTCCATTGTTCTTCTCAGGAGGCGAGAATATAGCTGGGACTAGTCAGGGTGTGGAGTGATGATTCAAGACGGTTATTATAGCAGTCCTCACTATTTTGTAAAATAGTGTATCAATAATTGTAATGAGGACTTTATTTGAGTTTGGATATTGTCTATAAGTTAATATTTGTATTAAAAGTCACAGCATATGTGTTGTTGTAATTTGCACGACAGTTGTATTAATTAAGTTTGTATTTGATTTTTGTACCATGTATTTGGCGACTCAGAATGGGTTGTGTGGACCTATTTTGGGGGCGTCTGTAATGCCCCAGAAAAATTCGAATTAAATTTTTATTTGATTATGTAGATTAAATGAAATTAATTGATTATTTATGAGAGTAAGCTAATTGAAGGTCGTTCTATGACCTAGATATGTTGGAATGTTGTAGTATTATGGCTACGTGATAGAATTAAAGTGTTTGAATTTTCAAGACGAAAATAAAAGCTTTTCGAGAATTTTTTTGAAAAACACTATTAACGCATTTCTGCTCGGGAATTATTTTTGAACTTCCGAGAAATACGTAACGTTATAATATCGAGGTAAGATGGATTATGAGAAGGTCTATCCTACTTATGATCTATAATTGGCAGCTGTAGTTTTTGAATTAAAAATTTGAAGATAGTATTTATACGGTGAGAAGTGTGAAATATACACGGACTCTAGGAGTCTGAAATATATCTTCAAACAAAAATGAGTTGAATATGAGGTAGAAAAGGTAATTAGAATGGATAAGAGATTTCAATGTTGATATGTTATATCAATTCGGGAAAGTAAACATAGAAGCCGACGCGTTAAGTAGGAAGGGTAGGGAAAAGCTATCGATGTTAACAACTCAGAATGAGTTAATAACGGAAATGGCGAAAACGGAGTTAGAGGTTAAATTGTGGAATGAAGTGCTAGAAATGTTATTCACATCATAGACTCAATCCACGATACTTGAACGAGTTAAGTAACTACAACTAGGTAATGAGGAATGTACGTGAATGAAGAAGAAGATGAATGATGAAGAGAAGATCAAGTATAATCTTGTTTTGAAGGAGGAATTTGAGTTCCAAGTAATTCTAAACTAATGAAAGGGTAATAACATAATGTGTCAATAAGTATTTAAACTTCCAACTCAAATTATTGATAGGAAGAGACAAGTCATGAAAAATAAGATAACACCTTCGTTGAAGGTGAAATGAAAGAACCACAATGTCAAAGAAGCATTGTGGGAACTTCAAATTAAAATAAAGGAAAATGTTTCCTCAATGGTGTATGTATTATTAGCGTGATTCTGGGGACAGAATCCTTATAAGGGGGGAAGAGTGTAACGCCCCAGAAAAATTTAAATTTTATGAGAATTAAATTTTTATTTGATTATGTGGATTAAATGAAATTAATTGATTATTTATGAGAGTAAGCTAATTGAAGGTCGTTCTATGGCCTAGATATGTTGGAATGCCGTAGTATTTTGGCTATGTGATAGAATTAAAGTGTTTAAATTTCTAAGACGAAAATAAAAGCTTTCCGAGAAATTTTTCATTCACGCATTTCTGCTCGGGAATTATTTTTGAACTTCCAAGAAATACACAATGTTATAATATCGAGGTAAGATGGATTATGTAATAATAATAATCTAAGTATGGAAAACGTAATATTTCGCATACGGACTTAATTTGGGAACGTTAGGTTTATTAAGCATTAAGGAAAGAAAGTTGTAGTCGTATGATGCGTATGCATTATACGAGGTAATGAACGTAAGTATAATACGACATATTATACTATTGTGTATGGAGAATGAAATAACGTATACTACGAATAAATATATGAGCTAGCATACGAGAATTATACGTGAGGTATGTATGTTAAGTTGTTTAATTTAAGGTAATGAACTTGTAGGATTATTAGTTAATGATAGAAGTCCAATAGAATGTGATACTCAAGCCCAAGTGTTTGATAAATCATAAGTTCAATCTATTGTAGTATAAGCCCAACAAGAAATTTGCTAGATTAATTAGCAAGCCCAGTGTGAATTGGACATGATCCATGGAGCAATCCAAGTGTAAAGTGGGTAGACTTGATAGGCAAACAAATTGTGTGATGAGCAAGTGTTGTGCTAGACAAGAAAGGAATAGTAAGGAGATGGAGGTTGAGGAGGTTAGTTGAGGAGGTGGATTAAAGGAGGTGGGATGGCTTAATGTCCATAATACCCTCACTTTGAGTAGCCTATAAATACCAAGCTTGATTTTTCATTTATTGGTTGTTTCATTTCATCCAACAATTTCCTCTCAAGATAAGCAACTTATTTGGTAGAGAGAATAAGCTACATAAGCACTTATAAGTTACTTCAACCTTTGCTAGATTTTCCAAAGTGAAGTGAAGTAATAGTCTTTAAGGGTAAGACTCATATCTATTATCTTTACCTCTTCTATGATAGGATTGATAGAGAAGTGGAAGTGTATGATAATAACATGTAATAAGTTATTAATGAATGAACTTAAGCCGAATAAGATGAATAAGCAACTTGAACTCTAAAGAGTTGATAAGCTTGTGAAGAACTTATCATATGTTTGTCATATGATATTTGTAAAATCCCAAATTTTACGAATAAAGATTTAAATTTCTCAATTTGTTTTTGAATATTATGGTGTGGATTTAATATAATGTTATAGTTGTGGGTAATATTTATAAATTTTGCAAAGTATGCAAGTTGTTATATTATTCGATTGGTCAGGGAATATTCTTTGTGTCGGGAATATTAAATACGGCCAAGACAATCATTAGTGGACCCCATAATGTAATTATTGTTTTGATTGAGAAAACGACAAAAATATCTTTATGAAAATAACAATGAAGTTTTACACAGCTTATCTTGTTGAACTACTCATTAGTAAAAGTACAAGAATACGCATGGTTGCATAATAGTAGCACACCAGTATTGATTATTGATGCTTATGTGAGAAGTCACTCGGTTTTATTCAATTATTGCTTTCACATGAGTTCTTTGATATAGTATCTCACGTTATTTGATTCAATTATTGTTGATTGTTATATATATATATATATATATATATATAAGTTTTGTTTTATTAGTATTATTAATGTAATAAAACAGAAAAACTTTATAAAAAAGAATACTTTTATAAAGTTATTCGTTTTATTAGGCTAATAGTAAAATCTTTTATATAAAAAGAGAATACTTTTATAAAGTTATATGTTTTATTAGACAATAATTAGATTATATTATATTTTATTATGCATAGTGTTTGCATAGTATCTCGCGTAGTAAAATCTTTTAAAAGTTATTCGTTTTTATTAGATTATAAATAGAATATATTATATTTTATTGTAAACCAATCTGGACCGTCTGTTTAAAGTAAATCGATCTGGACCGTTCATGGATTGGTTACTATTCAGTCCATTCTTCTATAAATAGAAGCTCATTCCTTCATTATTTCTTACGAATTCACTGAAACTCTAGAGAGAAAACCGTAGAGAATTATTCTTTCAATAATCTTGGCGTATTTCTTTAGCGTTTAAGAAAGCTTTGAGCGTAGTGCAAGTTTCTTCAAGTATATCCCCGCCCTACCGTCGGAGTACTCTTCTTTATAAGGTAAGGGGTATTATTTTTTTTTTATATTCATGAAGAGAACTTCTGTTATTCCATTCTTTATTATTCTGTTGGAATAACCTGTATACGCGGTCTACCCTATACTTGGTGATTTTTGTTGTTATTCCATTCTTTATTATTCTGTTGGAATAACCTATATACGCGGTCTACCCTATACTTGGTGATTTCTGTTGTTATTCCTTTCTTTATTATTTTGTTGGAATATCCTGTCTGTGCGTTTTACGCCGGACCTGGTTCCGTCTTTATTATTCTGTTGGAATATCTTATGCGTGTGTTTCACGCGGGACTGATTCCTAGATTTATTATTACATTAGAATAACTTTGTCTATCTGAAGTACCGCATGCATGGTGATTTTTGTTGTTATTCCATTCTTTATTATTCTGTTGGAATATCATGTCGGTGCGTATTACGCCTGACCTGGTTCCATTATTTATTATCCTATTGGAATAACCTGTCTATGCGAAGTACCGCATGCATGGTGATTTCTTTTGTTATTCCATTCTTTATTATACTCAGTTGGTTAAAGTTTTGACTTCTATACTCCATGAAATTAATGGAATATCCTTGATATTTGCGCTTCATCCAGTATCTTCTCATGGAAATATTCTTCTAAGCATTCTTGAATTTTACTCTACAAAGAAGTATCATGTTGACAATTTGGACGTTATTAGTTCCTGGATAAATTAATTCTTGAACTTGTTTTATTGAATTCTTATATCATTGTCATCATCCTCATGTTTATATTATGTTGAAAGTCATCTATGGCCTGTAGTGCATAGATGGACTTGGTATAATTATGACCAGAGATTATTCGGTATAATCATGACCGTAATGTTACAAATGATGTGGAAAAAGTCCTCATTGGCCCGTAGTGCATTGATGGACAGTTTTTGGTATGATTATGGCTATGGATTCTCTTCGGCCAAGGGAGCAAAGATGAATTGTTTTATGGCATGATCAGGACCGTTTATGAATACACGAATATCCTTGGCCCGTAGTGCATGGATAATTTGTGGTCGTGATACTAATGAATATCCTTGGCCATAGTGCAGGGATGATGTGGATTATTTATTAAGCTGAGTCTCAGCGATAAAAGTGATGAAAAACCTTTTTAAATCATAAAAGATAGTAGATTTTATTCTCTACGTGACTCTTTTAATGGATTGCTTGTTCCGTGCAGGTTAAACTTGATGTCTATTGTATTTTATCAGTTTAACATTGTTGAAGACTAATGATAATTTATTATGCATTATCTTAGTCATAATATTTCTTACTGGGCTAGTTGAGCTCACCCTTTCCTTCACTATTCTCTTCAGGAAAGGAGAACGTAGCCGGGAGTAGTCGGGGAACGGAGTGACGGTCTAGATGATAGTATTAGTAGTCCTCACTATTCTGTTAAATAGTGTGACAATAAATGTAATGAGGACTTATTCTGAGAGTGGATATTGTCTCGAAGACAATATTTGTATTAAAACTCACAGCTTTCTTGTTGTATATTAAAGATTGTATTTGTATTCTGTACCATGTATTTGGCGACTCAGAATAGGTGATGTATGCCTATTTTGGGGGCGTTACAATGTTAGTATGTTAAATATAGTATGAGAACATTAATTGATGGACTTAAGTTCATAGTAAGTCATATGCATGAGAAATTATAGTTCATAAGTTAAATAAGTCATTGACTTATGAGAATAAGTTAAAACCTACTTTGTCAATAAATTGGTATAATAAGTAACTTGTAATGTTCATGTGAAGATTAAAATCCATTTTGAATCATTAGTAATGAGGTTTTGCCGGAATTCACACGATTGGACGATAATCGTCGAGTTCGTGAAATTCTCGGAATGGAAGTCGTATTTTGTGTTTGAAGTCGAAAACGTTGGTTTTCGATGGAGACAAGTCATATTTGGCATTATAGAGTTGCAAACTCGAAAATGATCGGATTCTGACTTAGAACGAAGAAACGAGCATTGAACGTTCACGAACGTTTATCGTGTTCGTTAAAATGAACTAATAGGTGAAATTTTAGTAAACGAAGTTAAATAGATAAAATTCCTGCATGAACGCATAGTATGTAATTTGTGAACCGTAGGCTTTTGAACGAGCCAATTCGGACTTATAACGAAGAAGTTATGCATCCGGGAAGTTCACAAAATTTAAAATCTGCAAAATTTTTCTAAGGCACAGAGTTGGCGCCATGTGGCTGCCAACCCAAACCAAATGGTGGCTATTTGCATACACAGAGAGGCATTAATGTCATTGTCTCATCGCAAACTCGCGCCGCGGCGTGAGAAGGAGAGCTATGTGTGGCGTCGCGGCGCCAGTCCTAGAGTTTTGACAGACAAGAATGTTTACAAGTATAGAATGAAAGATAACTCAATAGTAATGAATTAAGGTGTTAATATAACATTGTTAAGGCATTGTTAGACACTTAATGTATGATGATTAAAAGTTAATAATCAATTGAATGTGAACGTAATGTGAATGACGTAATGAAAAGCTGGAAACTATAATAATAGATCTAAGTCAGAATTTAGATTGAGATGAAGGGTAAGATATAATAATATACTTACTTGATTATATAAGACCTAATGTGGTATGTTATATGATCATGTATTGTAGAAACTTAGAGACCTAAAGTGTATGTGTGATAATCGATGGCGAGCCAATGAAGGCAAGTATTCTAACCCTTGTTCCAGTTCAGTCTAGACAAGCTGTGTAATTCATGTATTCTTTCGCATGAAGTTTTGTAACTATGAAGTCTAAGCCAATTCTTTCGGCTAGACTTATATTATGATTCTATTAAGCATGATTAACGTTTATCGAGTTATATTGGTATGGTTTTCAATCGAAGACCAAGTATGCTAAAATGTTTTTGTCGTTTAACGACAGACACGTGAGGTTGCCACAAATTAAATGTATACACGTTAAATGAATGTAGTGTTGATCAACATAGAGTACTATGAGATGATCACCCAGAAGTGCTCGTAAGCTATGACGGACTTACGGACTTAGTGTCGGGTTGGCCTTTTCAAAAGAAATTATGAACTGCTCATAGTCTTGAGCCATAATTGATATTCCACTGAATATTGTAGTTGTAAAACATTTTGAATGAAAACAAGTGCTATTTTGAATTATCAATAGTTCTTCATAACTATTGTTCAGTTACTGAAGATATATGAGTTCTATGTTTCAAGCATGTTGTTTATTAGAATTGTAGTACTTGCTGAGCTAGTCATGCTCACTCTTGCTTGAACCATATGAACACAGCTAAGATCGAACGGACCAAAGGTTCCGGCAAGGATAATGGCAAGGCGAAGATGAACCCTTAGATTACTTATGTAATAGTATAGGTGAACGATTGTAATATATTTGATATTATGACAAGAACAAACGAATGGGTTACAAAGAACCTGGAAAATGTAATATTATTTTGAATATATAGAAGATATATTAGTTCTTTTGAGACTTTTCAATTGAATAAATGTATGAATGGTAGTACCGTGTAGCACCATCTCTCGGGTTGGAAGATACATGGATTTGGGGGCGTCACAGCGTCACAAGTTTGTCATAAGGCATTTGTTATAGTTGGCTTATTATTCCATGGAGAGATGTACTAATTTATGGACCATCGGTGGTGGTTTTAATAGTAAATCAATCTGGATCGTCGGTGGTGGTTTTAATAGTAAATCAATCTGGACCGTCGATGGTGGTTTTAATATTAAATCAATCTGGATCGTCGGTGGTGATTTTAATAGTAAATCAATATGGACTGTCGATGGTGGTTTTAAAAGTAAATCAATCTGGACCTTCGGTGGTGGTTTTAATAGTAAATCAATCTGGACCGTTGATTGTGGTTTTAATAGTAAATCAATATGGACCGTCCGCTTTAATAGTAAATCAATCTGGACCGTCCGTGAATCAGTTACTATTTAGTCCATTCTCCTATAAATAGAAGCTTATTTCTTCTTTCATTCTCACTAATTCACTAAGACTCACAAGAGAAACTATAGACAGAGAAACTATAGAGAGAAAGAAGAAAAGTATTCTACTACTTCACTATTGCAGTATCCAATCTTCTACTAAGGTAAGGGATGTTATTTTTTGTATGATAAGGGGTATTATTTCTTTTGTATTCGTAAGAGATGTTATTTTTGTATGGTAAGGGGTATTATTTCTTTCGTATTCGTAAGGGATATTATTTTTCGTATTCATTATGTAATATGTGGGAATAACCTGTCTAAGCTGGTTACTGCATGCATGGTGAATAACCCTTCGTACTCATTCTTTATTTATGGAAAAGATCTGTCTACGCGAATTACCGCATGACGGGTGAAAATTCATTTGCAGTTTCGTATATTATTTCTTTTCATATTCTTAAATCTAAACTTACTATGGTAAGTATTGATTCTATAATCCCTAAAATTAGTAGAATATTCTTGAGTTTTGCGCTTCATCTAGTATCATTTCATTGAAATATTGGTCTGAACTTTCTTATTAAAATATTTTTCACTCGGGGTACTATTTACGGGTTACTATTCACTCGGGTATTATTCACTCGGGTATTCGGGGTACTTTGCATGACGGGTTACTATTCATTTGTTACTATTCACTCGGGGTAATATTTATTCGGGGTACTTTGCATGACGGAGTACTATTCATTAGGGTACTATTCACGGGGTACTATTCACGACAAAAGTGATTTCTTTTCTGTCCAAATTATTTTTGATACATGAATATCATTCTTGAATTTTACTCCACAAATAAATTATCATGTTGATAATTTGGATATTCTTGAACTTTGGATAAATCAAATTATAAATCTCTAATGTTTATCCTTGATCTCACTTGAGTGATTCTTTATATCATTGTCATCATTCTTATGCTTATATTGTGGTGAAAGTCATCTTTGGCCCGTAGTGCATAGATGGACTGTTGATTGGTATGATTATGACCAAGAATTGTATATTGGTATAATCATGACATGTAATGTTACAGACAAATGATGTGGTAAAAGTCATATTTGGCCTGTACTGCATAAATGGACTGTTGATTGGTATGATTATGACCAGGAATTGTGTACTAGTATAATCATGACCTGTAATGTTACAGACAATTGATGTGGTGAAAGTCCTCTTTGGCCCGTAGTGCAAAGATGGACTGTTGATTATTGGTTTTATAGTTGTATGTCTTTGGCCTGTAGTACAAAGATGGACTGCTGATTATTGGTTTTACAGTTGTATGTCTTTGGCCCGTAATGCAAAGATGAACTGTTGATTGATATCTTTGGCCCGTAGTGCAAAGATGGACAGGTGTTTGACATGATCATGACCACTGATGATACAAATGGCCTATAGTGCAAAGATAGATTATTGTTTGGCATGATCATTGGTTTTATAGTTGAATGTCTTTGGCCGTAGTGCACTGATAGACAATTGATTGACATGATCATGACCATTAGTTTTATGGTTGAATATCTTTGGCCCATGGTGCAAAGATAAACAATAGATTGGTATGATCATTGTTATTACATTTGAATATCTTTAGCCTTTGGGGTAAGGATATTGAGTGAACGTTCTATTAAGCCTTTATGGCAAGGGGAAACTGTTGTTTAACATGATTATAAACATGAATTGTGAATTTAACTATAATCTTTGGTGGTTCAGGTAAAGACAGGTGATGAAAGTTCTCTTTTTCTTGGGTACAAAAAAGAACTGTTGATGGGTATTAAAAGGATGAAATATTAATGACGGACTTTTAATTTGGAAGAGATAGTAGACATTATGTTCTACTTGACTCTTCTAATAGATTGTTGTTCCGCTGCAGTTGTTGATCTAAAACTTGTTGTCTATTGTATTCTATCAGATTTTTCCCTGTTAAGGACCAAGGATAATTTATTCTATATTATCTTAGTTATAATATTCTTTATTGGGTTAGTTGAGCTCACCCTTTTGCTTCACAATTCCTTTCAGGTAGTAAGAGTGTAGCTAGGTCGAGCGGGGATAACAGGGGAATAGTGTGATGGTCTAAGACTGTTGAAGCTTTTTAATACATTATAAAACAGAATGAAAATATATAATTATATTGAGGACTTAAGATGTGTGTGTTGTATTTTATACGTAACTTAATAATTGATTTTGGTGAACAACAATTAGGGTGATGAGAACCCGACTTTGAAAGCATCAAAAATACACACCATTGGAATGAACAGGATAGTAATCTTCTTGTTCTTCTTTGGGGTCTATTGGGTCAACCAAGGTTAATGCTCAAGCCCTACGATATCTATTATAACTTAGATGCATGGTCTCCATGTATGAAGGATTCCTTGAGCATTTTCCAAATATTTTAATTCCTAAAACAGTTATCAACTGTACCTTTATGTAGATTATCATTGGTTTGGAGTGTGAGTACTGTTATTTCTAGTGAAACTCACAGCTTATGTGTTGTCGTATTTTGCACGACAGTTTAACAGTTGCATAAATAAAGTTTGTATTTGAATTTTATAGTGTGTATCTAGCAACTCAGAGTGGGTTGTATGGACGTATTCTGGGTGCGTCACAATAGTGGAAAAAAGGACAACAATATATTGATATATAACATAAATTAACTCCAGATTTTTTTGGGAGATCGTGGAAGATAGCACGAAAAAGAACGAGGATTAAAGGCGGAGAGTTGGAATTAAAGTTGTTTTACATATTTATTCTCTCTCTCTTTTCTTTTGGTTTTTGTGATTCAAGGATGCTTATGGATATTATGATGTTGTTTTCTTCTAACGTTATGAACTAAATTCTTTTTAAGATTACAATGGAAACCAATGGCTAGTGTGAATTAAATTACTCTTATATTGATTATTATTGATCATATGCAAGTTGTTTATAATATTTTGTACTTCACGATATAATTGTTTAGCCAACAATAAATTTGATGTTCTAGATGATATTGGAAAATAGAATCTAGGGTTAAGATCTGAATATGATAACATGTGATGTGTTGTGACTATTCTTCCTAGGAGTGAATAGTGTGATTTGTGAATATGATAGGAATATACCTATACACCACATGTGTGACGCCCCCAAAATAGGTCTACACAACCCATTTTGAGTTGCCAAATACATGGTACATAATTTATATACAAACTTCATTTATACAACTATTAAACTGTCATGCAAAATACGATAAAACATAAATTATGAGTTTTGACACAAATATTATCTCGTAGACAATATCCAAACTCAAACTAAGTCCTCATTATAATTATTATCACACTATTTTATAGAATAGTAAGGACTACTATAGCCACCATCTTGGACCATCACCTCATTCCCCGACTAGTCCCAGCTATATATCTGACTTCCACAGTATTAATGTTAAAGTTCTTGGAACTGAGTGAAGCGCTACCTCAGTGCATCAGAGACCAATGTCTCTTAATGATATCATTCAGTTATATATAATCCATATAGACACTATAGACTTTTCTAATTCCATTAGAATGACAACTAAATACTGCAAACTAATATTACATTAAACAAATAATATACCGTTACTATTACATTATAGTTTTCAACAAATATCCATGTCTTAAACCTTTTATCCACAATACCGGAACTTCTGGAATATATTCTTTCTATCTGCAAATGAAGAAAATATTTGCAGGGATGAGCTATAGAAAGCTCAGCAAGTTTTGAACAATAAATGAATGTTATACACATATCAATTCTGAAATAAATGAACATAAAGTTCAGAGTAGTGCCATAAATATATACTGAGGTTTATCTGCCAAACCCTGCACATTACGAGTTACTGTCAGTCCTATAGACTTAGAAACTCGGGTTAATTCGCTCAACCAAACAAAACTAGGAGTATGCATATCATCCTTTATGTACTGTCCGATCGTTGCTATAAATGTCGGAAATGGTTTACTACCGATCATTGTTATAAATGTCGGAGATAGCTCTTCACTGCTAAGGACAACCATAATTGTCCACCGACAGCTCTTCACTGCCGGTTCTAATAGTGTCAGTATATATATCGACACCAAACAAAATTTCTTTTTCACAAACTGTGCTTATACATTTGTAGCAAACAAAATTGGTTTCTCACAAACTATGCTTTTATACATTGGTACCAAACAAAATTGGTTTCTCACAAACTATGCTTTGATATCAAATCAAACACAATAATAACAACTCATATGACTTGGTTATGTTTGAACAATAATTCATAACCTTTGAATAACAGAATTCATAAACACTATGTATTACCAGATCATAACTGATAAATATCAATTTTTCATTTAATAAAATAATTTAAATAAAACTGGCATTTGAAATATGAGGTCTGTACAAAGTGCAGAAAAACTTGCCTGTATCGTCGACTATTGCTACACAGTCTATTTAACTTCATCTGAAGACCTAATATTAATAATATTGATCTTCAAGTTAGAATAATATCATCACAATGTATTACTGTGAATTACTATTATAAAATAACCTAAACACATTACCACATAATCCTATCGGTCTATAAGACACGTAAAACCTAACCTCAAGTCAAACTATTACAGTCTGAGTTGAGTTTGGTACTATTTTGACAGTTCGATTGCCTAATCGGATAATTATCAATTAAAACTATTTTTCCCTAGCTCATAACAATTTATAAATAATTATTACTATTTATCAAAAATCTTTAATCACTTATATCGTATTTATATGATATAAATACCACTTTATTCCCTTATCATTAATATTTATTTATTATTAAATATTAATAAAAATTATACCATAATATTATAATATATTTATAATATTTCAAAGTATTTTTAATACCTTAAAATCACATTTATATGATTTTAAACATTTAAATCCATTATCCAATAATTGACATTAATATTAAAATATTAATATTTTTATGACAAAATATCAAAAATTATATTTTATAACTCAAAATATTTTTCTAACCCTTAAATCATTCTTATATGATTTTTAAAGCATTAATTCAATTGTTTCATAATTTATTTAATATATTTATTAAATTAATTAATTACCATTAATATTAATTTATTAATGAAATTCATCACAAAATATCAAAAATAACTTCAAATATTTTCTAACACCATAATATAATTTTTCATGATTTTTCAAGTATTAAAATCATTTTTGAATAATTTATTTAATATTATAATTAAATAAATTAAATACCTTTTATATTCCAAAAATATTAAATATTTATAAAATATACTCAAAATAATTAAAAACTAATTTTTAGGCTTTAAAATAATTTTTAAGAATTTATTTTATATTTTTAATAATTAAAAACTAATTTTCTCTATTTATTTAATAAAATAATAATTTTTAGAAAATAAAATGTCACTAAAGGGCCCTATAGCGACAGAACCGTCGCTATAGGTGTTCTTGAGCAACTATGAACATTCAATGTCAGTTAACAGGTTAACATGTTTGACCACATGTAGATTCTTGATCATTATGTTTCTGGGCTGACTAAAGTATTGATATTGAAGTATTGATGTAATACTATAATTCCCATCAAGTTTCATAGCCAAACAACATCACAACAGAGATATCTAAGCCTTCAAAAACATTGACAAAGCTGTTCTTCATTTCTGGGTTTTCCAGAAATGAAGAACAGTTGCTAGTTACCCACTTTAGATCCTTATAACTTGAATTCTAGGTTCGCTTTGTGTGATCTAAGAGTTCACACATGAAGTATACATGTCAGGGTATAAGTTAATAACATCATAACAGTCTAACAACAACATCAAAGGAAGATTTAGGCTGGTCAAAGTAGGAGTTAGGGGTTGTTCTTGAGAAATCTGGGTTTTCCAGATTTCGTCAAAAACTGGTGGTCAATGCTGGTTTGACTGAGATTATCTTTCATTCCAGTTATGATCTAAGTGATCTAGTGACTCTAATATGTAGTCTATATATCAAACTACAATAACAAAAACAACAACATGGACAAACTATTAACACACAACAAGATCTAAGTCTTAGAAAAGCTTGTCAGACCATTCTGGGCAAATCTGGGTTTTTCAGAACAGTTTGGTCATGGTCGGTCAACCATGTTTGACTAATTATAACTTGAGATCTAGACATGGTATGGGGTTGATTCCACTTCCAGTCTACTCTCCTCATAGCAAAGAACAAACCTATAACATCTAACACACCTAATCATTAACATACAAAGATCTATGGGCCCTGACATTAGGATGTCAGACCATAGATTTAGGGTTCTAAGTCAGTTGCTAAAAACCCTATTTCTAACATCTAAATGTTATGGATCTATGATGTAACATCATAGATCACTAAAGAACATCCTCTAACTCAACTTTCAAGAACAACTAACAACATCTAACATAAAACACATAGATTTGCAAGGTTAGGGTTTTATACCTCTTTTAAAGCTTGATCTTTGATTTCTGATCCATGTTGCGGTTCTTGGAAAGCTATGAACTGATATAGTTTTATCTTTTGGTCTTACTCTCTCTCAAGATTTTGAAAATATAGAGAGAGAAGGTCTAGGTTCATATGTTTAAGTAAAGTAAGTATTTTACTTAACTTTTATCTTTGATTTTGGATTCAATGAATGTAATGCTGCAAGGTGGCACCAAAGATCAGATATGGGATAGATTTTAAGCACATGGGATAAGTTAGAGCAATGACTCACCAAGATTTGGAAATCTTTTACTTAAAGTTTAAGTAAAAGGGCATTTTGGTCATTTTGCACCTACTAAGGGTATTTTGGCCTTTTCCCCTATAATTTGAAGGGTATTTTGGACATTTCACTTTTATCCCATAACTTATAACACTTAAGCTTTTATTCTTAACATTTGAATTCCCAAATTAGGGTTTTAAATATCTAAATTAGGGTTTCACACTCTCGAAACTGAAATTAGGGTTTTCTATTTCTCACTTGATTTCCCTGATAAATTTTATACATAATCTACATCTACATACTTATGATAATATTTAATATCACAAACTCTTAGTGTTACCCCTAATTAGGGTTAGGGTTTGTTTATCAGGGTTTAGGGTTTCTAAATTGAAAATTAGGATTATCCGACATTCTATTAAGGTTTCTAATCCCTTATTAGGGTTTACTAAGTTTATACCCTATCTGATCAATCATTGATCATCAATTCTATATCGTACAAACACATATTCATCAATACAATTTTTATAACTGTATTTTCTATCGAATCCCTATCCAGACTTAAGGTTAGGGTTTCTATTCTCTATTAAGCACAACTCTACTCATATTTCTTAGTCAATACACAAATTGACCACTTCTCTAGACTTGTATCACATATACTTAACACAATATTGATAATCAATATAAATATTAAATAAAAAAATTTATTCGTAAAATTTTGGATCCTCACAATATTTCTATCGTTTTCTCATTTCGACAATAATTCCGTTTGTGGGCTCCACCAATGATTGTGCCGTCGTATGTGTGACACCCCCAAATCTAAGTACTTCATTCCCACAAGACTTGGTGTTAACTTTCCATTCATTCATATCTATCTACCCAAATATAATAAAATTAAATCATAAATCCTCCCTAAAAATAGGGTTACATCATTTAATCCAAAAACATCCTAGGTTGTCTAACCTTAACATCAATCAAGTGCGGAAATAAAATTATTACATCACATCATTAATTAAAAGTCTATTATCATAACAATAAATGAAATTACAAGTCTTCATTACTTGTACATTTTTCCCTTTCTTTTGCTAATTGAAGGCTCATCTACCTTCTCAACTTTAGCTGCAACAATGATATTTAAGCAAGAGTGAGCAAAACAATTGCTCACTAGATATAGCAATGAATCAACAAGAATGTAATAACTGCCAATGAATAGGCTCATCAAAACTGAATAGTACTCTATCAATGATAACCGAAGACTGGAATCAAAATATGGAATATATATCTGAGGGTCATAAGACCATGAACTATGTCCACAGTTGCAAGTAATCTTTCAACTTCAACTTTAAAAGTCATAAGACTATAAGGACTCCTCATACTTAGGGGGATCAGCCCTTCGTACAATGTATTGTGCACAAACATTTCAACGCTAAGCGTAAATTATCCCCTAATAATAATAGGGTTGTTCATCTCAGTATTTAGAGTACAAGTCTGCACCAAAGAAAGTTTGGGTTGGATAAGTTTTCAAGGGTAATTTGAAGTTTAACGATCATCAACTAGAGGACTAGTTGAATCAATAGTGTTTGATAACACAACAGTCGACCAATAATAACATAATATAGAACAATGAATAAGTGTAAGTGAACTAACTATATCTTGAACTCATGCTTAGAAACAACTACAAAGCATAAGTATTGAATGACAATAAACCTTTCTTAAATAATATTAATCTAGGACTATGAGTTATTGAATATACCTTAGGTAATAGCAAGCTGAAAATAAAGCTTGCTCATTTTGAGAATAGCTTGTGTCAAGTAAATAAGATAAGATAATTTAATATTAGAAATTAGAATTCAAGAAAATAGCATTCATAATACACGAATGACAATAAAGAAACTTGTCTAACAATAAACAAGTTAGAATACATCAATAAATATTGGAATTCAAAACTTGTTCGAATAAAGTTAAAGTCATATCTAGCTTGCTCAAATAATGATTAGGAATACAAGAGTTCGCTTAATGAAAGTTTAAAGTAAGAAACTTGCTTAATGTAAAAAGATAAGGTTTAGAAACTTTCCTCGAGCGTAAGCTATAATATTAAACTCACGTTCACCTACACATAGGTTTAGAACCACAATATCTCTTAGACATACCATACCATAACATATGCATTTGCAGTTAGACTTGTTATTTCCGTATAAGTCTTATACTACCATATACATTTCAGAATTTCTAAGTGTTAACATCACAACACTTATCTAACATTCATTGCAATAACACGTTCATAACTTATAATCATTTGAAACTTTGAACTACTAACCACCTAACACGATTTTGTTTTAACCATGTTATTACATGTTTGACACCTTAACACAACCTTAGACCAAGCTATAGGGGTGTTTCAAGGTATGCAGATGGCAATGAGAACAAAATAGCTCTCAAGACAGGGTATGGAGCATTCACGCCATACATTAGCTTGGGCCGGCTAGCAATTGCTACTGGCACGTGACAGAGGCGTAAAAGACTATGAATGAGCGATGAGCAGACTTTAGCCCAACAAACACGAATTTCACCTACTAAACAATAATATTAACACGTATAATTGATACAAAACCATCATAAACATGTTTGCCAACATATTCCTCAACATAGAACAATTTAACATCAACTAAAACTAGTTTAATTTCTCAGATTTCATGTTTTCATACAAAACTCAATTTTCTTGACATTCATCCCAAAAATCAACACTGTAAACACAATTCCTGTCCAAATTACTTCATTCAAATTACGTTATCTTCGTTTCTTAATGAACTAGCATAAACAAGACTCAAATTTATAATTCCATATACAATTTGACCACTAAAAATTGTACTTACATAAGCCACATATGAAAATATATATTGTCATTATTTTCTTCTACTTCTAAACTATAATTAGCATAACAAACTCTTGTTTACATACAAACTCAACCATCACAACACATATAATCACAATTATCCCATTGTATAGCAACAATTCAACAAATTTGAAACTCACAGAATATATAACATTTTTGCCGTAAACTCATATATATATATATATATATATAATAGGGAGATTATGGAAAATACCTCTTGTTGCTTTAAAATCCTTGCTAACACCACATAATTTGCTTTGAAAACTCAAACTTCCTCTCAATTCTCTCAAGCTCCCCCTCAAGTTCTCTCTCAATTCTCTGTATTCTCTAGGCTTAGCAAATAAGGCGTAAGACCAACTGATAACTAATGCGTAAAAATAAAACTACTAAACCTTAATACGCCAAACTTAATAAAATGTTAATTACAAAACAAACATATATATTATAAATATATTATATTTATTATTTTAATTTATTTTATTTATAATTCAAAATTCAAAAATTAATAATCCAAAAGCGATAAGGCTTTGTTTGGCAAAACCCTTTAAAATTTAAAGACTTAATATTTTAAGCCTTGTTTGACAAAACTAAATTAAACTCCTTTAATTTATTTATTTTATAAACAATTTAGTTTATAATTTATAATTACATCTTATTTATTTAGATTTCCATATCCAACATTAACCAATTAAATTAATCACATACTATATTTTAATTAAATATACCATTTTAACAAATACCACCAAATTATAATTTTTATTATAATTTTATTTAATAACTTAACATACCATTTTAAATTATTAGTCAACAACATAACACCTCATATCATATTACAACTCTCTAAATTATAAATTAATTTAATTTAGAATATTATCTAATAAATTTAGATTCATAAATATATACTAACAACCATCACATCAATAAAATATTTATACAACAATAAACACCTCAAATAAATATTTATATAATTCAATAAATATTTACAATTGCAATTTGAAATTCCGGATTGTTACATCATTCCCTCCTTACAAGGATTCTGTCTCCAGAATCACAACTAAAACAATCAAATCGTCACATTCTTCCCTACTTACAAAGATTCTGTCCCCAGAACTGAAGACAAAGACTAAACAAATAACTCAGGGTAATTCTTCATCATATCAGCTTCGAGTTCCCATGTAGCCTCTTCGACATTGTGGTTCCTCCATATTACCGTCACAGAAGGTATCACTTTATTCCTGAGCACTTGTTCTTTCCTGTCTACTATCTGGATATGAATCTCTTCATAGGATAAATCTTTACTGAACTGTAACGGTTCATACTTGATTACATGCTTGTAATCGGGTTTATATGGTCGCAACACCGACACATGAAAAATATTGTGCACGTGTTCTAATTCTGGAGGTAAAGCTACCTCATAAGCTACTTCTCCCACTTTGCGTAGAATCTCGAAAGGTCCAATAAACCTTGGGCTTAGCTTTCCCTTCTTACCGAAATGAATTTTCCCCTTCCAAGGAGAAACTTTCACGAACACAAAATTTCCTGCTTCAAATTCACGATTCTGCCTGTGTTGATCAGCATACTTCTTCTGTCGATCTTGAGCAGCTACTAGTCTTGCTCTAATGAGTTTGATAATTTCAGCGGTCTGTTGTACCAGTTCTGGTCCTAATAATTAATGTTCACCAACTTCATCCAAGCACAGTGGAGTTCTGCATTTTCTGCCGTATAATGCCTCGTATGGCGGTATGCCAATACTTGCATGGTAACTGTTGTTATATACAAATTCCACCAACGATAGATGATCATCCCAGTTTCCTTTGAAATCCATTATGCACGCTTTAAGCATATCTTCTAGCGTCTGGATTGTTCATTCACTTTGCCAATCAGTTTGCGGATGATATGTTGTACTCATCTTCAATTGCGTTCCCATGCATTCTTATAGTCTCTTCAAGATATTTGATGTGAACCTCAGATCTCGATCTGACACTATAGATACTGGAACTCCATGTCTCGACACGATCTCTTTAACGTATAGTTTCGCCAGCTGATCAAGATTAAATCTAATCTTTATTGGCAAAAAGTGTGCAGATTTTGTCAGTCTGTCCACTATCACCCATATCACATCGTATCCTTTCTGAGTCGCTGGAAGACCTACCACAAAATCCATTGTGATATGCTCCCATTTCCATTCCGGTATTTCAAACGGTTGGAGTAATCCGCTTGGTCTTTGATGTTCTGCCTTCACTCTTTGACATGTCAAACATTTTGTAACGCATTCTGCAACGTCTCTTTTCATATTTGGCCACCAAAAATATCGCCTCAAATCTTGATACATCTTCATACTTCCCGGATGAATTGAGTATCTTGAGCTATAAGCTTCTATTAAGATGTCTTCTTCAATATCTTGTACAACTATAACCCAAATTCGTCCCTCGAATCTTAGTATTCCTTAAGTATCAACGTTGTACTTCACTTCTTTACCCTCGACCACACATTCCTTTATTTTTCTGCATTCTTCATCTTGTAGTTGAGCGTTCTTCACTTTGTCTACCAAAGTTGGACTAGCTTCAATTTGGTATACTTTTTCATCGGATTCTTTTGGAAATTTGATTTCCAACTCTAGCCTTGCCATTGCTGAAATGAGCTCTTCCTTATCAGTTAACAACATCAACTTCTCTCGGCCTTTCCTACTCAAGGCATCTGCAACCACATTATCTTTTTTCGGGTGATAAAAGATTTCGCAATCATAATCTTTTATCAATTCCATCCATCTCCTTTGACGCATGTTCAAGTCCTTTTGAGTGAAGATATACCTCAGACTCTTATGGTCTGTGTAGATCTCATATTTTTCTCCATAGAGATAGTTTCTCCATATCTTCAGAGCAAATACTACTGCTGTCAACTCTAAATTATGAGTCGGATACCCTTTCTCGTAGTCTTTCAATTGCCTTGATGCATACGCAATGACTTTGTCATTTTACATAAGGACACATCCTAAACCCTTGTGTGAAGCATCACTATACACCACAAAATTTCCTGTATTATCTGGCAATGACAACACAGGTGCCACACTTAACTTCTTTTTCAATTTTTAAAAACTTTTTTCATACTTCTCCGTTCAAACAAATTTTACAGATTTTCTCGTCAAATTTGTCAAGGGAGTGAAAATCTTGGAAAAATCCTGGAAAAACCGTCTATAATAACCTGCCAATCCCAAGAAACTTCTCACTTCTGACGGAGTTCTTGGTTGTTCCCAATTTATCACAGCTTCAACCTTTGATGGATCCACTGAAATTCCATCCTTGTCAATTACGTGCCCAAGAAATTGTACACGTTCCATCCACAATTCACATTTAGAGAATTTTGCGTACAACTTTTCTTTTCTTAGCGTCTCCAGCGTTAGATGTAAGTGTTCTACGTGTTCTTCTTAACTTTTACAGTACACCAGAATATCATCGATAAATACCACCATAAACTTGTCTAAAAATGGTTTAAACACCCCGTTCATCAAATCCATAAACGTTGTAGGGGCATTTGTCAAACCAAAAGACATCACCAAAAATTCATAATGTCCATAGCGAGTTCGGAATGCTGTCTTCGGTACATCCTCCTTCCTTATTTTCAGTTGGTGATACCCACTTCTCAAATCTATTTTTGAGAAATATCTAGCACCCTTCAATTGATCAAACAAGTCATCTATTCTCGGCAATGGATATTTTTTTAATAGTGACTTTATTTAATTCTCTATAATCAATGCAAAGACGCATTAAACCATCCTTCTTCTTCACGAACAACACCGACGCTTCCCATGGTGACACACTCGGCTGAATGTACTTCTTGTCTAACAGTTCTTGCAGTTGTACCATCAATTCCATCAACTCTACCGGAGCCATTCTGTACGGGGCCTTCGATATTGGAGTTGTTCCTGGTGCTAAGTCGATCACAAATGAAACTATTGATTCACATGATGTACTATCAATCACAAATGAACTAAATTAAAAATAGAGGTATAGATGAAGGTACTATATTATAATTATTTTTTTCACATGTATGAAACTATTGATTCACATGATGTACTATTAGGGGAGGTATTGCAAGTTTGATAATACTTGCAGGAGTAAATTAAAAATGAAGGAAAAGATGAAGGTATTATACTATAATAATTCGAGCCCCAAAATGTGCAATTATCGAAACTATATTTTCCAATAAATAGAAGCTCATTCTTCTTTCATTCTCACCAATTCACTAAGACTCACAAGAGCAATTATAGAGAGAGAAGCTATAGAGAGAAAGAAGAAGAGAAGTATGCTACTTCACTATTCCAGTATCCAGTCTTCTTCTGAGGTAAGGGATATTATTTTTTTCAGTATTCGTAAGAAATAATATTTTCTTCCATGCTCTGTAGTATGTGAGTAATATTATTTCGTTTTGTATTCCTAATTCTACACTCATTCTGTTAAAGTATTGCTTCTTTACTCCGTGAAATTAGTAGAATATCCTTGATATTTGCGCTTCATCCAGTATCTTTTCATGAAAATATTATTCCGAGCTGTCTTGATAATTATTGATCTTTTCATGCCGGAATACTATTCATGAGTTACTATTTATGGGTTACTATTCACCCAATTATTATTCACTAAGACATTCGGGGCACTTTTCGCGCCAGAGTACTATTCATGAGTTACTATTCACGGGTTACTATTCACCCAGTTACTATTCACTCGAATATTATTCACTCGGGTATTTGGGGCACTTTTCATGCCAGGGTAATATTCACGAGGTACTATTCCCGAAGTACTATTCACCTGAAAAATATATTTCTTTTTTGTCCAAATTATTTTTGATATATGAATATTATTCTTGAATTTTACTCCACAAAGCAGTATCATGTTTATAATTTGGATATTTTTTTAAAATCTGGATAAATTTAAAGTCTTTAATATTTATCCTTGATTTCGTTGGATTAATGCTTATATCATTGTCATCATCCTCATGCTTATATTCTGATGAAAGTCATCTTTGGCTTACGTGCATAGATGGACTGTTGATTGGTATGATTATGACAAGGGATCATTCGGTATAATCATGACCTGTAATGTTACAAATTATGTGGTAAAAGTCCTCATTGGCCCGTAGTGCATTGATGGACAATTGTTGGTATGATCATGACCATTGATGATTACATGAATATCCTTGGCCCATAGTGCAGGGATGATTCGATGATGTGGTTTATTTATTAAGCCGAGTCTCAGCGATAAAGTGGATGAAAAACTTTTTTAAATCATAAAAGATAGTAGATATCATGCTCTACTTGACTCTTCTAATAGATTGCATGTTTCGCTGCAGTTAAACTTGATGTTTATTATATTTTATCAGTTTAAAACTGTTGAAGGTTAATGATAATTTATTCTGCATTATCTTAGTCATAATATTTCTTACTGGGCTAGTTGAGCTCACCCATTTGCTTTCATTGTTCTCTTCAGGAAATGAGAACGTAACCGGGACTAGTCGGGGAATCGAGTGACGGTCCGAGATGGTTGTTTTAGCAGTCCTCATAATTTAGTGTGATAATAAATGTAATGAGGATTGAATTTGAGTTTGGATATTGTGTATGAGACAATATTTGTGTAAAAACTCTCAGTTACGCTGTTGTCGTATTATATAAAAGAAGTTTGTATTTGTATTCAGTACCATGTATTTGGCGACCCAAGATGGGTGATGTATACCTGTTTTGGGGGCGTCACATCGGGTTTCAAACCTCTTAGAAACATCCGCGTCATTCTCTCCTCACTATCAACCAAGTGGGATGCAAACTGCGATAACTCGGCAAACTTAGCTTCGTACTGTGACATGGTCATATCATTTTGCTCTAGCTTGATGAACTCCACATCTTTCAGGTAACGAATACTTTCGGGAAAGTATTTGTCGTTGAACAGTTCTTGGAACTTCTCCTAAGACATTTTGAGTGTGGCAGGCTGAGTACGTTTTCTTGATTCTCACCAGTAATCTGCCTCTCCTCTAAACATGAAGGTGGCAAAGGGAACCTTTTGCTCCTCGAAGCATCCTAAGACATCAAATATCTTGGTGATCTACTTTATCCACGTCTCCGCCTTAAGTGGTTCTGGCTTCCCCCAAAACTCCGGTGGTTCCAGCTACTTGAACTGCTTAGCGGTGACCATCGTGAGTTGCCAGTGTTTCCACCTGCATTTGGGACAGGAGTCTCTCTTGCCTGATGCTGCATGAATTACAGAAAGCCTCTGAACATTCCGTTGTTCATCATTTGGTCAGTGTTGTTGTTTACCTGAGGATTATTTCCATCCTGATGCACGTTATCCTGGTTATTGATCTGTGGTGACTCAACGGTGTCTTGTGCTCCGTTGTTTATCTCAACATTCTCGGATGTCATTTTTAAACACTGCCACAAAACAAGGGTTAATTGGCATGCCACATATTATCCCTATATTATGACCGACCAATTAAATAGCAAATAAGCTTAAGTAGGTCATGCTAGTGAAGGAATTACCCGTCTATCCCCTCCTAGTTCTAGTCTCACATCTCAGCCAGGGATCATATCCCTAAGCTTTGATACCAACTGTGATGCCCCCAAAATAGGTATACATCACCCATTCTGAGTCGCCAAATATATGGTATAGAACTCAAATACAACTCAATTATTATCACATTATTTCATAGAATAGTGAGGACTACTAATGCACCATCTCGGACCATCATTCCGTTCCCCGACTAGTCCCGGCTATGTTCTCATTTTCTGAAGAGAACAATGAAAGAAAAAGGGTGAGCTCAACTAGCCCAGTAAGAAATATTATGAATAAGATAATGCAGAATAAATTATCGTTAGCCTTCAACATTGTTAAATTGATAAAATATAATAGACATCAAGTTTAACTACAGCGGAACAAGCATTCCATTAGAAGAGTCAAGTAGAGCATGATATTAACTATCTTCTATGATTTAAAAATTTTATCACTGAGACTCAGCTTAATAAATAATCCACATAATTGCATCACCCCTGCACTACGGCCAAGGATATTCATTAGTATCACGACTACGAATTATCCATGCACTACGGGCCAAGGATATTTGTGTTTTCATCAATGGTCATGATCATGCCAACAACTGTCCATCAATGCACTACGGGCCAATGATGACTTTTACCACATCATTTGTAACATTACGGTCATGATTATACCGAATAATCCCTGATCATAATCATCCCAAGTCCATCTATGCACTACGGGCCACAGATGACTTTCAAAATAATATAAACATGAGGATGATAACAATGATATATGAATTCAATTAAATGAAAGCAAAGGATAAATATTAAAGACTTTAACAATTTAATTTATCCAGAATTCAATAATGTCCAAATTGTCAACATGATACTGTTTTGTGGAGTAAAATTCAAGAATAATATTGTATCAAAAATGATTTGGACCGAAAAGAAATCAATTTTTGTCATGAATAGTATCCTAGGTGAATAGTAACTAAGTGAATAGTATCCCATGAATTGTACTTCAGGAATAGTAACCCCGTGAATAGTACTCCGGCATGAAAAAGTTAAAATTTATCAAGAATGCTCAGAATAATATTTCCATGAAAAGATACTGGATGAAGCGCAAATATCAAGGATATTCTACTAATTTCATGGAGTATAGAAGCCAAAACTTAACAAAACGAGTGTAGAATTCGAAATATGAAATGAAATAATATTACTTATATACTATAGAGTATGAAAGAAAATATTATTTCTTACGAGTATTGAACAAAAATAATATCCCTTACCTTAAAAAAGAGAGTATTCCAACTGGTATAGCGGAGATATTCTTGAAGAAAACTTCCACTGTTTTCTACGCTCAAAGCTTCTTAAAACTCTAAAGAAATATGCTCAATATTATAGAATAAGAATTCTCTGATTCTGTTGTGATTTTCAATTCTAACTAAGCATCCTATTTATAGGACAATGGAAATGATACTATTTGAATTTTAGAATCACGGACTGCACAGTGTTTTCTTTTCCTCTTCACGGGTGTCGAAAATCGTCTGATAATTTTATTTCTTACTATGCAGGCACTATGCATAATAAAATATAATATATTCTATTTTTCATAAAAAACAAAACTTATAATATACACACACACACACATATATATATATATATATATATATATATATATATATATATATATATATATATATATATTACCCTTCATTTACGTAAACTCCCCCACCATTTCCAAAAGTCATCCACATGTGGGCCCCACCATATGTCATCATCACATGTGGGCCCCACCTCTTATAATGAATAAATTTCTACCAATTATTTTGAAAAATGGGTAAATGGGGGTCCATATAATAAGCAAAATTAAAACAAATACTTCATAAAATCCCCTAAATATTTTTAACAACATTTATTCATTATTATTATAACTCGCAATATTAACAACCAGATCGTTCCCAAGAAAGAGGAGGCTTTCCGATAAGGATTTCTCCCTATTGGCGCGCAATTAGGTGACCAAACCCCTTTCCTCGACAGAACTTTCTTAAACATTATTAATTATGCAAATAATAATATGAATAACTTGTCATCTCAATTATTGATTTAATAATATAAAATATTGTAACAATAATTGAATCAAATAACGTGAGCTATTATGCGTGAATTCTCAGTAGCAATAATTGAATAAAACTGAGTGACTTCTCACGTAAGCATCAATAATCAATACTGTAGTGCTACTATGCAACCACGCCAGACATCTTTGTACTTTTACCACCGGTATTTCAACAGTTTAACGATAAAACTTCCGCCGTTATTTTTATAAAAAGATATTTCTGTCGTTTTCTCATTCCGACAATAATTCCGTTTGTGGGGTCCACCAATGATTGTGCCATTGTACGAATATTCCCTGTTAAAACAAATATTCCCCGACCAATCGAATATTTTATAATAACTTGCATACTTTCCAAAATTTATAAATATTACCCACAACTATAACATTATATAAAATCCACACCATAATATTCAAAAATATATTTTGAAAAAAATTAATCTTTATTCATAAAAGTTGGGGTCTTACATAAGGGATATTATTTTTGTTCAATATTCGTATGAAATAATATTTTCTTCCATACTTTGAAGTATGTAAGTAATATTATTTCGTTTCAGATTCCAAATTCTACACTCATTTTGTTAATTTTTGTCTTCTATACTCCATGAAATTAGTAGAATATCCTTGAAATTTGCGCTTCATCCAGTATCTTTTTATGAAAATATTATTCTGAGCATTCTTGATAAGTTTTAACTTTTTCATGCCAGAGTACTATTCACGTGGTACTATTCACTCGAGGTACTATTCATGATAAAAATTGAATTTTATTCCACAAAGCAGTATCATGTTGACAATTTGGACATAATTGAATTTTGGATAAATTAATTTATAAATCTTTAAAAATTTATCATTGCTCTCATTTAATTGAATTCTTATATCATTGTCATCATCATCATGCTTATATTGTGATAAAAGTCATCTTTGGCCCGTAGTGCATAGATGGACTGTTGATTGGTATGATTATGACCAGAGATTATTCTGTGTAATCATGACCTATAATGTTATAAATGATGTGGTAAATGTCCTCATTGGCCCGTAGTGTATTGATGAACAATTATTTGCATGATTATGATCATTGGTGAAAACACGAATATCCTTGGCCCGTAGTGCATGGATAATTCGTGGTTGTGATACTAATAAATATCCTTGGCCCGTAGTGCATGGATAATTCAGTGATGTGGATTATTTATTAAGTCGAGTCTCAACGATAAAATTGATGATTTAAATCAAAGAAGATAGTAGATATCATGCTCTACCTGACTCTTCTAATGAATTGCTTGTTCCGCTGCAGTTAAACTTGATGTTTATTGTATTTTATTAGTTTAACCCTGTTGAAGGCTAACGATAAATTATTCTGCATTATCTTAGTCATAATATTTCTTACTGGGTTAGTTGATCTCACCCTTTTGCTTTTATTTTTCTCTTCAGGAAATGAGAACGTAGCCGAGACTAGTCGGGGAACAGAGTGATGGTCCGAGATGGTGTTATAGTAGTCCTCACTATTCTATAGAATAACGTGATAATAATTATAATGAGGACTCCATTTGAGTTTGGATATTATCTAGAAGACAATATTTGTATTAAAACTCTCAGCTATGTTTTGTCGTATTTTACACGACAATTGTATAATTAAGTTTGTATTTGAATTTTGTACCATGTATTTGGCGACTCAAGATGGATGATGTATACTTATTTTGGGGGCGTTACAGTTGGTATCAAAGCTTAGGGATATGATCCTTGGCTAAGATGTGAGACTAGAACTAGGGGGAGAGACGGGTAATTCCTTCGCTAGTATGACCTACCTTAGTTTATTTGTTATTTAATTGGTCGGTTAGAAGATAGGGGTATTATGTGATATGTCAATAAACCCTTGTTTTGTGGTAGTATTTGAAAATGGCATCTGAAAATGTTGAGATAAGCAATGGAGCACAGGAGACCGTTGAGTCACCACAGATCAATAACCAGGACAATGTGCATCAGGAAGGCAAAAATTCTCATGCAAATAACAACATAGACCAAATGATGAATGATGGAATGTTTAGAGGCTTTTTGTAATTCATGCAACACCAGGCGAGAGAGACTCTTGTCCAAAATGCAGGTTGAAACACTGGCAACTCACGGATGGTCACCGCTAAACAGTTCAAGGAGCTGGGACCACCAGAGTTTTTTGGAAAGCCAGAACCACTTAAGGCGGAGACATGGATAAAGAAGATCACCAAGATATTTGATGTCTTGGGATGCTTCGAGGAGCAAAAGGTTCCCTTTGCCACCTTCATGTTGCGAGGAGATGTAGATTACTGGTGGTAATATGTAAAGCGTACTTAGCTTGCCGCACTCAAGATGTCTTGGGAGAAGTTCCAAGAATTATTCAACGACAAGTACTTTCCCGAAAGTATTCGTCACATGAAGGAGGTAGAGTTCATCAAGCTGGAGCAAAATAATATGACCGTATCGCAGTACGAAGCTAAGTTTACCGAGTTATCCCGGTTTGCATCCCATTTGGTTGATAATGAGGAGCGTATGACGCGGATGTTTCTAAGAGGTTTGAAACCCGAAATACATCAATACCTCATTTCTCACAAACTGTGTTTGTATTCAAATGTTGTAAATAGGGCTCAATTATTGGAGCGCGATAATGAGTCAACCCAACCAAAGGAGAGCAACCGACAAAATGATGATACTAGTTGTAGCAGTCATCGAAGCCGTGACAACAAACGTGGAGGGAATTAACATGCCAGAAATGGTAACCACTTCGGTGGTAATCATGGATAAGACAATAGGAGTGGAAATTTCAAGAAGAGGAGATTCAATAATGATGGAAAGGCGTCAGCACCAGCAACCGTTGTTAAAGAAGGAGAACGACCACCGATCGTATGTTATAAATGCGGAGGGGAGGGACATATTAGTCCAAACTATACGCAGCAGTCCAAAGCATGTTATAATTGTGGAAGAGAAGGTCATCTAGCCCAATTTTGTCGTGTAGTAAAGCAAAGTCTAGCTGGGATGGAGGCATCAAAGACCGTCCCAAAGAAGTCAAAGTCGGTAGTTCAAGGGAGAACATTTGTCGTAACCTCCCAAAAAGTGAGGAATCCAAACAAGGTTATCACGGGTAAGCTAATCATAAACTCTAGCGAAGTCTATACCTTATTTGATACTAGTTCTACCAATTCTTTTATTTCTCCTACTTGCGCTCAACGTTTAAATTTAACTCCGAAGAAATCAGCCTTTGACTTATATATTGAAACTTCATTGGGAGAAACCTTCATTACATCCACTATGTATAAGTTTTGTTTGATTCAAATTAGCAACCACACATTACCTGTCGATCTTATCTCTTTCAAAATACTTGCATTTGATGTGATTTCAGGGATTGATTGGTTAACTACTCATCATGCAAAAATTGATTATTTTTGTAAGATGGTTAGCTTTCATATTCCTAACCAACCTATTATGTGAATTCAAGCAACCAAACCATTAAAGTCAATCACTGTCATCTCAAGCCATAAAGTTATTCATTTATTGAAAAATGGATGTCAAGCTTTCTTAGCTCATGTCACAGATTTAAATAAAAATACGTCAGATTTGACTGATATTTCTATTGTTAATAAATTTCCTGACGTATTCCCTGAAGAACTTCCTGGCCTACCCTGGAGCATGAAATCAAATTTTGTATCGACCTTGAACCCGGTACAAAACTCATTTCCAAATCCCAAATGAAATGGCTCCTATTGAACTTCAGGAGTTAAAGACCCAACTGCAGGAATTGTTAGATATCGATTTCATTCATCCTAGTACGTCTCCTTGGGGTGCTCCTGTTCTATTCGTAAAGAAAAAAGATGGAAGTATGCGACTTTGTATTGACTATCGGGAGTTGAATCATGTCACCATCAAAAATAAGTACATGTTGCCACGCATTAATGACTTGTTTGACCAGTTACAAGGCGCCAAATTCTTTTCAAAGATCGATCTTCGTTCCGAATATCATCAGTTAAAGATTAAAATTGATGACATTCCAAAGACTACTTTCAGAACTCGGTACGGGCATTACGAATTCCTAGTCATGTCTTTTGGATTGAGTAATGCTCCTGCTGCCTTCATGGATATGATGAACCGAGTGTTTAAGGAATATTTGGATCATTTTGTTGTTGTCTTTATTGATGACATCCTCATATACTCCAAAACCAGTGAAGATCATGAGCAACACTTGAGGCTGATACTCCAAAAGCTTCGTGAAAATAAGCTTTATGCCAAGTTGAAGAAGTGCGAGTTTTGGCTTGAGGAAGTAGAATTCCTTGGTCACGTGATATCAAATCAAGGAATATCTATTGACTCATCAAAGATTAAAACAATTCAAAGCTGGGAGCAACCTAAGTCAGTGACCGAAGTACGTAGCTTTCTTAGCTTAGCTGGTTATTATCGGAGATTCGTAGAAGGGTTTTCTCGAATCTCTAATCCATTAACTCAGCTAACTCGGAAAGATACAAAAATTAGTTGGAGCGAGGAATTTTAGAAGAGCTTTCAAGAACTCAAGAAGAGACCCATTTCAGCACCTGTTCTAACAATACCATCTGGTTTGGAGAGATTTGTCATCTACAGTGATGCTTCAGGAAGAGGGTTAGGATGTGTTCTCATGCAACATGGGAAAGTCATAGTCTATGCCTCACGACAACTCAAAGAATATGAGAGGAATTATCCTACTCATGATCTAGAGTTGGCAGCAGTTGTTTTTACGCTTAAAATTTGGAGCATTACCTGTATGGGGAGAAGGTGTAGATCTATACCGATCATAAAAGCCTCAAATATTTCTTCACCCAAAAATAACTCAACATGCGGCAACAACGTTGGCTCAAGCTGTTGAAAGATTAGGATCATACTATTCAATACCATCTTAGAAAAGCGAATGTGGTAGCTGACGAATTGAGTAGAAGATCATATGCGGGTACGAGTGCGATATTGTCAACATAAAGGCCCATTTGGTATGACTTACAAAGGATGGAGATAGAGATAAAGACTCCAGGGATCCACGTGATGATGTCAAATATACGAGTAGAACTGACTTTAATCGATAAGTTAAAGCTGCTCAAGCGATAGACCTGGAGCTGATGCGTATGAAGAAGAAAGTGCAAGAAGGTGCTATTTTAGAAACAAGAATCAATGAAGAAGGAATACTTTGAGTCAAATTCAGACTTTGTGTTCCTAACTACCCTGATTTAAAGTATAAAATCATGATGGAGGCGCATAACACACCATTTGTAATCCATCCTAAGAGTACCAAAATGTATCGTGATCTTCAACATACATTTTGGTGGAGCAATATGAAAAGAGAGATAGCGGAGTTTATCTCAAGGTGTTTAACTTGTCAACGAGTCAAGGCGGAGCATCAAGTGCCAAAAGGTCCATTGCAGCCACTTGAAATTCTAAAATGGAAGTGGAAGCACATTACCATGGATTTTGTTATTAGCCTTCCCAAGGTTTCTCAAAGCATAGATGCGATTTGGGTAATTATCGATAGATTGACCAAGTAAGCTCATTTCTTACCTATACGAGAAATTTATTAACTTGAACGTCTTGCTCGCATTTACATAAATGAGATTGTAAGACTGCATAGTATGCCAGTATCCATAGTTTCTGATTGAGACCCAATATTCACTTCATGATTTTGGGTTAGTTTGCAAAAAGCTAAGGGTACGGATTTACGATTTAGTTTGGCATGTCATCCTCAAATAGGCGGGCAGTCGGAGAGGACTATTCAAACTCTTGAAGATCTATTAAGACTCTGTGTCCTTGACTTCAAAGGAAGTTGGGACAAGTTCTTGCCTTTAGTAGAATTTTCCTACAACAATAGTTATCAAGCAAGTATTGGTATGACTCCATTCGAGGCGTTGTATGGACGCAAGTGTCATTCTCCAGTATGCTGGGATGAGGTGGGTGAAGCAACGTTGTTGGGACCGGAGTTAATACGTATGACTACTGAAAAGATTCAAATGATCCGACAACGTATAAAAATCTCACAAGATCGATAAAAGAGTTATACTGATCTTCATCGAAAGGATGTGGAATTCAATGTTGGTGATCAGGTGTTGTTACGTGTTGCTCCATGGAAAGGAGTTACAAGATTTGGAAAGAGAGGAAAGCTCAATCCTTGATTCATTGGCCCATTTAAAATCCTCGATCGTGTTCATAACATTTTTCACATATCTATGTTACGTAAATATGTGGAAGACCCGAACCACATTATTGAGTTAGAACCAGACGGAGATAGCGGAAAATTTAACGTATGAAGAGGTACTGTTAAAATCTTGGATAAGAAGGAACATATTCTACGCTCCAAGGTTATACCTCAAGTCAAAGTTTTGTGGAGAAACCACGATGTTGAGGAAATGATTTGGGAGTTAAAATATGAAATGAAATCAAGGTATCCTCACCTCTTCGACATACCCGGTACGTACTCCAATTTTGAGACAAAATTTTATAAGAAGGGGAGGTTGTAAGACCCCAACTTTTATAAATAAAGATTAATATTTCTCAAAATATATTTATGAATATTATGGTGTGGATTTGATATAATATTATAGTTGTGGGTAATATTTATAAATTTTGCAAAGTATGCAAGTTGTTATAAAATATTCGATTGGTCGGGGAATATTCGTTTTAACAGGAAATATTCATACGACGGCACAATCATTGGTGGACCCCACAACGAAATTATTGTCGGAGTTAAAAAACGACAGAAATATCTTTTTATGAAAATAACGGCGAAAGTTTTACCGTTAACGATTGAAATATCCGGTGATAAAAGTACAGTAATACGCGTGGTTGCATAGTAGCACACGGTATTGATTATTGATGCTTACGTAAGAAGTAACTTAGTTTTACTCAATTATTGCTATAGTAATTGCTATATAGTATCTCACGTTATTTGATTCAATTATTGTCAATATTTTATATTATTAAATTAATAATTGAGATGACAAGTTATTCTCATTATTATTTACAAAATTAACAATGTCTAGAAAGTTCTGTCGAGGAAAAGGGTTTGGTCACCTAATTGTGCGCCAATAGGGAGAAATCCTTATCGGAAAGCCCCCTCTTTCCTGGGAACGATCTGGTTGTTAATATTGCGAGTTATAATAATGATGAATAAATACTGTTAAAAATATTGAGTAGATTTTTATGAAGTATTTGTTGTAAATTTTGCTTATTATTTGGACCCTTATTTACCCATTTTTCAAAATAATTGGTAGAAAGTTATTTAGAATATATATATATATATATATATATATATATATATATATAATTAAGGTGGGGGCCACATGTTGAAAAAATGAAACACAGGGGAGGGAGGGGAGGGAGTCTGATGGTTAACGGGAGGGAGTAAGTGGTATTATTATTATTATTATTATTATTATTATTATTATTATTATTATTATTATTATTATTATTATTATTATTATTAAATTATAATAAGTTTTATTTTTTATGAAAAATAGAATATATTATATTTTATTTGCATATTATTTACTATGCAGTGCATAGTAAAGTCTTATGTAGGGGTGAGCAATTCAGTTATAACCGAACTGAATAAGTTATTCGATTATAACCGAAAATAAAAATCAACCTAAATTCATTATCCGAACAAATAACCGAATTTAACAATAACCGAATTACTGAAAACCGAATTACCGAATTTACAATCAAATTATTTCGGTTAATAACCGAAATTGCATTACATTTTATCAAACAAAACATATACAGTAAACCACCTTCAGAGGGATATAATTTTTACTTGCAGAATTTCCAAAATATGAAGAAATGGGATCCAGAATTCTAGATTGTTGATAACCAAAAAATTCCTGTTTTAATATATAAACCACAAGAAAAACAAGCACACCAAACTGCATGTGTATTACCCAAAAAATGGGAAATAAAAAAAAGGAAATGAAAAGATACTTCGCCAGATTGAGTGAAACAACTCTGAAGAAAATTCTCATCTATCGAATACTGAAGATCTCCGATCCAAAGTATGTCAATTTCGTTGGCGCTAGATGGTTGGGCCGCGGCAGTTGTGTATGGGTAAGATTAGATTAGATCTGAGATCGAAAATCGAGATCATGAGATCTGAAAGGTCGACTAGATCATGAGATCAAACTATTTTAGAGAGAATCGAGATCGAGACGAATAGATCTGAGATTTGAAAGATTGAGTGAGTATGCGACTAGTCTAGTGTAACGAGGAGTGAGAGTCTGAGTATGAGTAATGAGTCTGTGAGAGATAAGGAGGAGTGAGAGTCTGAGTATGAGACTATGAGTAATGAGTATGTGAGAGATAAGAGATATAATGAGAGAGATAATTAGAGAATGAAGATTATCTTATTCGGTTTTAAGTCTTATTTTTTTATTTCTTATTCAGTATGAGTCTGTGAGATACTTTGAAGTTAAATGTTTTTATTTCTTATTCGGTTATTCAGGTTAACCGAATAACATAAAATCCAAACCCGAACTCGAACCCAAAAATCGGATAAAAATTTGGATATAACCAAATTGTAAAAAATAACCGAATTTACAAGAAATTTCGGTTAAAAAATTTCGGTTTGATTCGGTTTTTCGGTTATATCTGTTTTTTGCTCATTCCTAGTCTTATGATATCAGAAGTTGGCATCTGTGAAAGTTTACTGTTGGTCCGTGATTTCTAAATTCAAATAGCATCCTTTCTATTCTCCTATAAATATGATGCTTAGTTTAGAAAAGAAAATTACAGCAGAATCAGAGAATTCTTATTTTATAATATTGAGCGTATTTCTTTTGAGTTTTAGGAAACTTTAAGTGTAAAAAACAGTGAAAGTTTTCTTCAAGAATATTCCTGCTATACCAGTTGGAATTCTCTTCTTTTTAAGGTAAGGGATATTATTTTTGTTCAATATTGTAATGATCCCAAAATTCATACAATTCAATTATCGACTTCGGTCGTTAATAACATGTCTAACTTCTGATTTTACATTATTATTCGATGTTAAACTTAATAAAATGCGAAGTAATTTAAACTTTTATGTCTTCTCACTTTAATTCCCTGAATCAAAAGCTTTATCATTTACACATCTTTGAATCAATTTTATTTTATGATTCTCTTAATCAAAGTTATTATATAAAATCATACATTTCAATCTGATAACCTTTGCATATCAGATAACTTAAACTTTGCATGATTATTGAGATTTATCAAGTACATTTCTCAAAAACCTTTATCTTTACCTACCTTTGAACCATACTTAGCTTATTACTCACCTTATAACTCACCTTATCAGAGTTAATAACTAAAACTTACATCCAGGTTCAACACTCTTTCATACAACAAATAAAACTTAAACTTTATAACTCAACATGTATTAAACATCATACATTATTCGGAACCTTAAACATGGTTCAAATAATACTAACTCAGCCAATGTGTATAAATCTTTAAGCATCACATTTGGTTCATGTCTTTCAAGTAGCACATAACTTTACCTTGAATCTTTAACGTGCAAAAGTGGTTATTTGCAAGGTTGAGCTCGACAGCTCAGCAAAATCTAATAGTTTTCAGGCATCACATAGCACATAATAACATGCTCAACATACATCTCATAAACATTGAACTAACATAACATACATGCTACAGTTCATATAACAAGTATAAAGATTGAGTTTCTTACTCAATCAACGTAGTCATAAATTGACTTTAACATTTCATACTTTCAATATATATATATAACACATCATGTTATTTGTAATAAATATTTAAAACAGTTCATCCTCAAGTTCACATAGCAGATAGGAACTGAAAGACTTGCCTTGATCGTTGTTTACTAATAACAGTTTAACAACTTACAGTTATCTGCATTTCACGTGCCCTACACAATTATATAATCATACACATCAACTATTAGTGACATATCAAAGCATAGTAGTTGTAATGTAAACTTTACTCTATGTGACATCCCCAAAATAGGTCCAATTCATCCAACCTATTCTGAGTCGCCAAATATATGGTACAGAAAATAACTACAACTTTATTACTACAATTGTCGTGCAAAATACAACAACACATATACTGTGAGTTTTAATACCAACTGTGACTCATGTCCCAACTATGGACAGCACCTCACATTGATACCTTACATAATGGTACAATCTAGAACTGTTTTAGAAATTAAAATCTTTGGGAAGTGCTCAAGGAAACCTTCGTACATAGGAGGCCATGAATCTAAGTTATAATAGATATCATTTGTCAAGAGAATTATCCTTGGTTGATCCAATAGACCCCAAAGAAAAATGAGAAGATTACTATCATGTTCCTTCCAATGGTGAGTCTTCTCTTGACATATAACTATCTCCACCGTCTGCATGATTGAACATTATATTTCAACCCAACTCCAAGATCATATAGGTAGTGCTCATAGATATACTCAAAGAAGTGGATGTGCACAACCCTTTCTTATGATAACACGAGATTGTATGTCATTAGACATCTTGTATGATAGTGGCAAAACACACCTTCCAAAGTTGGGTTCACCTCACCCTATTGTTGTTCACCAAAATCAATTATTAAGTGACGTATAATATCGACACACACATCTTTAGGTCTTCAATACAATTATATATTGTATGTCATGCCGTTTTATAATGTGTTGAGAAACTTTGATAGTCTCCGAGACCACCACATTATTCCCTCATATCCCCGCCCGACCCGTGACACTCTTATTACACGAAAGGAATTGTGAAGCAAAAGGGTCACCTGACAACTAGCTCGATAAAGAATATTATGACTAAAGATAATAGCCTTCATCAAGAATAAATCGAGAGATTTAGAACATATGGTAGATGATAAAACTTTTCAACCATAGTTGCGCAAATGGAATGAGCGAATCCATTAGAAGAGTCAAATAGACCATAAAGTCTATTATCTTCTCCATGTTAAAAGTCCACCAACAATTCTTTAACCCTGTAACATTAATCAACAAATCCTGTTTATAGTCATGTGAATAACTCATAATCATAATTGTAGTTCTAATTTTCTCTTCTCATCCAAGACGAAGATATTTTTCATCACATGTCTTTACCTGAAGCATCAAAGATCATGGTTATACCAAATCACAGTTCCTATTCATAATCATACTAATAAGTTCATCTTTGCACTACGGGCCAAAGATATTCATTAACAGTTCATCTTTGCACTACATGCCAAAGATATTCAACAACAGTTCATCTTTGCACTACGGGCCAAAGATATTCATTAACAGTTCATCTTTGCACTACATGCCAAAGATATTCAACAACAGTTCATCTTTGCACTACAGGCCAAAGATATTCATATCTCAAAGAAATATATAATCATTTCAGAATTTATATAAACAATAATTATAACCATGTTGATCAATTCACCTTTGCACTTAAGCTAAAAATATTCAATTGTAAATTCAATGGTCATGATCATACCACCAACAATTCATCTTTTGCACTTTCGGCCAAAGAGAACCCATAGTCACGATCATACCAATAATCTACCCATCTTTACACTTAAGTCAAAGAGAAATTTCATCAACGGATTATAAAATGTTATATATGATAATAAAAACAATATGATCAAAACACGGATTTAATTTCAAGAGTAAGATTCATAAATCAACGATTTCATAACACCTTAATCCAAATGTTATAAATCACTTAATAATCTCATAATCTAATATTATTAATACTACCACAATATTTTAATCATTTCTTAAAGTTATAAACAATTTATTTTAATTGTTTATACTTTACTAATTAATGCATTTAATCATACTAAAATGCCAAACTCATAAGATTTCATCACCAATAACCAACAACCTCATCAAAAATCTGCATATACCATATATAGGATTTCCAAGCCATAAAATCCTATTTTTCAATTTTCTTACTTCACATAACATATTTAATTTATTTATTCATAACTAGTCCATTTTCATGAAAAATACCAAATTAGTTCTAAAAATATTTCTTTTCTAGGATTTAGCATAATATAGTCTCATATTGAACATATATTTTTCTCAGAATTTTTTAAAATTCATTTACTATTTTTCACATGGTCAAAACTTGCGAATATTTAGACATTTATCATAAATTGTACTTTTGTCCAAAAATTCCGAAATTTACAGAATATACTGATGTTATATAAATGTACTCCCAATAAAAATTTTATTAATTTTGGAGTTAACCACAAGGAGTTGTAAGGGTTTACTTTTAAAATAGTCTTTTCTCATAAAATCCATAACTCCTAATCTATACATCCAAAAATCGTCATTTTTGGACACAATCAAGGAAACTCATCAAATTATCATTTTAAAATTTTTCAAAATTTTTGAAGGTCCGAAAAATTACGAAACATGATAAACATAATAATTCTTAAAATCCCTTACCTCAAAAGAGCAGTACTTGTAACCGGAATGTCGGATGAAAAGCCGAAGGAAACTTGCACCGAATAGCAACTCTCCAAGTATCTAAATACTCACAAAAATAAACAAAGAGAATATAGAGAGAAAAACTTCGCTTTTGGTGTGATTTTCAATTCTAACTTAAGCGCTTTATTTATAGGAAAATGCTAGAAACGTCGAAGGAGACTAAATTAATAAAATAATATTATTTATTTTATTTCCTTCCACGCCATCCTCCTTTGTTGAATCAAGAAATCAATCCAACCCACTTCAATAATATTTTTGGCGTACCACATGTTAAAATAAAAAGTGGGTCCCACCCATAAATTTAATAAAAACATTTTAATTTCTGAAACTTCAATAATTCATAGAAAATAGCTCATATATTAGAAAAATACGAATTTTATGTCCATTCCGCATGAAATCAAATTCTCTACAACTTTGTAGCTTTGAGTTTTTCCAAATTCCAAACAGAAATATCCGAAATCCACAAACGGACGATTTTTAACACCGTTTCAACACCTTTTAAAATTCATAACAAATCATGCGTTAATTTTCAACGGTTCAAAATTTGTGGACATATACTCAACTCATATATGTATAACATATCAAAAACTCACAACGATCTAACGGTCGGAATAAAATTACAACTCACGCAACAAAGCTTTAAGAACACCGATTTGAGTTTTTAATACCTCAAATCCGACAAAATACTGATAAAACACCCCAACATTAATTCCTTCATTTATAACCACATAAATAAATCCATCATTTATATCCACATCAAATAAATATTTCCTTATCATATAAATTAATAATTAATTATTCACAAATAATATTACAGAATCATAATTATGACAACCAGGTAGTTCCTAGGAAAGAGGGGGCTTTCCAATAAGGATTTCTCCTTACTGGTGCGCAATTAGGTGACCAAACCTCTCCTTGACAGAACTTTCTAGACAATGCCAATAATGATATCTAATAATATTATCCAAATAATATAAATTATTGATCTAACAATGGGAATACTGTGAAATGAAAATTATTGAAACAACAATAATATAAAATATCAACGCAGCAATTATTGAACCAATAAAATAAAATATTGAACAGTAATTACTGTAACAATTATTAAGTAGTGCCTTCTTACGTAAGAATCAATAATTCAAAAAATACTGTGCAATACCGTGTTCTACTGTGAAACCACGCGTATTACTGTATTTTAACCACCAGGTATTCCAATAGTGTTAACGGTAAAAACTACGCCGTTGTTTATAAAAACTCAAACTTGTCGTTTTCTTCATCTGACAGTTATTCTGCTATGGGGCCCATAAATGGTTGCACCGTCGTATGAATATTCCCCGACAACAAGAATATTCCACGACCAAACGAATATTCCCCAATAGAAATGAGTATTTTATAACCACTTGCGTATTTTGAAAATTTTATATATATCATCCTTAACTTTTTTTTTTTTATCAATTTAACCATTTATTAAATAATAATTATAAGAAAAATTGAATAATTTATTTCATAAAATTCGGGGTCTTACACTATATCTCATAACCCTTTCTATTATCACTACACAATGTTCAATTTGATTGTGTTAACTTTCGACTTACATCTCACTATATTTCATACTCGAAGTTCATTCAAGTGCTTAAGTCTTGCTAGGAATCATTATTGGTTTTATATTAACCCTATTCCCTATCTTATAATATTTATTTCAATTAAATTGAAACAGTTTTTAAGTTCATTAACACTTGGCACGGCGTTTCGACGTTCATTCGTCACACGCCCGATTCGTCTCTCTTGTGTGTACTTAGTATGCTTATACAACTTATCTAATACATCATTTATTAATGTTAAGCATCATTATATTTACTAATATTCATATTTTATAACTTAGGAAAACATCTTTTATCGTCAGAAGCACTACACTTGCATACGTGCATGCCCGACGCCCTCTGATTGCCTCCTAATACATATCAGTCCCAAGAATGTCCATTTTGACCCCTGTTACCGACATCAAATTGAAACACTTAAAGTACAAAAGTTGTAGGTCTACTCGTCCTCATTCCGGATCATATTGAATCACCTCAATCGGAGTTCGTATGAAAAAGTTATGGTCATTTTACCAAAATACATCAAAGTAGTCACACTTGACACACTATGGGCACGACCGCGCCCAAATCCTTCACACTCCAGCGCGCCCACACTAGTTAACAGTGCCCAGCGGCATGCCCGCGCTCCTGGGTAGCGTGGTCGCGCTCGACTTCGCCCAGATTACAGTTTTTCCGATGTTTTTACCTCAAATCTTCATAACTTTTTTATTTTAAGTCAGAATTAGTTGGTTTTTGATTCTATGAACTCGTGAAACACTGAACTACTCATCTACAGAATAATTTTAATATTTCAAAAACTTTAACAAATCAATTTAAGGGTTCCAATTCCCTGTTCATGCTATACTTTCATATTTTAAACATATTTAGCGAATTCATTCACTACGAATTCGTTTTACATCCGTTTTGACTCGTTCAACTTGGGTTGTTTTCGTTTTTCATCATACTAACAACATCTATAACCAATTTTAGATTATATACATGATCTAACCATCAATTTAAGCCTTAAAAAAACCAAAATACATATATTAAGCCATAAATCAAATTTCTTCTTCTAGCACTTGTTTCCATGAATTTGATTACATGAAAGATAACGTATAACAAATTATACATATTAATAAACATATATGATCAATATCTTAACAATCTAACCATAGAAATCCAACTTTTCAAAGAAAACTCAAGTATAATACTAAAAACTCAAAGCTAGATTATTACCTTTGATTAGCTATAAAATTTGGAACAATCTTCTTATTTCTTTCTTCTATAATTCTCACAAAGAACCTTCTCTCAATTTACAAAGAACTTTTTCTTTTTCTCTATTCTTCTCTTCTTTGTTCTTCCTCCCCTCTATTCTCACGCTTAGGCCAAAACTTCTTACATAAAAAAAACAGACACAAGAATAAAAATAAAACGTATAAAACTATCATAATAATAAATATACTAATTATGTATCAGTTATAAAAATATTTATTATATTTTTTTTAATTCAAAAGCCATAAGGCTTTGTTTGGCAAAACACTTTTTAAAATAAGGACTTAATATCTTTAAGCCTTGTTTGGATAAATCCATTTAAAACTACTTTAATTTACTTCAATAAATCATTTATACTATAGTTAATTGTCCCACATTATTTACTTGGATTTCCATATCCAACCTTAATTAAATAAACAAAACTAATTACCATAAAATTATAATTTTCATTATAATTTTACTTAATTATAACATATCACTTTAATTACTAAATTAAATTAAAACAATATTCTAGCAAACTATATAATCCTTAATAACTCTCTAATTTAGTTATTAAGTTAAATTAGAGTATTATCTCATAAATTTAATTCATCACTCATTTATCTTAATTAAGTTAATTTCCATAACTCATGAATTATTTACCTCATGAATTATTTACTTACTAATAAATAATCCAACAAATATCTACTAAATAACAAATACATCAATTAAAAATATTTATTTAATTCAATAAATATTTGAAATTACAAATAAAATTCTTGATTGTTACAAATATTCGTATGAAATAATATTTTCTTCCATACTCTGTAGTATGTAGTTAATATGATTTCATTTCAGATTCCTAATTCTACACTCATTTTGTTAAGTTTTGGCTTCTATACTCCATAAAATTAGTAGAATATACTTAAAATTTGCGCTTCATCCAGTGTCTTTTCATGAAAATATTATTCTAAGCATTCTTGATAAATCTTAACTTTTTCATGCTGGAGTACTATTCTCGAATTACTATTCACGGGGTACTATTCACCCGAGGTACTATTCATGACAAAAATTGATTTCTTTTCGGGCCAAATCATTTTTGATACAATATAAATCTTGAATTTTACTCCACAAAGCAGTATCATGTTGATAATTTGGACATAATTGAATTCTGGATAAATTAAAATATAAATCTTTAAAAATTTATCATTCCTCTCATTTAATTGAATTCTTATATCATTGTCATCATCCTCATGCTTATATTGTGATAAAAGTCATCTTTGGCCTATAGTGCATATATGGACTGTTGATTGGTATGATTATGACAAGTGATTATTCGGTGTAATCATGACCTGTAATGTTACAAATGATGTGGTAAAGTCCTCATTGTCCCGTAGTGCATTGATGGACAGTTGTTGGCATGATCATGACCATTGGTGAAAACACGAATATCCTTAGCCCGTAGTGCATGGATAATTCGTGGGGTGTGATATTAATGAATATCCTTGGCCCGTAGTGCATGGATAATTCAGTGATGTGGATTATTTATTAAGTTGAGTCTCAGTGATAAAATTGATGATAAACTTTTTAAATCATAGAAGATAGTAAATATCATGCTCTACTTGACTCTTCTAATGGATTGCTTGTTCCGCTGCAGCTAAACTGGATGTTTATTGTATTTTATTAGTTTAACCCTATTGAAGGCTAGCGATAAATTATTCTGCATCTTAGTCATAATATTTCTTACTGGTCTAGTTGAGCTCACCCTTTTGCTTTCATTGTTCTCTTCAGGAAATGAGAACGTAGTCGAAACTAGTCGGGGAATGGAGTGATGGTTCGAGATGGAGTTATAGTAGTCCTCACTATTCTATAAAATAGTGTGATAATAATTGTAATGAGGACTCCATTTGAGTTTGGATATTGTCTAGAAGACAATATTCGTATTAAAACTCTCAGCTATGTTTTGTCGTATTTTACACGACAGTTATATAATTAAGTTTGTATTTGAATTCTGTACCATGTATTCGGCGACTCAAGATGAGTGATGTATACCTATTTTGGGGGCGTCACATAGTATCAATTTGATGTCACTCTCAATTTATCAACAACTTGGGTTAAAGGAAGCAAAGCCTACAAATGTGATATTGTAGCTTGCAGATAGATCACTTACTTATCCGTGACAAATAGTTGAAGCTGTGTTGGTTAAAGTGGATAAATTCATATTTCTAGCGGATTTCATTATGCTAGATTTTAAGGAAGATCGTGAGATACCAATTATTCTAGGGCGACCATTTTTAGCAATAGGGAGAACACTTATAGATGTGCAAAAAGGAGAGCTAACTATGAGCGTTCAAGACCAAGAGGTGACATTTAATGTGTTCAAAACCATGAAATTCCTAAATGAAGCGGAATGTTATTTTCGGATAGATCTAATTACAGATGTCGTGGATGAAATCTTTATTGGGACTTATCACTCAGATCCCTTTGTGACTACACTAGTTAGCCCATTTGCTACGAACTTTACTGCCCCACGTTAATATTTGTAATTGTTGGATTCTTCCTAAAGGTTTGTCAAGTTTAAGCAATAATATAAGATTTTGGATCACTTTAGAAGCTCTTTTACACAGTTAAAATCATCTTTTGAAGAACCACCTTCATTGGAGCTAAAACCTTTACCAACTCATTTGCGGGTACTTCGAGAATATAAAATAGCTTTGGCATGCACATTTGCTGACATTAAGGGGATTCATCTTCATTTTGCATACACAAAATTCTTATGGAAGATGATGCTAAACCGATGGTTGAGTAATAACGCCGACTAAATCTTATCATGACGGAGGTGGTCAAGAAAGAGATTATCAAGTGGTTGGATGCAGACGTTATCTATCTGATCTCTAATAGTTCGTGGGTGAGCCTAGTATAATATGTTCCTAAGAAGGGTGGGATGACGGTGGTGAAAAATGAGAATAATGAGCTAATTCTGACCCGGACATTAACTAGTTGGTGAGTATGCATGGACTACCGAAAGTTCAATAAAGCAACTCGCAAAGATCATTTCCCTATGCTATTCATTGATTAGATGCTTGATAGATTGGCCGAACATGAATTTTATTGTCTTTTAGATGGATATTCTGGCTATAATCAGATTGCAATAGCTCCCAAGGATCAAGAGAAAACTATGTTCACTTTTCCAAATAGAACATTTGCCTTCTGGAGGATATCTTTTGGATTATGCAATGCGCCCGTAACTTTCCAAAGGTGTATGATGGCAACATTTTCTAACATGGTAGAACATAGTCTGGAGGTATTCATGGCGATTTTTGGTTTTTGGAGATTCATTCAACCTATATCTAGAAAACCTAATTCTTGTATTAAAAAGATGTGTGAAAACAAATTTAGTATTAAATTGGGAGAAGTGCCACTTTATGGTCCAAGAAGGCATAATTTTGAGACATAATGTACGACCCCAACTTTTATGAATAAAGAGTAATTTTTCTCGAAATATATTTTTGAATATTATGGTGTGGATATGATATAATGTTATAGTTGTGGGTAATATTTAAAATGTTTGCAAAGTAAGCAAGTTGTTATAAAATATTTGATTGTTCAAGGAATATTCGTTTTAACAGGGAATATTCGTACGATGGCATAATCATTGGTGGACCCCACAACGGAAGTTTTGTCGTAGTTAGAAAACGACATAAATATCTGTTTATAAAAATAACGGCAAAAGTTTTACCGTTAAACTGTTGAACTACCTGGTGGTAAAAGTATAGTAATACACGTGGTTGCATAGTAGCACACAATATTGATTATTGATGCTTACGAGAGAAGTCACTCAGTTATACTCAATTATTACTACAGTAATTGCTGCATAATATCTCTCATATTATCGATTCAATTATTATCACAATATCATCTGTATAATATTTATTATTATTAAATCAATAATTGAGAAGACAAAGTTATTCATATTATTATTTTCAATATTGACGATGTCTAGAAAGTTCTGTCGATGAGAGGTTTGGTCACCTAATTGCGTGCCAATAGGAAGAAATCCTTATCGGAAAGACCTCTCTTTCCTGTGAATGATCTGATTGTTAAATATTGTGAGTTATAATATTAATGATGAATAAGTTTGCGTTAATTGATGATGAAATTGATATTTCCATTGTGTTGGGATTATTAGTGTTAATGGAAATCGACATTTATTTCGATAATAATTGATTTCTGGAGGTTATATTGACCAATCGGGTAATTAATCAGATAAATGAGCAACTAATTGCTATTAATTCACATTCTTATAACTATTTGTTCACATGTATGTACTATTGATTCACATGTATGTACTATTAGGGGAGGTGGTGTAAGATTGATAATACTTGCATGACTAAATTAAAAATAGAGGTATATATGAAGGTACTATACTGTAACTATTTTTTTCACATGTATGGAACTATTGATTCACATGATGTACTATTAGGGGAGGTGGTGCAAGTTTGATAATACTTGCAAGACTAAATTAAAAATGAAGGAAAAGATGAAGGTATTATATTGTAATATTTCGACCCCCAAAACGTGCAATTATCGAAACTATATTTTCCTATAATTAGAAGCTCATTCTTCTTTCATTCTCACCAATTCACTAAGACTCACAAGAGCAATTATAGAGAGAGAAGCTATAGAGAGAAAGAAGAAGAGAAGTCTGCTACTTCACTATTCCAGGATCCAGTCTTCTTCTGAGGTAAGGGATATTATTTTTATCAGTATTCGTAAGAAATAATATTTTCTTCCATACTTTGTAGTATGTGAATAATATTATTTCGTTTTGTATTCCTAATTCTACACTCATTCTATTAAAGTATTGCTTCGATACTCCGTGAAATTAGTAGAATATCCTTGATATTTGTGCTTCATCCAGTATCTTTTCATGGAAATATTATTCTGAGCTTTCTTGAAAATTATTGATCTTTTCATGCCGGAATACTATTCACGAGTTACTATTTACGGGTTACTATGCACTCAAATATTATTCACTCGGGTATTCAGGGTACTTTTCGTGCCGGAGTACTATTCACGAGTTACTATTCACCTGGTTACTATTCACTCGAATATTATTCACTCGGGTATTTGGGGAACTTTTCATGCTGGGGTACTTTTCATGTGGTACTATTTCCAAAGTACTATTCACAGGATACTATTCACCCAAAGTATTATTCATGACAAAAATTGATTTCTTTTTGGTCCAAATCATTTTTGATACAATATCATTCTTGAATTTTACTCCACAAAGAAAGACCCCTTTGAAAGACTGCGCTTTCTTCGCTCAGAGAATGGAGGAAAGAACGAACCAATACGGATAAGAGCCCTTTCAGCAGTATCATGTTGGCAATTTGATCATTATTGAATTCTTCATATATTAAATTATAAATCTTTAAAAATTTATCCTTTGCTTTCTTTTAATTAAATTCTTATATCATTGTCATCATCCTTATGCTTATATTATGGTGAAAGTAATCTTTGGCTTACGTGCATAGATGGACTGTTCATTGGTATGATTATGACCAGGGATCATTCGGTATAATTATGACCCATAATGTTACAAATGATGTGGTAAAAGTCCTCATTGGCCTGTAGTGCATTGATGGACAGTTGCTGGTATGATCATAACCATTGGTGAAAACACGAATATCCTTGGCCCGTAGTGCATGGATAATTCGTGGTCGTGATACTAATGAATATCCTTGGCCTGTAGTGCAGGGATGTTTCGATGATGTGGTTTATTTATTAAGCTGAGTCTCAGCTATAAAATTGATGATAAACTTTTTAAATCATAGAAGATAGTAGATATCATGCTCTACTTAACTCTTCTAATGGATTGCTTGTTCCGCTGTAGTTAAACTTGTTGTTTATTAGTTTAACATTGTTGAAGGCTAACGATAATTTATTCTGCATTATCTTAGTCATAATATTTATTACTGGGCTAGTTGAGCTCACCCTTTATCTTTCGTTGTTCTCTTCAGGAAATGAGAACGTAGCCGAGACTAATCGGGGAACAGAGTGACGGTCCGAGATGGTGGCTATAGTAGTCCTCACTATTTTATGAAATAGTGTGATAATAAATGTAATGAGGACTTTATTTGAGTTTGAATACTGTCTATAAGACAATATTCGTGTAAAAACTCTCGGCTATGCTGTTGTCGTATTGTATAAAAGAAGTTTGTATTTGATTTATGTACCATGTATTTGGCGACTCAGAATGGGTGATATATACCTATTTTTGGGGCGTCACACATAAGGTTTCTTCTAAAGGGTTGGAGGCGGACAAAAGAAAAATTGAGACTATTAAGAAGCTTCCAACGCCAACATCTGTGAAGGGAATTCAGAGTTTTCTCGGCCACGTGGGGTTCTACAGGCGTTTCATCAAGTATTTCTTCAAGATTACAAAACCCTTATACAATCAATTGGAGAAAGATTTTCCCTTCATATTCAAGAAGGCATGTCTTGAAGCTTTTGAGGTACTGAAAAAGAAGTTAATTACTACTCTGGTGGTAGTTACTCAGAATTGTAACCATCAATTTGAGTCGATGTGTGATGCTAGCGATTATGCGATTGACACAATTTTGGGCCAATGCAAGGAGAAAATATTTCACGCCATCTATTATACTAGTAAGACACTTTCAGATGCACATCTCAATTATATTACCACTGAGAAAGAATTACTTGCCATTGTTTATGTGTTCAACAAATTCTAAGCCTATCTTATTGGTACAAAGGTAATTGTATTCACTGATCATTCAGCCATGAAATACTTGATCTCGAAGAAGGATGTTAAGTTACGATTTATACGATGGGTTCTCTTACTTCAAGAATTTGATTTAGAAATCTGAGACAGGAAGGGGACATAAAACCAGGGGGCAGATCATCTTTTTAGACTAGAGAATTCCGAACAACAAAAGGGAGATGTCATAATGATCAATGAATTTTTTCCAGAAGAACAACTATTCTCAGTGACGAAGGAAGTACCATGGTGTGCAGATTATGTAAATTACATTGTAAGCCATGTGTTTCCTCCCGACTTGAGCCATTAACAGAGGAAAAAGTTTTTTGCACGATGTGAAATATTATTTGTGGGATTAAGCTTTCCTACTAAAATAGTGCGTGGATCAAATTCTGATAAGGTGTGTGATAAGTGGTATTTTTACCTACTTATTGCATACCAATTCATACGAATTGTGCCAAGCTCAAATACATTTTATTGTGTTTTAGTGGCATTTCATGTTATTTTGCATTGCATGTACTTAAAACTCCTTTTGGTGAATAATTGCAGGAATCGGCTTAATTTTGGTGGAATTAGAGGCTAATGGGTGCGTAAAGGCTAGTGACAAGCAAGGATGTGCATGGCATGGAGGTACAATGAAGCAAGGAGGCCAAGCAAGCAAGAGGATCAAGCATGAATGAACAAGCAGCAGCAGCAGAACCCGAACGTAACTCACAGAGTACAAGCCGCCATGGTCACAAGCAGCAGACAAGCTTAGACTACATGGCATGAAAGTACATGGCTAAACAATGAGGACCTACGCTGTTAAGTGACCATGAGGGAGAGACGATGCGCCGCCGAGGTAGAAGACGCTACAGCATGCGTAGGCGGTAATACCGGATCGGATATACACACTACAAGTCTCACAGCCGCGAGATTCGGAAGCTATAGAGGCGTGCGGCCACGCGCGATGCTGATGCTGTAATTTTGTTTTATTTTTAATTCTTAATTAAATGATGTGCAATTGTTTTAAACGATTCTGACTGGTGTCAGATATATACTCGATAACTTTTAGCGTATTCTTTTCATAAAAACTAGGGTTTAAACCTTGGGATAGATTCCAACGTAGAACGAAGCAAAAACGTCTACTTCTATACTTCTTCTTGGAATTCTCTATCATCATGGATTTTGATTATTATCTATTGGATTTCTATGAGGATTTAATAGTTGATCATTGGTTTCTATCCAGCGATTGGGTTTGATCGTTCTATCTTTCTTACTTCAATTGCTTGTTTATTGATTATGCTTAGCGTTGACCCCATGATGGCTTTCGGTTCAGTCATGAACTAAACTCCATTATGGGATTCTAACGGATTTTAATATATAGTTTGGTTGTACATTTAAATGCTAGGGTTGTTTTTCATATCATATGGACTATCTGTCATGATTGTTTTACATGCATGAATGCCTGATCACCATTCGTCTCAGTACTTGTATGGAATTGACAATGAACATATGGGTATGGATTGTAATCATGATGGCATGCGAATATGAATGATATGGCTTCATGTATTTTATGAACCAGATAGACATATACTGTTTCACCGTATGAGCTAGAATAAGGGCTTGAGCTTCAAATCAATATAATTACAATTTCACATAGACATATAGTGATTTTGGTTGTATTGGTGATTACATAGAGTCTAACCTCTGTAGATGTTGTGTAAGTAGGTTATAGTGCATTGAAAAATGGTTATAACTCTCTTCGTGCTCTTGGCTATTTTCCTGTGATATGTGGACACTTCTTGCATGATAGTGGCGATTAAATGAAATATTAAATGAAGTTAGGATCCCATTATTTCTAAATTATATTTATTTCATTATTATCCTTATTTTTAGTTGGTAATCATAATTAGCTTAATTCAACAATTTTAGTCAAAAGTCTAAGCATATAAATAAGGTGAGTTAATTGATGCATGATAGTTTAAATTTAACAACTTTCTCTGTGGGATCGATACTCTACTTACTCTGTATTACTTGTTGACCCGTGTATGTTTGCATGAGTTAGAGCTCTTTTATTAGAACTATAAAAGAGGCAACAATGTGTTCCCTATGTAGAGATATAAAATATACTTCATCATTGTCATTCATCTGTTTACGAAGGACATTATGGGGGAAAGAGAACTGCAGCAAAAATTCTTTAATCAGGCTTTTATTGGCGAACTATCTTCAATGAAGCTCATTCTTTCATGCCAAGATGTTACAAATGCCAACCTATTGGCAATATTTCCAAGCAACACGAAATGCTCGTAAACTAGTTCCTAGAGGTTGAGATCTTTGATGTCTGGGGCATTGATATCATAGGCCCGTTCCTATCATCCCTCAATAAACAGTATATACTTGTCGTGATTTATTATGTTTCCAAATGGGTAGAAGCAGTAACCTTACCTACAAATGAGTCTAATGTGGTGATAAATTTTATTCGAGGAAATATATTTACACGGTTCGACACACCTAGGGCGATCATTAGCGATGAAGACACGTATTTCTGTAATAAGCACTTTATTGCTCTTCTTACTAGGTATGGAGTTTCACACAAGATCGCTATAGCTTATCACCCTTAGACAAGGGGTTGAGCCAAAATTTCAAACAGAGAGGTGATGAAAATTGTGAGACCCCAGATTTTACGAATAAAGATTTAATTTTCTCAAAATATTTTTTTTTCAAAATTTTGGTGTGGATTTGAGATAACAGAGTTATTAATATTATTATTTACAATATTAACGATGTCTAGAAGTTCTGCCAAGTAGAGGTTTGGTCACCTAATTGCGCGCCAATAGGAGAAATCCTTATTGAAAGCCCCTCTTTCACAGGAACGACACAGTCGATTAATAGTGTGAATAATAATAATGATGATGAAGTTTTGTTTTATTAGTATTATTAATGTAATAAAAGCAGAAAAGCTTTTATATAAAATGTAATACTCTTATAAAGTTATTCGTTTTATTAGGCTAATAAGTAAAATCTTTTTATATAAACAGTAATACTTTTATAAAGTTATTCGTTTTATTAAAGTAATAATTAGAATATATTATATTTTATTATGCATAGTGTTTGCATAGTAAAATCTTTTTAAAAAGTTATTTATTTTATTAGATTATAAATAGAATATATTATATTTTATTGTAAACCAATCTGACCGTCTGCTTAAAGTAAATCGATTTGGACCGTTCATGGATTGGTTACTATTCATCCATTCTTCTATAAATAAAGCTCATTCCTTCATTATTTTTTACTTAATTCATTTGAAACTTTAGAGAGAGAAACCGTAGAGAATTATTCTTCTATAATCTTGAGCGTATTTCTTTAGCGCTTAAGAAAGCTTTGAGCGTGGTGCAAGTTTCTTCAAGTATATCCCCGCCTCTACCGTCGAGAGTACTCTTCTTTATAAGGTAAGGGATATTATTTGTTGTACCTGTAAGGGATATTATTTGTTGTACCTGTAAGGGGTATATTTTTTTTTATATTCATGAAGAGAACTTCTGTTATTCCATTCTTTATTATTCTGTTGGAATAACTAGTATACGTGGTCTACCCTATACTTGGTGATTTATGTTGTTATTCCATTCTTTGTTATTCTGTTGGAATATCCTGTCTGTGCATTTGACGTCGGACCTAGTTTCGTCTTTATTATTACTCGCTGGAATATCCTGTACATGCGTTTTTGTTTTACCGGTTCCGTCTTTATTATTCATTGGAATATCACATGCATGCGTTTTTACTGCCGACCGATTCCGTTATTTATTATTCATTGGAATAACTTTGTCTATCTGGGCAATCGCATGCATGGTGATTTCTGTTGTTATTCCATTCTTTATTATCATGTTGGAATATCCTCGCTTGCGTATTACGCTTACGACTGACCGTTCCGATTATTTATTATTACATTGAATAACTTTGTTTATCTAAGTACCGCATGCATGGTGATTTCTTTTGTTATTCCATTCTTTATTATACTCAGTTGGTTAAAGTTTTGACTTCTATACTCCATGAAATTAGTGGAATATCCTTGATATTTGCACTTCATCCAGTATCTTCTTATGGAAATATTTTTCTGAGCATTCTTGAATTTTACTCTACAAAGAAGTATCATGTTGACAATTTGGACGTTATTAGTTACTAGATAAATTAATTCTTGAACTTGTTTTATTGAATTCTTATATCATTGTCATCATCCTCATGTTTATATTATGTTGAAAGTCATCTGTGGCCCTGTAGTGCATAGATGGACTTGGTATGATTATGACAAGGATTATTCGGTATAATCATGACCGTAATGTTACAAATAATGTGGAAAAAAGTCATCATTGGCCCGTAGTGCATTGATGGGCCGTTTTTAGTATGATTATGGCTATGGATTCTCTTCTACCAAGGGAGTAAAGATGAATTGTTTTATGGCATGATCGGATCAGTTGATGAATACACAATAATATCCTTGGCCCGTAGTGCATGGATAATTTGTGGTCGTGATACTTAATGAATATCCTTGGTAGTAGTCGGGGGATGATGTGGATTATTTATTGTCGAGTCTCAATGATAAAAGTGATGAAAAACCTTTTTAAATCATAAAAGATAGTAGATTTTATTCTCTACTTGACTATTTTAATGGATTACTTGTTCCACTGCAGTTAAACTTGATGTCTATTGTATTTTATCAGCTTAACATTGTTGAAGACTAATGATAATTTATTCTGCATTATCTTAGTCACAATATTTCTTACTAAGCTAGTTGAGTTCACCCTTTCTTTCACTGTTCTCTTCAGGAAATGAGAATATAGCTGAGACGAGTCGGGGAAAGGAGTGACGGTCCAGATGATAGCATTAATAGTCCTCACTATTCTAATTAAATAATGTGACAATAAATGTAATGAGGACTCCTTTGAGTTTGTATACTGTCTAGATGAAAATATACGTATGAAAACTCTTAGATTATGTTTTGTCGTATTTTACACGACAGTTGTATTATTAAGTTGTATTTGAATTTTGTACAATGTATTTGGTGACTTAAGATGGGTGATGAATACCTATTTTTGGGGGCGTCACAAAAATTCTAGAGAAGATTATGAATCCTAACCGGAAGGATTGGTTGAAGAAACTTGACGATGCTTTATGAGCTTATCGGACAACTTACAAAACTCCAATTGGGATGTCACCATGTAGAATCGAACTCGACAATGCATGCCATCTGTCTGTAGAATTGGAACATAGAGTATATTGGGCCATTAAGAAGGTTAACTTCGATATGCATGTAGACAGTGAGAAAAGTCTTCTGTAGCTGAACGAGATGGATGAGTTCCATCTCCAAGCCTATGAGAACGCTAAGTTTTATAGAATAGATCAAGTGGTGGCATGATAAGAAAATTATCGAACAAAAGTTTGAGCCAGGACAATCATTACTTTTGTTCAATTCATGGTTAAATCTTTTTCTAGGCAAACTCAAATCACGGTGGTTGGGATCATTTATCATTACTAAAGTATTCTCACATGGAGCAATGGAAGTCACAACGGCTAACTTAAACAGAACCTTTATAGTTAACAACCAAAGACTTAAGCATTACTGGGGTGGTGACATCGATCATCAAAAGAACTCCATCATCTTAATTGACCTAGACTGAAATAGGGAGTAGTCAGGTTGAAGAATATAAAATAAGCACTCATTGAGAGACAACCTAAAATTTTAGTTTTTCTTTCATTTTTATGTATTTAAATTCTTTTTATGGCAAGTTATAAATTTTTGGATAATTTATTATATCTTAAATAAGCTATCAATTAATGACAGGTACCAAAAATAATAAGGAAGTTTGACGACCACATAATCAGAAAAATTCTAGCTATGGGCAAAACTAGGAAGTTCACTACACAACACCTAATGGTGTTCAAAGATAAATTACCGTACCGATTACCAAATTTACCAAAAAATAGGTACCGATTATATCGGTATCCCGTAACGGTATCCCAATATGGTACTAATTTTTACCTATTCTTTTATAGATTGGTTTTTTTTTAAATCAAATTTTTTTTAATCATAAAACAATGGATATGTTATTCAAAGTGTACACCTCAAAAGCAAAGGTTTGCTAGTGATATAATGGACCCAATATGAAAAATAAACTAAAATTGAAAAATAAGACGGAATAACCTTAATTGAAAATTGAAAATTATTTATTTCCCATTTTAGGATATAAATAAATAAATAATTAGTTTACTTATTTTTCATTTTTGAAAACAAAATTATTGTATTAAAAAACTAAGAATAAAAAAGAAACTCAACTAAAAAAAATTTCATAGAAAGAGCCAATGAGAGGATAAAAAATAAGGGTTGAGAGTGATCGAAGAGGTGACGGGCAAAAAAGCGTCAGATGGAGAGCTGGCGGCCTGCAGGCGGAAGGCCTAAGGAGAGGTGGCGGGCAAAGAAGCGACGGATGGAGAGGTGGTAATCGACGGGCGAAAAGCTTAAGAGTGAACACTGAACGGAGAAAAAGATGAATTTTTTTGAAAGTGAAGATGGGGCATGAAAAGTTTTGGAGACTAGAGAGAGAGAAATGTGTGAATGTGATTAATATTGAAATTTAAAACCACTTACTGACTCACATCACATGGTCACATAGACTTGGCCCACCTAAACAAGTGCAATTATGCATTAAGTAGTCTAAGTCCATTGTGTATTGGAAATTTAAAGTTTTTTAATTAAACCGATAAGCCAGCACGGTCCGGTAAAACCAGCTCTTTAAATTCTTATTCCATTCCCGGTCCTGAAAAAAGTGGTATATACCGATTAACTTTACCGATACTAAACTTGTTTTAATATATACTGAACCAAACCAGTTCAAACCGGTTTAGTTTACCTATTTACCAAAAACACCATTTTTTGCACACCTCTAACAACACTGTAACACGTGCCAAAAAGATGCTTATCGCCGCAATGCTGCATTAAAGCGCTGCAGTGCTAGGCCTCGGCCAACACAGCGCCATAACGTTGTAAGGCTGCGTCGCAGTGCTTCTTCATAATAAGTAGGTTTTATACTTACTTATTGGTTACTAACTCACTAGAATTATGCTCAACTTAAGTAGTTTTATTATGTTTTATTTGCATTTTATGTTTATTTGTAGCATATGTAGCTGGAACCCCTTTAGCAACTTAAAGTATGGAATGTCATGGAATGGCATGGAGTGGCATGAGCTAGCAAAAACATGGCAAGGTGGACTTGAGCAAGAGTGTAGATTGTAGCTGAACTAGAGCAGGTGAGGAGGAGGATCAATGAAATGGTGAAGTGCAAAAGAGAGGAAATGAAGAGCAAGTAAGTAGCAGACAAGAAGCGTGAGAATGCAAAGTCAAAGAAAGAATATAGCACCATACCGCCATACAAATTTTATCATGGCGCCACCACAAAAAGGAAGTGAAGTATAGATACACATACCTGGCAAATCACGCTCCAACAATAAATGGCCATGGTTCGCCCGCGCCATGCACTCGGAAGACAACCCTACAGCGTGCCCGCACTCGATTTGCAGTGTACTATCACGCGGCCGTGCTGGTCTTATTCAGTTTAAAAAATGTTGACTTTTTATAATTTGAAATTGAGCTTGTTTCGCTCATCTGAGACGATATGGTTGGTACCAAGACGTGTTTTTGAGTATTCAGTACAGTTCTTAGGTTTTAGACTACTCTAGAGAGGGTTTGAGTATTTGATTACTACATTTAGCTCCTCTCTTTATTTAGATTACTTAATAAATATAGTTTTCATTCCTGGAGATTTTATGTGGATTGGAACAAGCCTGAAAACAGACTTCACAGCAGGATTAATAGATTTAACCTCTCAATTCTATTTAATCTCTTGTTTACATTGTTCATTTCAATGTCTTGCTTCAATCCCATAATTGCTTTTGGTTCAGAAATGAATTAAATTCCATTATGGGATTCTAATGCATAGTTTATACATGTATGACTGATTGTGATGTTGCTTATTTAATATTGGATTGCCCATTATGGTTGTGCTAAATGTATGAATGCTTGATCACCATTCACACTAATTGCTTGTATGGATTTGGAAAATAAAATATAAGTATAGATTAGACCATAATAGCATATGTTCATAAGGCTTATTTGTGTTAGGCTTTGTAATTCGTGACTCAGATATGCATATATCGTTTCACCATTTGTAGTCATTAAGAGAGTTTGAGCTTAAATCATATTTTCTTTAAATTCTCATAGAAATATAGTGAGTTTAGTATTTGTGATGCTTGCATGAATTCTTTCAATTGTGGATTTTGTGTAAATTGGGCATAGCTCATTGAAAAATGGTTGTGTTTCATTTATGTGCTCTCGACTAGCTTTTCATATTTAATAAGTAAACATAACACGAGGCATACATTTTAGATGAAGAATTAGATGATATTAGAATCCCATATCTTTCCAAGTTGATTACCTCCTGTTAATAATATTTACTTATTGTGTTGATAATTAATTTGAATATAAATTCATTTATTAATTGACAGTTTGAGCATATAGAAGTAGTGATTAAGTTGTTGCATGATAATTTAGATTTATCACCTTTCTCCGTGGGATCGATACTTTCTTACTCTGTACTACTTGTTGACCCATGTATACTTGCATGAGTTAGAGTCCATTTTGTTAAATCAAAAAGGAGGCAACAAGTTTTTGGCCCCATTACCGGGGATAGGCATTTATTTTTAATATTGTCGTCGTCAACTAAAGCTAGATTTGTGTGACTTAGACAATTCTATTCTTATCTTATTTCTATTTTGTTTTTGTTTGTATTTCAGGTACTTGTATACATTTTATGCACACACAATCGACAAACTCTGAATTGGTGCCTGCACAAGATAATATCAACGACAGAGGTTGGAAATCGAGAGTACACAGGAATATACAAGTAGATTTTGATACTTTAACATCCAACATGGCAGCAGAAGAGCAAAGAGAGGAACACAGGGCTTTAAAAGATTATTCAATGCCCAACATAAATGAGTTGCAGTCGAGCATCGTGAGGCCAGCTATAGCAGCCAATACTTTTGAGATAAAACCGGGCACTATTCAAATGGTGTAGAATTCAGTCCAATTTAGGGGTGCTGCTACAGATGACCCGAACGAGCATTTGTTGAGCTTCATAGAGATATGTGACACTTTCAAGTACAATAGGGTGTCTGAAGATGCAATCAGGCTCAGAAGGTTCCCATTTTCTTTACGGAACAAGGCTAGAAGTTGGCTCCACTCTTTGCCATCAGGATCTATTACTACATGGGAGGACTTAGCACAAAAGTTCTTAGCAAAATTTTTCCCAATGGCTAAGACAACAAAAATGAGGACATCAATTTCGCAGTTTGAACAACAGCAGGGTGAAACACTGTATGAAGAATGGGAACGCTACAAAGAGATGCTAAGGAAATGTCCCCATCATGGAATGCCGAATTGGATGGTGATAAATACTTTTTACAATGGACTGGGATGGCAGTCAAGGCCGATTATAGATGCTGCTGCAGGAGGAGCCTTATGGGCTAAGAGTTATGAAGAGGCTTATAATCTCATAGAGACTATGGTAACAAATGATTTTCAAAATCCTACGGCCAGGATACCATAGCCCAAAGTTGCAGGATTGTTAGAGGTGTATGATATCACACAGTTGTCAGCTCAGATGGCATCTATGGCAAAGAAGATTGATTCATTGGCAGAAAGTAAAGTGAAGATAGTTGCTTTTGTGTGTGAGATATATGCGGGGTCACATTCAACTGATCAGTGTGCTATCAGTTCATAATCTGTACAGTAAGTGAGCAACTATCAAAAAAATTAGAATCAGTTCCAAAATTCCTATAACACCAACAACCACAACCATCCCAATTTCAGCTGGAGCAATAATCAAAACAATCAACAAAATCAACAGTTTCGACCACAACATCAGTTTCAGTCACAACCATCCCATCAACAGTATGCATCAATACCACCCTACCCTCCAGGATTTCAATAGCAACCACAACATCATTGACCACCTGCTTCTCAGCAAGAGAAGAAGTCAGAAATGGAGAAGATGATGCTCAAGTACATGGCGAATAACGAGGTAATGATCAAAAGCCAAGTAGTGGCTATCAAAAATTTGGAGACGCAAATGGGTCAAATGGCTAGTATGCTCAACAACAGACCACAAGGGACCTTTCCAAGTACAACAGAAGAAAATCCAAGAAGGGAGGGTAAAGAACAGTGTCAAGCCATAACTCACAGATCAGGGAAGCAGATTACAATACAACATAGCGCGCCCGCGCCACTTTTACAAAGGGAAGACATGCGGCCATGCGATGAAGAAAAATTGTCTGATGAAAGTTTGGTTCAAGAAGGTTCTGAACAAAGGGAAGTAGGGAAGAGTGAAGGAGTTACTGAGAAACTAGTAACCAAACCATTACTTGTTCATCTCCCTGGTCCATATCCACATAGATTACAGAAGCAAAGGGAAGACAAGCAGTTTAACAAGTTTTTGGAGGTGTTCAAGAAGCTATAAATCAATATACCCTTTGCTGAGGCATTGGAACAGATGCCAAGTTATGTAAAGTTCATAAAGGGGATCTTGTCAAGGAAGAAAAGACTAGAGGATTTCAAAATAGTAGCCTTGACTGAAGAATGTAGTGCAGTGCTTCAACGCAAGTTACCTCCTAATCTAAAGGATCCAGGCAGCTTCACGATACCTTATTCAATTGGGAAGATGTGTTTCAGTAAATTCTTGTGTGATTTAGGGGTGAACATCAACTTGATGCCTCTATCAATGTTTAATCAGTTGGGATTACCGGCTCCAAGGCCGACAAAAATTTCATTACAGCTTGCTGACAGGTCCATTACTTATCAACGGGGTATTATGGAAGATGTATTGGTAAAGGTGGATAAATTCATCTTCCTGGCTGATTTCATCATATTGGGTTATGAAGAAGATAGAAGTATACCTATCATCCTTGGGATACCATTTCTAGCCACAAGATGAACTTTAATAGATGTTCAGAAAGGTGAGTTGACAATGAGGGTTCAGGATCAAGAAGTCACCTTCAACGTATTCAAGGTTATGAAATTCCCTACAGACGAAGAGGAATGTTTTAGGATTGATATGGTGGACAAGATGTTGAACGATGAAGTAGGGCATTTGGTGGAAAATGAACCTTTAAAGAGTGTTATTTTGGGAAATTCTAAGATAGAAGATGATGAGATTACCGAGTTGGTTCAAATTCTTGACACAACACCACACTTTAGAAGATTCAAGACTCCGATTGAGCCACTTAAGATTGCTGGGGAGACATCAATGAAACTTAAGCCATCTCTTGAGATGTCTCTAGACCACTTGAGGTATGCATTTTTAATGATAATTCAAATTTACATGTTATTATTTCTTCTGCACTAACATCTGTCCAAGAAGAAAAGCTGCTAAGAGTTCTAAGAGAGTTTAAATCAGCCATTGGATGGACCATAGCAGACATCAAAGGGATCAGCCCATCATTCTACATGCATAAGGTCCTGTTGGAAGATGAAAGTAAACCTTCAGTGGAGAAACAACGAAGATTAAATCCGATTTTGAAGGAAGTGGTCAAGAAGGAAGTTCTGAAGTGGCTAGATGCAGGAATAATATATTCAATTTTAGACAGCTCATGGGTGAGCCCGGTACAATGTGTGCCAAAGAAAGGGGGAATGACCATAGTCTCCAATGAGAATAATGAATTGATACCAACTAGGACAATGACGGGGTGGAGAGTCTGTATGGACTATCGCGGACTTAATAAAGCTACAAGGAAAGACCATTTCCCGTTGCCGTTTATTGATAAGATGTTGGACAGACTAGCAGGTCACGAGTATTATTGTCTTCTGGATGGTTATCCAGGCTATAATCAGATTGTGATAGCTCTAGAAGACCAGGAAAACACAACTTTCACATGTCCATACAGAACATTTGCTTTTAGAAGGATGTCTTTCGGGTTGTGCAATGCCCCGGCCACATTTCAGAGGTGTATGATGGCAATCTTTTCGGATATGGTGGAACACAATGTGGAAGTGTTTATGGATGACTTCTCAGTATTTGGTGATTCATTTGATTTTTGTTTAGAGAATCTAGTAATGGTATTAAATAGATGTGTTGAAACAAATTTGGTTTTGAATTGGGAAAAGTGCCATTTTATGGTACAAGAGGGTATTATTTTGGGCCACAAACTTTCGAAGAAAGGATTAGAGGTGGACAGGGTGAAGCTAGAGACCATTGAAAATTTGCCTCCACTAACTTCTGTTAAAGGTGTGCGTAGTTTTTTAGGGCATGCAGGCTTCTACCGCAGGTTTATTAGAGACTTCTCCAAGATCAAAAAGCCACTTTGCAGTTTATTGGAGAAGGATGCATAGTTCAAGTTCAATAAAGAATGTCTGTCTGCATTTGAGCATTTAAAGGGAAAGTTAATTACAGCACCAGTGATCACAGCACCAGATTGGGACCTACCATTTGAGTTGATGTGTGACGCAAGTGACTTTGCTGTGGGAGCAGCTTTGGGCCAATGAATGGAAAAGATCTTTCATGTGATTTACTATGCGAGCAAGACCCTCACTGATTCTCAGTTGAATTATACCACCACAGAGAAGGAACTTTTCGCAGTTGTGTATGCTTTTTACAAGTTTTGTGCGTATTTGATTGGGACTAGGGTGATAGTATACACAGATCATGTAGCAATTCGATATTTAGTGGCAAGGAAAGATGCAAAGCCTTGACTAATCAGGTGGATACTTGTGACACCCCCAAATCCATGTACTCCATTCCCACAGGAGTTGGTGTTCACTATCCAAAACATTACATCTAACTACCCATAATCAAAGGATAAAGACGTAATTTAAATAACTTAAACAATCATCTTTCCCATTAAAGGGTTACATCATCATCTCAAAATAAATCCCAGGTAATCTAACCTTAAAATTATTACATCAACCATGGAATACATCATATATTAAAACAAGTCTTTAACATAATTCATTAAAATAAAATTCTCATATGTCTTCAACATTTGGACATCTTGCCCTTTCCTTTGCTAGTAGACGGCTCATCGACTTTTTCAACTTTAGCTGCAGTGTTAAATGCAAGAGTGAGCAAACAATTGCTCACTGATATAATAAGTAGCAATAATAACAACATGAGAATGAACACCGAATGCTAGCAATAATGAACTTGTTCTATGAATTAAGAATAGAAAACAAGTTCGACATCAATATCTGAGGGTCTTAAGACCATGAACTATGTCTCCGGTATATAGGTATTATTACCTTAACCTTAATAAATCATTAGGTCATGTAGACCCTTCTTAGCGTACTTAGGGGGATCAGCCCTTTGTACCATGTATTGTGCACAAACATCTAAATATTACACGTACAAAAATCCCCTATATTAGGGTTGTTCGTCTCATTTTGAATTTAGAATTTCTGCACTAAAGAAAGTTTAGTTTGGAACTAGCTTATCAGTGTCCCTAGAATTTTAGAACACTATTTAACTTCCATCAATAAAGGTTTAATACGAGAATGTATAACTGAACAAGACTATTAAAGTCAAAGATCGGATTTTAACAATATATATAACTGAATAACATGATATACATGCAAAGTGCTATATTCAAAGGAGTTTAGAACAATCTTCTATAAATCAATGTATTAGAACAATATATGCTTCGAATGATAATAATGAAAGTAAAGCTCGCTCGATGTAACGAATTAGGTTACAAGAGCTTGCACAAACATACTCAAGATAAACTAGGTTTGTTCAACCTTACAAGAATTTTAGGAACTTGTACAATAACGATTTAGGAATGGGAACATGCATTCAATACGAAAAGAATGAAGTTAGAAAGCTTGCTCAATGTAAAGAGTTAAGGTTTAGGAACTTGCCTTGTTTGTAAGCTACACAAATGTAAAATAATCTCCAATTACCCTACACATATCATTACAATCGCAACAACAATTAGTTGTATGAATATTAACACTATGGGTATTAAACCATCATTTAGGTCATAACCCTAACCTAGCACCTAACCATTTAAGTTCACATACTTAACGAATCTGAAATCGCATTACAAGCCAACATAACTTACTCGTTCATATCTAACTTTTGAAAACATCACTTTTAGTTTCATTATATAACTCAATTAACAATCACCTAAAACTCTTTTACACTTTGTATTATAACACCTTAAAACCTGTTATTGTAGTCCACTTTATGTTTTAATATCCTTAACATGCATGCTAAACTAACCCAAGTCCGTTACGCATGACCTGAAATTAAGCAGACTTCACTATCTATGATCGGGTACTCATGGCGGCCGCACCAAAGAATACACTGGTAACCACGCCACATGATGCAACCTTGCCGCCATATATATATAGCATACCAATGACAAATCACACTGCATGAAATACCATACGTGATGCCTCGGCCCAGCTTTTTGCGAAGCTCAAATCGACTCTGCTTTGGCCAAAATCCCAATTCTACAGAAAATCTCCCAACTTCAACATCTAACACTTTGTCATATTATAGTTATACATGCTAAACACCATTCTATATACAAAAACATTACATAAACATCATTTTGAAGAATCACAACTATATTTTTCCCAAATTTCCTCATTCTATACTTTTAACAAATTCGATCACCACGAATTCGTTTCTTAATCATTTGACACAATTCGAACTACGCCGCTTTCGTTTCTTAATATATTATCACAATCCACCAACAAATTACAGATTACATCACATATTGGACAAGAAATTTGGTACTTTCTAAGGCCATTTTATATGAACATAAACACTGTGATTTTCCTATTTCTTCCTACATCCAATTTTTACGAATTTGATAACAAATAACAATTATACAAGATAATTAATAGAGTTTTGCAAATCTATATGAACATATATACATACCACAATTCGCGTGACTTCTAATCACATAGAATATATATATATATATATATATATATATATATACCGAACTAAAAGTTAGAATGGGGATAGTTTATACCTTGATTAGAAAGAACAATTAGCAACCCTTCTCTTTCTCTAAATTCTCTGGGATTCTCTCTTCCAAGCTCTCTCTCAACACTCTCTGTTTCCTTCTCTCTTAACTTAACCTTAGAACAATAGATGCGTAGGAATTATAAACTGACTCCCACTAACGTCAGGTAAAAACCCAACAGGTTTGCGTCAGTTAAATAAGCCAAAGGTCACAAGGCCTTGTTTGGCTAAGCACATACTCCCCACTTGATTATTTTAATAACCTTATATTATATAGTTTCCAATTGTCACACTTTTAATTTAGTTAATTTAAATAACTTTAGTTTAGCTAATTTAAATAACTTATAATACTAATAAAATTCTTATCATTATTATATCTTATAATTAATAAATAATTATATATCTAATTTAATTAATAAATTAGACACATCACTTTATTTACTTATTTCCATTAAATTAAACAATTCATTTAACCTAATTATCTTCTTAAATATTAAGTAATTGATTTAATTTAATTATTTCCTTAAATTAAATCCTTCCGATAAATTATCATTACTCAATTTAATTTACACTAATCAATTTAATTACTAAATTAATTCACCACAATTCATCAATTATTTATTTATCTCAATAAATAAATTATTAAAAATATTTACTTAATTCAATAAATATTTAAATTAAATTACAAATTTCTCGATTGTTACATCCTTCCCTCCTTAAAAGGATTCTGTCCCCATAATCACAACTCGAAAAATTTATTCGTTACATTCTTCCCTCCTTAACAAGATTATGTCCCCAGAATCGTTATACAAAATCAAGCAAATAACTGAGGATAATTCTTCATCATAACGCTTTCAAGCTCCCACGTAGCTTCTTCAGCATTGTGATTTCTCCAGATTACCTTAACAGAAGGTATCACCTTATTCCTTAGTACTTGTTCTTTTTTGTCAACAATTCAAACAGGGACTTCTTCATATGACAAATCTTTCTCAAACTGTAAGGGCTCATATTCTATAACATGTTTATAGTCAGGCTTATATGGCCTCAGTACCGATACATGGAAAACATTATGAATATGTTCCAACTCCGAAGGTAAAGCTACCTCGTACGCCACTTCACCAACTCGTCGAAGCACTTCGAAAGGTCCTATAAATCTAGGGCTCAATTTTCCCTTCTTGCCAAACCGAATTTTCCCCTTTCAGGGAGATACTTTTAAGAAAACACAACTACCGACATCAAATTCCTGATTCTGTCGATGTTGATCGGCATATTTCTTCTATCTATCTTGTGCGGCTATTAATCTCGCTCGAATAACTTTGATGATCTTGACAGCCCGTTGTACCAATTCTGGACCCAATAGCTGATGTTCACCTACCTCGTCCCAGTATAACGGAGTTCTGCATTTCCTACCGTATAACACTTCATAAGGCGGCATGCCACTACTCACGTGATAACTATTATTATAAGCAAATTCTACCAATGGTAGATGGTCATCCCAATTTCCCTTGAAATCCATGATACATGCTTTGAGCATATCCTTTAGTGTTTGGATAGTTCTCACACTTTGTCCGTCGGTCTGAGATGGTACACTGTGCTCATTCTCAGCTGTGTCCCCAAGCACTCTTGTAATCGTTTCTAGAAGTTAGATGTGAAACGTGGATCTCTTTCTGATACAATGGACACAGGTACACTGTGTCTTGACATAATTTCCTTTACATACAGCTTTGTTAACCAATCTAGTGTAAATCGAATCTTGATTGGCAAAAAGTGTGCCGACTTCGTCAGTCAGTCGACAATCACCCAAATGGAATCATAACCTTGTTCGGTTGTTGGAAGACCTACCACAAAATCCATTGTGATATGCTCCCATTTCCATTCTGGTATCTCCAACGGTTGTAACAATCCGCTTGGCCTTTGATGTTTAGCTTTGACTTTCTGACACGTTAAGCATTTAACCACATACTCAGCCACATCCCTCTTTATATTCGGCCACCAAAAATGATGTTTAAGATCTTTGTACATCTTTGTACTCCCAGGGTGAATCGAATATCTTGAATTATAAGCTTCACATAGAATTTCCTCCTTAACTTCTGGTACTTGCGGAACCCAAATTCTCCCTTTGAATTGAAGTAACCTTTCCGAACCGATTTTGAATTTATTTTCCTCACCTACAGATATTTTTTGTTTTATCTTTTCCGCAGCCTTCATCCTGAATTTGTGCATTTTTCACTTTATCCACCAACATTGAACTATTTCCCATCTGGAATAACTTTTCATCGGATTCTGTCGGACATTTAATTTCCAACTCCATCTTAGCCATTTCCGACACTAGCTTCTCTTGATCAGTTAACAAAATTAACTTCTCCCGTCCCTTCCAACTTAAGGCATCAGCAACAACATTCGCTTTTTCGGGATGATAGAAAATCTTGCAATCATAATCTTTGATCAGCTCCAACCATCTTCTTTATTACATGTTCAAATTTTTTTGTGTAAAGATATACTTCAGACTTTTATGGTCGGTATATATCTCACACCTCTCTCCATAAAGATAATGTCTCCAAATTTTCAGGGCAAACACCACTACTGCCAACTCGAAGTCATGAGTCGGATACCCTTTCTCGTAATCTCTCAACTGACGTGATGCATACACAATAACTCTGTCATTCTGCATAAGCACACAGCCTAGTCCTTTATGCGATGCATCACTATATACCACAAAATTTCCTGTATCATCAGGCAATGACAACATAGGTGCTGAACTCAACCTCTTTTTCAATTCTCGAAAACTTTCCTCACACTTCTCTGTTCAAACAAACTTAACCGCCTTCCTAGTTAAATTCGTCAATGGAGTCGCGATCTTGGAAAAGTCTTGAATAAAATGCTTGTAGTATCCTGCCAATCCTAAGAAGCTCCTTACTTCTGACGGTGTCTTCAGCTGATCCCAGTTTATTATAGCTTCAACCTTTGATGGATCTACAGAAATTTCATCCTTATCAATAACGTGTCCGAGAAACTGTACACGTTCCAACCAAAATTCACATTTTGAGAACTTAGCATACAACTTCTCTTTTCTCAATGTCTCCAATGTCAAGCTTAAGTGTTCCACATGCTCCTCCTTTGTTTTGGAATATACCAATATATCATCAATAAACACCACCACAAACTTGTCTAAGAATGGTTTAAACACCCTGTTCATCAAATCCATAAACGTTGAAGGTGCGTTAGTTAAACCAGAAGATATAACCAGAAACTTGTAATGACCATACCGAGTTCTGAATGCTATTTTTGGTACATCCTCCGGCCTCACCTTCAACTGATGATAACCACTTCTCAAGTCTATCTTCGAGAAATATCTCACTCCCTTCACCTGATCGAACAAATCATCGATTCTAGGTAATGGATACTTATTTTTAATCGTGACCTTATTCAATTCTCTGTAATCAATGCAGAGCCGCATCGATCCGTCTTTCTTCTTAACAAACAACACCGGTGCTCCCCATGGCGAAACACTCAGCTGAATATACTTCTTGTCTAGCAATTCTTGCAACTGCACCATCAACTCCTTCATCTCTACCGGGGCCATTCTGTATGGTGCCTTAGATATCGGGGCCATTCCTGGTAGTAAGTCAATCACGAACTCGATTTGTCGATTCGGCGGAAGACCTGACAAATTGTCTGGAAATACATCTGCAAAATCTCTTATGATCCGTATCTCTTCCAACTTCGCACTCTTCTTCTGTGTATTGACGATGTAGGCTAAGTATCCTACACATCCTTATCTCAACAACTTCTTGGCTTGCATCACCGTCAGAGAACTTACTGCCAAAAAACACAACCTTTGACGGAGTCATAAGGTTAACACACTTCCTTTGGCAATCAATTACTGTTCCATAATTGAATAACCAATCCATTCCCAGTATAACATCAAACTCACCAAGTCTAATTGGTATCAAATCTACCATCATCTCGTGACCCTTTATAACCACCCTACAATTCCTAGTATGTATCTAACAAGAATCACTTCCTTATTCGCAATCTCTATACTTAAGGGAAATTCTAATTCTTCCTGAGGCAAATCTAAGTTCTGAGCAAATTCATCGGATATAAATGAATAAGTAGCACCCGAATCAAATAGTACATAAGCATTAATACCATTAATCGGAATGATACCTGACACTACATCCTTAGATCGCATAAAGATCCCCGCATTCGTCATATTGAAAGTCCTCGCAGTAGGTCGGCTTGACAGTGCTGGTCCAGTGATAGTCAATGCACCACCATCGTTGTTGTTTCCTTTTCCACCACTTGCACTTCACGCTGGCTTCTTAGGGCAATCACGAGCCATGTGATCTTTTGAACTGCAGGTAAAACATGCTCCTTTCTTCGGACTAAAATAGTTCGGTGCAATGTGTCCCTCCTGACCACAGTTGAATCACACCCGCTTTCCCTTCAAACATACCCCAGTATGGTTCTTCCCGCACGTTGCACAAGCTTCAAACTTTTTCTTCTGCTGATTTCCTTGCTATCCTCCCGCAGTCGAATTCTCACTCCATTTCCTCTTTTGATTGTTACTTCCAACATTACCACCACTAGCCTTATTCTCATTGTCATTCTTCCTTTTCTTTTGCTCTTGGTTGTACTTGGTCAAGGCATCGCTTCTACCTTCTGCGATAATTGCCTTCTCCAGTACAATCGCAAATGTATTTAACTGGAACATTGAAACATTGCTGTAAAGCCAGGGCTTCAATCCTTGTTCGAATCTTCTTGCTTTGCGTTCTTCAGTATTGACTTGATAAGTGGCAAACCTTGCGAACTCGTTAAATTTCACAGCATATTCCGGCACCGTCATAGTTCCTTGCTTCAACTCCAAAAATTGCACTTCCAACTGATTCCGAGAACTCGCTGGAAAGTACATCTCAAAGAACATCTCCTTAAATCTATCCCATGCTATCACTCCTTGTCCTCCACGAACCTTATTTACTTGCCACCAGTAGCTAGCTTCAGACTTTTGCATAAACGTTGCGAACGCAGTCTTCTGATCTTCATTAACTCTAGCTACATTGAACACCTTCTCCATTTCCATGATCCAGGTTTGGGCTTCCACTGGATTCATAAACCCTTGAAACTCTGGCAGTCCAACCGCTTTGAATTCCTTAAAGGTCGTGACTTGAGCTTGCGGTTGATTCACAAGTGCACCCGTCAACAGAGCTACCAACTACTAAACCGGATTAGCATTGGCCTTGTTGTTATTATTAGTAGACCCCTTTGGAGGTGTTTGATGACGTGGTTGTCTTCTTCTAGGAGGCATTTTCTGTTAAAATAAACACTTATTAGCTCATTGCTCAACTTCTTGGGTATTTGAAGTTTAACTTAAACATTCCAAGATTAAAGCTTTAACACAAAACATTTCAAGTAAACTTTGATATTTTATTCATTCATATCATTTTAAAACATGTTAAAGATAGCATAATCGCTATTAACATTCACTTTCCTGAACTAAACAAGTTCCAGGATTACATACCCATACTATCCCTTTATTTATCTCAAAATAGGGGATTCATAGTTTATTTATTCACATAATTAACCACACATTTTTATTATTATTATTATTATTATCTCTATCTAGACATATTAAGACGTCGCAAGGCTTCCCAATGCTCTTCCTCCATGATACCATACGCCGTTCTACGATCCATCACGAACCACGACAAATTCTCAAATTGAGGTGGGTAATAATAGACTTAATCTTGGGCCCTATCAATCGCCGAATTAAAAGCATAATCCATCTCCTTTATCTTGGCTTTCTTAACTTGGACCTTAGCCTCAGCACGGTCTGCACATTGAGTCGCCTTCATCAAAGCATCTTCTGCACTTGCACGCTTAGCTGATTCCTCCTTGAAATCATCTTTAAATTTCTCCATGTCAGTCTTCATCTTCTCGTTTACTGCTAACAAGTCTTCATGCTGACCCTTGGTATGAACTAGATCCCACTCCATGTTTCCAAGTTTTGAGTCAAGTTCCTGAATCTCTGCGTCCTTCTGCTCTATCGAAGCATGATGCATCTCAACCATCTCCTTCAGCTCCTCAACCTCGTCCTGTAACTCTATGTTACGGTCATACAAAGCGTCATACATCTCGGTTAATATGGAGTTTAGTGGAAACTTCTCAGGATCCTCTTCCTCATCATCCTCCTCTATATCCTCAGAACTATCCTCCTCGGGATCGGTCACAGGAACATCCTCCTGGATCAACTGTTCCCGCACTACATGAATATCCCGGGGTTCATCGTCTCTAGGTACCTGAGGCATCACTTCCCTAGCTGGACTGGATCCCCCTTCATTAGACATCCTGACAACAGAATATTTTAAGTTTTACTTAATATTTTCGATACTCGCGAGCACATAAGTTATTAACACATAGCACATAATGTCTTTTATTATTTAGCTTCAATGGATACCTTAATCCATTTCTTAAAACTCGATAAGAGTTAAATACCTCTATGTTTTCTGTTTCCTTAAAGGTTACTTCCTAAGGTTACCCCACCTAAGGTTCATAATCTAAGGCTTTGATACCAACCTGTGACACCCCCAAATCCAGGTACTCCATTCCCACAGGATTTGGTGTTCACTATCCAAAACATTACATCTAACTACCCATAATCAAAGGATAAAGACGTAATTTAAATAAATTAAACAATCATCTTTCTCACTAAAGGGTTACATCATCATCTCAAAATAAATCCCAGGTAACCTAACCTTAAAATTATTACATCAGTTTGCGGAATACATCATATATTAAAACAAGTCTTTAACATAATTCATTAAAATAAAATTCTCATATGTCTTCAACATTCAGACATCTTGCCCTTTCCTTTGCTAGTAGACGGCTCATCGACTTTCTCAACTTTAGCTGCAGTGTTAAATGCAAGAGTGAGCAAACAATTGTTCACTGATATAGGAAGTAGTAATAATAACAGCATGAGAATGAACAACGAATGCTAGCAATAATGAACTTGTTCTGTGAATTAAGAATAGAAAACAAGTTCGACAGCAATGTCTGAGGGTCTTAAGACCACGAACTATGTCTCCTAGATATAGGTATTATTACCTTAACCTTAATGATCATTAGGTATCGATGCACTTTATTAAGCGTGCTTAGGGGGTTGACCCTTTGTACCATGTATTGTGCACAAACATCTAAACGTTACATGTACAAAAATCCCCTATATTAGGGTTGTTCATCTCAGTTTGAATTTAGAATTTCCGCACTGAAGAAAGTTTAGTTTGGAACTAGCTTATCAATGTCCCTAGAATTTTAGAACACTATTCAACTTCCATCAATAAAGGTTTAATACGAGAATGTATAACTGAACAAGACTATTAAAGTCAAAGATCGGATATTAACAATATATAACTGAATAACATGGTATACATGCAAAGTGCTATATTCAAAGGAGTTTAGAACAATCTTCTATGAATCAATGTATTAGAACAATATATGCTTCGAATTATAATAAGGAAAGTAAAGATCGCTCGATGTAACGAATTAGGTTACAAGAGCTTGCACAAATATACTCAAGATAAACTAGGCTTTATCAACCTTACAAGAATTTTAGGAACTTGTACAATAACGATTTAGGAATGGGAACATGCATTCAATATGAAGAAAGCTTTCTCAATGTAAAGAGTTAAGGTTTAGGAACTTGTCTTGTTTGTAAGATACACAAGTGTAAAATTGTGACGCCCCCAAATCCGGGTATCTTCCAACCCGATAGATGGTGCTACACGGTACTCATAACTGTACATTGTGACAACCCGGGAAATCGGATTGTCCAGATATTAAGAGTTAAAGAATTAGTTATTAATAAAATGAATTTTATTAATACTATTCTGTGCTATGTGTTTATTAATCGTTCTATAACCTAGAATGATTATTAATCGGGAGGATTCTGGCTACAAGCTAGACTGAACGAGTAGGAATTTTCAAGACGAAAATGAAAACTTTTCGGGAACAAAAATATTTCCGAGGAAAAAGACGAAATAGGCACTATTTACCCGATGAAACCCTAAGGGTTAGGGTTTGAATAACCTAAGCCTTTCCGAGAGTTCGGTATATCGAAATGACATTCCGTTGAAAGATTTAACGATAATATATCGTGAAACGTTAAGTAAGTCGATAAAAGATTTTCTCGAAAAACGTGCAGAAATCGAATAAAATAAAAACGACAAAAAGTACTGTTATGTGCTTTTCACTCGTTTAGCTACGTTAGGATAAAACGTGAAGGAAAATGCATAATGTTGAAAAGTGTTTTCCAGTTTTTCGAAAATCCAAAGAATACGTAATATTTAATCGGTAAAGGAAAGACGAAATAACCAAAAATATTTGGATTCCGAGAATCGCAGTTTTTAAAACTGTCAGACGAATTCCGCAAGACGGAAGCACGAAGCTTCCAAGGGAAGCTAAGTGAGGAAGTGGGAAGGCTACTTAGCCACCAAGTAAACTTGGTGGCTAAGTAATGAATAGTAAGGTGGTTAGGGTTTGAAAAGACGAAAATGTCCCTAGCTTTGAAAATCTATAAATAGAAAGCTTATTTCATTATTTAAGGATTTTGAAAATCCTATAACTTTGAGAGAGAGAGAGAGAGAGGGTTCGGATGGGAGAAGAGAGGAAAAGGAAGAGGAAAAGCTAGCTCTAATGCACGCTTTGTCTGTCGGAGTGGAATTAAAGAAGAACGGTAATCCGAACCCTAGTTCTTCAAATTTTTCTTTAAGTTTATTATGTTCAAAAACATAGCTTAATGAAGATAAGAAGTAGATAATGTTAAGAATGAATTCATATGGTTGAATTCAAGAGAAAACGAGGAAATAAGAATTAGAAATTTAATTTATAAATTTCTTAAAGAAGTATAAGATTCGTAAGGATTTTGAGCGATCCGAATGAATCTTATGAATGAGTAGGTCAAGTGAGTAAGGAATGATGTTCTATAACATCAAATTCCAAGAAAAAGTAAATTCATAATCCAAAATATCGATTAAAAATGAAGAACGAACGAAGAACACGAAGAACACGCGAAGAACGCGAAGAACGTTGTTGATGGACAAATTTAAAACCATCGTAGTATAATTGTTGTTGATGGACAAGTTTAAAACCATCGCGTATAAGTTAGTTGCTTATTGCTTGGTTAGGAACGTTAGAAACGTTCATGAAGAACAGATTAAAATTGAGCTATAACGAAGTTATGGCAAAAATTTCATAAAAGAAGATCGAGAATTTAAAAGTTAGTAAATGAACACGAACATGTAGGGTTTCATAAGAATCTAAGAGAACGTATAAAACGTGAGTCGTAGACTAAAGAACGAACGAGTTCTGAATTCGGATGACCGAATTACGGACGAACGAACGAAGAACGTTTAAAACGTAAAATGAATAAAGCGTGAAGATTAAGCCAATTAAAAGGCATGTTATTAGATTTAGAATGAATTTTTGTCCATGTTTAATCGAAGTACGTAAGGTAAGGAAGAAAATGGCTTTGGAACGACCTCGTTCCGAGTTATAACGAAGAAGTTATGAGATTTCAAAGTACGTCTCAGAACGACCAAAGACTTAGAAAATTTTCCGGGAAGAAGGTCTTGGCGCCACGGCGCCAGTCATGCCTAGAATGGTGGTGCTACAAATACCGTGGTAGGAAGTCACATCTCGCTAACTCGTCTTGCAGCGATCAAGAGTCTTAGTCTTTGAGAGTGGCCGCTATGTGCTGGTGCAGAGCAATGCCAGAAATGAGATTTTAACTGCTCAATTTCTAGGGGATGTGCAAGAAAAAAATAAGAACATAATTTTCAACTAATGTAATACTTAATCAAGTGTATTAAACCTTTGATGAAGGTCCAATGAAAAGATTTAACGAGATTAAAAGAATGTAATTACAGGTTACGGAACCGAGATCCGGGGACCGTAGTCGCAATAAACGAACGTGAGGGATTGCGATGATTGTGATTCATTAGACGTTGATTAACTAGGGTAATGAATAACATTTCGATGTTATGTCATGGTCATGAGAGATTAAGAGACAAGCAACGTGAATGTTGAACACGTAAACGATTCTCGTAAATCGTATTCGCAATTGACGATAGTTCTAAGTATACCCTTGTTGTATGACTTAGACGTTGACAAAAGTAGTAAGTAAGATGTGAGTTATCAAGAAAGCTGTAGCGAACGGTAAAAAGATTAATGAAAGCCGAATGTGATTCAGATGAGAATGTTAGAATGAAATGTAGGCGTTATACACTTTAACCGATGTGAAGGTTGAGTGTACACGAATATTAAACGGGTAAAACCTACACTCCGTGTATGGTTTGACCGTAAGGTAATGAGGATCAATGATTAAACCTGTGAGTGATGAAGAAGCTGAGTTAAAGATAAGTACGTATAACGTAAAGAAGCTGAGTTAATGTTTATAACTTGGATGACGTTCCGAGTTGAATGAACCGGACGTTGTGAGATAAAAATATGGTAACATAAAATGTTTAACGCTATATATGTGTAGAATGAATATTGAATGATCATTCTGAGTATACAAAAGACTGCATGACTTAGACAATGATGAATGAATCCTGAGGTATGGCATTTAGTTGCCAGAAAGCCATAAGGAATAAGAATTAACTTAACGAATATTATAGTTTAATAGTTCGGGTAAGTTAAGATGAATTTAGGTTCTAGTACAATCGTAACCTTTGATGGTTGACATATAGGAGTCAAGGCTAAACAATTCCTTCAGAGAGCGAAGGTATATACAAAACTGGCAACCGATCTAACTCACTATTATGGGCAGTGTAGACGAGACGGGAACTTGTTTGTTGGTTGTTTGTAGGAAACCACTCAGAGTATCATATGGAATACTAGCAGAGACACGATGTGTGCTGAATCCTAGGAGAGTTATAAGAGGAAGATAAGAATGTAAATCATTAAAGATGATGAATGTTTTGAGTAAGACATCTCTGAATGTCATGAAGCCGTAAACCGGTAATGAAAGTTAGTCATGTAAAATTATATTGCAAGAACGCGAACCTTAAGAAGTAAAGTTAAGTAAACCAATGCGTAAGTCAAGTATATGACTAATTGGTACATGTGTTATTTTCTTATGTGCTACATAGGAATTGGAATGAGCAGTTCAGCGTAAACTATAAATTGTAGCTGTGCATAAGGCAAGTTTCCTAACTTCATTCATATTTTAAATGAATGCTAGTTTCTAAAACTTCTCAGATGTTGAACTTGAGAAGTTCTGTCTATGTGAAAATGTGTAATATTTGTACAATGTGTTAGAACGTGTGAGGCCTCGTGCCACAATGTGAACACTTCGGTGTTTCTATGATATGAACTGTTCTGTGATTGAACTGTTCAATAAGAGAATGTTCTGTTTATACATGAACCGTTATTGTTAAGTCTGTGCTATTGATTCTTGCCAGACAGAATGTGTATGAATGATAGTAGAGAATGAAAGTATTTTAAAGTGAATGTGACTAATGTTTTAAAATGATAGGAATCGAGATTATTCCTATTGTTCAAGCTGCTTCATAACCTTTGTTCGGTTATCGAAGTTCCAAATCAATGTTAAACCTTTGAAGTTGTTTCAACTGCTATGACTTGCTGAGCAATTGAATGCTCACACTTGCTTTAAATGAAAAATATTTTCAGCGAACGATGTTAGAAGAACTTAAGGATCCTGTATAGATCAAGCTGACGGTATCCAGATGAAGTGTAATTCAGAATGTGAATGAACGAGAAGATCAAGTGAAGACTTGTAATGTAGAAAGAAAAAAATTAAACTATAGACTAGTTTAATGAACTGTTATGTATCCTTGGTGGCGGATAAAAGTCACTCTTGTAAGATGAAAGGAATAATGTAATTATCATTATTTGAAATGAAAGAGGTTTTAAGGTTTTAGAACCTAGGATTTGAGGATGTATGTTGTTATATTTAGCTATATAATTATGTATGTTTGGAAGAAGATGAGATCGTGACATAGGGAATCCGGATGTGAAAATAGACCGAATTTTGGGGTGTTACTGGTCGGTATCAGAGCTGATAGGTTATAAATCTTAGGTATGAGTACCTAAGACTATAATCGTAAAGAGAAGGATAAGAAGATCACCACGTGATTACAGTAAATCATAGTAACAGATGATTTGTTAAACGATGAATGATTTATAGCTAATGCTATGAATGAATGGTACTACAAAGTAGTACGGGAAGAATAACTCAGATTGAGTTGTAAAGGATAGCATACGAATTAAAGAAAATTAGTATTTAGTAAAGAGAGATTTAGAAGTTGTAAGATTTCAATTGAGGACTAATGTGATAGCTGAGTTGTATGAATCATTGTATGGGCAGAGGTTTGTGCTTAGTGTAACAACCACTCAATTTATTACAATGATAATCATTGGAATTAGTCGCGCTGTCAAGATGTATGTGACGAGAAGGTGAATCTTTTCTCATGTATATACTTGATAGGTAGAGAACGATAAGGTAGGTGCGAGTTCTTGAAACTCATGCTTATGGTAAGTTCGTGACTCATAATTATATGGTATGTTTTTGAACTTCTCAGCGAATGGACGCCTATGGTCTGTCTAGGATAGTTCTTAAGCTCATATTATTGTGGAAAGTTCCTGAACTCATAATGTGTGATAAGTTGATGGAATGTACTAAGGTATAGGAATGTTTAGACTGAAAACGAGTTATTTTCAATAGACTTAGCATTGAAGGTGCTAGAGAAGATTAAGTATTGTCACAAGTAAGACAATAAAGGAAGATGGAGAATAGAGTTTTTTTGAAAGAAAAAGGAGCAATAACCTCTTTCTTGTTCTATCAAGAGGGCGGTATTGCTCCTTTTTTTATTTAGTAGTATTTGACTTACCTAGTTTCTTTAAATAAATTTAAAAAAACGTCGTTTTATTTTTATCGGTTGGTTCATGAGTGAGTATCATGCTTTAGCTTACAGTATTAATCATTAATCTAGAATTTAGCTACTTCTTCCCAATCTTTATCTTTTGGGAAGTGTTTTTTATTAAGACCTCGGCACCTTCCTTACCCCCCTACGAAACATTTACCCCTATTTTGAAGAGGAAAGCTCCCAGGTTCCACATCTTAAAGAAGTGCATGACCAGATTGGAAGCACTGAGATATTCCAAGTCATCTAGCTATGCTAGATTTTGAAGTTTCTTGAATTCGTGCTGAAGTGCGCATTTTGGAAAATGAAAGAATTGGTTCAATTTTTGGAACCAATGGATTTTAAAAGAACTATTCTTGATATGTCTATGCTAGTTGTTTCGGCTAGACAGAAATTGATTTGAAATATCAAAATAAATTTTCTATCATCAGTGCATTTGATGCAAAAATGGTAAAAGGATGGAGTTATTAATGCAATTGAACCTAGTGTTGGAAGTGATCTTAGGATCAATAACCCACTATGGTATGATGCATAATGATGAAGTCATAAACTGACGAAGTCCTCAATGTACTGTGAAGAGTGCGGTATCATGACATCATGGAATGTTTTGATGTATTGCGAAAGAATTTAAAGAAGTAGTCGATTTAAAGCGAGTTGACTAGACGAATGTTTCAAGTTGATCTCTAATTTATTGGTATGGTCTAAGCTACTTGATTTGGGTAAGACGAATGGTATGTCATGATTAAAAGAAAATCGAGCTTTCTTTGATGAGCTATGCCAAACCAAATTGCTTTAGTGCGGAATCTAAGTCTGAGGTGAACATACCCTGAAATGGGGTGATACGTTAAGCTGATCACCTACGTATGTAAGAGGTAGTTTACCTTCTTTGTGATTGTAAACTTACCAAGTAATAAAGGTTTATGGTAGAGGCTGTATAACCTAGTATAAGTTCATGGTCGATTTGACCCTGATGAGTGAGTTTTATACACATGAATTGGATACATTCGGGCTTAATTTATTGTTGTTCTCAAGTTTTTTAGAATATTTTTTAAGTGTTTGTGTCCATTCATGCATGTTTTATATTGTTTTGTAGGATTTGGGACAAAATTTACTTGGATCGACGTTTGGGGTGGCTAGATTCGCATTTTCGACTTGCCATTTACACAGCAGTCAATCCAAAGCCAATTTTCGTATTGGTCCGTACCTTATTTCGAAAAACTCGAAGAATGAAAGTTGTAGATCTACTTCTCCTCTTTCCGGAAAATCTTCAATCATTGAAATCGGAGTTTGGACGAAGAAGTTATGACCATTTTCCCAAAGGACGTCGGAGTAGAAAATGTCAAAATGTGTGCTAGCTCCGGGGCGCCCAAAATAAGCTTATGCCCGGTAGCAAAGGGCTGAGGGAGCAGCGATTTGAGCATCAAGCCCAAAGGTCTTTGAAGTGACGAGGAAGGGCTTGGTGATGGCCTGGACGTGTTTTTGAGCGAATTTTGACACCTTTTTGACTCCAAATTGGATTGGGTTTGTTCCTAAGCTAAAAATTGGACTTGTAACCTATAAATACATGATGTAAGGCATAAAATAAAGGGAGAATACATAGATTAGACTAGATTAAACACTCCATTAAATTAGAATCTAAACCCTAGTTCTTAATTAGCCATTGAAGATTGAAGCAATTTGAAGAACACTGAAGATCAAGAGCAAGAGCAAGAGGGGAGCATCAGATTTGCTGACAACAGATTATATTCTCTTCTCTAATCATACTTTTATCTTTTAATGTCTATTCAATTGTGGATTCTTAATTTTAATTCATTAATTATGAACTAACTCTTTTATTAAGATTTCAATTGAACCTTTTATGGCTATTAATTAGTTATTCGATTTATTCTAATTATTTGTGTCAAAGTGAGTTGTTTATCTTGCCTTATGCTTATTGATTAATTATTTGATCAGTAATTACCTTGTTACTCTAGAAGGAATTGAGAAAGGAATTCTAGGGTTAGAACTGGGCATGATATCATGTGACTTAGTTATTTTCACAATGAATAATTAGGTTTGTGAATAGAATGAGAATATCTATTTGCCGCATGTAACACATAAGGAATTGGGGTTATAACGAGTTTAATTAAATTGTTTTGCATAGAGATATAGAAAAATTAATCTGAGTTAAATAGAAGGCAAATGATCACTTGAGAAAGGGCTTTTGGCATTTGAGAATTCCTGTTAACAATTCAGTACACATAATAATTGGAATAGTTGAATAATTGATTTATAATTCATAATTGGGGATATTGGAGTCTTAATTCTTATTTATCTGAATTCCATCAATTCTTAGTTGTTTATTTGCTTTCTTTTAGAATAATCTTTTTAATTGTTTAATTTAGTTTTCTTAATTAGAAAATTCACAATTTGCAATTGTTTAAATAAAATTGATTTGTTTAAGAGTTAGTATTTGGTAATTTTTATTAAATAATTTCTCGTGGGAATGATACTCTACTTTCACTTTATTACTTGTTGACCGTGTATACTTGCACGTATTCATTGATTACGAAATCGATCAACAAGTTTTTGGCGCCGTTGTCGGGGAATTAATTTAATAATTATTTACCAATATTAATTTCAATCAAATTAGTCTTAATTTAAACATTTTTATTTTTATTTTTAATTCTCTTCCTATATTTCTCTCTTGTTAGGTACCATGGATGACTTTGCGTATCAATGGCCATACACGAACATGACTCGACCAATGGAAACATGGAGTTCACCATCCACACAACAAGTAGCAATGGTTTGTGATTATTGTGCTGGAAATCATATGAGTCATCAATGTGCCATCAGTTTCGAGCCGGTACAGTATGGTGGTGATTACCCCAATAATTATGTCTATCCCAAAAACTATCAACAGGATTGGGGGTATCACCCAGATTTTTTATGGAGTAATAATCAAGCTCAAGCTCAAGCCCCGAGACAACAAAACACATCCGGATTTCAAAATCAGACACAACAACCAGAGCGGAAAGCAAGTTGGGAAGAAGCCTTGGATAGATTTGTTAAAGCGTCTGAAAAAATGAACGCGGCAAATGAGAAAAAATTTAATCAAATAGAGCTGATTATGCAAAGCCAAAGTGCGTCGATCAAGAATCTGGAAAATCAATTGGGGCAGATAGCACATGCGTTGAACAACCGTCCTCAATACACTTGGCTCTATGACATGGATGCCGAGACTGATGATGAGCTCGAACCAAATCTGCAACTGGATGTGCCAAATGATATAGATGTTGAAAGAGAGGAAAGACTTGGGGACCAAGAAAAGGAGATCGGCGAAGATCTAACTTTGAGCACCAACGAAGATGAGCCGATTTCATTAGTATCCCATGTGCCTCCTCCACCAAAGTTCAAGAATCCGGGCAGTTTTGCAAAACCATGCCCAATTGGAAGTCATGTCGTCGGCAAAGCTCTTGGTGACGTAAGAGCTAGTACTGATTGTGGAGTCATGGTGGGATGAAAAGGAGAAGATAGAGGAAGATTCCATTATGTTTATTAAGCTTCAATGCCACAATCTAATCATAGACATAATGGAGAAAACACCTAGTTATTGGACGTTCTTAATAGGGAACCTATCTACAAAGAGCATGCTAGGTGACTTCAATTCAAGGGTTTTTGCTAATGGGAACCTCCCAAAAGAGACATTATTAATGATGGATGGAGGATTCCTCAATTTTCGTAGGGAAATTGGATAGAGAATTGAAGAAGTCAGGCTGAGACTATAAAACAAGCGCTTATTGGGAGGCAACCCAAGTTTAATTTTAATTTTTAGTTTTTATTAAGTTTTATATTAGTAGTTTTGAATTTGCATTTATTTAAAATTTAATAAATATATTTCTATCATGGTTTACAGGTTATTCAAGCCATATTCAAGTGTGGTGCCCAATTTGTTCCATGTGCCTAGCATATTCTCCAAACTTAGCGGACAAGGAGGAAGATGCTATATTTTTCAGGGAAGTCCTCAGCTTTAATTTTTTCTATTTCAGCCATTGAGGACAATGTCTAGTTTAAGTTTGGGGGTACTTTAGTGTCGTATTGCATATAGTTAGTTATCTACATAGTAGTTCGTTTTTTTATGTGTTAGCATTGTTTTTTTTAGGTTGCATATAATACATGGTAGTTATTTGCATATTCATATATGTGTTGCAATAGTATGTGTTCATGTAGTATAATTGCATTATTTATTTATTTTTTTGCATGAATCTGTGTGATCGGTTGGTGTGGTCTTAGCTCGACAAATGATAAGATTGGTATTAAATGTTAACTTGAACAGTGTTGATAATTGATGATGAGTTCTAATTTTAATCATGATGATAATCTGAGCACATTCTGAAACTTATAAATCCGGTTAGCACTTAAAGTTTAACTGTTTTAATCCACTTGGTTCAAGGGTTTCATAATTTGTTTCTGAGGGAAAATCTTTGTTAAAATTTAAGAAAATTAGTGAATTGGCGGTAAAGGTTGGAATGATGTAAAAGCTTGAGTTTGGGAGAATCTATGGGATATATATATTACAAAAAGAAAAAAAGGAATGATGAAAAGAAAAAAAAGAGAAGAAAAATCCAGAAAGAAAGAAAAAAAAGAATAAACACCATGGAATACTTGTCTAGTTTTGTGGCCTTTGTTACTTGAGTAAGTAAGCCCGAGGGGATTGTCTTTACACCTAGCGCCCTAAGGTCTTAATGGCTTGGGAGTCGTTGGTCGAAAGTAATTCCCTAAGGTTTTAACCGGAGTTGTCATGTTCACAAAAGTAATTGAATTGGAACTAAAATTTTCCTTTTAAGAAGTTTGTTATGTGATTATCTTGAATTGTGGTTGGTTAGAATGGTTAACGAGCACACACACACAACATGGGTGATGACAGGTTTGGATTAACTAATTGGTTAGAGGTATGGATTTTGACTTGATTGGATATATTGTTTGAGTACAGTAGTATCTTTTGAGGCCTATTGCTATATATCATCTTGATTTATTACTTTCTGTTCAGTAGGTATATTAGAAAGTAGATCATGCATATGCATTCATTTAGTTGAGTTATTTTGTTTATTTTTAGTTCTTTTGTGTTTTTACTTGAGGACAAGCAAAGGTTTAAGTTTGGGGGTATTTGATGAATGAGTTTTATACACATGAATTGGATACATTCGAGCTTAATTTATTGTTCTTCTCAAGTCTTTTAGAATAGTTTTTAAGTGTTTGTGTCCATTCATGCATGTTTTACATTGTTTTGTAGGATTTGGGACAAAAGTTACTTGGATCGACGTTTGGGGTGGATAGATTCGCGTTTTCGGCTTGCCATTTACATAGAAGTCACTTCAGAGCCAATTTTAGTATTTCTCCGTACCTTATTTCGAAACACTCTAAGAATGAAAGTTGTAGATCTACTTCTCCTCTTTCCGGAACATCTTGAATCATTGAAATCGGAGTTCAGACGAAGAAGTTATGACCATTTTCCCAAAGGACATCGGAGCAGAAAATGTCAAAACATGTGCCAGCGCCGGGGCACCCAAAATAGGCTTATGCCCAATCTTAGGTCTTTGAGGAACAGTGTTTGAGCGTCAAGCCCAAATATTTGAAGTACCGGAAAGGGCTTAGTGATGGCCTCGGATGCGTTTTTGAGCAAATTTTGACACCTTTTTGACTCCAAATTGGATTGGGTTTGTTCCTAAGCTAAAAATTGGACTTGTAACCTATAAATACATGATGTAAGGCATAAAATAAAGGGAGAATACATAGATTAGACTAGATTAAACACTCCATTAAATTAGAATCTAAACCCCAGTTCTTAATTGGCCATTGAAGATTGAAGCAATTTGAAGAACACTGAAGATCAAGAGCAAGAGCAAGAGGGGAACATCAGATTTGCTGACAACAGATTATATTCTCTTCTCTTATCATACTTTTATCTTTTAATGTCTATTCAATTATGGATTCTTGGTTTTAATTCATTAATTATGAACTAACTCTTTTATTAAGATTTCAATTGAACCTTTTATGGCTATTAATTAGTTATTCGATTTATTCTAATTATTTGTGTCAAAGTGAGTTGTTTATCTTGCCTTATGCTTATTGATTAATTATTTGATCAGTAATTACCTTGTTACTCTAGAAGGAATTAAGAAAGGAATTCTAGGGTTAGAACTGGGCATGATATCATGTGACTTAGTTATTTGCACAGTGAATAATTAGGTTTGTGAATAAAATGAGAATATCTATTTGTCGCATGTAACACATAAGGAATTGGGGTTATAACGAGTTTAATTCAATTGTTTTGCATAGAGATATAGAAAAATTAATCTAGGTTAAATAGAAGGCAAATGATCACTTGAGAAAGGGCTTTTGGCATTTGAGAATTCCTGTTAACAATTCAGTAGACATAATAATTGGAATAGTTGAATAATTGATTTATAATTCATAATTGGGGATATTGGAGTCTTAATTCTTATTTATCTAAATTCCATCAATTCTTAGTTGTTTATTTGCTTTCTTTTAGAATAATCTTTTTAGTTGTTTAATTTTTAGTTGTTTTAGTTGTTTAAATAAAATTGATTTGGTTAAGAGTTAATATTTGGTAATTTTTATTAAATAATTTCTCGTGTGAATGATACTCTACTTTCACTTTATTACTTGTTGACCGTGTATACTTCCACGTATTCATTGATTGCGAAATCGATCAACAGACCCCTCAACAAAAGAATGAAATGTTTTAAAGGAATCATTATATTCCTAGTTATTCCTTTCACTTCATGATTTTTGTTAAGTTACGAAGGGTAGGGAATGTATGAAAGATAAGAACTACTTTGAAGAGAAGTTGAGAAGATGAGTAAGCTAAAATTTTGAGGACGAAATTCTGTGAAGAAGGGGATAATGTGAAAACCCGGGTAAGGGTTTGGTTTTAAGAAATTTCGAGGATGGAATTTTTGTAAGGGAGGAAGAATGTGACAACCCGAAAAATCGGATTGTCCAGAATTTAAGAGTTAAAGAATTAGTTATTAATAAAATGAATTTTATTAATACTATTCTGTGTTATGTGTTTATTAATCGTTCTATAACCTAGAATGATTATTAATCGGGAGGATTCTGGCTACGAGCTAGACTGAACGAGTAGGAATTTTCAAGACAAAAATAAAAATTTTCCGGGAACAAAAATATTTTCGAGGAAAAAGACGAAATAGGCACTATTCACCCGACGAAACCCTAAGGGTTAGGGTTTGAATAACCTAAGCCTTTCCGAGAGTTCGGTATTTCAAAATGACATTCCGTCGAAAGATTTGACTATTATATATCATGAAATGTTAAGTAAGTCGATAAAAGTTTTTCTTGAAAAACGTGCAGAAATCGGATAAAATAAAAACGACGAAAAGTACTGTTATATGTTTTTCACTCGTTTAGCTACGTTAGGGTAAAATGTGAAGGAAAATGCATAATATTGAAAATTGTTTTTCAATTTTTCAGAAATCTGAAGAATATGTAATATTTAATCGGTAAAGGAAAGACGAAATATCCAAAAATATTTGGATTCCGAGAATCGCAGTTTTTAAAACCGTCGGACGAATTCCGCAAGACGGAAGCACGAAGCTTCCAAGGGAAGCTAAGTGAGGAGGTAAGAAAGATTTTAGCCACCAAGTAAACTTGGTGGCTAAGTAATAAATAGTAAGGAGGTTAGGGTGTGAAAAGACCAAAAATGCCCCTAGCTTTGAAAATCTATAAATAGAAAGCTTATTTCATTGTTTAAGGATTTTGAAAATCCTACAACTTTGAGAGAGAGAGAGAGAGAGGGTTCGAATTGGAGAAGAGAGGAAAAGGAAGAGGAAAAGCTAGCTCTAATGCACGCTTTCATCCGGTTTGAATAGAATTAAAGAAGAACGATGAATTCAACCCCTAGTTCTTCTAATTTTTCTTTAAGTTTATTATGTTCAAAAACATAGCTTAATGAAGATAAGAAATAGATAATGTTAATAATGAATTCATATGGTTGAATTCATGAGAAAACGAAGAAATAAGAATTAGAAATTTAATTTATAAATTTCTTAAGGAAGTATAAGATTCGTAAGGATTTTGAGCGATCCGAATGAATCTTATGAATGAGTAGGTCAAGTGAGTAAGGAATGATGTTCTATAACATCAAATTCCAAGAAAAAGTAAAATTGTAATCCAAAATATCGATTAAAAATGAAGAATGAACGAAGAACACGAAGAACACGCGAAGAACGCAAAGAACATTGTTGATGGACAAATTTAAAACCATCGTAGTACAATTGTTGTTGATGGACAAGTTTAAAACCATCGCGTATAAGTTAGCTGCTTATTGCTTGGTTAGGAACAATAGAAACGTTCATGAAGAACGGATTAAAATTGAGCTATAACGAAGTTATGGCAAAAATTTCGTAAAAGAAGATCAAGAATTTGAAAGTTAGTAAATGAACCCGAATGTGAGACCCCAAATTTTACGAAAAAGATTTAATTTTCTCGAAATATTTTTTTGAATATTATGGTGTGAATTTGAGAAAAAGTTATAGTTGTGGGTAGTATTTATAAATTTTGCAAAGTATGAAAGTTGTTATATTATATTCGATTGGTCGGGGAATATTAATTATGTCGGGGAATATTCGTACAATGACACAATCATTGGTGGACCCCACAATGGAATTATTGTCGGATTGAGAAAATGACAAAAATATTTTATAAATAACTACGAGGTGTTATTGTTAAAACCGCTGAACTACCCTAGTAGTAAAAGTACAAAGAATAATCGCCGTGGTTGCATAGTAGCAACACCAGTATTGATTATTGATGCTTACGTGAGAAGTCACTCATTTATTCTCAATTATTGCTACAAGAATTGTCGCATCATATCTCTCATATTATTGATTCGATTATTGTCACAAGATCATCCGCATTATATGTTATATTATTAAATCAATAATTGAGACGACAAAGTTATTCATATTATTAAATTACAATATTTACAATGTCTAGAAGTTCACAAGGAGAGGTTTGGTCACCTAATCATGGCTTACAAATAGGAGAAATCCTTATTGAAAAGCCCCTCTTTCCTGGGAACAACCTGATTGCTAAATATTATGAGTTATAATATTAATGATGAATAAATTCGTGTTGATTAAAGATGAATTTGATAGTTTCATTATGTTGGGATTATTTGTGTTAGTAGAAATCGACATCTATTCTGATGATAATTGATGTCTGGAGGTTATATTGTTGAATCGGGTATTCGGGAAACTTTTCGTGTCGGAGTTACTATTCACGAGTTACTATTCATGAGTTACTATTCACGAGTTACTATTCATGAGTAACTATTCACAAGTTACTATTCATGAGTTTTTATTCACGAGTTACTATTCATGAGTTACTATTCATGAGTTACTATTCATGAGTTACTATTCATGAGTTTTAATAGTAACTTGTCCTTTCGGTTTTCCAAGAGTTATTTGACCTTTCAGCTTCCCAAGAGTTATTTGCCTCTTCGGTGTTCCAAGAGTTAATTGCCCCTTCGCAAATAGTAGTTGTCTCTTCAATATTACCAAGAGTCATTTTAACCCTTCGTTAAAACCAAGAGCAACTCTCAGTTCTTCTATAAATAGAAGCTCTTTCCTTCATTATTTCTTATGAATTCACTGAAACTCTAGAGAGAGAGAAATTATAGAGAGAAAGAAGAAGAGTTTTCTACTACTTCACTACTTCGATATCCATTTTTTTTACGGTAAGGGGTGTTATTCTTTTGTATTCATGAAGAGAACATCTGTCATTCCATCCTTTATTATTCTTTTGGAATAACCTGTATACGCGGACTCCCCTATACTTGGTGAAATCCTTCTGTTGTTCCATTCTTTATTATTCTTTGGAATAACCCTTATAAGCGGACTCCCCTATACTTGGTGAAATCCTTTCTGTTATTCCATTCTTTATTATTATGTTGAATAACTCAGAAATGCAAAGTACCGTATATATGGTGAAATTCTTCTATTATTCCATTCTTTAATATTCTCATTTAATATCCTGCGTGGGTTAATAATTTCACCGACTTGGTTCCATTATTTATTATTCAAGATTTATTATTCTCGTTGAATAACCTCGCTCATGCGCCAAGTACCGCATGCATGGTGATTTTTGTTGTTATTCCGCTTCTTTATTATTCTATTGGAACGTCCTCTTGCGTGAATTTCACATGACCCCGGTTCCGTTATTTATTATTCTGAATAATAACTCGCTCATGCTAAGTACACGCATGCATGGTGATTTCTCTTGTTATTCCATTCTTTATTATACTCAGTTGGTTAAAAGTTTTGATTTCTATACTCCATGAAATTAGTGGAATATCCTTGATATTTGCGCTTCATCCAGTATCTTTTCATGGAAATATTCTTCTGACCATTCTTGAATTTTACTTTACAAAGAAGTATCATGTTGACAATTTGGATGTTATTAGTTCCTGGATAAATTAATTCTTGAACTTGTTTTATTGAATTCTTATATCATTGTCATCATCCTCATGTTTATATTTTTGAAAGTCATCTGTGGCCTGTAGTGCATAGATGGACTTGGTATGATTATGACCAGGGATTATTCGATATAATCATGACCGTAATGTTACAAATGATGTGATAAAAGTCATCATTGGCCCGTAGTGCATTGATGGACAGTTGTTGGCATGATCATGACCATTGATGAATGCATAAATATTCCTAGCCCGTAGTGCATGGATAATTGTGGTCGAGATACTAAACAATATCCTTGGCTGTAGTGCAGGGGTGATTCGATGATGTGGTTTATTTATTAAGCCGAGTCTCAACAATAAAAGTGATGAAAAACCTTTTAAATCATGAAAGATAGTAGATTTTATTCTCTACCTGACTCTTTTAATGGATTGCTTATTCCTCTGCAGTTAAACTTGTTGTCTATTGTATTTTATCAGTTTAACATTGTTGAAGGCTAATGATAATTTATTCTGCATTATATTAGTCATAATATTTCTTACTGGGCTAGTTGAGCTCACCCTTTCTTTCACTGTTCTCTTCAGGAAATGAGAACGTAGCAGGGACTAGTCGGGGGACGAAGTGATGGTCCAGATGATAGCATTAGTAGTCCTCACTATTCTATAAAATAGTGTGATAATAATTATAATGAGGACTTATCCTGAGAGTGGATATTGTCTAGAAGATAATATTTGTATTAAAACTCACAGCTTTTGTTGTATATTTAAGATTGTATTTGTATTCTGTACCATGTATCTGGCAACCCAAGATGGGTGATGTATACCTATTTTGGGGGGCGCACATACTTGGTATCAAAGCTTAGGGATATGATCCCCGCTAAGATGTGAGATAAGAACTAGGAGGGAGAGACGGAAATTCATTCGCTAGTATGACCTACCTAAGTTTATTTGGTATTTAATTGGTCTCACGAGAGTATAGGGATAATATGTGATATGTTAATTAACCCTTGTTTTGTGGCGATTTGAAAATGGCATCCGAGAATGTTGAGAACATCAATGGAGCACAGGAGACCGCTGAGTCTCCACAGATCAATAACCAGACAATGTGCATCGTGAAGGCGATAATCCTCATGCAAATAACAACACCGACCAAATGATGAACGACTTAATGTTCCGAGGCTTCATGCAATTCATGCAACATCAAAGCGAGAGCGGCTCCTCATCCAAAATGTGGAAACACTGGCAACTCTCTGACGGGCCACCGCCAAACAGCTTCAAGGAGCCGGGACCACCGGAGTTTTTTGAGAGCCAAAACCACTTAAGGCGAGACGTGGATAAAACAAATCAACAAGATATTTGATGTCTTGGGTTGCTCCGAGGAGCAAAAGGTTCCTTTGCCACCTTCATGTTAAGCTTGGCAGAGGCGCACATCGTGGGAATCAGAAGCGTACTCAACCCGCCGCATCTAAAGATGACTTGGGAGAAGTTCCAAGAATCGCTCAATGACAAGTACTTTCCGAAAGTATTCGTCACATGAAAGAGGTAGAGTTCATTAAACCGAGCAAAACAACATGACCGTGTCGCAAAGACGGGCCAAGTTTGCCGAAATGTCCCGATTTAAGCCTCATTTGGTTGATAATGAGAAGAGAATGATGCGGATGTTTCTAAGAGGTTTGAAACTCGAGATACGTTAATACCTCATTTCTCATAAAAAAATTTTGTATTCAGATGTTGTTAATAGGGCTCAGTTATTGGAGTGCGATAATGAGTCTACCCAACTAAAAGAGAGTAGCCGGTAAAATGATAATACCAGTGATAGCAGTCATCAAAGCGGTGACAATAAGCATGAAGGGAATCAACATGCCAGAAATGGTAATCACTTCGGTGGTAATCATGGCCAAAACAGTAAGAATGGACATTTTAAGAAGAGGAAATTCGACAATGATGGAAAGACGTCAGCACCAGCACCCGTTGTTAAGGAAGGAGAACGACCACCTATCATATGTTTCAAATGCGGAGGGGAGGGACATATCAGTCCAAATCGCGCGATGTCATCCAAACATGTTATAATTGTGGAAGAGAAGGTCACCTAGCCCGATTTTGTCGTTCACCGAAGACAAGTTCAGCTAGGATGGAGGGACCAAAGGCCGTCCCAAAAAACTCAAAATCGGTAGTGCAAGGGAGAGTGTTTTTCATGACTTCTCAAAAAGCGAGTAACCCGAACGAAGTTAGCACGTGTTAGTTAATTATAAATTCTTGTGAAGTCTATACCTTATAAGATACCGGTTCTACCCATTATTTTATCTCTCTTGCTTGCGTTCAACGTTTAAATTTGACTCCTGAAAAGTTAGATTTTGACTTATTGGTTGAAACTTTGTTAGGAGAAACCTTTGTTACCTCCACTGTTTATAAATCTTGTTGATTCAAATCGACACTTTCACGCTACTTCGTCGATCTTATCTCTTTGAAAATACTTGCCTTTGATGTAATTTTAGAAATCGATTGGTTAACTACTCATCATGCTTTTCAGAAGGTTATTAGCTTTCATATTCCTAACTAACTCATTATGCTAATTCAAGCAACCAAACCACTAAAGTCGATCATTGTCATATCGCTTACATAAGTAAAGAGCCCCGATCCTTTCATTGTCGACTTCCTCAGGTGGAATGCACCAAGCCAAAACTTTCTGTAGGCGACGTCGTGAATGACGATGGCAAGTTGATAGGTATCAATGTGACGTACTATCCAAGTCATGGATGAGAGTCACAGTTTTGAATGATATTTCTATTGTTAATAAAATTTCTTGACGTATTCTTGAAGACTTCTTGGCCTACCCCAGAGCGTGAAATCGAATTTTGTACTGACCCTAGTACAAATCCCCATTTCTAAAAGCCTTAAATATTTCTTCAACTAAAACGAGCATAACATGCGCCAAAGACGTTGGCTCGAGCTGTTGAAGATTACGATCGCATTCATTCAATATCATCGTGGAAAAAACGAACGTGGTAGCCGACGTGTTGAGTAGAAGATCGATATGCATTTACGAAGTGTGACGTTGTTAACACAAAACCCATTTCAGATAACTTACAAATGATGAAGATAGAGTTAAAGACTCTAAGGACCCACATGGTGATATCAAATATACGAGTAGAATCGACTTTAATCGATAAAGTTAAAGCCGTGCAAGCTACATACTCAGAGCTGATGAATGTGAAAAAGAAGGTTCAAGAGGGTGTTATTCTAGAAACAAGAATCAATGAAGAGAGGAAATCTCAACCCTCGATTTTATTGGCCCATTTGAAATCCTTGATCGAGTAGGAACTCTGGCTTATTGACTCGTTTTACCGCCAAATATGTTGCGTGTTCATAACGTTTGTCACATATCGATGTTACGTAAATATGTGGACTACCCGAACCACATTATTGATTTAGAACCATGCGAGATAGTAGATAATTCAACGTATGAAGATGTACCATTAAAAAATCTCGAATATATTCTACGCTTAAAGGTTATACCTCAAGAGATAGATCCAACGGTGTCCTCATCTATTCAAGATACCAGTACGCAATTAAATTTCGAGGGCAAAATTTCATAAGGAGGAGAGATTGTGAGACCCCAAATTTTACTTAATAAAGATTTAATTTTCTCAAATATATTTTTTGAATATTATGGTGTGAATTTGAGATAAAGTTATAGTTGTGGGTAGTATTTATAAATTTTACAAAGTATGCAAGTTGTTATATTATATTCGATTGGTCTGAGAATATTCTTTATGTCTGGGAATATTCGTATACAATGGCACAATCATCGGTGGACCCCACAATGGAATTATTATCGATTAAGAAAAAACGAAAAAATATTTTATAAATAACTACGAGGTGTTATTGTTAAAATTGTTGAACTACCCTAGTAGTAAAAGTACAAATAATACGCTGTGGTTGCATAGTAGCACACTCAGATTGATTATTGATGCTTACGTGAGAAGTCACTCAAATATACTCAATTATTGCTACAAAGAATTGTCGCATCATATCTCTCATATTATTGATTCGATTATTGTCACAAGATCATCTCGCATTATATGTTATATTATTAAATCAATAATTGAGACGACAAAGTTATTCATATTATTAAATTACAATATTTACAATGTCTAGAGTTCTCACAAGGAGAGGTTTGGTCACCTAATTGCACTACCAATAGGGAGAAATCCTTATCGAAAAGCCCCTCTTCCCGGGAACAACCTCGTTGCTAAATATCAGAGTTATAATATTAATGATAAATAAGTTCGTGTTGATTAAAGATGAATTTGATAGTTTCATTATGTTGGGATTATTTGTGTTAGTAGAAATCGACATCTATTCTGATGATAATTGATGTCTGGAGGTTATATTGTTCAATCGGGTATTCAGAAAACTTTTCATGTCGAAGTTACTATTCATGAGTTACTATTCATGAGTTACTATTCATGAATTACTATTCATGAGTTACTATTCACGAGTTACTATTCATGAGTTACTATTCACAAGTTACTATTCATGAGTTACTATTCACGAGTTACTATTCATGAGTTATTATTCACGAGTTACTATTCATGAGTTTTAATAGTAACTTGTCCTTTAGGTTTTCCAAGAGTTATTTGACCCTTCAGCTTTCCAAGAGTTATTTGCCTCTTCGGTGTTCCAAGAGTTAATTGCCCCTTCACAAATAGTAGTTGTCTCTTCAATATTACCAAGAGTCATTTTAACCCTTCGTTAAAACCAAGAGCAACTCTCAGTTCTTCTATAAATAGATGCTCATTCCTTCATTATTTCTTACAAATTCACTGAAACTCTAAAGAGAGAGAAATTATAGAGAGAAAGAAGAAGAGTTTTCTACTACTTCACTACTTCGATATCCAGCTTTTTTACTAAGTAGGGGTGTTATTCTTTTGTATTCATAAAGAGAACTTCATTATTCCATTCCATCCTTTATTATTCGCTGAATAACTCGTATACGCTTAATTCTCCTATACTTGGTGAAATCCTTCCGTTGTTCCATTCTTTATTATTCTATTGAATAACTCGTATACGCTGAACTCCCTATACTTGGTGAAATCCTTCATTATTCCATTCTTTATTATTATGTTGGAATAACTCAGTAAATGCAAAGTAATCGCATACATGGTGAAATTCTTCTATTATTCCATTCTTTAATATTCTCATTTAATATCCTCGCTTGCAGAATTTCACCCGACTTGGTTCCATTATTTATTATTCAGTATTTATTATTCTTATTGAATAACTCGCCTAATAACTCGTTGTTATTCCATTCTTTATTATTCTCATTGAACATCCCGCGCGAACACGCATTTATTATGATTTCTCTTGTTATTCCATTCTTTATTATACTCAATTGGTTAAAAGTTTTGATTTCTATACTCCATGAAATTAGTGGAATATCCTTGATATTTGCGCTTCATCCAAAGATCTTTTCATGGAAATATTCTTCCTAGCATTCTTGAATTTTACTTTACAAAGAAGTATCATGTTGACAATTTGATGTTATTAGTTCCTCGGATAAATTAATTCTTGAACTTGTTTTATTGAATTCTTATATCATTGTCATCATCCTCATGTTTATATTTTTGAAAGTCATCTCGTATTCTCAGTGTGCATAGATGGACTTGGTATGATTATGACCAGTGGATTATTCGATATAATCATGACCGTAATGTTACAAATGATGTGATAAAAGTCCTCATTGGCCCGTAGTGCATCGATGGACAAATTGTTGGCATGATCATGACCATTGATGAATACACAAATATTCCTAGCCCGTAGTGCATGGATAATTGTGGTCGTGATACTAAAGAATATCCTCGTCAGAAAGTGCAGTGTGTGATTCGATGATGTGGTTTATTTATTGTCGAGTCTCAACAATAAAAGTGATGAAAACCTTTTAAATCATAAAAGATAGTAGATTTTATTCTCTACTTGACTCTTTTAATGGATTGCTTATTCCACCGCAGCTTAAACTTGTTGTCTATTGTATTTTATCGCTTAACATTGTTGAAGGCTAATGATAATTTATTCGCATTATATTAGTCATAATATTTCATCGGGCTAGTTGAGCTCACCCTTTCTTTCACCGCTTCTTCGTGAAATGAGAACGTAGCAGGACTAGTCTGGGGAGACTGAAGTGATGGTCCGTATGATAGCATTAGTAGTCCTCACTATTCTATAAAATAGTGTGATAATAATTATAATGAGGACTTATTCCCGAGAGTGGATATTTTCTAGAAGATAATATTTGTATTAAAACTCACAACTTTTTGTTGTATATTTAAGATTATATTTGTATTCGTACCTATGTATCCGGCAACCCAAGATGGGTGATGTATACCTATTTTGGGGGGGGCACAATCGAACGTGTAGGGTTGTAACGAAGTTCTGTCCGTGGTTAATCGAAGTATGTAAGGTAAGGAAGAAAATGGCTTTGGAACGACCTCGTCCGAGTTATAATGAAGAAGTTATGAGATTTCGAAGTACGTCTCAGAACGACCAAAGAGTTAGAAATTTTTTTGGGAAGAAGGTCTTGGCGCCGCGATGCCAATCATGCCTAGAAAGGCCAAAGGGTCACGTCTTCGCTAACTCAAGCGTCAAAAGACGAGTCTTAGTCTTTGAGAGAGGCCGCCACGGCCACGGCAGAAGAGCAAATGCCGAAATGAGATTTTAACTACTCAATTTCTAGGGGATGTGCAAGAAAGAAATAAGAACATAATGTTCAACTAATGTAATACTTAATCAAGTGTATTAAACCTTTGATGAAGGTCGAATGAAAAGATTAAACGAGATTAAAAGAATGTAATTACGGGTTACGGAACCGAGATCTGGGGACCGTAGTCGCAATAAACAAACGTGAGGAATTGCTATGATTGTGATTCCTTAGACGTTGATTGACTAGGGTAATGAATAACATTTCGATGTTATGTCATGGTCATTAGAGATTAAGAGACAAGCAACGTGAACGTTGAATACGTAAAAGATTCTCTTAAATCGTATTCGTGTTGGACGAACATTCTAAGTATACCCTGGTTGTATGACTTAGACGTTGACAAAAGTAGTAAGTAAGATATGAGTTATCAAGAAAGCTGTAGCGAATGGTAAAAAGATTAATGAAAGCCGAATGTGAGTCGGATGAGAATGTTAGAATGAAATGTAAGCGTTATACACTTTAACCGATGTGAAGGTTGAGTGTACACGAATATTAAACGGGTAAAACCTACACTCCGTGTATGTTTTGACCGTAAGGTAATGAGGATCAATGATTAAACCTGTGAGCGATGAAGAAGCTGAGTTAAAGACAAGTACGTATAATGTAAAGAAGCCGAGTTAATGTTTATAACTTGGATGACGTTCCGAGTCGAATGAAGCGGACGTTGTGAGATAAGAATAAGGTAACATAAAATGTTTAACTCTATATATGCTTAAAATGAATATTGAATGATCATTCTGAGTATACAAAAGACTGTATGACTTAGAAAATGATGAATGAATCCTGAGGTATGGCATTTAGTTGCCAGAAAGCCATAAGGAATAAGAATTAACTTAACGAATATTATAGTTTAATAGTTCGTATAAGTTAAGATAAGTTTAGGTTATGGTATAATCGTAACCCTTGATGGTTGACATATGGGAGCTGGGCTAAACAATTCCTTCAGAGAGCGAAGGTATATACAAAACTGGCAACCGATCTAACTCACTGTTATGGGCAGTGGTAGACGAGACGGAACTTGTTTGTTGGTTGTTTGTGGGAAACCACTCAGAGTACCATATGGAATACTAGCAGAGACACGATGTGTGCTGAGTCCTAGGAGAGTTATAAGAGGAAGATAAGAATGTAAATCATTAAAGATGATGAATGTTTTGAGTAAGACATCTCCGAATGTCATGAAGCCATAAATTGGTAATGAAAGTTAGTCGCATAAAATTATATTGCAAGAACGCGAACCTTAAGAAATAAAGTTAAGGAAACCAATGCGTAAGTCAAGTATATGACTAATTGGTACATGTGTTATTTTCTTATGTGCTACATAGGAATTGGAATGAGCAGTTCATCGTAAACTATAAGCTGTAGCTATGCGTAAGACAAGTTTTCGAACTTCATTCATATTTTAAATGAATGCTAGTTTCTAAAACTTCTCAGATGTTGAACTCTAGAAGTTCTGTCTATGTTCAAATGTGTAATATTTGTACAATGTATTAGAACGTATGAGGTCTTATGCCACAATGTGAACACTTCGGTGTTTCTATGATATAAACTGTTCTATGATTGAACTGTTCAATAAGAGAATGTTCTATTTATACATGAACCGTTATTGTTAAGTCTGTGCTATTGATTCTAGCCAAACAGAATGTGTATGAAAGATAGTAGAGAATGAAAGTATTTCAAAGTGAATGTGACTAATGTTTTAAAATGATAGGAATCGAGATTATTCCTATTATTCAAGTTGCTTCATAACCGTTGTTCGGTTATTGAAGTTCCAAAGGAATGTTAAACCTTTGAAGTTGTTTGTTTAACTGCTATGACTTGCTGAGCAATTGAATGCTCACACTTGCTTTAAATGAAAAACATTTCCAGCGAACGATGTTAGAAGAACTTAAGGATCCTGTATAGATCAAGCTAACGGTATCCAGATGAGGTGTCATTCAGAATGTGAATGCGCGAGAAGATCAAGTGAAGACTTGTAATGTAGAAAGACGAAAATTAAAGTATAGACTAGTTTAATGAACTGTTATGTATCCTTGGTGGCGGATAAAAGTCACTCTTATAAGATGAAAGGAATAATGTAATTATCATTATTTGAAATGAAAGAGGTTTTAGAACATGGGATTTGAGGATGTATATTGTTATATTTAGCTATATAATGATGTATGTTTGGAAGAAGATGAGATCGTGACGTACGGAATTCGGATGTGAAAATAGACTGGATTTCGGGGTGTTACATACATTCATTCTATTGAAACGACATCAAAATGTGTGTATCAACGACATTCTTATTACATTAATAATATTACATCGTGTTCCCAGGTTCTATAACCATTACCTTCTTTGTTTATCATACTATAATATATACAACTTACTAGTTTATTACAAGGTAAACTAATCGTTCCTCTTCGTCTTGCCTTTATTCTTATCAGATTCCTCAGTCCGATCAGTCTTAGCTGCATTCATATGGTTCAAGCAAGAGTGAGCATAACAAGCTCAGCAAGTACAACAATTTCTTTTAAACAACATGCTTGAAACATAGGAATCGTATATCTTCAATAACTGGATAATAGTTATGAAGTACTACCAATAATTCAAAATAGCATTTCTTTTCCTTCAAAAAGTTTTACAAGAAAAATATTCAGTAAAACATCAATTCTGGCTCAAGACCATGAGCATTTCATAATTTCTTTGAAAAGGACAATCTGACACTAAGTCCGTAAGTCCGGCATATCTTACGAGCACTTCTGGGTGATCAGCTCATAGTACTCTATGTTGCTCAACACTACATTCTATTAAACGTATGTACATTTAAGTTTTGGCAACCTCACGTGCCCATCGAATAATCGATGAAAAATACATTTGTTTATTCATACTCAGGCTTACCTTGAATCCGTACCAAATAATTGGTATAGGATAGCGTTAGCAATTCTATATTGAAAGACTTGTAAATAAATCAATCAACTTTTCAAGATTAGTCTAGCCGAGATAAAACTGGCATCGACATTTTCATAAAACAATTCATTCGTCTTATAACATGAATCACTGAAAACTTGGCTAACACGAAGGTTAGACAAGCGTTTAGAAAAAAACTTGCCTTCAACGTCTGCTACAGTAAAATAACTTTTCCTTTCAGTCTCTACAATACATAAACACATAACATACCACATTAGGTCATGAATGAACATACATGGTTCCTAATGAATCTTACCCTTCTTCTCAATCTAATCTTGTATTAGATTTATTATTATTGGTTCTGGCTTGCCATTATCTTTTATATCATTCTTACTAACTTCTTTCTCTTCTATGTCTTACGTGAATTTACTTCATTAATAGAACTTGTTTCGAGTTAGTCATCCTTCCTCACGGCTTACTAACGTTCTTATGTTATTAATTGAAACTCGAACATTAAGTACACTTATTGCCTACCGTTCACGTTCACGTATTACTTAACAACTTTTAGTTGTAATTCTCAATGTTAAAGTTGTGACAACCCGGAAAATCGGATTGTCCAAAATTTAAGAGTTAAAGAATTAGTTATTAATAAAATGAATTTTATTAATACTATTATGTGCTATATGTTTAATAATCGTTCTATAACCTAGAATGATTATTAATCTGGAGGATTCTGGCTACGAGCTAGACTGAACGAGTAGGAATTTTCAAGACGAATATGAAATTTTTCGGGAACAAAAATATTTTCGGGGAAAAAGACGAAATAGGCACTATTTACCTGACGAAACCCTAAGGGTTAGGGTTTGAATAACCTAAGCCTTTCCGAGAGTTCGGTATGTCGAAATGACATTCCTTCGAAAGATTTGACGATAATATATCGTGAAATGTTAAGTAAGCCGATAAAAGTTTTTCTCGAAAAACGTGCAAAAATCAGATAAAATAAAAATGACGAAAAGTACTATTATGTACTTTTCACTCGTTTAGCTACGTTAGGGTAAAAGGTGAAGGAAAACGCTTAATGTCGAAAAGTGTTTTTCAGTTTTTCAGAAATCCGAAGAATATGTAATATTTAATCGGTAAAGGAAAGACGAAATATCCAAAAATATTTGGATTCCGAGAATAGCAGTTTTTGAACTGTCGGACGAAATCCGAAAGAAGGAAGCACGAAGCTTCCAAGGGAAGCTACCTAAGGAGGTGGGGCGGCCACTTGGCCACCAAGTAAACTTGGTGGCTAAGCAAAGGAATAGTAATGAGGTTAAGGGTGCGAAATGACCAAAATACCCCTAGCCTTGATTTTCTATAAATAGAGAGCTCATTTCATTTAATTAGGATTTTAAAAAATCCTATACTTGAGAGAGAAAGAGAGAGAGTTCGGATGGAAGATGAAAGGGAGAAGAAAGAGGAAAAGCTAGCTCTAATGCACGCTTTATCCGACAGAACGAGATTAAAGAAGAACGGTAATCCAAACCCTAGTTCTTCTAATTTTTCTTTAAGTTTATTATGTTCAAATACATAGCTTAATGAAGATAAGAAGTAGATAATGTTAAGAATGAATTCATATGGTTGAATTCATGAGAAAATGAAGAAATAAGAATTAGAAATTTAATTTATAAATTTCTTAAGGAAGTATAAGATTCGTAAGGATTTTGAGCGATCCGAATGAATCTTATGAATGAGTAGGTCAAGTGAGTAAGAAATGATGTTCTATAACATCAAATTCCAAGAAAAGTAAAATCGTAATCCAAAATATCGATTAAAAACGAAGAACACGCGAAGAACGCGAAGAACACGCGAAGAACCCGAAGAACGTTGTTGATGGACAAATTTAAAACCATCGTAGTATAATTGTTGTTGATGGACAAGTTTAAAACCATCGCATATATGTTAGATGCTTATTGCTTGGTTAGGAACGGTAGAAACGTTCATGAAGAACGGAGTAAAAGGGAGCTATAACGAAGTTATGGTTAAAATTTCGTAAAAGACGAACGAGAATTAAAAAGTTCATAAATGAACCCGAACATGTAGGGTTTCATAAGAATGTAAGAGAACGTATAAAACGTGAGTCGTAGACTCAAGAACGAACGAGTTCTGAGTTCGGATGACCGAATTATGGACGAAAGAACGAAGAACGTTAAAAATATAAAGCGAACGAAGCATGAAGATTAAGCCAATTGAAAGGCATGTTTTCGGATTCAGAATGAAGTTCTGTCTGTGGGTAATCGAAGTATATTAGATAACAAAGAAAATGGCTTTGGAACACTCTCGTTCCGAGTTATAACGAAGAAGTTATGAGATTTTGAAGTACATCTCAGAACGACCAAAGACTTAGAAAAATTTTTAGGAAAAAGATCTTGGCGCCAGTCATGCCTAGAATGGTGGCGCTGCAGTGCCAGGCCAGAGGGTCACGTACTGCTAACTTGCGCTGCAACGCGAGTCTTAGTGCTAAGAGTGGCGCCGCGGCGCCGGTGCAGAGTAATGCCAGAAATGAGATTTTAAATGCTCAATTTCTGGGGGATGTGCAAGAAAGAAATAAGAACATATAGTTCAACTAATGTAACACTTAATCAAGTGTATTAAACCTTCAATGAAGGTTAAACAGAAAGATTAATCGAGATTAAAAGACGAAGCATGTAAACGCGGATTACGGAACCAATGTCCGGGAACCGTAGTCACAATGAAACGAACGTGAGGAATTACTAATTGTGATTCCTTAAACGTTGATTGACTAGGGTAATGAATAACATTTTGATGTTATGTCATGGTCATGAGAAATAATGTAAAGCGTTTAGACGCTGTGAACGCAACGTGGTTGCGATGAGCGTTCGGTCTTGGCATACAACAAATCGTATTGTTTTGACATTAAGAAAGAATAATGAACATGGGGTTCATAAGATGGATAACAATCGGAAAGCGATTAAAACCTTGAGTAAAGGTTGAATGAGATATTAAGAGACAATTAACGGGAACGTTGAATACATAAATGATTCTCGAAAATTGTATTTATGTTGGACGAACATTCTAAGTATACCCCGGTTGTATAACTTAGACGTTGACGAGAGTAGTAAGTAAGATATGAATTATCAAGAAAGCCATAGCGAACAGTAATAAGATTAATGAAAGTTGAACGTGAGTCGGATGAGAATGTCAGAATTAAATGTAAGAGTTAAACACTTTAACCGACGTGAAGGTTGAGTGTATGCGAATATTAAACGGGTAAAACCTACACTCCGTGTATGGTTTGACTGTAAGGTAATGAGGATCAATGATTAAACATGTGAGCAATGAAGAATTTGAATTAAAGACAAGCACGTATAACGTAAAAGAAGCCGAGTTAATGTTTATAACTTGGATGACGTTCCGAGTCGAATGAACCGGACGTTGTGAGATAAGAATAAGGTAACGTAAAATTCTTAACGCTATATATGCGTAGAATGAATATTGAATGATCGTTCTGAGTATACAAAAGATTGTATGACTTAGACGATAAAGAATGAATCCTGAGGTATGACATATAGTTGTCAGAAAGGCATAACGAAAAAGAAATTAACTTATCGAACATTCTAATTTAATAGTTCGTATAAGTTAAGATAAGTTTAGGTTGTGGTATAATCGTAACCTTTGATGGTTGACATATGGGAGCTGGGCTAAACAATTCCTTCAGAGAGCGAAGGTATATACAAAACTGGAAACCGATCTAACTCACTGTTATGGGTAGTGTAGACGAGATGGGAACTTATTTGTTGGTTGTTTGTGGGAAACCACTCAGAGTACCATATGGAATACTAGCAGAGACACGATGTGTGCTGAGTCCTAGGAGAGTTATAAGAGGAAGATAAGAATGTAAATCATCAAAGATGGTGAATGTTTTGAGTAAGACATCTCCGTATGTCATGAAGCCATAAACCGGTAATAAAAGTTAGTCGCGTAAAATTATATTGCAAGAACGCGAACCCTAAGAAGTAAAGTTAAGTAAACCAATGCGTAAGTCTAGTATATGACTAATTGGTGTATGTGTTATTTCCTTATGTGTTATAGGGAATGTAATGAAAGCGCTCAACGGTAGTCGTAGTCATGCATGTGTAAGGCAAGTTTCCTAACTTCATTCATATTTTAAATGAATGTTAGTTTCTAAACTTCTCAGATGTTGAACTTGAGAAGTTCTGTCTATGTGCAAATGTGTGATATTTGTACAAGGTGGTAGAATGTATGAGGCCTTGTGCCACAATGTGAACACTTCGGTGTTTCTATGATATGAACTGTTCTGTGTTTGAACTGTTCAATACGAGCATGTTCTGTTAATGCATGAACCGTTATTGTTAAGTCTCTGCTATTGATTCTAGCCAGACAGAATGTGTATGGAAGAGAGTAGAGAATGAAAGTATTTCAAAGTGAATGTGACTAATATTTTAAAATGATAGGAATCTAAATTATTCCTATTGTTCAAGCTACTTTATAACCTTTGTTCGGTTATCGAAGTTCCAAAGGAATGTTAAACTTTTGAAGTTGTTTGTTCAACTGTTATGACTTGCTGGGCAATTGAATGCTCATACTTGCTTTAAATAAAAACATTTTCAGCGAACGATGTTAGAAAGAACTTAAGGATCCCGTAAAGATCAAGCTGATCGGTATCCAGAAGAAAAATCATTCATTATATGAATGTGCACGAAGATCAAGCGAAGACTTGTAATATAGAATGATAGAATTAAACTATAGAATAGTTTAATGAACGATTATGTATCCTTGGTGGCGGATAAAAGTCACTTGTACAAGATGTAAAGAATAATGTAATTATCATTATTTGGTATGAAAGAGGTTTTAAGGTTTTAGAACCTGGGATTTGAGGATGTATGTTGTTATATTTAACTATATAATGATGTATGTTCGTAAGAAGATGGGATCGTGACGTACGGAATCCGGATGTGAAAATAGACCAGATTTCGGGGAGTTACAAAAGTCATCATCATTATCGAATACATTTTACTTTCTTATACTTTACGTTCTTCGTTTAATTATTCATTAAACAACATTAAATTCCTAAAGTCATCACTATAAAAGTGATTTAGTAAAGGTCTTATTATGTTCATTAACCAATTAAATGACCCATACTTATCTTGCAACCCATTGGGTTCACAAACAACTTGGTCAACAAAATCCATCGCCGACGCCACACTCTCTAAGATCTCTTTGTACTAGTGGTAATCTCATGGCGCCACTTTCCAAAGACTGCCTCTCATCAGGCTTGGCATCATGCTGGCGAGTGTTATAAATAGAGTTGGCGCTGTGGTGCGAAATTCCAATAGCCAACCCCTCGCTTCCAAAGATCTTGCTGATGCGATATATAAAAGCTCATTCAGCCATGGCTGCTGCAGACTACTTCGATCAAAAAATTTGATGATATATTTTTATGTGAGATTCCCGGGCTCATAACTTCTTCGTTATAAGTCCGAATTGGCTCGTTCAAGAGCCTACGGTTCACAAATTACATACTTTACATGTTTATGCAAGAATTTTATCTATTTGACTTTGTTTGCTAAAATTTCACCTATTAGTTCATTTTAACAAAAACGATAAACGTTCGTGAACGTTCAACGCTCGTTTCTTCGTTCTAAGTCGGAATCTGGTCATTTTTTAGTCCATAACTCTATAATGCCAAATATGACTTGTTTCTATTGAAAACCAATGTTTCCAAGCTCAATATCAAAATTCAACTTCCATTCTGAGAATTTCACGAATTCGAAGATTATCGTCCAAACTCGTAAATTTCACCTTAACTTCCTTTCTTATGATTTTTTCATCATTTTAAATGGATTCAATCCATCATATTAACATCTTGACATACATACTTCATTAACTTATTGACATGATAAGTTATTACTTGTTCTTTATTAGTCTATAACTTGTAAAAGTATGAACTACTTATGAATTCACTTTGCATGACTTATCATAGCTTACATCTTTTAACCATCATATAAACATTTCAAACTACTTATTATATTAACTTATTTTAAAATTAGGTTTTGACGTATTCTTCTTAAGTTCATGGCTTATCAACTTATAACTTTCATGATTTTATTTACTTATGACTTATTATTGATTTAAATCCTTTACTCAATGTTCTCATATCATATCCCACATACTAACTTCATATGACAAACATATTACAAGTTCATCATAAGTTATCAACTTATTTAGGTTCAAGCTGCTTCTTCATAACTTATTCGGCTTAAGTCCATTCATAACTCAATTCTTATATGTTCTTAGCATACATGTTCATTAATTACACTTCTCTTATCATCCTATTATGATAGAGATTGAAGAATATTAAACACAAGATCAATACCTTTGATGTCCAACTCCTTCTTCTTGGAAAATCTAACAAAGGAAGCTTTGACTTAAAAGTGCTTATTCTCTCTAACACTTAACTTACTTTGTAAGAGAAAGTTGAAAGGAATTTGATCAAGCCATAAATGAATTATGAGCTCTCTATTTATAGGCTTGACAAAGTGAGGGTAGAATAGTCATTTAGGCCCTCCACCTCCTTAATCTCACCTCCTTATTAACCCCCTTACTATTCAATACTTTGGCTCTAAGTAAACTTGCTAGCCACATTAATTTCTTGTTCACCACAACACTTGATCATCACATAAAGTACTTGGGCATCACTACACTTAGACATTAAGTTTACTTAATCATCACATATAAGCACTTTGCTTGTTCATCACACATAAGCACTTTACTTAGCCTTTAAGTTACTTAACTTATCCTTTGCTTAATCCTTAAGTCTACTTGTTCATCAAACTTATTTCTTGGTCACCAAGATCACCCATGTGATCATGGGTCGCCCCATGGATCCTCCTAATCCATTGGATTCTTACTTTGGGCTTAAGGTTTAATTAATCCTAACTTATACATTGGGCTTGCATTAACAATTCTTTGGTCTTTATCATTAGCTTGCATTGGGCTTACACATCTCTACACTTGGGCCTTATCAATATCTCATTGGACTTTACAATTTCTTACTCAATCCTACAAGTCCATTACATTTGGCTTAAAGCCTTATAACGTATAATTTGCGTATTAATCTCGTATTCTAACTCGTATACTTATTTATGTACACCATACCATCATTCATGCATATTCGTATGATACTTCGTATCACACTCGTATTCATTACTTCATATAATACCTACGTATTATACAATCATTACTTTAATTCATTACACGCATTAAAATTCCTTCTCGGAATTCATTTTCCTTAATCGTTAGGTTTTAAGTCCGCAGGCAAAAAACTGTGTTTGCCATAACTGAAATATTATTGGATATTCTATCTCACCTCGATATTCTATCATTACATATTTCTCGGAAATTCAAAAATAATTTTCGAGCAGAAATGCGTGAATAGTGTTCTTCGGAAAATTTCTCGAAAAGTTTTTGTGAGACCCCAAATTTTACGAATAAAGATTTAATTTTCTCGAAATATTTTTTTGAATATTATGGTGTGAATTTGAGATAAAGTTATAGTTGTGGGTAGTATTTATAAATTTTGCAAAGTATGCAAGTTGTTATATTATATTCGATTGGTCGGGGAATATTTGTTTATGTCGGGGAATATTCATACAACGGCACAATCATTGGTGGACCCCACAATGGAATTATTGTTGGATTGAGAAAATGACAAAAATATTTTATAAATAATGGCGGAGGTGTTATTGTTAAAACTGTTGAACTACCCGGTAGTAAAAGTACAGTAACACGCGTGGTTGTATAGTAGCACGCGATATTGATTATTGATGCTTATGTGAGAAGTCACTCAGTTATACTCAATTATTGCTATAGTAATTGCTGCATCATATCTCTCATATTATTGATTCGATTATTGTCACAGTATCATCTGCATTATATGTTATATTATTAAATCAATAATTGAGACGACAAAGTTATTCATATTATTAAATTGCAATATTTACAATGTCTAGAAGTTCACAAGGAGAGGTTTGGTCACCTAATTGCGCGCCCAATAGGAGAAATCCTTATTGAAAGCCCCTCTTTCCTGGGAACAACCTGGTTGCTAAATATTGTGAGTTATAATATTAATGATGAATAAGTTCGTGTTGATTAAAGATGAATTTGATAGTTTCATTATGTTGGGATTATTTGTGTTAGTAGAAATCAAAATCTATTCTGATGATAAATGATGTCTGGAGGTTATATTGTTCAATCGGGTATTCGGGAAACTTTTTGTCTCAGAGTTACTATTCACGAGTTACTATTCACGAGTTACTATTCATGAGTTACTATTCATGAGTTACTATTCATGAGTTTTAATAGTAACTTGTCCTTTCGGTTTTCCAAGAGTTATTTGGCCCTTCAGCCTTCCAAGAGTTATGTGCCTCTTCGGTGTTCCAAGAGTTAATTGCCCCTTCGCAAATAGTAGTTGTCTCTTCAATATTACCAAGAGTCATTTTAACCCTTCGTTAAAACCAAGAGCCACTCTCAGTTCTTCTATAAATAGAAGCTCATTCCTTCATTATTTCTTACGAATTCACTGAAACTCTAGAGAGAGAGAAATTATAGAGAGAAAGAAGAAGAGTTTTCTACTACTTCACTACTTCGATATCCAGTTTCTTTACGGTAAGGGGTGTTATTCTTTTGTATTCATGAAGAGAACTTCTGTCATTCCATCCTTTATTATTATTTTGGAATAACCTGTATACGCGGACTCCCCTATACTTGGTGAAATCCTTCTGTTGTTCCATTCTTTATTATTCTGTTGAATATCCTCAGATGTGCATTTTATGCCTGACACGGTTCCGTCTTTTATTATTCTCGTGGAATATCACATGCAGACGCTTTTACGCCGGACACAGTTACAGTATTTATTATTCTCATTGGAATATCCTCATGCATGCGTTTACGCTTTGACACAGGTTTCGCTCTTTATTATTCATTGGAATATCTTGTGCATGCGTTTTCTGCTTTTACGCCTACCGGTTCCGTTATTTATTATTCTCATTGGAATAACCTACATGTGTTATCTATCACATGCCTGGTGATTTCTTTTGTTATTCCATTCTTTATTATACTCAGTTGGTTAAAGTTTTGACTTCTATACTCCATGAAATTAGTGGAATATCCTTGATATTTGCGCTTCATCCAGTATCGTTTCATGGAAATATTCTTCTGAGCATTCTTGAATTTTACTCTACAAAGAAGTATCATGTTGACAATTTGGACGTTATTAGTTCCTGGATAAATTAATTCGTGAACTTGTTTTATTAAATTCTTATATCATTGTCATCATCCTCATGTTTATATTTTTGAAAGTCATCTGTGGCCTGTAGTGCATAAATGGACTTGGTATGATTATGACCGTGATTATTCGGTATAATCATGGCCCGTAATGTTACAAATGATGTGATAAAAGTCCTCATTGGCCCGTGGTGCATTGATGGACGATTGTTGGCATGATCATGACCATTGATGAATACATCGAATGTCCTTGGCCCGCATCGCATGGATAATTTGTGGTCGTGATACTAAAGAATATCCTTGGTCAGTAAGTGGGGGGTGATTCGATGATGTGGAATATTTATTAAGTTTGAGTCTCAAAGAATAAAAGTGATGAAAACCTTTTAAATCATAAAAGATAGTAGATTTTATTCTCTACTTGACTCTTTTAATGGATTGTTTGTCCCGCTGCAGTTGAACTTGATGTCTATTGTATTTTATCAGTTTAACATTGTTGAAGACTAATGATAATTTATTCTGCATTATCTTAGTCATAATATTTCTTACTGGGCTAGTTGAGCTTACCCTTTTGCTTTCATTGTTCTCTTCAGGAAATGAGAACGTAGCAGGGACTAGTCGGGGAATGGAGTGATGGTTCAGAGGATAGCATTAGTAGTCCTCACTATTCTGTTAAATAGTGTGACAATAAATGTAACGAGGACTAAATTTGAGTTTGTATACTGTCTATGAGGACTCCATTGAGAATGGATATTGTCTAGAAGACAGTATTCTTGTTTAAACTCTTAGATTATGTTTTGTCGTATTTTACACAAAGTTGTATTATTAAGTTGTATTTGAATTTTGTACCATGTATTTGGCGACTCAAGATGAGTGATGAATACCTAGTTTTGGGGGCGTCATAGTTTTTATTTTCGTCTTGAAAATTCAAACACTTTAATTCTATCACATAGCCAAAATACTACGACGTTCCAATATGTCTAGGTCATAGAACGACCTTGAAATAGCTTACTCCCATAATTAATTAATTAAATTCATTTAATCCACATAATAAAAATAAAAATTTAATTCTCAAAAATCCAAATTTTCTAGGGCGTTAAAAAAATAATCTCCAATTACCCTACACATATCATTACAATCGCAACAACAATTAGTTGTATGAATACTAACAATATGGGTATTAAACCATCATTTAGGTCATAACCTTAACCTAGCACCTAACCATTTAAGTTAACATACTTAACGAATCTGAAATCGCATTACGAGCCAACATAACTTACTCGTTCATTTCTAACTTTTGAAAACATCACCTTTAGTTTCATTATATAACTCAATTAACAATCACTTAAAACACTTTTACACTTTGTATTACAACACCTTACAATCTGTTATTGTAGTCCACTTTATGTTTTAATATCCTTAACATGCATGCTAAACTAACCCAAGTCCGTTACGCATGACTGCGCAATTAGCTGCTGATTTCACTCACTGTATGATCAAGGTTACTTTCATGGCAATTTGCCAAGAATACATCTATAATCATACACATACATAGTTACATCTGATATCACATCCCTCACATGCGATATCTGACCAATGGCTGCCGTCTTGATATAGCACTCATACCATATATAGTAGCGCCACCACGCTTACAATCATGCAGACACAATACCCCATGCGATGCCTCGGGCCCAGCTTTTTGCGAGAAGCTCAAAAATCAAACTCTACTTTGGCCAAAAATCCCTATTCTACAAAAAATCTCCCAACTTCAACATCTAACACTTTGTCATATTATAGTTATACATGCTAAACACCATTCTATATACAAAAACATTCCATAAACATCATTTTGAAGAATCAAAACTATATTTTTCCCAAATTTCCTCATTTTATACTTTTAACGAATTCGATCACCACGAATTCGTTTCTTAATCATTTGACACGATTCAAACTACGCCGCTTTCGTTTCTTAATATATTATCACAATCCACCAGCAAATTAAAGATTACATCACATATTGGACAAGAAATTTGGTACTTTCTAAGGCCATTTTATATGAACATAAACACTGTGATTTTCCTTTTTCTTCCTACACCCAATTTTTACGAATTTGATAAAAAATAACAAGTATACATGATAATTAACAAAGTTTTGCAAATCTATATGAACATATATACATACCACAATTCATGTGACTTCCAATCACATAGAATATATATATATACCGAACTAAAAGTTAGAATGGGGATAGTTTATACCTTGATTAGAAAGAACAATTAGCAACCCTTCTCTTTCTCCAAATTCTCTGTGATTCTCTCTTCCAAGCTCTCTCTCAACACTCTCTATTTCCTTCTCTCTGAACTTAGCCTTAGAACAATACACGCGAAAGAATTATAAACTGACTCCCACTAACGTCAGGTAAAAACCCAACAGGTTTACGTCAGTTGAATAAGCCAAAGGCCACAAGGCCTTGTTTGGCTAAGCACATACTCCCAACTCGATTATTTTAATAACCTTATATTATATAGTTTCCAATTGTCACACTTTTAATTTAGTTAATTTAAATAACTTTAGTTTAGCTAATTTAAATAACTTATAATACTAATAAAATTCTTATCATCATTATATCTTATAATTAATAAATAATTATATATCTAATTTAATTAATAAATTAGACACATCACTTTATTTATTTATTTCCATTAAATTAAACAATTCATTTAACTTAATTATCTTCTTAAATATTAAGCAATTGATTTAATTTAATTATTTCCTTAAATTAAATCCTTCCGATAAATTATCATTACTCAATTTAATTTACACTAATCAATTTAATTACTAAATTAATTCACCACAATTCATCAATTATTTATTTATCTTTATAAATAAATTATTAAAAATATTTATTTAATTCAATAAATATTTAAATTAAATTATAAATTTCTCGATCGTTACATCTTTCTCTCCTTAAAAGGATTTTGTCCCCATAATCACAACTCAAAAAATGTATTCGGTACATTCTTTCCTCCTTAATAAGATTATGTCCTAGAATCGCTATACAAAATCCAACAAATAACTGAGGATAATTCTTCATCATAACGCTTTCAAGCTCCCACGTAGCTTCTTCAGCATTGTGATTTCTCCAGATTACCTTAACAGAAGGTATCACCTTATTCCTTAGTACTTGTTCTTTTCTGTTAATAATTCGAACAGGGACTTCTTCATATGACAAATCTTTCTCAAACTGTAAGGGCTCATATTCTATAACATGTTTATAGTCAGGCTTATATGGCCTCAGTTTCGATACATGGAAAACATTATGAATATGTTCCAACTCCGGAGGTAAAGCTACCTCGTATGCCACTGCACCAACTCGTCGAAGCACTTCGAAAGGTCCTATAAATCTAGGGCTCAATTTCCCCTTCTTGCCAAACCGAATTTTCCCCTTCTAGGGAGATACTTTCAAGAAAACATAACTACCGACATCAAATTCCCGATTCTGTCGATGTTGATCGGCATATTTCTTCTGTCTATGTTGTGCGGCTATTAATCTCGCTCGAATCACTTTAATGATCTCGACAGTCTGTTGTACCAATTCTGGACCTAATAGTTGACGTTCACCTACCTCGTCCCAGCATAACGGAGTTCTACATTTCCTGCCGTATAACAATTCGTAAGGCGGCATGCCAATACTCGCGTGATAACTATTATTATAAGAAAATTCTACCAATGGTAGATGGTCATCCCAATTTCCCTTGAAATCCATGATACATGCTCTGAGCATATCCTTTAGTGTTTGGATGGTTCTCTCACTTTGTCCGTCGGTCTGAGGATGGTACGCTGTGCTCATCCTCAGCTATGTCCCCAAGCACTCTTGTAATCGTTTCTAGAAGTTAGATGTGAAACGTGGATCTCTGTCTGATACAATGGACACAGGTACACCGTGTCTTGACACAATTTCCTTTACGTATAGCTTTGCTAACCGATCTAGTATAAATTGAATCTTGATTGGCAAAAAGTGAGTCTACTTCATCAGTCGGTCGACAATCACCCATATGGCATCGTAACCTTGTTGGGTTGTTGGAAGACCTACCACAAAATCCATTGTGATATGCTTCCATTTCCATTCTGGTATCTCCAATGGTTTTAACAATCCGCTTGGCCTTTGATGTTCAACTTTGACTTTCTGACACGTTAAACATTTTGCCACATACTCAACCACATCCCTCTTCATATTCGGTAACCAAAAATGATGTTTAAGATCTTTGTACATATTTGTACTCCCAGGGTGAATCGAATATCTTGAATTGTGAGCTTCACTTACAATTTCCTCCTTAACTTCTGGTACTTGCAGAACCCAAATTCTCCCTTCAAATCGAAGTAACGCTTCTAAACTGATTTTGAATTTGTTTTCCTCACCTACGGATATTTTCTGTTTTATCTTTTCACAGTCTTCATCCTGAATTTGCGCATTTTTCACTTTATCCACCAACATTGAACTATTTCCCATGTGGAATAACTTTTCATCGGATTCTGTCGGACATTTAATTTCCAACTCCATCTTAGCCATTTCCGACACTAGCTTCTCTTGATCAGTTAACAACATTAACTTCTCTCGTCCCTTCCTACTTAAGGCCTCAGCAACAACATTTACTTTTCCAGGATGATGGAAAATCTCGCAATCATAATCTTTGATCAGCTCCAACCATCTTCTTTGTCGCATGTTCAAATCTTTTTGTGTAAAGATATACTTCAGACTTTTATGGTCGGTATATATCTCACACCTCTCTCCATAAAGATAATGTCTCCAAATTTTCGTGGCAAACACACCACCACGCTAACTCTAAGTCATGAGTCTGATACCCTTTCTCGTAATCTTTCAACTGATGTGATGCATACACAATAACTCTGCCATTCTGCATAAGCACACAACCTAGTCCTTTATGCGATGCGTCACTATATACCAAAAAATTTCCTGTATCATCAGGAAATGACAACACAGGTGCTGAACTCAACCTCTTTTTCAATTCTCAAAAACTTTCCTCACACTTCTTTATCCAAACAAACTTAACCGCCTTCCTAGTTAAATTCGTCAACGGAGTCGCGATCTTGAAAAAGTCTTGAATAAAACGCCTTCCTAGTGTCTTCGGCCGATCCCAGTTTATTACAGCTTCAACCTTTGATGGATCTACCAAAATTCCGTCCTTATCAATAATGTGTCTGAGAAACTGTACACGTTTCAACCAAAATTCACATTTTGAGAACTTAGCATACAACTTCTCTTTTCTCAATGTCTTCAACGTCAATCTCAAGTGTTCCACATGCTCCTCCTTGGTTTTGGAATATACCAATATATCATCAATAAACACCACCACAAAGTTGTCTAAGAATGGTTTATACACCCTGTTCATCGAATCCATAAATGCTGTAGGTGCGTTAGTTAAACCAGAAGACATAACCAAAAACTCGTAATGACCATACCGAGTTCTGAATGTTGTTTTTGGTACTTCCTCCAGCCTCACCTTCAATTGATGATAACCACTTCTCAAGTCTATCTTCGAGAAATATCTCGCTCCCTTCAACTGATCGAACAGATCATCGATTATAATTAATGGATACTTATTTTTAATCGTGACCTTATTCAATTCTCTGTAATCAATGCAGAGCCGCATCGTTCCGTCTTTCTTCTTAACAAACAACACCGGTGCTCCCCGTGGTGAAACACTCGGCTGAATATACTTCTTATCTAGCAATTCTTACAACTGCACCATCAACTCCTTCATCTCTACCGGGGCCATTCTGTATGGTGCCTTAGATATCGGGGCCGTTCCTGGTAGTAAGTCAATCACGAACTCGATTTGTCGATCTGGAGGAAGACCCAGCAAATCATCTGGAAATACGTCTGCAAAATCTCTTATGATCCGTATCTCTTCCAACTTTGCACTCTTCTTCTGTGTATCGACGATGTAGGCTAAGTATCCTACACATCCTTGTCTCAATAACTTCTTTGCTTGTGTTGCCTCTTTTTCAGTTCTAATAAAAAGAGCTCTAACTCATGCAAGCATACATGTGTCAACAAGTAATACATAGTAAGTAAAGTATCGATCCAGCAGAGAAAGTTGTCAAATTTAAACTACCATGCATCAATTAAATCACTATATCTATATGCTTAAACTAACGACTATATTGGTGAATTAATCTAATTGTAAATAACAACTAAAATAAGAAATATAATGGAATAAACAAAGTCTGGAAATAATGGGATCCTAACTTCATTTAATACTTCATCCAATTACCACTATCATGCAAGAATTGTTCACATATCACAGGAAAGTAGCCAAGAGCACTAATAGAGTCATAGCCATTTTTCAATGCACCATGACCTACTTACACAGCATCCACAAATGATAGACTCCATATAATCATCAATATAGCCAAAATCACTATATGTCTATGTGAAATTGCAATCATACTGAATTTAAGCACAAGCCCTTATTTTAACTCATACGGTGAAACAGTATATGTCTACCTGGTTCACGAAATACATAAGCTATATAAAACAGCCCCATATACGTATGCTATCATGATTACAATCCATACTTGCATGTTCATTGTCAATTCCATACAAGTACTAAAACGAATGGTGATCAAGCATTCATACATGCAAAACAATCATAATAGAAATCCCATATGATATGTAAAACAGCCCAAGCAATCAAACATGTAACTAAACTACATATTAAAATCCGTTAGAATCCCATAATGGAGTTTAGTTCATGATTGAACCAAAAGCCATTATGGGATCAAAGCTAAACATGATTAACAAGCACATAATTGAAAGATGAAGGATAGAAACGATCAAACCCAATTGCAGATTGTAAACCAATATTAACGTTTAACTCCTCATAAAAATCCAGCAAAATAATAATAATAATAATCCACAATGACAGAAAATCCCAAGAAGAATTGGAGAAGTAGGCGTTTAAGCTTCGTTCTACGTTGGAATCTCCCTCAACGTGAAAACCCTATTTACCAATATGAAAATACGTTAAAAGTTATCAAGGATATAAAAATACGTCTGACACCATTCAGATATCGTTTTAAACAAATTACAACCCTTTAAATTAAAAAATTAAAATAAAACAACTTAGCATTTTCAGCCATCGCATGCGGCCGTGCGCTCCCCCAGTATATTCCTCGCGCGGGCGCGAGACTTGCAGTATATAGAGTTGTGCGTCGGGTGCTCACGCTGCCATTGCCGTCCTCAGCGTGTTCTACTGGCGGCATGGCACATGGCACTTTTGGCAAAATTAGATCTAGTTCTAGTTCTCATTATCTCATTGCCATCGCTACTTGTTCATTCTTTTCCTTCCTTCCTTCATTATCAGTCCCTTTGCTTCACTACATTCTCATGTCGTGCATCCGTAAGCCTCGAGCCATGCATCCAATAGCCTCTGGCCATCCAACACCATCAAAGTATGCCATTTCCTGCACTTTTATGCCAAAAGGAGTTCTCAGTATATGCAATGCAAAATAACATGAAATGCAACTAAAATAGACTAAAATGTACTTGAGATGGGCACAATTCGCGTAAATTGATATACAATAAGTAGGTATAAAACCCACTTATCAAATACCCCCAAACTTGAACTATTGCTTGCCCTCAAGCAATGCATGCTAAATAACAATGAAAATGCAAAAGCACTACTATGCAGCTAAATTACTATGCAACCTAGTCTCACATCATTCCAACTTAAACAGAATTTTAGCCCAAAATGTCTCAGCGAATTATCTAGATTCAAGAATACAAGTTCAAACTAAACTATGGTCATAACATCATACACTCAGATAATTCATACATGTTATAGAGATGATGTGTGTGTGTGTGTATAGTGTTCACCAAAACTTGATTCAAGCAAAGAATACACATGCTAGATTGCTCAAAATAGAAAATTATAGTCTAAATTAAGAATCATGTATACTTATGCAACGAAGACTGTTCCAACATATCCAAACAAACTAAAGTTCAACAATGGGCTTACCTGCTTTATTGTTACTCACGAGGGTGATATTCGCTCTTTCCCACGGTGTTTATTGCTATTTTTCTTTTCTTTTTCTCTTTTTTTTTCACATGACTGTGCAATGCCTTATTCCATTAGGCAATACTACTACCCCTTAGCGAGCTTTCAACCAACGACTCCCAGAACATGAAAGACCTTAGGGCGCTAGGTGTAGAGACAATCCTCAAGCATTTCTACTCAAGTAGCTGTATTCCCAAATAAGACTAGGCACGTTATTGTTATTCATTTTTTTTTATACATAGCATACCCATGTTTTCCTAAAGTTCGAATGTCAATGTTTGTCATGTCTACATACATGTTCCACATATTTCTCTTTTTAAAACTACATTTTCTAACAAGCAATGCAACACATAATTCTTATACCTACAAGTGATTGTGAACACATCCATGCAAACCGAAAGCATTTAAATAGCAACATGAATTTCATTATGTAAAACATTATAACTACATTTATGTTATTCCATATACTCAAAAATCCTTCATAATTCACTAACATCATTGGCTAGGCAAGAAATTCCAAAAATAAAAAGCAAGAACTTTGTGAGACATGCAAACTAACTAAAACGAAAATTTTCTATCACATACAACAATAACACACAAACAATTAAACTAGTAAACTAATCATGAAAAAACTAAATTACATACTACTATACTACTACCCCAAAACCCCAAAACTTAAATTATTCAATGCCCCATTAAATGAAGGTACAGGGTATAAGAGAACTCCCCTAATGATCGGCTGCACCACCCTTCTCGGGTGGTGAATCTGGTGGTGGATATGGTACTGTTGTCCCAAACTGAGGCCATTCTAGCATTGTTCCTTGCTGCGTAAAGGCTTCGGCCAAAGCCCTTGTGAGACCCGTAACAAACGCTCTAAAATTGTCGTAGATGGCATCAACTCGTCGCTCTAACCTTCGGAGCTGGCGATCACCATGAGGAGCTTGTGGTCGTGTCAAGGGGCCTACCTCATCTGTTTGCGATGGCTGCTGTGATGGCTCGGGGAAAGTGGGCTGGATGATAAAACCTAAGCCTCTCGGATGCGGTTCACCACCCGTCCAATCCTTGAACTTTGAAATGATAGCATGAGTAATGTCGTGGCTTGGATTCTGCAGCTGCTTATTATTCCACGGAACTCCTTGTTGGGTACAAAGCATGGCTGCTACCAACGCATACGAAATACTCCCAGTAGTGCTCCCCCGTAAATAACGCAGCATGTTTTGATGAATTAAGTAGCTGACGTAAATGTACTTGCCCTTGATGATGCCCCACAAAATTATAGCGCGCTTAGTGGTTATTTCATGCTTGTGAGCAGACGGAACTAATTTGGCACAGATGAACAGATTCCACGCTCTGGCATAACGATTCAAGGCGGACGCTGGAAAGGATTTTGGCTCAGTTGTCCCTGCCTTGTAATTCCATTTGATGCCCGGAATGCACAATTCAGCAATCACTACGGCCATATCCGTTTCTAAATGCGCACCTTCTACCCAATTAGCCGACTCGGTCGATGACGCGTCATTTATTTTGAAGACTACTCTGATTGCTGGAGGTCAAAAATCCACTTGCACTCCTCGAACTAGTGTTATCCCTCCTTTCATCTCCTTCGCATTTGCATAGAACTCTCGAACAACCCCCATGGAATTGGCATAGGAGTTGCAGCCAAACCAACCCAGTCTCTTTCACGTATCATATTCCATAGTTGGCCATCTTTCTTTTCAGGTTTAAACCCTAGTTCCTTCACAAACGATTTGTCCACGATTCGATAATATTCTTGCTGAGCTTCCAGACTGATAAATTTCCTATGGTCCACGACATCCTCTTCTTGGTTACTTGAGGAAGATTCTGACGAGGAAGAGATGGGGATGGAGCCTGCTCTTATTGGGTCCATGTGCATATGATAGAGAGAATGTAGATGGATTACACAACCCAAATAAAAACCCTAGGTTTATGTCCGTGAACGAGAGCGTGGGTCTACTCTTTGAATGGAGAGAGAATCGGGAGTCTTGAGTATTTATAGGGCTAATGAGGCATGGGGAGAACTTAAGGAGTTGCTTCTGTTATATCAAATGAGAAACCAAGTAAGCCTCAGCTCGGTTTTTTAAACTGTTGAAACTTTTCAAGACCAGTAATCATGCATGCCAGCCACAAGGACTTTTGTAGAGGAAATCTCTTGCAAGCGCCGCGATTGAAGAATTGAATTGTTGATTGGAACTAGAGCTATCGACTTCCAAAGTACGCATCATGGCATGCTGATGATGAGTGCACTTGAAAATACCTACATGGACACACTGTTAAGGCATGAATTAATGAGCACATGCAGGACTAAATCAACTCTATCCTACTTCAAACACCTCTTACTGCAAATGCAGCTACGCACTCAATTATGCATAACATATAATTTATCAAACATGAAATAGAGATGATCTAACTAAATACTCTACTGACTAAATAAAAAGAAAATAGAGAGAGAAATAATGGGTTGCCTCCCATCTAGTGCTAAGTTATAGTCAATTAACTTGACTATCTCTGATTCTCACATCGAAGAGAGAATTGAGGTGACTTTCTGTCTATCTACCTCACCACCAAGGTAATGCTTCAAGCGCTGTCCATTCACCTTAAAAGGCTTGTCCGACAGCTTATCAAATACTTCAATTGCACCATGCGGAAAAATAGTCTTCACTGTAAATGGCCCTGACCATCTCGATTTCAGCTTCCCGGGAAAAAGTTTAAGTCTGGAGTTATAAAGTAAAACCCGTTGTCCCGGTTCAAAGGATCTCTCAATGATCTTTCGGTCATGCCATTTCTTCACCTTCTCCTTATACAACTTCGGATTCTCATATGCCTGTAATCTGAATTCATCTAACTCATTGAGTTGGAGTAGGCGTTTCTCCCCTGCAACACTCAAATCAAAATTTAGCTTTCGAATTGCCCAATATGCCTTATGCTCTAGCTCCATAGGAAGGTGACAGGGTTTTTTGTACACAAGCTGGAAAGGTGACATGCCCAATGGAGTTTTGTATGCAGTCCTATAAGCCCATACTGCATCATCCAACTTTAACGACCAATCCTTCCGTGTGGGATTCACAACTTTTTCAAGGATTCTCTTGACTTCTCGAATCGACACTTCAGCATGACCATTTGTTTGTGGGTGATAAGCTGTAGCAATGTGATGGTTCACCCCATACTTAGCCAGCAAAGTTGTAAAATGCCTGTTGCAGAAATGACTACCTTCGTCACTGATAATGGCCCTTGGAGTCCCAAATCTTGTGAAGATAGTTCTGTGTAAGAATCTTAGAACAACCTTGGCATCCTTTGTCGGAAGAGCTGCCACTTCTACCCATTTTGAGACATAATCCACTGCGAGCAAGATGTATAGATTTCCACAGGAAGAAACAAAGGGTCCCATGACATCAATCCCCCACACATCAAAAATTTCAACTTCGAGGATTGTATTCAGGGGCATTTCATTTCTTTTCGAGATGTTCCCCACTCGCTGACATCGATCACATCGCTGGACAAAACTGTGGACATCTTTGAAAATAGTTGGCCAATAAAATCCTACTTGGAGTACTCTAGCCGCTGTTCTTTCTCCCTCGTAGTGACCTCCATACACCAAAGCATGATAATCCTGCAAAATCCCCTCGGTCTCGCTATACGGAATACACATCCTTATCATTTGATCAGAACATTGTTTAAACAAGTAAGGTTCATCCCATATATACCATTTAACATCATGCATAAATTTCTTCTTTTGATAACCCACTAAGTCATAGGGTACCATCTTACTTACCAAATAATTCGCATAGTATTCAAACCATGGCACTTCCCCTTTTACCACAAACAACTGCTCATCGGGAAAGGTCTCATTTATCAATACGTTATCGTCTGCTTTCCTTTCCGGATTCTCTAGTCGCGATAAGTGGTCCGCCACTTGGTTCTCGGTACCCTTTCTGTCCTTGATCTCCAAATCAAATTCCCGCAGTAATAAAATCCATCTAATCAACCAGGGTTTTGCATCCTTCTTTGCCATTAAATGTCAAATTGTTGCATGATCCGTATACACAATCACCTTTGTGCCAATCAGATATGCTCAAAATTTATCAAAGGTGTACACCACTACTAATAACTCTTTCTTTGTGGTGGTGTAGTTCAACTGTGCATCTGTAAATGTCTTACTGGCATAATATATCACATAAAAAATATTTTCTTTCCTCTGCCCCAAAACAGCCCCTACAGCGTAATCGCTGGCATCATACATCAACTCAAATGGAAATTCCGAATCAGGTGCGTTAATCATTGGTGCTGAAGTTAGTTTTCTCTTTAAGTGCTCAAATGCCGACATATACAGGCTTCGTCAAAATTGAACTGTATATCCTTCTCCAATAGGATGCATAGTGGTTTGGTTATTTTGGAGAAATCTTTGATAAATCTACGGTAGAAACCTGCATGTCCTAGAAAACTGCGAACACCTTTTACTGAAGTAGGTGGAGGTAAGTTCTCAATTGTATTCAACTTCGCTCTATCCACCTCAAGTCCCTTATTCGAGAACTTGTGTCCTAGTATGATTCCTTCTTGTACCATGAAATGGCACTTTTCCCAGTTCAGCACTAAGTTCGTCTCAACACATCTCTTCAAAACCATAACCAGATTCTCAAGGCATAAATCAAATGAGTCTCCAAAGACCGAGAAATCATCCATAAATACTTCCACGTTTTGCTCCACCATGTCTGAAAATATAGCCATCATGCATCTCTGAAAGGTGGCTGGAGCATTGCATAATCAGAAAGACATCCTTCTAAAATCAAAAGTGTCGATGGACATGTGAAGGTAGTCTTTTCCCGGTCTTCTGAGCTATCATAACTGATTGTAGCCTAATATCCATCCAAAAGGCAATAATACTCATGACCCGCTTAATCATTCAACATCCGATCAATGAATGGTAGTGGAAAATGATCTTTCCTTGTAGCTTTGTTGAGCCTACGGTAATCCATGCAGACTCTCCACCCTATCACTGTGCGTGTTAGAATTAACTCATTATTTTCATTTGTCACAATGGTCATACAACCCTTCTTTGGCACACACTGCACTGGGCTCACCCATGAGCTGTCTGAAATCGAATAAATTATTCCTATATCCAGCCATTTCAGTACCTCTTTCTTGACCACTTCTTTCATTATCGGATTGAGCCTTCTTTGTTGCTCAATCAACGGTTTACTCCTATCTTCCAGCAAGATCTTATGCATACAGAACGAAGGGCTGATCCCTTTGATATCTGCTATGGTCCATCCAATAGCTGATTTGAACTCTATAAGCACTCGTAGCAGTTTTTCTTCCTGAAAAGATGTTAATGCAGATGAAATAATCACAGGTAATTTTGAATCTTTATTTAAAAATGCATACCTGAGATGTTCTGCAAGTGGTTTCAATTCCAGCTCTTGAGGTGACTTGAGAGATGGTTTCAATTTTACTGATAACTCTCTAGCTTTCGTCAATGGCTCGACTGGTATTCCAAATGTCCAGAATTTTAGGGTGACATCCAGGTATTGCACAAGTTCGTTGACTGCATCGTCCTCCAATTCTGAATTTTCAGCAATGATACTTCTCAAAGGTGCATAATCCACAAGACTCTATACCTCATCTTTTACGACCCGATCCACCAAATCAACTAGAAAGCATTCTTCTTCATCTATTGGGAACTTCATGGCTTTGAAGACATTAAAGGTGACCTCCTGATCATGAACACACATAGTGAATTCCCCTTTCTGCACATCTATCAAAGTCTTGCTTGTGGCTAAGAATGGTCTCCCCAGTATTATTGGTATGCTCTTGTCCTCCTCGTAGTCTAAGATGATGAAGTCGGCTGGAAAAATAAACTTGTCCACCTTTACCAACACATCTTCAATAATTCCCCGTGGATACGTGATGGATCTGTCAGCTAGTTGTAATGAAATGTTTGTCGGCCTTGGAGCCGGCAATCCCAACTGATTGAACACTGACAAGGGAATCAAATTAATACTTTCCCCAAGATCACATAAACACTTATTGAAGCTCATCTTCCCAATTGTGCAAGGAATTGTGAAGTTTCCCGGATCCTTCAGCTTTGGAGGTAATTTCTGCTGAAGCACTGCACTGCATTCCTTTGTCAAGGCTACTATCTCAAATTCATCTAATCTTCTCTTCCTTGACAATATACCCTTCATAAACTTTGCATAACTTGGTATTTGTTCCAATGACTCAGCGAAAGGTATGTTGATTTGCAACTTTTTAAATACCTCCAAGAACTTGCTAAACTATTTATCCTCCCTCTGCTTATTCAATCGCTGTAGATACGGTACTTGAGGTTGAATTGGTGGTACTGAACTCTTAATCTTTTCCTCTGAACATGCTTTATCTTTCTCTTCCTGCTGCGACTCAGATTTTTCCAGATTTTCTTCCTCAGATTCACTGCTATACCTCTCGCATGGTCGCAGCAAGATCCCTTGTAAATTAAGCGCTGCTGCTGCGACTTGCGATGAGTCGCAGATTCTTCCCAGATCTCAATGTGATCGCTTGACATTGTTCCTTCCCGTCTCTTCTAGGATATGTTAAGAGCTTGTATAATGGATTTTAAAGGAAATTGGGATGACCATTTACCGCTTGTAGAGTTCGGTTACAACAACAGTTACCACCCTAGTATTGGAATGTCGCCTTATGAAGCGTTATACGGTAGAAAGTGCAGAACTCCACTATATTGGGATGAAGTTGATGAAAGACAATTACTACGACCAGAATTGGTACAACAAACAGCAGAGATAGTCAAAGTGATTCAAGAGAGATTGATAGCAGCGCAAGACAAACAGAAGAAATACGCCGATCCACACCGTAAGAAGGTTGAGTTCGAACCAGGTAGTTATGTGTTCTTAAAGGTCTCTCCTTGGAAGGGAAAGATCAGATTCAGAAAGAAAAGGAAATTGAGCCCAAGATTCATTGGACCCTTTGAAGTTTTGAGAAGGGTTGGAGAAGTTGCTTATGAGGTAGCCTTACCTCCATCTTTAGAGAATGTCCACGTTGTTTTCCATGTCTCAGTTCTACGACCCTACAAACCTAATTACAAGTACGTGATTGAATATGAACCCCTACATTTTGACAAAGACTTGTGTTATGAAGAAATTCCTGTTCAAATTGTAAACCGAAAAGAACAAGTTCTGAGAAATAAAGTAATACCTTCTGTTAAGGTAATTTGGAGGAACCACAACGCTGAAGATGCTACGTGGGAACTCGAAGAGAATATGATGAAGAATTATCCTCATTTATTTACTTAGATTGTTATATGCGATTCTGGGGACAGAATCTTTGTAAGGGGGGGAGAATGTAACGGGATGACTTGTTTGAGTTATGATTCTGGGGACAGAATCCTTTTAAGAGGGGAAAGATGTGACTACCGAGATTTTATAATTTAATTTAAATATTTATTGGATTAAATAAATATTTTTCGATGAATTAATTATTAGATTAATTAATTAATTGATGAAGTTGTGATAGATTAATTTAATTATATGTGTTATATTTATTAAATTGATGTGGAGAGTTTTATTATTCGATGTATGTATTTATGTGAGCTTATTGAATTAAAAGAAATATTTAATAAGCCTTTGTTATTTTAATTAATTTAATTATTAATTAGAGATTTAATAATTGATATTTTATTAAATGAGAAAATTTAATCATGTGACTATTTAAATTAATGAGAAATTATTTTATTTTATTTAAATAAATTAAACTAGATATTTGATTTATTTTAGAATGGATGTGACATTTTTTTTAAACTATATGATAAGGTTTTATTAAAATAATGGGTTTTGAAACCTAGTATGCTAGCCAAACATGGCCTTAATGGGAGTTGAGGGAAGTTACCCATGACCGAATAACTGACCACAACGCGCCAGTTGATTTTCTTTATTACGCCTTCTTCTTCATTTTTCCTAAGTCTAGAAAAATAGAAACATAGAGAGTTTCAGAGATAGATTGAGAAGTGTTGAGGGAGAATTGTGATTGAAGAAGAGTTTAGAAGGAATTCATTCACACACTAATCTACGCTTTACGCTTGGGTAATTCTCTTCAACCCAAATTTTTATTTTACGTCTTTTAAAGTTTTCATGAATATGGCTTTCATTTATTCTGTAAGTCTCTGTAATTGGGAAAGGGTGTTGTTATAGAGATATGTGTAATGATTCGAGTAGTATAGCATGTTTTAATATATATTATATGGGTTTCCATATCTTCAGTTTCATGAAATTATATAGTAAAAGATTTTAGAGTATGTGATATGGCCATATGGCCCTTATACGTATTTTTTAATATGTTAACCATAAATTTTTCTACAAAATTCACAATGGTATATGATTATGCATGCTAAAGCGAACAAAACGAAGTTTGAATGGTTGAATGTGGTTTTATAACGAATCTGTGGCGTTGAATATTAAGATTTATGTTCAAAACTTCAAGAACATCAAGAACAGTACAATTTGCATGCTTTAATTCTATGATTATGTGTTTTAATGGGTTAAAATCACTCTATATATGTTGGGTAATGGTTATGTATAAATTCTAGTATGTGGGTATGTTTAAATTGGTGAAATTAATGATCACGTAAAGTTCATTTTGTCAATTACGTGTTCTTCACTGAATCGAAAATGGACTGGAGTGTCAGCCAGGCTGACTCCATGCTCGAGACTCATGTACATGAATAATATCATTGTGTCATGTCATAACAGCACTCACAATGAAGGCCATGGCCAAATACAAAGCACCAAGACATAGTATAAAAGTGAAATAAATACTACTTAACCGAATGGTCAGAAATGAGTTTTTAAAAGTTTACAAGTATAGAAATGTGATAGCAACTTAGTCTAATGATTATAAAGACTTGTTAGACCTATAATGAGATGTTCAAATAAATTCTTAACATGTCCATAACACAATTACGTGTGAATTGAATGATCAAATGCATAGTTACCTTATTGTTTGTGAAGTCTTAATTTTTGACAATAAGTGTAGTAATTGAGTAAGTATAGTCATGAACTCGAGTTAAACAAAGAATAAACTTGTGATATTTATTACGTGATAATTGATTGGTGTTGTGAACATGAATGATATGTAGGATTTAAATCAAAGAACGAGTTTTACTAACGTGTAATCTACGCACGAGGCAAGTTTCTAAACCTTATCTTGTTACATTGAGCAAGTTTTCTTACCCTAAACTTTCGTTGAGCAAGTTTCCTAACCTTACTTGTTATCGTTATATAAATTGATTAATTCATCTTTCGATATTGAGCAAGTTTTCATTATTATTGATCAAGCCTGTCTTGGATATTAAAGTTTATTAATCTTCAAGCATGATGTTGTTATACAATAATTATTCTATTGTATACCTTTTGAGATGTTATTCAAGTTAAATATTCATTTACTGTTAAACATTATTAGACTAGCGAACCCTTATTGATTCGACTAGTCCATAGTTGATGAACGTTCTAAATTTCAGAATCCCTTGATGAATTATCCAAACCAAACTTCCTTTGGTGCGGACTTGAATGTCAAACTGGTGGGAGTAGCACTGGGGGTAATCACAAATGAAAGAGGAAGTGGTCCGATAATTAAATTTACCGAAGTCAACAAGGAGGGCAGAAGAAGAAGATTGAAGCGTGCCCAACCTGCGGAAAAACTCATTTGGGTGTTTGTTTAAAAGGGAAACGAGTGTGCTACAATTGTGGTCAGGAAGGCCACATACCACCTAACTATCCGAACCCAAAGAAGGGTGCCTGTTTTACATGTGGCTCAAAGGACCATCTTGCAAGAGATTGTCCTAAGAAGGGATCAGGAGGGACGAGTTCAGGAGGAAATAGAGGAAATACTGGTGGAAGCACTCTGACAATTGCAGCACCAACTGCAACCAACCGACCGACTGCCAGAACATTCATATACGACAAAGGCAAGACGCAGCAGGCGCCTCGCGATGTGGTGTCGTATTATTATTACGATCAATAAAGTTAATGCTTATGTGTTATTTGGTTCGGTGCTACTTGTTCATTTATATCTCGATGACTTTGCTAAGAACTTAGAATTGCTTAAGGATTTGTTAGAATACCCCATGAACATAAAAATTGCGAATAGAGAAATTATCCTCATTAAGTATGTGCACAAGAACTGTAGAGTAGATATTAAGGGTAATATCATGAACGTGAGACCTTATCCCTATTCGACTTGGAGAATTTGATGTTATTTTGGGTATGGATTGGTTATCCAATTATAGGGCGATAATTGATCGCCGTAAGAAGCGTAATAACCTTATGACTCAAAGCCAAAGGTTGTGTTTTATGGTAGCAAGTCGCCTAGACAAGCGAGTTGTCTGACGATGATGCAGGCCAGGAGATTGTTAAGATAAGGCTGTGTAGGATATCTAGCTTACATAGTCGATAGTCGTAAAGAGAATCCGAAAAATGATGAGATTCCAGTAGTGAGAGATTTCGTAGACGTATTTCCGGATGATTTGTCGGGACTTCCTCCAGATAGAGCAGTTGAATTCGTTATTGATTTGGCTCCAGGAACGGCCCCAATATCGAAGGCACCGTACTGAATGGCACCGGTAGAGATGAAAGAAGTAATGGTCCAACTACAAGAATTACTAGATAAAAAGTATATTCAACCAAGCGTATCACCTTGGGGAGCGCCGGTTTTATTTGTGAAAAAGAAGGATGGGACGATGCGACTTTGCATCGACTATAGAGAACTGAATAAGGTCACGATTAAGAATAGGTATCCATTACCGCGAATCGACGACTTGTTGGATCAGTTAAAGGGAGCAAAATATTTTTTAAAGATAGATTTGAGAAGTGGTTATCATCAACTGAAGGTGAAACTAGAGGATGTACCGAAGACAGCATTTAGAACACGATACGGTCACTATGAATTTCTGGTAATGTCATTTGGTCTAACGAATGCTCCTGCAGCATTTATGGGCTTAATGATTGGAGTGTTCAAGCTATTTTTGGACAAATTCGTAGTAGTATTTATAGATGACATTTTGGTATATTCAAAAACCAAGGAAGAACACGAAGAGCATTTAAGGTTGACATTAGAGACATTGAGAAGAGAGAAGTTGTATGCTAAGTTTTCGAAATGTGAATTCTGGATTGAAAGATTACAATTTATTGGACATGTAATTGATAGAGACGGAATTTCAGTGGATCCCTCCAAAGTCGAAGCTGTGATTAATTGGGACCAGCCGAAGACGCCATCGGAAGTAAGAAGTTTTCTTGGATTAGCGGGTTATTACAGAAGATTTATTCAGGATTTTTCTAATTTCGCAACTCCGCTGACGAATTTGACTAGGAAATCGGTGAAATTCGTTTGGATGGAGAAGTGTGACGAAAGCTTTCAGGAATTAAAGAAGAGGTTGAGTACAGCACCTGTGTTATCTCTTCCGGATGACACGAGAAATTTTGTGGTTTATAGTGATGCATCGCATAAAGGACTTGGTTGTGTGATTATGCAGAATAGCAGAGTCATTGCGTATGCGTCGCGACAACTGAAAGATTATGAGAAGGGGTATCTGACCCATGACTTGGAGTTAGTTGCAGTGGTTTTTGCTTTAAAAATCTAGAGGCACTATCTCTATGGGGAGAAGTGTGAAATATATACAGACCACAAGAGTCTGAAATATATTTTTACACAGAAAGACTTGAATATGCGCCAAAGAAGGTGGTTGGAGTTAATTAAGGACTACGATTGTGAGATTCTATACCATCCGGTAAGGCAAATGTGGTGGCCGACGCCCTAAGTAGAAAAGGTCGGGAGAAATTGATGACGTTGACCGCTCAGGAGGAGCTAATTTTAGCAATGGAAGAGCTGGAATTGGAAGTGAAGTATCCGATGGAAATTGACGAGAAACTGTTCCAGATGCAAGCTAGTACAGCTTTACTGGATAAAGTTAAGGAGGCTCAACTTCAGGACGAAGAATGTGAGAAAGTGAAGAAGAAGATATCTGAAGGGACTGAACCTAGATTCAAAATAGACAGTGGGGGACTACTAAGATTTGAGAGCAGAATTTGGGTACCGCCAAAGATTTTAAGAGATTAAGGAAGAAATTTTGAGCGAGGCTCACAACTCAAGATATTCGATTCACCCTGGTAGCACCAAGATGTACCAAGATCTTCGACAACACTTTTGGTGGCCAAATTTAAAACGAGAGGTTACAGAATGTGTTGCCAAATGCCTGACATGTCAGAAAGTAAAAGCAGAACAACAGAGACCGAACGGATTGCTACAACCTTTAGAGATTCTAAAATGGAAATGGGAACATATTACGATGGATTTCGTGGTTGGCCTACCGACGACTCAGAAAGGCTACGACGCAGTATGGGTTAGTGTTGACCGATTGACGAAATCCACACACTTCCTTCCGATCAGAATCAGATTCAACCTAGATCAGTTGGCAAGGTTATATGTGAAAGAGATTGTTTCAAGGCACGGAGTTCCGGTGTTAATTGTTTCTGATAGAGATCCGCATTTTACGTCGAACTTCTGGAAATATCTACAGGAATGCATGGGTACACAGCTGCGAATGAGCACAGCATATCACCCTCGGACAGATGGACAGAGTGAAAGAACAATTCAGACATTGGAATGGCTTGTATAATGGATTTTAAAGGAAATTGGAATGACAATTTACCGCTTGTAGAGTTCGGTTACAACAACAGTTACCACACTAGTATTGGAATGCCGCCTTATGAAGCGTTATACGGTAGAAAGTGCAGAACTCCACTATATTGGGATGAAGTTGGCGAAAGACAATTACTAGGACTAGAATTGGTACAACAAACAACAGAGATAGTTAAAGTGATTCAAGCGAGATTGATAGCAACCCAAGACAGACAGAAGAAATACGACGATCCACACCGTAAGAAGGTTGAGTTCGAACCAGGTAGTTATGTGTTCTTAAAGGTCTCTCCTTGGAAGGGAAAGATCAGATTCGGAAAGAAAGGGAAATTGAGCCCAAGATTCATTGGACCCTTTAAAGTTTTGAGAAGGGTCGGAGAAGTTGCTTATGAGGTAGCCTTACCTCCATCTCTAGAGCATGTCCACAATGTTTTCTATGTCTCAGTTCTACGACCCTACAAACCCGATTAAGAGCACGTGATTGAATATGAACCCCTACATTTTGACAAAGACTTGTGTTATGAAGAAATTCATGTTCAAATTGTCGACCGAAAAGAACAAGTTCTGAGAAATAAAGTAATACCTTACATTAAGGTAATTTGGAGGAACCACAATGTCAAGATGCTACGTGGGAACTCAAGAGAATATGATGAAGAATTATCCTCATTTATTTACTTTGATTGTTATATGCGATTCTGGGGACAAAATCTTTGTAGGGGGGGGGGGAGAATGTAACGGGACGACTTGTTTGAGTTATGATTCTGGGGACAGAATCCTTTTAAGAGGGGAAAGATGTGACAACCGAGATTTTGTAATTTAATTTAAATATTTATTGGATTAAATAAATATTTTTCGATGAATTAATTATTAGATTAATTAATTAATTGATGAAGTTGTGATAGATTAATTTAATTATATGTGTTATATTTATTAAATTGATGTGGAGAATTTTATTATTCGATGTATGTATTTATGTGAGCTTATTGAATTAAAAGAAATATTTAATAAGCCTTTCTTATTTTAATTAATTTAATTATTAATTAGAGATTTAATAATTGATATTATTATTAAATGAGAAAATTTAATCATGTGACTATGTGAATTAATGAGAAATTATTTTATTTTATTTAAATAAATTAAACTAGATATTTGATTTATTTTATAATGGATGTGACATTTTTTTTAAACTATATGATAAGGTTTTATTAAAATAATGGGTTTTGAAACCTAGTATGCTAGCCAAACATGGCCTTAATAGGAGTTGAGGGAAGTTACCCATGACCGAGTAACTGACCACAACGCGTCAATTGATTTTCTTTATTACGCCTTCTTCTTCATTTTTCCTAAGTCTAAAAAAATAGAAACAGAGAGAGTTTCAGAGAGAGATTGAGAAGTGTTGAGGGAGAATTGTGATTGAAGAAGAGTTTAGAAGGAATTCATTCACACACTAATCTACGCTTTACTCTTGGGTAATTCTCTTCAACCCAAATTTTTATTTTACGTCTTTTAAAGTTTTCATGAATATGGCTTTCATTTATTCTGTAAGTCTCTGTAATTGGGAAAGGGTGTTGTTATAGAGATATGTGTAATGATTCGAGTAGTATAGCATGTTTTAATATATATTATATGGGTTTCCATATCTTCAGTTTCATGAAATTATATAGTAAAAGATTTTAGAGTATGTGATATGGCCATATATCCCTTATAATGTATTTTTTAATATGTTAACCATAAATTTTTCTACAAAATTCACAATGGTATATGATTATGCATGCTAAAGCGAACAAAACGAAGTTTGAATGGTTGAATTTGGTTTGATAACAAATCTGTGGCGTTGAATGTTAGGATTTATGTTTAAAACTTTAAGAACATCAAGAACAGTACAATTTGCATGCTTCAATTCTATGATTATGTGTTTTAATGGGTTAAAATCACTCTATATATGTTGGGTAATGGTTATGTATAAATTCTAGCATGTGGGTATGTTTAAATTGGTGAAATTAATGATCACGTAGAGTTTATTTCATCAATTACGTGTTCTTCGCGAACTGGAAATTCGAGACCGGTGTGTCGCCATGACGCCAACTCGAACTCGAGACTCATGCAAGATGATGCTACCAGCACCACAAATATTAAGATATAGTATAAAAGTGGCACCACAAAATACCACTTAATGTAATGGTCGAAAATGAGTTTTTAAAAGTGTACAAGTATAGAAATGTGATAGCAACTTAGTCTAATGATTATAAAGACTTGTTAGACCTATAATGAGATGTTAAAATAAATTCTTAGCATGTCCATAACACAATTACGTGTGAATTGAATGATCAAATGCATAGTTACCTTATTGTTTGTGAAGTCTTAATTTTTGACAATAAGTGTAGTAATTGACTAAGTATAGTCATGAACTCGAATTAGACAAAGAATAAACTTGTGATATTTATTACGTGATAATTGATTGGTGTTGTGAACATGAATGATATGTAGGATTTAAATCAAAGAACGAGTTTTACTAACGTGTAATCTACGCACGAGGCAAGTTTCTAAACCTTATCTTGTTACATTGAGCAAGTTTTATTACCCTAAACTTTCGTTGAGCAAGTTTCTTACCCTAAACTTTCGTTGAGCAAGTTTCCTAACCTTACTTGTTATCGTTATATAAATTGATTAATTCCTCTTTCGATATTGAGCAAGTTCTCATTATTATTGATCAAGCCTGTCTTGGATATTAAAGTTTATTAATCTTCAAGCATGATGTTGTTATACAATAATTATTCTATTGTATACCTTTTGAGATGTTATTCAAGTTAAATATTCATTTACTGTTAAACATTATTAGACTAGCGAACCCTTATTGATTCGACTAGTCCATAGTTGATGAGCGTTCTAAATTTCAGAATCCCTTGATGAATTATCCAAACCAAACTTCCTTTGGTGCGGACTTGAATGTCAAACTGAGATTAACAACCCTGTATAGGGGATTATTACGCTTTAGCATTACGATATTGTGCACAGTATGGTACTAAGGGCTGATCCCCCTAAGTACGAAAAGAAGAGTCCATAGTCTTATGACTGTTAAAGATTTCAAGTATAAACACTTGACAACCTAGGACATAGTTCAAGGTCTTATGACCCTCAGAAATTCTTTTGATTCTTGTTATTTATTCTTGATTCAAAAGTTGAGCTTTTATATTCGAAGTTATTATTTTTCTCGTATGTTATTATTCATTGTTATATTGTTATACTTGTGGGCAATTGTGCTCACTCTTGCGTAATAATAACATTGCGCTTAAAACGAAAAGAGCGTATTTAACCTTCCACTAGTAAGGGCAAAGGCAAGATTAGCAAGTAATGAAGACTGATTATTTATGTGGTTATGTAATGATATTTAGAATTGATGTTATTTAAGACTTATTTGTTTATGTTTCCGCACAGATGATTTAAGGTTAGAGTAACCTGGGATTTATTTATTATGCAGTTGATGTAACCCCATAAGGGGAGAGATTTATTATTTATTTCTATCTATTGCATGGTTTGTATTTATTTATGGGTAGATAGATAGATGATGTTTGTACAGTGAAAACCAAATCATGTGGAAATGGAAGTACCAAATTTAGGGGTGTCACATTCTGAAAATTATTAGCTGTCATAGTCTCGATAAGTGTATAGGCCTCATCATAGCTCTTTGCCCATAATGCCCCTCCTGCAGCTGCATCTACAATCGGTCTCGATTGTCAGCCCAATCCATTGTAAAAAGTGTTAATCACCATCCAATCTGGCATACTGTGGTGAGGACACTTCCGTAGCATCTCTTTGTATCCCTCCCATGCTTCATATAAGAACTCTCCCTGTTGTTGCTCAAACTGACATATAGCTGCCCTCATCTTTGCAGTCTTAGCCATTGGGAAGAACTTGGCTCAGAATTTCTGTGCTAAGTCCTCCCATGTAGTGATTGATCCTGACGGCAAAGAATGTATCCAACTTCTCGCCTTATCCCTCAATGAGAATGGGAACAACCTCAGTCTAATAGCATCCTCTGTCACACCGTTATATCGGAGTGTATGACAAATCTTGATGAAACACAACAGGTGTTCATTCGGATCATCCATAGCAGCACCCCCAAACTGTACCGAATTCTGTACCATCTGAATAGTGCCCAGTTTAATCTCAAAAGTATTCACTGCTATTGTCGGTCTAACTATGCTATACTGTAGCCCAATGCTCTTCTCTTTGCTCAATTCTCTGTTCTTCTTCCATACTAGCTGTTGTACTCTCTAACTGAGCTTGCAAATTTCTCCGCACACTTGCTTTCCAACCTCTTCCGTTGATGTTAACCTGCGCTGGTGTTAATTCAGAATTAGATGATCGCGTGTGCATAAAAATCTACAAGTACCTAAAATCACAAACAAAACCAAAAATAGAAATGAGAAATGATCATAATTGTTTTAAGTCATACAATATAGCTTGAAACTGATGATACGTATTTAAATTAAACGCCTTTCCCCGGCAACAGCGCCAAAAACTTGTTGCCTCTTTTTCAGTTCTAACAAAAAGAGCTATAACTCATGCAAGCATACATGTGTCAACAAGTAATATAGAGTAAGTAAAGTATCGATCCCACAGAGAAAGTTATCAAATTTAAACTACCATGCATCAATTAAATCACTATATCTCTATGCTTAAACTAACGACTATATTGGTGAATTAATCTAATTGTAAATAACAAATAAAACAAGAAATATAATGGAATAAAACAAGTCTGGAAATAATGGGATCCTAACTTCATTTAATACTTCATCTAATTACCACTATCATGAAACAATTGTTCACATATCACAGGAAAGTAGCCAAGAGCACTAATAGAGTCATAGCCATTTTTCAATGCACCATGACCTACTTACACATCATCCACAAATGATAGACTCCATGTAATCATCAATATAACCAAAATCACTATATGTCTATGTGAAATTTCAATCATACTGAATTTAAGCACAAGCCCTTATTTTAACTCATACGTTGAAACAATATATGTCTATCTGGTTCACAAAATACACAAGCTATATAAAACAACCCCATATACGTATGCTATCATGATTACAATCTACTTGCATGTTCATTGTCAATTCCATACAAGTACTGAAACGAATGGTGATCAAGCATTCATACATGCAAAACAATCATAATAGAAATCCCATATGATATGTAAAACAGCCCAAGCAATCAAACATGCAACTAAACTACATATTAAAATTCGTTAGAATCCCATAATGGAGTTTAGTTCATGACTGAACCAAAAGCCATAATGGGATCAAAGCTAAACATGATTAACAAGCACACAATTGAAAGATGAAGGATAGAAATGATCAAACCCAATTTCAGATTGTAAACCAATATCAACATTTAACTCCTCATAAAAATCCAGCAAAACAATAATAATAATCCACAATGACAAAAAATCCCAAGAAGAATTGGAGAAGTAGGCGTTTAAGCTTCGTTCTACGTTGGAATCTCTCTTAACGTGAAAACCCTAGTTACCAATATGAAAATACGCTAAAAGTTATCAAGGATATAAAAATACATTTGACACCGGTCAGATATCGTTTTAAACAAATTACAACCCTTTAAATTAAAAAATTAACATAAAACAAATCTGCAGCTTTAGCCATTGCGCACGATCGCGCGTTCCCCAGTATATTCTTCGCGCGGGTGCGAGACTTGCAGTATGTAGAGTTATCTTGCCGGGTGCTCGCACAGATGTACGTCCTCAAGCATGTTCTGCTGCGCGGCCGCACGGCTTCTGCAGTCTGTACTCTAGTTCTGGTTTTGTCATGTTGCTTCTACTGCTACTTGTTCATTCTTTTCCTTCCTTCATTATCAGTCCCTTTGCTTCACTACATTCTTATGTCGTGCATCCGTAAACCTTGAGCCATGCATCCAATAGCCTCTAGCCATCCAACACCACCAAAGTACGTCATTTCCTGCACTTTTATGCCAAAAGGAGTTTTCAGTACATGCAATGCAAAATAACATGAAATGCAACTAAAACAGACTAAAATGTACTTGAGATGGGCACAATTTGCATAAATTGATATCCAATAAGTAGGTATAAAACCCACTTATCAGCTTGCATCACCGTCGGACAACTTGCTTGTCGAGGTGACTTGCTGCCAAATAACACAACCTTTGACGGAGTCATAAGGTTAACATACTTCCTTTGGCAATCAATTACTGCTCCGTAATTGAATAACCAATCTATTCCCAGTATAACATCAAACTCACCAAGTCTAATTGGTATCAAATCTACCATCATCTCGTGACCCTTTATAACCACCCTACAATTCCTATATATGTATCTAACAAGAATCACTTCCTTATTCGCAATCTCTATACTTAAGGGAAATTCTAATTCTTCCTGAGGCAAATCAAAGTTCTGAGCAAATTCATCGGATATAAATGAACAAGTAGCACCCGAATCAAATAGTACATAAGCATTAATACCATTAATCATAATGATACCTGACACTACATCCTTAGACTGTACAGCATCCTACACGGTCATATTGAAAGTCCTCGCAGTGGGTCGGCTTGACTGTGCTGGTCCAGTGATAGTCAATGCACCACCACCGTTGTTGTTTCCTTTTCCACCACTTGCACTTCCCGCTGGCTTCTTAGGGCAATCACGAGCCATGTGATCTTTTAAACCGCAGGTAAAACATGCTCCTTTCTTCGGACTAAAACAGTTCGGTGTAATGTGTCCCTCCTGACCAAAGTTGAAACACACCCGCTTTCCCTTTAGACATACCCCAGTATGGTTCTTCCAGCACGTTGCACAAGATTCAAACATTTTCTTCTACTGATTTCCTTGCGACAATCGTGATGATGACAGACAAATACCACGATGCCTCGGGCCTCGCTTCGATTTTTTTGAAGCTCAAAATCAGACTCTGCTTTGGCCAAAAATCCCAATTCCTACAAAAAATCTCCCAACTTCTACGTCTAACACTTTGTCATATTATAGTTATACATGCTAAACACCATTCTATATACAAAAACATTACATAAACATCATTTTGAAGAATCAAAACTATATTTTTCCCAAATTTCCTCATTTTATACTTTTAACGAATTTGATCACCACGACTTCGTTTCTTAATCATTTGACACGATTCGAACTACGCCGCTTTCGTTTCTTAATATATTATCACAATCCACCAATAAATTACAGATTACATCACACATTGGACAAGAAATTTTGTACTTTCTAAGGCCATTTTATATGAACATAAACACTGTGATTTTCCTTTTTCTTCCTACACCTAATTTTTACAAATTTGATAACAAATAACAAGTATACATGATAATTAACAGAGTTTTGCAAATCTATACGAACATATATACATACCACAATTCACGTGACTTCCAATCACATAGAATATATATATATATATATATATATATATATATATATATATATATATATATATATATATATATATATATATATATATATATATATCTAACTAAAAGTTAGAATAGGGATAGTTTATACCTTGATTAGAAAGAACAATTAGCAACCCTTCTCTTTCTCTAAATTCACTGTGATTCTCTCTTCCAAGCTCTCTCTCAACACTCTCTGTTTCCTTCTCTCTGAACTTAGCTTTAGAACAATAGACGCGTAAGAATTATAAACCGACTCCCACTAACGTCAGGTAAAAACCCAACAGGTTTGCGTCAGTTGAATAAGCCAAAGGCCACAAGGCCTTGTTTGGCTAACCAGATACTCCCAACTTGATTATTTTAATAACCTTATATTATATAGTTTCCAATTGTCACAATTTTAATTTAGTTAATTTAAATAACTTTAATTTAGCTAATTTAAATAACTTATAATACTAATAAAATTCTTATCATCATTATATCTTCTAATTAATAAATAATTATATATCTAATTTAATTAATATATTAGACACATCACTTTATTTATTTATTTCCATTAAATTAAACAATTCATTTAACTTAATTATCTTACTCTCGAATATTAAACAATTATTTTAATTTAATTATTTCCTTAAATTAAATATTTTCGATAAATTATCATTACTCAATTTAATTTACACTAATCAATTTAATTACTAAATTAATTCACCACAATTCATCAATTATTTATTTATCTCTGTGACAACCCGAATTTTATAAATTATTAAAGTAAGAATTTAATAATTAAAATTCTTATTATGAGATGTTTTGAGTTTGAGTACGTATATATACGTGGTATATATGTTGAAATATATGACACAAGTGAAGAGAAATATATATTCATAAATTGGGAAAAGTGAGGTTTAATAGTTAAGTTAACTATTGAAGGAATGAAATAAATTTAGTAATTAATTTTAAATATTTATTGAATTAAATAAATATTTTAAAACTATTTATTTATTGAGATAAATAAATGGTTGATAAAATTGTGGTGAATTAATTTAGTAACTAAATTGATTAATGTAAATTAAATTGAGTAATGATAATTTTATCTGAGGATTTAATTTAAGGAAATAATTAAATTAAATCAATTTCTTAATATTTAAGAAAATAATTAAATTAAATGAATTGTTTAATTTATTTGAAATAAATAAATTAAATCAAGTGATGTTTCTAATTTATTAATTAAATTAGATATATAATTATCAAAATAATTATAATAAATTTATAATTGTTATAATTATTATTGTAAGCTATTTAAGTTGGTGGCAAGTGTGACAAATAAAAACTATATAATAAAAATAATATAAAAATAATCTAGTAGAGGAGTTTTGGGGTTAGCCAAACAAGGCCCTGTGGCCTTTGGCTTATTTCTAACTGATGCAAACTTTTGGGTTTGTGACCTAACGTTAGTGGAAGTTTGTATATTTTTTTACGCTTATTATTTCTTTCTCTTAAGCCTTAGAGAAGAGAAAGAGAGTTGTGAGGAAGAGAGTGATTCTCTGTTTATGTTGTTAAAGATTTGGAGTATCAAGCTTCTTATTATTCTTCTTCCCAACAATCATGGATTCAAGGTATAAATTTCTACTAATGTCTAGGTTTTGATTTCTTAGTGATTATGTACTGTAAATTGGTAGTTATATTGGATTTATACTTGTATGTATGTTGTTATAATCTGTTAATTATCAATTGTGAGTGTTATTTGATGATTAACTTCATGAAATTTGGGTTTATATGGAGAAAAGTTTATAACATTGTATGTTTATGAAAAATGGCTTAAGTAAGTACGAAATTTTATGTCTAATATATGTTATAAACTATAAATTGGTATTGGATTATGCTAGTATGTGAAGAAACGAAAACAACGTAGTTTAAATCGTGTTAATTGGTTAAGAAACGAAGCCGTGGCGATCAAATTCGCTAAATGTGTTTAAAACATGAAATAGTGTATGAACATGGAGTTTTGGGCTTTAAACTATGGTTTCAAGGATTTAAATTTTTTGAAATTATTATTTGATTGCTTTAAGATTGGTATATGTATGATAAGTAAATGTTTATGAGCAATCTATATAAGTTTTACATCTTAATTTAAATGTTAACAGTAGTAATTAGTCCAGAATTTAGTTATTCTGTTCTTCGTGGTTGGGTGTTCTGTAATTTGGAGTCCCAGTGCCAAATTTCACGTCAAATACCAAATTTCTACAAATAGGCAGCGACGTTCGCCCAGTATATTGGAATTTCTTGCCTGTAGTCTTTGGAATTCTCACCCGGCGCCCTTGTCTCTCGCGCTTGAAAGCGTGAAGAAAAGTGGTGCAGGTTGGACAGTTTTGACCTCCTGTAGTAAAATGGTCATAACATTTTCATACGAACTCCGATTGAGGTGATTCAAGATGATCCAGAACGTGGAAGAATAGACCTACAACCTTTGTTCTTTAAGTTTTTCAATTTGAGATCTTTAGGAAGGGTCAAAACGGTCATTTGTAGGACTGTTGTGTTTTCGAAGACAATCGGAGGGCGTCGGGCATGCACGTATATAAATGTAGTGCTCTTGACGATAAAAGATGTTGTTCTAAGTTATAGAGCATGAATATTATGAAAAATAATGATGTTTAACATTAATAAATGATGTATTAGATAAGTTGTATAAGCATACTAAGCACACATGATGGAACGAATCGAGCGTGTGATGAATGAACGTCGAAACGCCGTGCCAAGTGTTAATGAACTTAAAAAGTGTTTCAATTCAATTGAAATGAATATTATAAGATATAGAATGGATTTAATATAAAACCAATAAGTAGTCCTAGCAAGACTTAAGCACTTGAATGAACTTCGAGTTTGACTAAGAAGATATATAATGAGTTATAAGTCTAAAGTGAACACAATCAAATTGAACATTGTGTATTGATTAATAGGAAGAGTTATAGGATGTAGATTAAAGTTTACATTACAACTACTATGCGTTACTATGTGACTAATAGTTGATGTGAATGATTATATAATTGTGTAGGGCAAATGAAGTGCAGAGATAAGCATGGTAAGTTGTTAAACCTGTTATTGGTAAACAACGATCAAGGCAAGTCTTTTAGTTCCTATTTGCTATGTGAACTTGATTGTTTTAAATCATTATTGCCAAGCGCATGATGTGTTATATATATGTTGAATGTATGAAATGTTAAAGTCAACTTATGACTACGTTGATTGAGTAAAACATGCTGATTGAGTAAGGAACTCAATCTTTATACATCTTTATACTTGTTATATGAACTGTAACATGCATGTTATGTTAGTCCAATGTTTATGAAATATATGTTGAGCATGCTATTATGTGTTATGTGATGCATGAAAACTGTTAGATTTTGCTGGGCTGTCGAGCTCAACCTTGCAAATAACCATTTTTGCAGGTTCAAGATTCAAGGTAAAGTTATATGTTACCTGAAAGACATGAATCAGATGTGATACTTTAAGATTCTACACTTTGGTTGTGTTATTATTATTTGAACCATGTTTAAGGTTCCGAATAATGTATAAATGTTGAATTGTAATAACGTTTTGCGATGTAAACTATTGTAGTATTAAAATGATTTTGAAATATTTAGATGTAAAGGTTGATGGTTTTGGGAACGAGAATAGTTTGTAATAGAAAATTTTAATTATTCCACAAATTTTCAACGGTTGTATTATCGTTTAATGATGTAAAATTAGAGGTTAAATGTATTATTAACGACCGAAGTTGAGAATTAAATTATATTAATTTTGGGGTCGTTACAGTTGGTATCAGAGCCGTAGGTTATAAACCATAGGTAGGAGTACCTTAGGCTATAACCTTAGAGAAGAGAGGTGAAGATAATGAAAGAATGGGCTCAAATAGAGTTTGAACAATAGGAAGTAATTTAAGAAATTTTTAAAGAAGGGATTAAAACATGCGTGAGAGGATTCAAAGAAGAATCTCACAGAGATAAGGAATATGAATGTGGGGTTACCCAACTCCAATAATAAGGATGTAAGGTGATAATAATTAGAGAACGTCTATAAGAAGAGAATGATAAAGAAGTTAAGAATAAAAGTTATATTTAAGTATGGTATAGTTGTACTCTTTAATAGTTGATGTATGGTATCCGGGCTAAACGATTCCTTCATGTAGGCGGAGGTATATCTGAACTAGCAACTCGGAACCTAGTTTGTTGGTTGTTTGTGGGAAACCACTCAATTGTACCATATTGAAACTATTAGAGACTCGATGTGTACCAAGTATAGAAAATGGATACGTATGTTAAAAATGTAGAACTCGAATGAATTGTTGAAAATGTAAATGAAGTTAGAAAATTCTTAAAGAAGAATTGTTATATAAACAAGAAAATTAAAAAGAATCTTGAAGAGATATAAAGATAAGAAATGAGAGTTACCCTAACTCCAATAGCCAAGATAACGAATAATGATGAATAAACAAAGCCTGTAAGATTAAAAGCATAAATGAAATCGTAAATGATGAAAAAGGAAAGAAAAGGGGATCGTAAAACAAAACGATCACGAGTTAAGGAAAGACTTTTAAGGGAGATGATTATAGAATAAGATCACGACGTGATCTGTTTAAGTTATAAAGGAAAGATGGTCTGTAATATTTGAATAATTATAGCTTGATGCTATGAAGTTGATGTACTATGATATAGTACGAGATAAACTCACGAGGAGTTATAGATAATGTGATACGAGGAATTCGTATCGAGCAAAGAGCAAGTTAAGAGTAAGATAGAGTTAGGTGGGATTTCAATTGAGGACTCATGTGATGGCTGAGTTGTACAAATCCTTGTATGGGCGAGGGTTTTGTGCTTGCACTCAGTTTATCACATTGATAATCATTGGAATATTGGTGTCGCGCTATCGATGTATATGTGGCGAAAAGGTGATTCTTTTCTTAGGTGTATGTTTGATAGTTAGAAACTATTTAGATTAGTCAGATATTATTAGGATTAGGTGCGGTTCTTAAAACTAATGCATATGGTAAGTTTGTGACTCACAATAATATGGTATGTTTTGAACCCCTCAGCGAATGAACGCTTATGGTCTGACTAGGATAAGTTCTTAAACTCATATTATTGTGGTAAGTTCCTGAATTTCTAATGTGCGGTAAGTTTGATGAACTATACTGGGGTATAGATAAGTTATGAATGAAGAATTGAGAATTGTGGGAATATATAGAATTATTAAGCAATGGATCAGTATAGAAAGTGGAGACATAGGTTTTCCAAATCTTCTAACTTTGCTAGATTTTTGAAATTTATTGACTTCATGCCAATGGTTATACTTTTGATTTACGAAAATGTCAATCACACTAGTGAACCAAAAAATTTTTTAAACGATCTTATTATTCGCATATCTATCTTTGTTTGTTTAAACTAGATAAAAAATGATTTTAAAATTTTCAAAATATATTTTAACTATATATATCGGGTGATATGATAAACGATGGAGTCATCAATGCAATGGAACCTGGTGTTGGATGTGATCATACGATCGTTAGCCCACTATGGAGAGATGTAGTATGACAACATCATAATCATGACGCCATAAAAAGATTTTTGAGATTTCTTTAAGATATGAGAATATATATATATATATATATATATATATATATATATATATATATATATGTGTGTGTGTGTGTGTGTGTGTGTGTGTGTGTGTGTTTTTTGATGATGTTGTAGAATTGTTGCTATTTGATTGCTATTTGATTCAACTAGACGAATATTGAAAGATGTTCATAAAATTCAAGCGTTTCTTGAGAAGTTATGCCAAACCAAATTGTTTTGGTGTGGATTCAGATGTTGAAAAGCTGAGGTGAACAACCCTATAAAGGGGACATGTTATCAGAGACAATGGTTCTGAAAGTAACGCATATAATCGTTACGATGTTAAGATGTAATCGTTGTGCATGACTTAGAAAGTGCGATAAATGATCACCTAGAGTACTTGCGAGAGAGTGTTTTCGATCTATGTGATTGCTAAACATTCTGTTAAAGATGGTTTATGATGGTGATGCACTGTTAAACCTGGAGAAGAGTTTAAGGTCCGTATAGTCTTATGACTGTTAAAGGTTCAAGTCGAGATACTTGATAACCTAGGGACGTAGTTCAAGGTCTTATGACCCCTCAGCACGATTTGGAATCTTTTAAATTCCTGTTATTCATATCGCTTCCCAATTATTGAGCAATTGTGGAAGATTCTTATTATTCTAAAAGGTGAAAGTGGAAAGGATGAGGAAATTATGTAAAACATAATAATTTCAGGAAAGAAATGAAATTCCAGAAGAAGAGAAAATATGAAACTCTTAGAAGAAGAAGATGTGAGGAATATGGTGATCTTAGAAATATCCTTAGAGAAAGAATTTGGTTGTAGGACCTAATGAATAAATAAACATTAACATAAAATCTATTTTGATAAGTGGAATGAACATATATTAGTAAGTCAAAATTTTGAGGACGAAATTTTTAGAAGAAGGGGTGAATGTAATGTCCCGAGAGTTTGAGAATATAGTACATGATAATGATCCTTAGAGAAAGGTAATGATCGAATTCAAAGAATATGTAATACTCAAACATAATCGAGTCTAAGTAAATGTTATGAAATAAAACTTACAAGAATTTATTATGAATAATGGTGGTAGTAAGAAATATAAAACCTATATTAAGGTAATGTGATGAAATTATTCAACGATAAATTTTGAAAAGAGATTTGGTGAAAACCGAGTAAGGGAGGTTTCGTTGATTCCGAGAACGGAATCCTTATAAGGAGGGAAAGATGTGACAACCCGAATTTTTATAAATTATTAAAGTAAGAATTTAATAATTAAAATTCTTATTATGAGATATTTTGAGTTTGAGTATGTATATGTACGTGTTATATATGTTGAAATATATGATCTGGTGTGAAGAGAAATATATATTCATATATTGGAAAAGTGAGGTTTAATAGTTAAGTTAACTATTGAAGGAATGAAATGAATTTAGTAATTAATTTTAAATATTTATTGAAATAAATAAATATGTTGGAATATCTCATGGATGAGATCCATGGTGGAGTATATGGCCCACACATGAGCGGACCCCTACTTGTTAAGAAGATCCTCAGAACAGGGCATTATTGGCTTACGCTCAAAGATGACTGTGATGATCACGTCAAAAGGTGCTATCAATGCCAAATTCATGGGAATGCTATCCACGCCCCTCAAAGGGAACTCCACAATATAAGTTCGCCATGGCCCTTCTCAATGTGGGGAATGGACGTGATTGGGCCCATCGAGCCCAAAGCTAGTAATGGACATCGATTCATATTCACCATGATTGACTACTTCACCAAATGGGTAGAAGAAGCCTCCTTCCCGAGGGTTACCAAAGAAGTCATCATTGCTTTCATCCGAAATAATATCGTCTGTCGATATGGACAACTAGAGGTCATTGTGTCAGACAATGCTAAGAACCTCAACAACAAAATGATGGAGAAGTTATGAAGTAAAATCCACATCAAACACCTTAACTCCGTCATCTACCGTCCAAAGATGAATGGTGCTATTGAAGCGGTTAAAAAAAACATCAAGAAGATCATGCAAAAAATGTCCGCCAATCACAAAGGATGGCCTAACCTCTTGCCTCTGACTTTATTAGCCTACAGAACTTCAATGCGTACTTCTACTGGGGTAACACCCTACTCATTAGCCTATGGGGTGGAAGCAGTGCTCCCCATAGAGGTGGAAATGGAATCCCTAAGAGTGTTGATGGATGCTCAGTTGGATGAAGACTAATGGGTACAAGACAGGTATCACCAATTGTATCTAATAGACGAAAGGCAAACCGCGGCTATCTTCCATGGTCAGTTATATCAGCAAAGGATCGCAAGATCCTACAACAGGAAATTCCGGCTACGACATTTTAAACAACACGACTTGGTTTTGAAGAAGATCATTGACAACCAAGATCAATCTAAGGGATAATTCGCTTTTAACTAGGAAGGTACGTTTGTTGTCAAGGAGGTATTGATAGGAGGCGCTCTCAGACTACAGGAAATGGATGGCGATGAATTTCCACAGCTTATCAACTCGGACACCGTGAAACAGTACTATGTCTAAAGTTATCATCAAGCAAACATCCTGGTTTTTATCATAAAATCACCAGTCATTCCGATTTTCTAACCCTTTTTACATACTCTTCTGCCCCTCAGGGAAACATACACTTCAAATCAGCAACCTGGTTTCATTTCATTTCAAACCTTTCACACAATTTTGGTTATCCCTCCAGGGACTGAACCCTTCACACTTGCAGTTTATCCTGAAGACGTGATTAAACTTTTCTACGCTTGCAGTTTGTCCTGAAGATGGGATCAAACTTTTTCCACACCTGCAGTTTGGCCCAATCATGGGAACAAACTTTCTTCTCCCCGCAGTATTGCCTGCATATGGGATTCATACTTCTCTTTGGCTGCAATTCATCCTGAGGGGCGAACTATGTCGACCTGATCTCCCTAATACATGGGAGTACGTAGGCAACCATATTCTATATGGCCTGGTCACAATAAAAAAAAATAACAAAAACATTTCTACCCTTTCTATACAAAAACAAAAATAACAAAACACTTCTACACCCTTCTTCATCAATAAAGCTTCTACACCCATCTGCCTCTTACATTCAGCGTTGAACCTCTTACACCAGGTTCGAACTACACAGACCTGATCTCCTCTTCAATAGTAGTACGTGGCGCCATTTATGGTTCGGTCTAACCCCCTACCAGAACAAAAATACTTGTCACACTCTTTCGGATCAAACTTCAATCCACCACATTTCATCGGCTTCAGACCAAAGGGATGGAACTACCTAACCTCTCCTCACAAATAAGAGATTTGGCGACCATCTAAGCTGCGGTTATGCCTCAAAGAGCAACACCAATCAATAAGAGATGGAATTAACTAGGCTTCTCACAAATAGAAGTACTGACGACCATCTGTGGTGCGGTTAATCTCAGAGAGGAAAAGCCACACTCCTCTCCATATTTCCATACAGAAACCGGTCCCAAGACACCAAATATGGTAGGGATACATACAGATTAATGATCTATTTTGAAAGATACTGTGACGGCTAAATGTCCACATATCAAGGACGAGTTCAGAATTCATCAAGATCACAAGCCTTGAAGAAACAGTAAAATATCAAGCAAGTATCAAGGCACAACTAAAAGGGAAGTAAATCAAAATATATTTCTCTGCCATATATAATACTGTTTGATATATACAATATGTATTGTACATGACAAAATGGCTAAGCTAGTCTGTGCAGGAAAATACAAGTCTATCTATGGATTTGTGTGTATGCGAACTATCAGATCTAATATATTATCCATCTCTGAAGAAGGAGGTAACACTGCAAGCTCCTGCCCAATGTTATATACACGAGCTAGCAGATCCGAGGCTAACTGCATGGGGGCATGATGTTCATCAATGTATGCACTCATATCGGCAAGGATGTCAGTCGTGAGGGATCTCACTGAAGTACTGTCTGTGACGGCCACATCCCGGGAAGATAGGGCATCATCTTGCTCTACAATCAATCCATCTCTGGCTGATCTGGCCTCATCCCTCTCTAATAGAGCTGCGTCTCTCCCATCAAGAGCTGTCAACATCAAGGCCCTAGCCTGATCTCTCTCAAAGGTCATCAGATGTAGACTCTGCTCCAAATATTGTGCTGAATGCTAAATCACAGTAGCACTCGTAGTGGGAGAATCCATCATAAATGCTGGCAACCCAGCAGTCAAATCCTCCTCAATGGGAATATCAGCCTCCTCCACAAGCTCCTCATCGTCAAAATCAGTCCCTTGTACTGTGGATACTACCTCAACCGATGCAGTCTCTGTCTCCATCCATGCGGAATACTCTATAGAACAACCCTGATGGCTGATGGAAAACTTAGATAGCTCTCGCTGATCCCAACAGGCATACAACATGGATCTGTCCTCTGCTGATAAGTGGTGAGAAGCGAAGCGCTGACTCAATGCCCCCTCAAAAGGATAGAAGTCCTGGAACTGGTCAAACTGACACATCATGACCAGCGGGTGGTAAGTAATCATGCTTCTCAAACCAGCAGAGGGAGATAATCCATGCCCGGAGCATGAGTGATGAAGTTGTAGGGTGAACTAAGCCTTGAACACGACAATATAGCAAACGGATCTCCGATCCCTGCCAGGAAAGCTGACCAAGATGCAGCATATGTACACTCCGCAGGCTGAAAGGAGTATGACATGGCTATATCATGGGTGACACAATACCCATGTCGTTTAAAAGTGCCAATCAGTCTCAAGTGTGATATAAACCACACATACAGCATGACCGAGCTGCCTGTAAACACTCCCATCGGATAAGTGCAGCAGTATGTGGTCAACCTCAGAGTCTCTGCTATGATCATCGGTATAATGGTGTGACCCTCCCTGAGAGCTCTCACTGCCATAATGACTCTTAAGTCCAATCCATCCATGTACTGTGGCATGTAGACATACGACAGTACGCACAATAACAGTACATCCACTCTGGCCAGACACCAATGATCCTCCGGTGTGGTGAAATCCCTGGAATGTCGTAGATAACTATCCTCTTAGCAAAATCTATCAAATAAAAAATGCTTGGATATAACGTGGTCAGATGTGAGCTCATCCTGCACCACCCTACGCCTCAATCCAGTAAAGGGTCATGAACTGCCTACTCATGTCTCCAATCACTATATGCACGCAAGGTTTGTCCAGTGGCATCATCGTCAAATGTTCATACTCCTCCAGAGTAGGAGTCAACTCCTGGGTTCCAAATCGAAAAACCTACCTCTCTGATACCTAGTGCTCCAACATGCCCTCCACAAATCCTGTGGGAACCTGAAACATCAATAGGGTTATAGTATGCTACAACAGATGATCTACAGTCACCCTGTCTAATAGTGACATGCTATCATACCACGATCGCATACCAGATGCCACCAAAAATGGTGGGGTATGATCAATACGGCTAACTGTCGAAGAAGACATCTATACGGGCCGTGTCATAAGGCCATCCAGGTCATTCTTTGAATATCTCTGACATACATACATATGCATAACATAATAACATGCATGATACAATAGATGGCAATATGATATAGGGAATGGAAAACTGTACATACAGTCCTAAGTATATCATCATCTAATACATCTCTATACAACTAAAATACAAGGAAATGGGGCAAAATTGCCCTACATCTAACACAGGCCTATCAAAAGATATAGCGAGAATGGGGTGAAGCTACCCAATGTCTAACAGAGGCCTATTAAAAGAGATAATGAGAATATACATCATAAGAAGACAATGGTGTCAATGTCTACATCATCAATCTTGTCCACCTAATGTAACTCCTCCTGAGTCACTGGATCTCTATCCACATGGATGTCATGCATATACAAGGGAGGATCTGCACCGGCAAAACCATATGGGTCACCTGAGGGGCCAGTGCCAGAGCTGGAAGGATCAAAAGTATCTGCCTTTGAAGGATCTCTGCCCAAGTGTCGGATAAAGAAATGTGCCCGGTCCAACTGCCGGGTCAAACTGTCAATCTGTGTCACATGAGTCGTATCTCTGACACAGGCTATCCAATCCGTCATCATCATGGATCCTAGAACCATATCCCCCATGAACTGAGTGGCACTGGTCTGGGCTCCAATGGTACGAGGGAACCACCAATGCTGGAACATCTCCTGAGTGCAAGGACACTCTAATAATATGAAACCGTCAACCCCCAACAATGGGATATCAATGACGGGTGACTAGAAAATTGGCCAATAACGCCTGGCATGAGGCAAGATCGGCATGCAAATATCTCCTGTAGTGCTCTTGATAACACGCTCTCCTAAGTAGAGCTCCAATCCTCCATCTGTGAAAAGAGGAATCCTATGGGTGGAAATCACGTGCTCGACACCAGTCGGGTACCCATCCTCAAATCCAATGCTCAAATGCTCCCCATAATAGGGAACCCACGTGATGACATCCATTGTCAACAACTCCAGCTGTAGGCGGCAATGCGTAAAACCCTCTTCAACAGGGACCTCCGCCAGTATGGACTGATGCCATCTCCGTCCTCGTGGATAGGTGTCTAAACCTAACACACTCATAGGACGCAAACATGGAAGCCTCTTATAGGCCCAAAATTGCAAATTCAAAGGCAAACAGCTGCTGTCAGTCAACACTCTTAACCTATACATGGGAAAAGACAAGAGAAATACTCACTAGCAGAAACGGGTATAATCCTAACCAAGCCTCGGTCAAGCCTGCGATCGCATGCGCATTCCCTTGAGGAAATAGGCAAAGGTGTAGGAACCCCAATCATAATCTCCTACACGGTCCACATGTCGAGTGGCGTTGATCAAAGTGAAGGACACCGTAGAAGAGTTATCTGCTATGAAGCAACCCCTAATGATCATCAGGAACAATCGCCGAAGAATACGATATCTGACTCTTACATCATCAGGTATGGGCTCACTCAACAACCCACTCATGGCATCTTCGCTCAAAGGACCTGTACGAACAGTCCTGCCCTTGAGCGCCGCGTCTGAAACTCCTAGCAAGGATTTGACGGTAATAGGGGTGATATCTGCCATGCAAGGCACTGGTGCCCCTCCAAACTCCATACCTGTGATAAAACGCCAATCCATCGGCGTCATCATCACCTCACAGTCCTGCAAATGGAGTGACTGAGTCTGGTGAAACCAGCGCTCAGACAATGCCCTAAGGTAACCCCAAGGACAACGACGACAAAGAATGGAAAAAGAACGTCCTGAATCCCCAGCCATATACAATCGCTCTATAGTCATCGTGCAAAGCCTGATACATAGAGTGAATGTTGAACCAATTCACTCGAGGCTGTGTAAAGCCGGGAACCTACATCAAATGCAGATCAACATCAGAACCCTTTACTCCTCATCAATAGGAAACAAGGATGATTAAGATCTAACTTTATACCTCGTTTGGGTGCAGGTAAACTGAAGGGTGTCGACTCAAATCACCCAGGAGCTCTGGATTCACCATTTGAATGCCTGGAAAATCCCTACAGGGAACACGTGCAGTAGGAGTGGGGTCCGCAACCGGAACATCCTCCTCCTCGTCCTTGACGTCCGACACTTCAACCTGGATAGGAAGTATCACCACCTCCACCAAACGATGAGGTTGTCAATAGAACGGGGCCAAGGCACTTCAGAAGCTCTTCTCCGTACACCAAAAGTGGTCCTGCGAGAACTACTCGGCTGATCCGGATCCATAATATCTAAACAACAAGTCTCCAAATCACCTCAGAAAGGGTGTGGTAATGTTTAACCTGGAGCTTTTCAAAATGCATTTTTTATGACTACATGCATGCATGCATTATTTTAACATACGTCTACAGTAGAGTTAAAAATGCATGACTACCAATGCCTATGTTTTGAAAAATTTCTGCCATAGTCCCCTTTGTAAATAGGACTATCCACATGCACATAGGCATGACTAAGTGGCCATTCAGTAGCACACCTACTCACAGTCATATACATTCTACATGCATTAATACATCACAGTAAAAAAATCCATAAATTTAGTCTAATTACCAGGATTATTTTGCTTTTCTACCTTTACTCATTTGTCCTCAAATAGGATAAGAAATGATAGCAAAAGGAGCCAATTTTACTGTTTCAAATGTCAAATTTTTTTCACATCATGATGTTCAGCATGGTTTAATACTAACATTTACTATGTTGAATATTTTTTATCAAGTCATATCATCATGCATATTCACTACTATGTGTATAATTGCATTTCATGTGATAAGTTATTTTCCAACGGATAGAAACTGGAAAAGAATACATGCATACGTTACCAAGACAGTGTAGAACACTTGTGTGGTGGTAGAATGTGCAGAAAGACGCCCAAACTCAGCAGATCTGAAGAAGAGCTCTCGTATTTCCTTCGCGGTGCAACTTGAAAGTGATTTATGTAAGCAACCTACAGGTTTTACACAGCCACGATTGGCCGCAGGTCCACCTGCGGCTACCACATATGTACATGCGGCACCCCTACATGGGTCCCACCCCTCTGACTCGAAACAGTTCAAGTTACAAAGGAGGCCTCACAAGCTGAAAAGGCCAAATCAGGAATAAAAATGTTACGCGATTAAGCAGAATAGCCTGGAATCCTAGTTTTCACGGGCCAAACTCTGGTTCCACACATCACTCATTGGTATTTTCCTGAATGCAAGGTATACTATACCAGTGATCTCAGCTTTTGTAAATCATGCTCGGCAATGCCTCACACAGGTCCGATGCCGCCAAACACAGGGTTGTAACCCTAAAAGACGTGTTCCTCGGTGGGGGTCACAACGCCGAAGTCATTGATAAAGTATCCCCGGCGGGGGTCACAATGCCGAAGTCATTGATAAAGTATCCCTGGTGGGGGTCACAACTGTGAGACCCCAAATTTATGAAATGAAAGTATTAAATTTTCTTATAATTGTTATTCTATTTAGTAAATGGTTAAATTGATAAAAGGTTAAAGTTAAGGGTGATATTTGATTTTTTTTTTCAAAGTATGCAAGTTGATATAAAATATTCGTTGTGTCGGGGAATATTCATTTGGTCGGAGAATATTCTTTTTGTCAGGGAACATTCGTTCGACGACACTATCATTGGTGGACCCCATAACGGAATAATTGTCGTAGTTGGAAAACAACAGAAATATCTTTTATAAAAATAACGGCGAAATTTTATCGTTAACTGTTGAAATAATCGGTGGTAAAAATACAGTAATACGCGTGGTTGCATAGTAGCACACAGTATTGATTCTTACGTAAGAAGCCACTCAGTTTACTTAATTATTGCTACAGTAATTATTGCATAGTATCTCACGTTATTTGATTCAATTATTGTCATAGTATCATCTGCGTAATATTTTATATTATTAAGTCAATAATTGAGACAATACATTTATCCATATTATTATTTACATTATTGACAATGTCTAGAAAGTTCTGTCGAGGAGAGGCTTGGTCACCTAATTGCGCGCCAATAGGGAGAAATCCTTATCGGAATGCCCCCTCTTTCCTGGGAATGATCTGGTTGTTGATATTGTAAGTTATAATATTAATGATGAATAATTGTTGAAGTATTAAGAATGTGTTTATTGAAGATAAGTGAATTACAAAAGTTAGAGGAGAATAATATAAACTTGGAAAACTTTAGGTGTACTAAAGCGTAATAAGTTAAATCAATCTGGACCATTGGTGGTGGTTTTAATAGTAAACCAATCTGGACCATTGATGGTGGTTTTAATAGTTAATCAATCTGGACCATTGATGGTAGTTTTAATAATAAATCAACATGGACCATTGATGGTGGTTTTAATAGTTAATCAATCTGGACCATTGATGGTGGTTTTAATAGTAAATCAATCTGGACAGTCGGTGGTGGTTTTAATAGTAAATCAATCTGGACCGTCGGTGGCGGTTTTAAAAGTAAATCAATCTGGACCGTCGGTGGTGGTTTTAAAAGTAAATCAATCTGGACCGTCGGTTGTGGTTTTAATAGTAATCAATCTAGGACGTCCGTGTTAATAGTTAATCAATCTGGACCATTCGTGAATAAGTTACTATTTAGTCCATTCTCTTATAAATAGAAGCTTAATTCTTCTTTCATTCTCACCAATTCACTGAGACTCACAAGAGAAGCTATAGAGAGAAATTATAGAGAGAAAGAAGAAGAGTATTCTGCTACTTCACTATTGCAGTATCCGGTCTTCTACTAAGGTAAGGGATGTTATTTTCGTTTAGTAAGGGATGTTATTTTCATTTGGTAAAGGGTATTATTTCTTTCGTATTCATAAGGAATACTATTTTTTCGTATTCTTCCTTAAATATGTCGGAATAACCTATCTACGCGGATTACGTACCGTATGACAGGTGAAAATCCATTTGCAGTTTTGTATGTTATTTCTTTTCATATTCTTAAATCCAAACTTAATATGGTAAGTATTGCTTCTATAATCCTTGAAATTAGTGGAATATTTTTGAGTTTTGCGCTTCATCCAGTATCGTTTTATTAAAATATTGATCTGAACTTTCTTATTAAATATCAATAGTTTCACCCGGGGTACTATTCACCAAATTACTATTCACTATAATATTATTCACTCGGGTATTCGGGGCACTTTTCATGCTGGGGTACTATTCACGAGTTACTATTTATGGGTTACTATTCACTCGATTACTATTCACTTAAATATTATTCACTCGGGTATCTGGGGCACTTTTCGTGCCAGAGTACTATTCACGAGTTACTATTCACCCAGTTACTATTCACTCTAGTATTATTTACTCGAGTATTTGAGGCACTTTTCATGTTGGGTTACTATTCACGGGGTACTATTCCTAAAGTACTATTCATGGGGTAGTATTCACTCAAAAAATTTATTTCTTTTCTGTCCAAATTATTTTGATACATGGATATTATTCTTGAATTTTACTCCACAAAGCAGTATCATGTTGACCATTTGGATATTTTTAAACTCTGGATAAATTTAAAGTCTTTAATAATTATCCTTGATGTTGTTTGATTAATGTTTGTATCATTGTCATCATCCTCATGCTTATATTGTGATGAAAGTCATCTTTGGCTTACGTGCATAGATGGACCGTTGATTGGTATGATTATGACCAGGGATCATTCATTATAATCATGACCCGTAATATTACAAATGATGTGGTAAAAGTCCTCATTGGCCTGTAGTGCATTGATGGACAGTTGTTGGTATGATTATGACCAGGGATTATTCGGTATAATCATGATCATTGGTGAAAACACGAATATCCTTGGCCCGTAGTACATGGATAATTCGTGGTCGTGATACTAATGAATATCCTTAGCCGTAGTGCAAGGATGATTTGATTAAGTGGATTATTTATTAAGCTGAGTCTCATTGATAAATATTGATAATAAACTTTTAATTCGTAGAAGATAGTAGAGTGGCATGTCTTTGGCCTGTAGTGCAAAGATGAACTGTTAATGAATATCTTTGGCCCTTAGTGCAAAGATGAATTTATTAGTATGATTATGAAAAGGAACTATGATTTGGTATAACCATGATCTTTGATGTTTCAGGTAAAGACAGGTGATGAAAATTATCTTCGTCCTGGGTGCAAAGAGGAATTTAGAATCACAATTATGATTATGAATAATTATGGACAGGAACTATTGATTGATGTTATAGGGATAAAACATTGTTGGTGGACTTTTAACATGGAGAAAATAATAGACTTTATTGTCTATTTGACTTTTCTAATTGCTCGTTCCGCTGCAACTATGGTTGAAAAGTTTTATCATCTATCATATGTTCTAAATCTCTGATTTATTACTGTCGAAGGCTATTGATAATTTAATTATCTTTAGTCATGATATTCTTTACTGGGCTAGTTGTGCTCACCCTTTTGCTTCACAATTCCTTTCGTAATAAGAGTGTAGCCGGTTGAATTCGGCCGGGGTAACGAGGATTAGAGCGGTGGTCTATAGTCATTTGAGGTTTCCCACAAGCAGATATGGAAATAATTTTATTGAGAATTATAGATAAATGTGTTGTATTTTATACTTCAGTTTAACCGTTGATTTTGGTGAACCGAATAGGGTGAGGTGAACCCAACTTTGGAAGGGCGTTTTGCCACTATCATACAAGATATCTAATGACAAATGACCTCGTGTTATCATCAGACAGGGTTGTGCACATACACTTACTGATTATATCTATGAGCACTACCTATATAATCTTGGAGTTTAGTTGAAATATAATTCTCAATTGTAGACAATGGAGATAATTATATGTCAAGAAAAGACTCGCCATTGGAAAAAATATGATAGTAATCTTCTCATTTTTCTTTGGGGTCTTGATATATTTGCTGCTGTATTTTATATGGCATTATAATAATTTGAGTTTGGATACTGTCTATGAGACAATATTGTATTAAAACTCACAGCTTATGTGTTATCGTATTTTGCACGACAGTTCAATAGTTGTATAAATGAAGTTTATATTTGATTTCTGTAATGTGTTATCTGGCGATTCAGAATGGGTCGTGTATTCCTATTTTGGGGGCATCACAAATGGTATCAGAGCTTAGGGATATGGTCTCTGGTAGAGATCCGGGATTAGAACTAGGAGGGGAGAGATGAATAATATCCTTCGCTAGTGTGTGTCCTACCTAAGCTCACTACTAGAAATTTGACATATAGCGACGAGCTATAGCGACGGTCAGGACGGAACCCTCGGTATAGGGTATATATAGCGACGGTCATCGTCTGGCCATTGGTATAGATATTTTTTTTTAAGAAAAAACCCTCCCATTTTCTCCCAAATCATTTCAGTTTTCCCCCAAATCATTTTCCTCCTCTCAAGTCCTCTCCCTCCTCTCAAGTCCTCTCCCTCCTCTTTAACAACTATTCTCTTCTTCTCTTCAAGTTATTTTCTTCTTCTCATCCTCGATCTGCTGCTAATGTTCCCCTACTTTATTCCAAGCTCGTCGGCGGCGGCCGGTGGAGTTCGGGGAGATTCGTCGGAGCTATCCTGTTCGAAGTCAACTCCGCCATCGGATACATGCTGATGCTAGCGATTATGTCGTTCAACGACGGCATTTTCATAGTTGTGGTGCTAGGTCTAGCTATTGGATATCTGTTGTTTAGGAGTGGCGACGATGATCAAGTGGTGGTGGCTGATAATCCTTGTGCGTGTGCCTAAGATGCTTAGGTAATTTAAGGAGTATTATTATTATTCATCGTCATCATATATCATATATCATGTCGAATTTCTTCAGTTGTAGCTATGGCGGATGTACTCAAGTGGAAATTGTGGAAATTATGGATTTACTCAAATGTTCGGCGTATGTAATTTATGGATTTTAGCTTGATTTTGCTGTTGGATACTTTTGTTTTTTTGTATGTTTAATTTACTCAAGTGGTGGTGTTTGTGATTTCTTCAGTTGGAACAGTTATACTACTAGTAATTTGTTTGTGATTTCCGTAATCAATTTGAGTATTTATGTATATATAATTGTTGTCATATAAATCAAATTGGTAAATTTTGTATAGAAACATCTGTTTTGATTATTGAGCATTGGATGTATTCGTTGACAAAGGTCTAATTGTGGATTGTACAGTACATTTATACAATCACCATGAATTAATCTGCATAACAATAACAAATTGTTTCAAAACTTTTATTGAATTAATCTGCATAATACTAATAATTTTTTTTGTCACAGATGCCTTTGCAGGTTAAAAGGCAAAGATCATTGCTTTTCGGTCTCCTTCCCATGGCAATTTTGCTTTCTGCAGCTTTCGTTATAGGGAGTGCCTTCTTAGTTATAGATTATAAACAGGTAAATTACAATTACATGTTTTTCTTATACCATAAATAATGGTATAGTAGTCGCTAATTAATTTTGAGTTTCTTCTTAAAAGGAATTAATGTTACCCTTTTCAATTGAAACCTTAATTTTTCTATGCATAATATCTCTACTTGTGCAGTGCAGAGATATCTTTTGTTTCTTGTATAGAATTTTGGGTATATAGGCAATGTTAACTTTCTCATAATCTTGACCTAGTGCATCTGATATGTGCAACTACAAAAGACATAATAAGATTGGCTATTGAATTTTTGCATCTAAAGTATGCTACCACTGCGCTAGTAACAGTTTGATATTAGCTATGTATGTGCATTCTGTTTTTTTTTCATTCTGCTTTAAAGCCATAACTTCATGAATGGTGGAGACATGAATCTTGTCGTTATATAACCTTTCGTAATGTTGTCTTCCCCACATTATTACAGCTTTATTAAACTGATTGTATCACTTAGTCAAAGTGCCTAATGGATTAGATCCTAAAAGGGTTCTCAAGTGCTTTTTCTGGTGAAAGGGTGTATCAAAATTGAAAGTAAATTACAAGAAACCTGTCTCATCTTTTAGCTGCATGTTAAATAATAATTCATGTTATTATGTGGTTGCAGCCTAAGATGCCATCTATCAATCTATTTTACTTGCATGTATAAGTCAAATTTTCATGTCAAAAGTGGATACCAACCCAGATCACTCAATCTAATACTTATATTAAATCTTGATTTTGCGGTTACATACATGCAGTCCAACACAGGTCGATTTACAATTTTTGGATGGATAGTTGATCGTCATCTAATTAACACAATCTTCTTCACTGAGATGTCGTTGGTATTCTTTGTACTTGGGAAGACTATAAACATCACTCTCAGATAACACAATAAACAAACCTCTCAAGAAATTTGACTGGATTAGCGGCTTCCCAGAATCATGTTTCATTGAGAGCTTCCATCACCAGTACATCATCATGATTCATGAGGTAGCCACACTTATAACCTTAATATTATTGGTAGGATTAGACTTATCAAACAAACTAATATTAGGATTTGAGAAGACATTGAAAAATTATTTTTGGTATGATCCGGTTATTTGTACTTGAGAGAATTTTGTTGTTGTGAAGTAGTATAATTTTGTATATTGACATAATGGTCATGTTAAGCTAATACCTGATTTTGCTGTTTGAGTTTAGTGCATCTTCTAATTAACTCCTGCACAAAATTCCATGATGAGAAACAAGATTTAGAAGAGTAAAAATAAATAATCCAAGAATTGTTCTTCTTTGGAATTTTGATACCGAAATAGCAATTAACTCAAAAATTAATAAATTATTCTTAGAAAATTTGTCACCTTGTTGTGAAGCAGTCATCTTCAACATAATCCATGGAAGCTTGTTATTAAAAAAAGTATATCAAAAGGAATTGATTTATATGTTCATGTCATACAGACTAGTGTTTCTATGTGATTTGGTCTATATAATTGTTAGCATGTTACTTTTCTGCTCTTGATAACTTCTATTTAAGAGAGAAGTTATAAGTTATGCTATTCAAAATTTAAATGTGTAGACATTATAAGAAATTATCTTGATGCCATAGGAATAACTCTAAAAACTGTTTGGTTTTTGGACTATTTGTTGTTTACTTTAGCCTGTTTTGCAAAATAGAAACTCCACTTCATCACTTGCTCGACTACCAGAAGGCCTGGACCCATATCAAACATAACAACAAAAAAGGCGGCTTCCTTGGGTGTTAACTGTGACTAAACTGAAACTGATCATGCAAAAGGTACATTGGCTAGTAATACACATATTTATTTAGATTTGATTTATTTGGTGCAAGTTTTTTTCTGCCTTGATCTTAAATGTTGTTAATTTGAACTGAATGTTGTGGCAGTTAGAGGAAAAGGGACTCAAGTTCCAAAGTCAAATGGTTTGGCTGGTTGCAAGGTTGTGCCAAAGCCTGCATTATCTTCCAAATTATCATCTTCGATTTCTTTTGGTGCAATCAAGGAGGCAACAAAATCTTCTTCCTCACGTGATAGTTCGAGTAGTTCTTTGTCTAACAACATTCGTGAATCTCTTCCAAGTTTTTATGGAGAATTGGCAATACAAGAAAACTGATGTAATTCCCAAAGGTAGCAAATCTATCAAGTATGACTTAAATACCATGCTAGAGGCCGAACATGGAAAGAATGTCAGTGCTATTAGATGTCAAAATATACATATGCACGTAAAACTAAGATGTATGAAACAAAGAGATTTACCAAGGGCGTATTATTACTTTCTCATATATTCTAGACCAAGTCTTTAGATGGAGGGAGTTTCTCATATATTCCAACTATTATATTGTAATGTTGTAATGTGAACGATTTTAAATGATGTATATAATATTTTTTATGTTTTATTTTATATTGTACTTGTGTTTGTTGAATAAATGTGCATTATTAATTAATTTTTTTTTGAAATCTAAAACGTCTATAGCGACTGTTGCCGATCGTCTCTATAGGCCTAAAGACAGTCGCTATAGAGTTTATCGATGGCTTCTATAGCGACGGTCGGCGACCGTCACTAAAGCCTATAGCGACGGTCTTTATGTCTATAGCGACGGTCGACGACCATCACTATAGGTCGATTTTCTAGTAGTGGCTTAATTTTCTTACTTAAGTTGACAAATTGTGATATGTCAATTAACCTTTGTTTTTAAGATGTATTCTAGAGTGATATCTGAAATACAGGAGATGAGCAATGGGAAAATAATGGTATAGAGGAAATAACCGGGAATGTACAATCTGAAAAGAAAGCAAGGTATTTTCATCTCTTCGAACTACCAGGTACGTAAATTTCGAGGGCGAAATTTTATAAGGAGGAGAGATTGTGAGACCCCGAATTTATGAAATGAAAGTATTAAATTTTCTTATAATTGTTATTCTATTTAGTAAATGGTTAAATTGATAAAAGGTTAAAGTTAAGGGTGATATTTGAATTTTTTTTTTCAAAGTTGCAAGTTGATATAAAATATTCGTTGTGTCGGGGAATATTCGTTTGGTCAGAGAATATTCTTTTTGTCAGGGAATATTCATTCGACAACCCTATCATTGGTGGACCCCACAACGGAATAATTGTCGTAGTTAGAAAATGACAGAAAATATCTTTTATAAAAATAATGGTGAAAGTTTTACCGTTAACTGTTGAAATAACTGGTGGTAAAAATACAGTAATATGCGTGGTTGAGTAGTAGTACACAGTATTGATTCTTACGTAAGAAGCCACTCAGTTTACTCAATTATTGCTATAGTAATTGTTGCATATTATCTCACGTTATTTGATTCAATTATTGTCACAGTATCATCTACATAATATTTTATATTATTAAGTCAATAATTGAGACAATATATTTATTCATATTATTATTTACATTATTGACAATGTCTAGTAAGTTCTGTCGCGGAGAGGTTTGGTCACCTAATTGTGCACCAATGGGGAGAAATCCTAATCGAAAAGCCCCCTCTTTCCTGGGAATGATCTGGTTGTTGATATTGTAAGTTATAATATTAATGATGAATAATTGTTGAAGTATTAAGAATGTGTTTATTGAAGATAAGTGAATTACAAAAGTTAGAGGGGAATAATGTAAACTTGGAAAACTTTAGGGGTACTAAAGCGTAATAAGTTAATTTAATCTGGACCATTAGTGGTGGTTTTAATAGTTAATCAATCTGGACCGTTGATGGTGGTTTTAATAGTTAATCAATCTGGACCATTGATGGTGGTTTTAATAGTTAATCAATCTAGACCATTGATGGTAGTTTTAATAGTTAATCAATCTGGACCATTGATGGTGGTTTTAATAGTAAATCAATCTAGGCCGTCGGTGGTAGTTTTAATAGTAAATCAATCTGGACCGTTTGGTGGTGGTTTTAAAAGTAAATCAATCTGGACCGCTTCGGTGGTGGTTTTAAAAGTAATCAATGACGGGTTTGTCGGTGGTGGTTTTAAAAGTAAATCAATCTGGATAAAATCGGTTGTGGTTTTAATAGTAATCAATCAGACCGTCTGCAAGCTAATAGTAAATCAATCTGGATCGTTCGTTAATAAGTTACTATTTAGTCCATTCTCCTATAAATAGAAGTTTAATTCTTCTTTCATTCTCACCAATTCACTGAGATTCACAAAAGAAGCTATAAAGAGAGAAATTATAGAGAGAAAGAAGAAAAGTATTCTGCTACTTCACTATTGCAGTATCCGGTCTTCTACTAAGGTAAGGGATGTTATTTTCGTTTGGTAAGGGATGTTATTTTCATTTGGTAAAGGGTATTATTTCTTTCATATTCATAAGGAATACTTTTTTTCAAATTCATCCTTTAATATGTCGGAATAACCTATCTACGCGGATTACGTACCGTATGACAGGTAAAAATCCATTTGCAGTTTCGTATGTTATTTCTTTTCATATTCTTAAATCCAAACTTACTACGGTATGTATTGTTTCTATAATCCTTGAAATTAGTGGAATATTTTTGAGTTTTGCGCTTCATCCAGTATCGTTTTATTGGAATATACATCTGAACTTTCTTATTAAATATCAATATTTTTACCCGGGGTACTATTCACAGGTTACTATTCACTATAATATTATTCACTCGGGTATTCGGGATATTTTTTATGCCGGGTTACTATTCACGAGTTACTATTCATGGGTTACTATTCTCCCGATTACTATTCACTTAAATATTATTCACTCGGGTATTTGGGGCACTTTTCGTGTCGGAGTACTATTCACGAGTTACTATTCACCCAGTTACTATTCACTCTAGTATTATTTACTCAGGTATTCGGGGCACTTTTCATGCCGGGGTTACTATTCATGGGGTACTATTCCCAAAGTACTATTCACGGGGTACTATTCACTCAAAAAATTTATTTCTTTTCTGTCCAAATTATTTTGATACATGGATATTATTCTTGAATTTTACTCTACAAAGCAGTATTATGTTGATAATTTGGATATTTTTAAACTCTGGATAAATTTAAAGTCTTTAATAATTATCCTTGATGTCGTTTGATTAATGCTTGTATCATTGTCATCATCCTTGTGCTTATATTGTGATGAAAGTCATCTTTGGCTTACTTGCATAGATGGACTGCTGATTGGTATGATTATGACCAGGGATCATTCGGTATAATTATGACCCATAATATTACAAATAATGTGGTAAAAGTCCTCATTGGCCTATAGTGCATTGATGGATAGTTGTTGGTATGATTATGACCAGGGATTATTCAGTATAATCATGACCATTGATGAAAACACGAATATCCTTGGCCCGTAGTACATGGATAATTCGTGGTCATGATACTAATGAATATCCTTAGCCGTAGTGCAAGGATGATTCGATTAAGTGGATTATTTATTAAGCAGAGTCTTAGCGTTAAAATATTGATAATACACTTTTAATTCATAGAAGATAGTAGATATCAAGCTCTACTTGACTATTCTAAAAATACAGTTGCATGTCTTTGGCCTGTATTGCAAAGATGAACTGTTAATGAATATCTTTGGCCCACAGTGCAAATATGAATTTATTAGTATGATTATGAATAGGAACTATGATTTGGTATAACCATAATCTTTGATGTTTCAGGTAAAGACAGGTGATGAAAATTATCTTCATCCTGGGTGCGAAGAGGAATTTAGAATCACAATTATGATTATGAATAATTGTGGACATGAACTGTTGATTGATGTTACAAGGATAAAACATTGTTGGTGGACTTTTAACATGGAGAAGATAATAGACTTTATGGTCTATTTGACTCTTTTAATGGATTGCTCGTTCCGCTGCAAATATGGTTGAAAAGTTTTATCATCTATCATATGTTTTATATCTCTGATTTATTACTGACGAAGGATATTGATAATTTAATTATCTTTAGTCATGATATTCTTTACTGGGCTAGTTGTGCTCACCCTTTTGCTTCACAATTCCTTTCAGGTAATAAGAGTGTAGTTGGGACGAGTGGGGGTAACAGGGGATTAGAACGGTGGTTTTTAGCTGTTGAGGTTTCCCCTAAAATAGTATGAAAATAATTTTATTGAGAATTATAGATAAATGTGTTGTATTTTATACGTCATTTTAACCGTTGATTTTGGTGAACCGAATAGGGTGAGGTGAACCCAACTTTGGAAGGGCATTTTGCCACTATCATACAAGATGTCTAATGACAGACGACCTCATGTTATCATAAGACAGGGTTGTGCACATGCACTTACTGATTATATCTATGAGCACTACCTATATAATCTTGGAGTTTGGTTGAAATATAATTCTCAATTGGAGACAATGAAGATAATTATATGTCAAGAGAAGACTCACCATTGGAAAGAACATGATAGTATTCTTCTCATTTTTCTTTGGGGTCTTGATATATTTGCTGTTGTATTTTATATGGCATTGTAATAATTTGAGTTTGGATACTGTCTACAAGACAATATTGTATTAAAACTCATAGCTTATGTGTTTGTCGTCGTATTTTGCACGACAGTTCAATAGTTGTATAGATGAAGTTTGTATTTGATTTCTGTAACGTGATATCTGGCGACTCATAATAGGTCGCGTGGACCTATTTTGGGGGCGTCACAACAACGTCGAGTTCAAACATTGATAAGTATCCCCAGTGGGGGTCACAATGCAAACTTTCAATCATCCACGTATCCCCGGCGGGGGCTACAATGCATTATTCGTCTATGAACGAATCCCCAGTGTTGGTTAAAATGCAATTCAACTATTGATGTACATGTCAATGGAAGCCATTAGATGATCTCATCCATCAGTGTAATCATCCACGTATCCCCGACGGGGGTTACAACGCATTATTCGCCTATGAACGAATCCCCGACGGGGGTTACAATGCAATTCAACCATTGATATACGCGTCAATGAAGGTCAAGCAACCTTGACATGTTACCCAGCGGGGGTCACAACGCAATGTAACCATTGATACACACATCAATGAACGTCAAGCAGCCTTGATAGTTTGCCCAGCAGGAATCTATCCGGTGATACACACATCAGCGAAGGTCAGATAGCCTTGACAATACATACTTTTGGCAGTAACTTCGACAGGATCATGGTATATGTTATACACATCCTCAAGCAGACAAAGCTTTATCCCCACAGATTTCTTGCACACGAGAGGCACATCTTTGGAATAAAGTCTGTATTAAAGATCCAAGACTTTGGTGATAACCCCAATGTCAACATTCTTAAAGACTTGGATCGCATGTCCAAGACATCACTGATTGTCATCCCCGGCAGGATTAACATGGAATCGGCAATCATTCCATCATGTTGGAAAGCAGCCCAACGAAACCACATGCATTTGCATCATGTTGCTGCACATAACATCATGTTTATCTTGTTACATTTCAAGTGTCTAGGATGCTTTATCCTATCCATGCCTTGCATTGCATGAATATGATAAAGAGGGGCATCTGTAGACACTCGAAATTTTCTGCACACCTGTTACTAACATTGCAGGAGGGCAGATTCGTCTTTCGGAGATGACCCTGAAAGACAACTCACATCCATTCCGGATACTACCGGAATTTCAGTTTTAACCCTGAAACACACACCGGGAGTATCAATTCCAACCTCGTAGATAACCCCAAGTTTCGTCCTTGGAGATAACCCCAAGGAATGAGGTTACAGTTCTGGCGATAACTTCGGAAATGCTTGTTTCAAATGCATGCAATCAGCTTCAATCTCAGACCTCCTGCCGAGGCACTAATTCCAAAAGACCCGGAGCTAACACCGGGATGACAGGCACACTTACAGATAGCCCTGTGGAATTCAAACACTTGCAGCAGTCCAATCTTAGATGTAACCCTGAGCAACATCTACTATCAGCCCAAACCGAAGATAACCCCGGTGAGAGGCAAAATTGTCATCTTGCGACCTCAACCCCTGCACGCCGTCTCAAAATTTCATACATACAGCTCTACACAAGAATGTCCCATAATAGCCAAGGAGTTCCAATCCCGAGTGACTATTACTGCTGGCAAAGACACCGGATAAATTTGAAGCTTGAAGACTATGGGCATGGTCCCTCTTCCCGACTTCGTACAACCTCTAATCCCATGTCATTATGTAACTCTCAAAAAAAGCGGTCTGAAGAAGGTCTTGTACACCTCTTTCGGATGCTCGGATTGAAGTTCTGCAAGTTTGAGTGGACATCACAAGGCATGAGTGCACGTACTTGGAGACGGTAGGACCTATGGAGCCCGGGGCACCCCGGGCAGCCGCAGGTACACTTGCGGCTCCCAGCTCTATAAATATAGAGTTTGGGGTGGCCATTTGTAAGAGAAAAAAAGGCGAGGAAGGCCTGTCTAATTTGCTCTGTACACACCCCATATTGAGTGATTTCTCATTTTAAACATATGTTAGCTCACATATAGCTATATTTTACCGGTGGGAGCTAAGTGTTTATCCATCTAGAGTCATAGAAGCACCTTGGCGACCTTACCGTAAGCCTTCTCACACTATATAAAGCCTTTCTCTTCATCTTTACACACATTATTCTTCACATTGAGAGTCGTGTTGTGTGTGTATGTAATCAACTTCTCGTCTGTGGTTTTCATTTTTGTGCAGTATATATATACTTATATATGTATATATTTATATATGGACTAACATTATCGAAGTTATACCTTGATTGAGCCTAGACTTATGTCCTGAGGCGTTTATTTGCTTATATATATATATATATTTATATATATAAGCTGTTGTCAGACTTTGTCTGCGATGAGCACAGATTTTACATCTAGAAAGCGTTTACTTATATATATATATATATATATATATATATATATATATATATATATATATATATATATATATATATATATATATATATCTATATATAAAGCTGTTGTCGGACTTTATCCGATGAGCCGAGATTTTACATTCGTAGCGTTTATTGCTTTTATATATATATATATATATATATATATATATATATATATATATATATATATATATTTACATTTCACATGGGGCACAGTTTTACTTTATAGCTTTTACTGCTTTATTTACATTTTGTCCCGCCTAGAGTTTACTTCGTGGCGGTTGATCATCTTTATAGCTTTCTTTACATTCAGTCACGCCTGGAGTTTACATCGTGGCGGTTGATCGCATTTACTGCTTTATTTACATTTCTGAGCCCCCATGGAGGTGCTTCGTGGTGGTTGATCATGTCTCTATATATATATATTTATCGCTTTTATATATTTACATTTCTGATCCCCCATGGAGGTGCTTCGTGGTGGTTGATCATGTCTCTATATATATATATATATTTACCGCTTTTATATATTTACATTTCTGATCCCCCATGGAGGTGCTTCGTGGTGGTTGATCATGTCTATATATATATATATATATATATATATATACTACTTACTGCTTTTCATATAAACTGCGGCATCATGTGAGCCTAGGAATCATGTGATCATAGATTCAGTCTACTAAATCTAGATTCGGTTCCCGTGATGGATATTTTCAGCTGTAAGCAGCTTGTACATTATTTACGGTGTCTGAATTTCCTTAGATAGCTTTTATGCCCATGAGGAGTTCGGCATCGTTGTTTATTATTTTCTCGAAGATGCCTCGCATCTCAAAAATAAAAGCAAATAAGCTGAACATTTAATAATAAAATAGAAGTATGAAAAGGTCTTAATTATTATTGAGCACAGAGTTTGAAAAACCTCTTTTACAAAACCTCACTGTTATATCATGTTTAAAATTGAATTTTTCATACAAATTCAAACCCTTTGTATATAGGTGCGAACAAGGCCTCGCACTACTTCTAAATAAATTGCACATTGATCCACACACACACACTCACTCACACATTCATATAATAATATCTTGAAAAGTGGCGGTCACCGTGGCAACATGGATGTCGGGGGGTGCCTAACACCTTTCCTCTGCATAATTAAACCCCCGAACCTAAATGAATCTCGGTTTCACAGACCTGTTTAGCAGTGTCATATCACTGGGTCAATGTGCAAACCTTTTCTCGGTTGCATTGGTGCAACCAGTTAAAAACACCAACTGGCGACATTTATAGTCAAATCGTCGACATGATACATGTCGGACCTTTTTCACTTGTTTTTTCAAACAAATCTCACATAACATGAGAACACCAAAGAACAAGAAACCAAAAGGGACAAATAAAAATCCCGACGTTGACATTGGTAATTAATAAAAGAATGTATGCTAAAATGTTGTTAATTACAAATTCATTTATAGAATTTTACAATGTCTAAATTACTATCACTGTGAAGCATATTAAATGCTATTTAACCGGACCGAATTAAATGTATTGGTTAAGGAATTTTAGAATAGTTCTTATGGCTGAAAAGCTATCTTATGTCCTTAACATGTTTATCCCTGCACTGGTTGCAGACAATGCCTCTGAGGAAGAGATTGCTACTTTTAGAAAGTGATAAGATGATGCACAGTTGGCTAAATGCATCATTCTCACACCCATGAGTAACGTGCTTCAGCGTCGGCATGAAACTATGGATGCTCTTACTATATTCATGCACATCAAGTAGTTGATGGTGAGGAAAGTAGGACTGATAGATATCAAATATCTAAGGAGCTCTTTCGATCTAGAATGACTGATGACACTACAGTACAGATAAAAGTCCTTAACATTATCAATTTGATTGATCAATTAGGACAACAGGTTTTGTCATGGATGGAGAGTTGAGCCAAGATTTGATCTTACACTCATTCTCGGACTGCTTTCATAATTGTTGTGAATTTTTTATATGAACAAGCTTGATATCAGCCTCGCTGATTGGCTTAACACGTTGAAAAATGTTGAGAGTCACTTTCCAACCAAGAAAGACCATGTCTTACTGGTAAGGGCCAAAGGATCTTCTGAAAAGAAGAACAATTCAAAGAAGGTAAGTAGAAAGGCAAAAACAAAGGATAATAAGAACAAAACTGATACGGATAATAAAGGAGTTTGCTTCCACTATAATAATCCTGGACACTGGAAAGAAACTGCAAGAAGCATCTTGCAGAGGATAACTAGAAGAAGCTTAGTGAAGTTTCGGTTACAAATACAATTTTGTTCATGTTTTAAAATAAATTTTTCTTTAAGTCAAGGTTCTACTTAGGTATTGGATACCAACTTTGGTTAGCAGAAGTAGAAAGTTAAACAAAGATAAGTAATCCTATGTGTGGGAAATGAAGCAAAGGTTGCTGCATTAGCCATAGAAACTTATAGTTTAGCATTGCCTACGGGCAAATCTATTAAGTCAATAAGTTCTTATTGTATTCCAGTTCTCGTTAGAAACATTATTTCCATTTTGTTGTTGGATAATGAAATCTTTGGTATTATATTTAAGAACAATTGTTGTTCTATTTATAATAATAATGTTTTGTATAGAACTGGAATATTACTTAATGGATTTTGTATACTTAACTTACGTGAAAATAATTTCGCAAATTGAACAAACTAATATAAGAAAAGGAGATGATCATTCAAAGAGTTGAATTTGTGTATTTGCTAAAATACAAGTGTGAATTATTAGAAAGGTTCAAAGAATTTAGAAGTGAAACAAATTGGCAAAGTATTAAATTCTTTGATTAGATCAAGGAATAAATACTTGTGCAATAAGTTTCTAGATCATCTCAAATGGTTTTCTCATAATGGACGCCTCCTGATACGCAATAATTGATTGATGTATCTGAAAGGAAAAATCGTACCTTGTTGGACATGGTACGGTCCATAATGATTTTACCGACATTCCAGTATCCTTCTAGGGTCATGCCCTAGAAATGGCTGCATATCTACGGAAATGGTAACCTCAAAATTCAACCCCAAGAATCTATAAGAGTTATGGACAGGGAGGATTCCTAATCTTAAGTATGTTAAGATAAGGGGTTGTTCAGCTTATGTGAAAAAAAATTTAAAGGATAAACTTGGGACAAGATTTGACAAGTACAGATTTGTGGGACATCCTAAAGTAAGTTTAGGGTATATGTTCTATAATCCTACTTAGAAAAAGGTGTTTGTTGCGAAACATACTACCTTCTAAGATAAAGATGTTTATCACTGAAGGGGCTAGTGGGAGGATAATACATCTTGAAGAGTTCAAGAACCACAAAACACTATAAGTCAAATAAGAGGAACCTATAGATAGACCTATTGTACCACAACCGAATTGTAAATCTGAAATAGTACCGAAGATACCTAGGAGGTATGGATTCATCATAGATGATGATGATGAGGTACACATCATAGAAGATGATGAACCAGTTACATACGATGAGGTAAGAGTTGTAGACACTCAGAGAAATGGATTAAAGCAAGCTTCTCAAAAATGGAACATTCGTTTTGATGAAATAAATCAAAAGAGTTTGATTTTATCACAAATAAGAATGAACCTAGTGTGTACAAAAGGGTCAGTGGGAGCGTCATGACATTCCTAGTATTATATGTTGATATATTACGGATAAGGAATAATATACCAATGCTACAATCAATAAAGGTAAAGTTGTCTAAATATTCCTCCATGAATGATTTGGGAAGAGTATCTTAATTGGGGATAATAATCTATATAGATAGATTCAAAAGGATGCTCGACTTAACCCAAGGAACATATATTTATTTGATGTTAAAGTCGTTTAGCATGGCAAACTCCAAGAGATGTCTCATGTTGATGAGCCATGGAGTGCATCTCTCTTAATAGTCCCCATAGACTCCTGAAAAAAGAGATCGCATGAGTGACAATCATGTATACAATGAAATATATGAGACCCGATGATGATCAGTCATATTCTAAAGAAGATTACTGTAAGACAATGAAAAATATCTTAAAGTACTTAATCGGCACTAAGGATGTGATTAAAATTTATGGTGGGTCTGAATTAAAACATGAGGGCTTAACCGACTCTAGTGTTTCAGACAGACCAAGACGACATAAAATCCACTTTAAGGTAAAGCATTACCTTGAACAGTGGTGCAGTGAATTAGAAAGGTTTTAAACAACAAAGAATTGTTGGTTTAGTGATAAAGACAAAGTATATAGCTATAAATGAAGCTACAAGTTGATTGTTTGGATGAAAAGTTCATTATAGAACTAGGAATAGTTCCTAAGTCTCATCTTGGATCTAAACATGTGTTGTGGCACTTTCATTTGATTATAGGAATCATTAAAAGATGGGAAATCACTATAGAGATAGTGGACTCTCAAGAACAACATTACATATCCATTAACTAAAGCTTATCCAATAGTAGGATAATCGTCACTTAGAGAAGAAGGGTATGAGATACCATGGCAATTGGCTTTAGTGCAAGTGGGAGATTGAAAGTAGTATGCACACAAGCCAATCATGTTTGATGATAAAGCATATACTTTGTAACAATCTTATTCATTTATTAATGATTCCAAAAAAAGCTATACTAACTGAAAAGTTGGCATCTTTCGCAAATTCATCCCAATCTATTAAAAAGTATTAATTTATTAAAGGCTTTTAATTATCTACATAATGTTGCTTTATAATATGTGATAAACTCATAGCTTTAAGAAATGCTTTTAGAATAATGATGATGATCATTCTAATGAGATCTAAATTCTTAGAAAACTTAAAACTAAAATAGGTCCCAATCATTGGATTACTAAATTGGGGATTAGTGAATCCGGATAGATTGGCACATACGTTGCTTGCTCATTGGATGAGGATAATTGATCTCATGATCATTTGTGTGGAGACACTAAAGCAAGTATGTAGGTGCTTATTGGAGAATAAGTACACGAAACGTGACTCGCTAAGGAATACCTAATTGAGTTTTACTTGCCTGTCAATAGGAATTCCTGTAGTGATAGTAGTACAAGTGATCCTTGGACTTGAGATCATCATAGTATCTTGTGTATGATGAGTTATACTTTGACTTATTCCTTAAGACCCTTAGGGTTATCAACGGGTATGTTTGGGTATAATAAATTATACATGGAGATAATGTATGATCAATAAAGAATCTATCGCTTCCAGTAAAAGAAGAGAAATATCCTATGTGATTCGATAAATGACAACCCAATAGTCCTTGGCCAAGGCAGAATAAAATTAGAAAGGAGTTTCTAATTTGCATTATTTAGAGTTGTGCATTTAAGAGTTGAAATACATATAATTAAATAAAATAAGACTTGATAGTAATTCCATGTCTTATATTTAATTGGGACATTGTATGGTGGAAGAATTGAATTGTACGATAACTATTTACTCAAAGGTTCTTTTATGATTAATGTTGAAATCTATATTATCTGGAAAGTTGTTAATTGCTAGGGAGACTTATCCCTATTGTAGAATAAATATTATTTATTTAAATAAATTAATTTTTTAATTTATTTATTTAAATAAGATTAGAATTGTTCTAATCGATTTATTCACAACCGGTTTAATATGGAGAACCTAAAGCGTCACACCATAAAAGGAAGAATAATTATTTAAGAAGTTAATGGCTTAATCGTAATAATAAGTTAACTATATTTAATTTAATCTATGGTGATAGAATAAATTAAATAGCTTAATATTTATTATTTAATATTTGAAAATATTAAATATAAATTAATAAGAGGAGTCTTATTATTATTACTGTTATTATTATTTAATTCCTAAAGGAGTTTGGGAATTAATTAATAAAAGTACTCTCATATATTCCTAATAAGATTGAGAGCCTAATTAATTAAAGGAGTTTAATTAATTAAAATAAAATCTAATTCCTTAATTGTTAAGGAGGGTTGCCTACATCTATAAATAAGAGGAGTCTTATTATGGGTGGTGGTTGACACTTTCACAAAACACGTGAATACTTAATTCCAATAATTGGGAGAGTACACCCCTTTTCTATGAGAGATAGAAAAACTAGAGTTTTGCCAAATACACATCTTCTTGAATCCTTCTTCTTCCTTGGTGGATCACCTCTAGAGGCCAAACACTTGGGTGGCTAATGTTGATCAATGGAAGGAACAAAATTCGATGGATTCAAGTTGAACGCGAAAAGATTTGGAGGTGAACTTGTATCTGAGGAAGCTCGAATCTTCAAAGGTATGATTCTTGTTCTTCATATTTTTGTTTAATTAATAATTGTGCATAAAGGATGATCCAGGTATATGGTTTGTAAAATTTTAAAACTCTGATTTTCCATGCTTCCACTTTTTTTGTGCAATTTGATTGCGTTCATGAATCTTACAAACCTAACAACTCTACTTACACTTTATTACTTGTTGATCATGTATACTGACGTCTGGAATTGCCAATATCAATTTGGACAAATAGTAGAGCTTATGGAATGTAGAGCTTGTAAATCGTTGAGTCAGACTAGCCAAATACTCTATGACCACCATGAAACTCTACGATTAGGAAAATCGTAGAGTATATCAGCTCTGATAATGGGTTGACAATGTGAAGACTTGTAGAGTAAAGACCCCAAGATAGTTGTTGAACATCTTAGGATTAAAAAAAATATCAGATTAAATTGTGTCTAACAACTACTTTGATGAAGTGACATCACCCACGTAAATGTCCCTGTAGCAGTTTGATATGACATATCATATCCGAAAACAAGCTGACACATACCCTCTAAAAGTTAAATCAGAGATCTTATAGGATCGGAGCGTCAAATAAGTAATAATAACTTTCCAACAAGACAATCTTGAGGAAACCTATAAGAGGAATGCATATTCAATCCAACAATGACGATAACAAATTAAAAAGTTGAATTTGTGACAACTCAAATTTTCGAAAATTATTAAAATAAGAATTTAATAAATAAAATTCTTATTATAAGATATTTTGAGTTTGAGTTTGAGTTTGAGTATGTGTATATATGTGTTATATATTGTGAAATATGTGATTTGGTGTGAAGAAAATTATATATTCATGTATTGGAGAAAAAGAGATTTAATAGTTAATTAAACTATCGAAGAAATTAAATGAAAATTGTTATGACAAGGAGATTAATGAATAATATTAGTTAATTTAATTAAGTTAAAATTATACTATGAGATAATATAATTTGATTACTATTGTGACAATGTAATTATTATGAATTAATTTCATTAAATAATGTAAGTTATTCACTTAATTTAAATAGTGAATTAATATAATTATTTTAATATAATGAGAAGGTATTATATTGCATGAAAATGTAATATGTTAATGTAGTGCGAGTAAAATATTTACTAAATAACATAAGTATTTTAGTTGAAATATTTATGGAATTTAAAATAAATATTTGATGGAAAGTTATTAAGGGAATAAATAATTTTATAATTGGTGCGTATTTTGTTACACTAAAGGAATGATAATATTCTAATTTAATTAATAATTAAATTAGAGGGATTATGGTTTGTCAAATAAGGGTTATAATTTAATTAAATAAAGTGTGACAATGGTTTTTACTATATAATAAGGAAGTTATAAAAATAAATAAAAAAGGAGTTTTTGGGTGCTAGCCAAACATGGTTTAGTGACCTTTTTGTTGCCTCTTTTACAGTTCTAATAAAAGAGCTCTAACTCATGCAAGCATACACGGGTCAACAAGTAATACAGAGTAAGTAGAGTGTCGATACCACAGAAAAAGTTGTTAAATTTAAACTATCATGCATCAATTAACTCACCTTATTTATATGCTTAGACTATTGACTAAAATTGTTGAATTAAGCTAATTATGATTACCAACTAAAAATAAGGATAATAATAAAATAAATATAATTTGGAAATAATGGGATCCTAACTTCATTCAATCGCCACTATCATGCAAGAAGTGTCCACATATCACAGGAAAATAGCCAAGAGCACGAAGAGAGTTATAACCATTTTTCAATGCACTATAACCTACTTACACAGCATCTACAGAGGTTAGACTCTATGTAATCACCAATACAACCAAAATCACTATATGTCTATATGAAATTGCAATTATATTGATTTGAAGCTCAAGCCCTTATTCTAGCTCATACGGTGAAACAGTATATGTCTATCTCGTTCATAAAATACGCAAGCCATATATAACAGCCCCATATTCGCATGCCATCATGATTACAATCCATACCCATATGTTCATTGTCAATTCCATACAAGTACTGAGATGAATGATGATCAGGCATTCATGCATTTAAAACAATCATGACAGATAGTCCATATGATATGCAAAACAACCCTAGCATTTAAATGTACAACCAAACTACATATTAAAATCCATTAGAATCCCATAATGGAGTTTAGTTCATAACTGAACCAAAAGCCATCATGGGATCAACGCTAACCATAATCAATAAACAAGCAATTGAAGTAAGAAAGATAGAATGATCAAACCCAATCGCTGTATATAAACCAATGATCAACTATTAAATCCTCATAGAAATCCAATAGATAATAATAAAAATCCACTATGATAGAGAATTCAAAGAAGAAGTAGAGAATTAGACGTTTTTGCTTCGTTCTACGTTGGAATCTCTCCCAAGGTGTAAACCCTAGTTTTTAAGAAAAGAATATGCTAAAAGTTATCGAGTATATGTCTGACACCAGTCAGAATCATTTAAAAAGAATTACACATCATTTAATTAAGAATTAAAAATAAAACAAAATTACAAAGATCAAGATCGTGCTACCGCTTTGCGCTTATAGCTTCCCAATCTAGCGGCCTCGAGACTTACAGTGTGTATGTCCAATCCAAATAGGCCTCTGCGGCTGGTAGCGCGTCTTCTACCACAAGCGCCGCATCTCCCTCGCCGGGTCGTTCAACTTGCAGTAGGTCCTCATTGTTTAGCCATTTACTCGCGCGGGCGCGCGAGTCTAAGCTTGTCCCGCCGCGCGGCTTGTACTCTGCAGGTTCTAGTTTTGGTTCTGCTGCTGCTGCTTGTTCATTCATGCGTGATCCTCTTGCTTGCTTGGCCTCCTTGCTTCATTGTACCTCCATGCCATGCACATCCTTGTTTGTCACTCGCCTTTACGCACCCATTAGCCTCTAATTCCACCAAAATTAAGCCGATTCCTGCACTTAATCACCAAAAGGAGTTTTAAGTACATGCAATGCAAAATAACGTGAACTGCCACTAAAACACAATAAAATGTACTTGAGCTGGGCACAATTCGCATGAATTGGTATGCAATAAGTAGGTAAAAATACCACTTATCAAATACCCCCAAACTTGAACTGTTGGTTGCCCTCAAGCAACGCATACTAATGAACAATGAAAATGCAACTACGCAACTATGCAACTTTCTATGATGCAAACTAGTCTCACATAATCCCTGCCATAACAAAATTTCAGCACAAATTACCTCAGTGAATTATCCAAATCTAAGAATACAATCTCAAACCAAACTCTAGGCATAACATCATACACTCAAATAATTCATTTATACTATAGAAATGCTGTGTGTGTGTGGCGTTCACCAACAACTTGATCTAAGCAAATAATATATATGCTACATTGCTCCAAATAAAAAATTACAGTCTAAAGCAAGACTCATGCATATTCATGTAACACAGATTGTTTCAACATATCAACACAAATTAAGGTTCAACAATGGGTCTATAGCTTTATTGCTACACACGAGGGTGATTCACGCACTTTCTTGCGGTGTTTATTGCTATTTTTCTTTTCTTTTTCTCTTTTTCTCTTTTTTTTTCCCATGACTGTGAAATGTCTCAACCCATTAGGCACACTGCTACCCCTTAGCGAGCTTTCAACCAACGACTCCCAGACCATGAAAGACCTTAGGGTACTAGGTGTAGAGACAATCCCCTCAGGCGTACTTACTCAAGTAGCCAGGGCCCCGAATTAAGACTAGCCACGTTATTGCTATTTGATATATTTATATAGCTTTTTTTTATATATATATATAGCACCCATATTTTCCCAAAAGTTGCATGTCAATGTTTCATACATTCTACAACACTTTCCACATGTTTCTCTTTTTAAAACTACATGTTTTATCAAGCAACGTAACATACACTTCTTCAACGTACAAGTGATTGTGAACACGTTTGTGCATACCGAAAGTATTTAAACAGCAACATGAATCTCATCGTGTAAAACATTATAACTAAGTTGTGTTATCCAACATACTCTAGAATCCTTCACAATTCACTATCATCATTGGCTAGGCAAAAATTTCTATTAAGCAAGAATTTGTGTGAGACATGCAACTACAACATACTATCACAATACATAATGAATAAAAATTAAAAATTTTGCAAAAATTTAACTAAACACATAAACATGCAAAATTAACTAAACATGCACCCATTAAATAAAATTAAACTACTAAACTACTATGTTATAATCCCCAATACCCCCAAAATTAAAATATTCAATGTCCCCATTGAATGAAGGTAAAGGGTACAGAAAAACTCCCCTAACAATCGGCTTGACCACCCTCCTCGGGTGGTGAATCTAGTGGCGAATACGGCACGACTATTCCAAACTGAGGCCATTCTAGCATTGTTCCTTGTTGTACGAAGGCTTCGGCCAATGCCCGAGTGAGTCCCGTAGAAAATGTTCCAAAGTTGTCATACATGGCGTCGACTGTGCGGTCCAACCTTCGAAGTTGTCGATCGCTAGGAATCGGGTGTGCTCGGGTGGATGGACCTGCCTCATCAGGCTGAGGGGGCTACTGGGATGGCTCTGGAAAGGTGGGGTGGAGAATGAATCCCAATCCTCGTGGGTGCGGCTCACCACCTGCCCAGTCCTCAAATTTAGCAATGGTGGCATGTGTGATGTCTTGACTTGGATATTGCATTTGTTTGTTGCCCCAATTGCACCCCTGCTGCGCACATAGCATGGCTACCACTGAAGCATGTGGAATGCTCCCAGTAGTAGTTCCCTTCAGATACTTCACAATATTTTGATGAATTAAATACCCCACATCAATGTACTTGCCAGTAATAATCCCCACGTAATTACGTTCTTTCCGCGTGATCTCATGTTGGTGCGATAAAGGCAATAACTTGGCACAAATGAACAGATTCCATGCCTTGGCGTATCGATTTAGTGCGGCTGCTGGAAATATTCGAGGCTGGGTCGTGCCAACTTTGTAAGTCCATTTCGTGCCTGGCACGCACAACTCAACGATAAGAAACTCTAAGTCTGTGTCTAGATATGCCCCTGTGATCCAATTGGCTGCCCCTGTTGGTGGTCTTGCGGTGATTCTCAGCACGTTTCGAATGGCGGAGGGTCTGTAGTCTACCTCGACACCATGAACCATAGAAGTATCGTTCATGGTGACTTTGGCATTCGCATAGAACTCTCAGACTATGGTCATCGGAATGGGCGTGGGCGCGGCAGTCAGTCCACCCCATCCTCCTTCGTGGATCATGGCACAAAGCTATCCATCTTGGCCTTCGGGTCTAAATCCTCTTTCTTTGATGAATGTTTTCGCGACAATGCGATAGTACTCCTGTTGGGCCTCCAAACATAAGAACTTGTTGTGGTCGAGAATGTCTTCCTCGTGACTGCCGGAGGAGGAGGAGAAAGATGAAGATGGTCGTGCTCTCTTTGGACCCATTTGAGATTGTTGATAGAGATAGCAGATGAACTTACTGAGAGAGAGAATGTAACTTTATGAATTGATAACCTTCACCCTTGTGTCTGCAAACCCAATTGAGAACCCTAACTTTATAAAAGGGATGAGATGTGGATGAGCTTTGAACGTGGAGGAATTCGTGGAGATTTAATGGAGAGATATACGGCTTCAATCTGTAACTGCTAGAGAGATAGAGACATGAGTTATGGAGAGTGAGAGAGTTTCGCGTTTGTTATTATCGCAATTGAGAGTCCAAATAATCCAAGACTCTCTTTTAAAAATGTTCGATCTAGTTTGGATTAGGTCTTTGCGCTTTACGCAGCAAGAAGAATGTAGTGCAATCGAAGGCCTTGCAGGCGAGACTTACAGAAGGTTCGATGGTCAGATTGGTTTGGCGCGCGGGCGCGCGAGTTTATGCTGCATGGGCCGCGCGGCCCTGCGACCTTGGTATCTGCCATTCTGAAGTTTAATTTCATTCTCCCCATCAATGATGCTTTCTAACAATGGTACCTACACATATATTAAGGCATATGGTTAAGGCATGAATTAGTGGCCACATGATGCTAACGTCGTGCAAGTATTCGTCAATCAATTCTTGCTACACACTTGAGCAAGAGTGTCAAGTATCCTTTAACAATGAATTAGACTTAACTAACTAACATAAACCAAAATGAATAACTAAAAAAAAATGAATCAATGGGGGTAGAAATGATGGGTTGCCTCCCATCCAGTTCTAGGTTATAGTCAATTAGCTCGACTATCTCTGAATCTCACGTCATGTCAAGACTTGAGGTACCTTCCTTATTGAACATTGCACCCCGAAATTTAATGAACTCAGTTTCCATCAATGGTTCCACCTTCGACCCTGAATTTATGCCCGTTACATAGTTCAACGGTCCAAAATTTCTTGGTTTTTGTAATTCATCCTTCGGACCCCAATCCACCAAGTTAACCAAGAAGCATTCTTCTTCATCTGATGGGAACTTTATCGCCTTAAAGACATTAAATGGGACCTCTTGCTCTTGGACACGCATCATTAGTTCCCCCTTTTACACATCGATTGAAGTCCTGCCCGTGGCTAAGAATGGTCTTCCCATTATTATCAGTATACTCTTATCCTCTTTGAAGTCTAGGATGATAAAATCAGCCAGAAAAATGAATTTGTCCACCTTTACCAACACATCTTCAACACTTCCTCGTCGATAGGTGATGGATCTGTCAGTTAACTGTAGTGATATGTTCGTCGGCCTTGGAGCCGGTATTCCCAACTGGTTGAACACTGACAACGGCATCAAATTTATACTTGCCCCCAGATCACATAAACACTTGCTAAAGTTCATCTTCCCAATGGTGCACGGAATTGTGAAGCTACCCGGATCTTTCAACTGTGGAGGTAGTTTGCATTGGAGCACTGCACTGCATTCCTCTGTCAAGGCTACTGTTTCAAACTCATCTAATCTTCTCTTCCTTGATAATATACCTTTCATGAACTTTGCGTAACTTGGCATTTGTTCCAATGCCTCGGTGAATGGTATATTAATTTGTAGCTTTTTAAATACCTCCAGAAACTTGCTGAACTGTTTGACATCTTTCGGTTAATTAGCCTCTGCGGATATGGTACTTGAGGATGTAGTGGTTGTACTGGACTCTTTGCCTTCTCTTCTAAACCTGCTTTATTCTTCTCTTCCTACTGAACCTCAGATTTTTCCAATGTTTCTACTTAACCATCCAACTGTTCTGTCTCGCGCGGCCGCACGATTTCCCCTTGTAACTCACACGCGGATGCGCGAATGGCTGTGTCTGTCAAATCTTTTCCTGATCGTAATGTTATTGCTTGACACTGCTCCTTTCTGTCACTCCTAGGATTTGTCTCAGTGTTACTTGGCAATGAACCTTGGGGCCTATTTTTCAGCATGTTCGCTATCTACCCCATCTGAGTTTCAAGATTCTTGATAGCCACTGCTTGACTTTTAATCATGACTTCAGTGTTTGCCATGTATTTCAACATCATCTCCTCCATCTCTAATTTCTTCTCAGGCTGTGGTGTAGCGAGAGTGTGATGTTGTTGTTGTTGAGGAAATCCCGGTGGAAATTGTGGTTTTGATGCAAACTGTGGTTGTGATGACTGTGGCTGAAACTGATGGTTTGGCTGAAACTGATTTTGTTGTTGTTGTCCTTAATTATTTGACCAACTAAAATTCAGATGATTGTGGTTGTTGGGGTGGTATGTGTTCTGAAATTGACCTTGGTCCTTCCTGTAGTTGCTCATATACTGTACCGACTCTAAGATGATAGCACATTGATCCGTGGAGTGTGACCCCGCACAAATCTCACAAACGAAGGCAACTGTTTTCACCTTGCTTTCTGCCAAAGTATCTATCTTCTTAGCCATAGCTGCCATTTGTGCCGACAATTGTGTAATGGCATCAACCTCCAACACACCTGCAACTTTGGGGTATGGCATCCGAGCTGTAGGATTCTGATAATCATTCACAGCCATAGTCTCGATAAGCGTATAGGCCTCGTCATAGCTATTTACCCATAATGTCCCTCCTGCGGCTGCATCCACAATCGGTCTCGACTACCATCCTAACCCATTGTAAAAGGAATTTATCACCATCCAGTCTGGCATACCGTGATATGGACATTTTCTAAGCATCTCTATGTAACGCTCCCATGCCTCATATAAGGACTCACCCTGTTGTTGATCAAACTGAGAGATAGCTGTCCTCATCTTTGTAGTCTTGGCCATTGGGAAGAACTTGGCTAAGAATTTCTGCGCTAAGTCCTCCCATGTGGTTATTGACCCTGATGGCAAAGAGTGTAACCAACTTCTAGCCTTATCTCTCAACAAAAATGGAAATAACTGTAGTCTGATGGCATCCTCTATCACCCCATTATATCTGAATGTGTCGTAGATCTCGATGAAGCTCAATAGGTACTCATTCGGATCATCTCAGAAGCAAGACCCCAAACCGAATCGAGTTGCATCCATCCTAATCGTGCTTGTTTGATTTCAAAGGTGTTTTCTTTGCTATCGCTTGGCCGACTATGCTTGACTGTAGTCCATTTATGTTTGGCATGGAATACTCCCTTAGAGCCCGATGCTCTTCTTTTTGCTCAATTCTCTGTTCTTCTGCCATATCCGGTATAGTACTCTCTAACTGTGCTTGCAAATTTCTCCACACACTCGCTTTCCAACCTTTTCCGTTTAAGCCTGCTCTGGTGTTAACTTTGAGTTGGATGATCGTGTGTGCATAAAACTCTACAAACGCCTGTAACCAAAAACAAAATAAAAATAGAAATGAGAAACGATAAGAATTGTCGAAGTCATACAATTTACCTTTAAACTGATGATAATTATCTAACTTAAGGCCTTTCCCCAGCAACGGCGCCAAAAACTTGTTGCCTCTTTTATAGTTCTAATAAAAGAGCTCTAACTTATGCAAGTATACACGGGTCAACAAGTAATACATAGTAAGTAGAGTATCGATCCCACAGAGAAAGTTGTTAAATTTAAACTATCATGCATCAATTAACTCACCTTATTTATATGCTTAGACTATTAACTAAAATTGTTGAAATAAGCTAATTATGATTACCAACTAAAAATAAGGATAATAATGAAATAAATATAATTTGGAAATAATGGGATCCTAACTTCATTTAATATTTCATTCAATCGCCACTATCAAGCAAGAAGTGTCCACATATCACAGAAAAATAGCTAAGAGCACGAAGAGAGTTATAACCATTTTTCAATGCACTATAACCTACTTACACAGCATCTACAGAGGTTAGACTCTATGTAATCACCAATACAACCAAAATCACTATATGTCTATTTGAAATTGCAATTATATTGATTTGAAGCTCAAGACCTTATTCTAGCTCATACGGTGAAACAGTATATGTCCATCTAGTTCACAAAATACGCAAGCCATATACAACAGCCCCATATTCGCATGCCATCATGATTACAATCCATACCCATATGTTCATTGTCAATTCCATACAAGTACTGAGACAAATGGTGATCAAGCATTCATGCATGTAAAACAATCATGACAGATAGTCCATATGATATGCAAAACAACCCTAGCATTTAAATGTACAACCAAACTACATATTAAAATCCATTAGAATCCCATAATGGAGTTTAGTTCATGACTGAACCAAAAGCCATCATGGGATCAACGCTAACCATAATCAATAAACAAGCAATTGAAGTAAGAAAGATAGAACGATCAAACCTAATCGCTGGATGGAAACTAATGATCAACTATTAAATCCTCATAGAAATCCAATAGATAATAATCAAAATCCACAATGATAGAGAATTCTAACAAGAAGTAGAGAAGTAGACATTTTTGCTTCGTTCTACGATGAAATCTCTCCCAAGGTGTAAACCTTAGTTTTTATGAAAAGAATACGCTAAAAGTTATTGAGTATATGTCTGACACCAGTCAGAATCGTTTAAAAACAATTACACATCATTTAATTAAGAATTAAAAATAAAACAAAATTACAAAGATCAAGATTAGCCAGCAGCAAGTGCGCCTCTATATCTTCCCAATCTTGCGGCCGCGAGACTTGCAGTGTGTATGTCCAGTCCAGCCGGCCTCTCGCTCGGGCGCGCGTCTACTACCTCACGGGCACGCTTCTCTCCCCTCGCGGTCGCTCAACCTGCAGTAGGTCCTCTATGTTTAGCCATGTACTTTCGCGTATGCCAGAGTCTAAGCTTGTCCCATGCCAAGCTTTGTACTCTGCAGAGTTCTAGTTACGTTACTCTGCTCACCGCTTGTTCATTCATGCTTGATCCTCTTGCTTGCTTGGCCTCCTTGCTTCATTGTACCTCCATGCCATGAACATCCTTGTTTGTCACTCGCCTTTACACACCCATTAGCCTCTAATTCCACTAAAATTAATCTGATTCCTGCACTTATTCACCAAAAGGAGTTTTAAGTACATGCAATGCAAAATAACGTGAAATGCCACTAAAACACAATAAAATGTACTTGAGCTGGGCACAATTCGCATGAATTGGTATGCAATAAGTAGGTAAAAATACCACTTATCACCTATGTTATTGTAACTGATGAGACTTTTTGGTTTTTTTAAACTGAAGACTTGATTATGCATAAACTCTCCTTATCAGTTTTATTACATATTTTTCCCTAAGTATAAGAAAATAGAGAAGAAGAGAGGGAGAGAGAAATTAAGAGAGGGTGAGAGTTTTCTATGAAGTTGGAGAGGAACTTTGAGAAATCAAAGGAGAAGAAGAAGGATTTTCAAGCTTTTCTTATCATCTAGTTAAGGTTAAGACGAATTGATGAAGAAATCAATTAGGGTTATGTCAAGTGTTGAATAATCTATTATTTTCATTCATATGTGAAATTTAAGTAACCCAAATTCAAGTTTTAGAATAATCAAATTCATGAAAATAGGTTGAATGATGAAGAATTTGAGTTTTGTTGTACATATAAGTTTTGGTCAATTTTAAGACTAAAATTAGTTATGAATCATGATGGAAACCTTAAATTGAATATGGATGTTGTAAGAACGTTGAAAAAAGAAAAGAACGCAAGTTGAATGAATCAATTTGGTTAAGAAATGAATTCATAGTGAATGAATTCGTTAAACATGTTAAAACATAAAAATTTAGTATGAACATGGATTTTGGGTCAAGATTTATGTTAGTTAATATTTCTATAAATTGTTGATTCGTTGGTATGTTGTAGTTCTATGAATTACAAATTCATAGAATCAAAAACAGACTAATTTGGATGTGTATAGCTTGAGTTATGAAGATTTGAAGGAGAAAAATGTCAAAAATTGCAAGAACAGTAAACTGCAAATTCTGGTTCTACTAACGGGCATGGCTACGATGAGCCCTAACTCTATTGGGATGCATATGCGCCATTTCCAAGGCTTAATTGGGCACAATTGTGCTCATGATGTGTCAGGTGTGACTATTTTGACCTCCTGTAGTAAAACAACCATAACTTTTTCATACAAACTTCTATTGAGGCGATTCAGGATGATTCGGAAAGATAACGAGTAGAAATAAAACTTTTGTTCTTTATGTTTTTTGATTTGAGGTCGTTAGCAAGGGTCAAAATTACCATCTTAGGGACTAATGTGTATTCGGAGGCAATCGGAGGGCGTCGGGAATGCACGTATGCAATTGAAGTGCTTCTGACGATAAAAGATATTGTTCTAAGTTATAAAACATGAATATTAGAAAATACAATGATTATTAAAATTAATAAATGATGTATTAGATAAGTGTGACGCCCCTAAAACAGGTATACATCACCCATCTTGGGTCGCCAAAAACTTGGTATAGAATACAAATACAACTTAATTATACAACATGAGCTGAGAGTTTTTACATGAATATTATCTTCTAGAAAATATACAAACTCAATGGAGTCCTCATTACAATTATTATCATACTATTTCATAGAATAATGAGACTACTATAGCCACTTATCTTGGACCATCACTCCATTCCTCGACTCGTCCCGACTACGTTCTCATTTTCTGAAGAGAACAATGAAAGAAAAACGTGAGCTCAACTAGCCCTGTAAGAAATATTATGACTAAGATAATGCAGAATAAATTATCATTAGCCTTCAACAGTATAACAACTGATATAATACAATAGACAACAAGTTTTAGATCAACAACTGCAGCGAAATAAGCAATCCATTAGAAGAGTCAAGTAGAGCATGATATCTATTATCTTCTATGATTTAAAAGTTTATCATCAATTTTATTGCTGAGACTCAGCTTAATAAATAATCCACATCACTGAACTATCCATGCACTACGGGCCAATGATATTCATTAGTATCACGACCACGAATTATCCATGTACTACGGGCCAAGGATATTCGTGTTTTCACTAATGGTCATGATCAGGCCAAACAACAATTCATCTTTGCACCCTTGGCCGAAGAGAACGCATGGTTATGATCATACCAACATATGTCCATCAATGCACTATGGGCCAATGAGGACTTTTACCACATCATTTGTAACATTTTGGGTCATGATTATACCGAATAATCCATGGTTATAATCATACCAATCAATAGTTCATCTATGCACTACGGCCAAAGATGACTTTCATCACAATATAAGCATGAGGATGATGACAATGATATAAGAATTTAATTAAATGAAAGCAAGGATAAATTTTAAAGATTTATAATTTAATTTATCCGGAATTCAATAATATCCAAATTGTCAACATGATACTACTTTGTGGAGTAAAATTCAAGAATAATATTGTATCAAAAATAATTTGGCCAAAAAAAAAATCAATTTTTATCATGAATAGTACTCCAAGTGAATAGTACCCGAGTGAATAGTACCTTATGAATAGTACTTAAAGAATAGTACTTTTTGAATAGTGCCCCGTGAATAGTACTTCATGAATAGCACCTCATGAATAGTACTTTATGAATAGTACTTTGTGAATAGTACCCCATGAATAGTACTTCATGAATAGCACCGTATTTATGAATAGTACTCTGTGAATAGTGCCGTACGTATGAATAGTGCTGTATAAATGAATAGTACCCGTGAATAATATTCTGACATGAAAAGCTTAAAATTTAACAAGAATGTTCAGAAAAATATCATTGGGAAATGATACTAGATGAAGCACAAATTTCAAGGATATTCTACTAATTTCACGGAGTATAGAAGCAATACTTCAACAAAATGAGTGTAGAATTAGGGATACGAAATGAAATAATATTACTTACATACTACAGAGTATAGAAGAAAATATTATTTCATATGGATATTGAACAAAAATAGTATCCCTTATGAATACGAAAGAAACAATACCTCTTACCTTAGTAGAAGACTGGATACTGCAATAGTGAAGTAGCAGAATACTCTCTTTCTTTCTATCTATAACTTCTCTCTCTATAGCTTCTCTCTCTATAATTTCTCTTGTGAGTCTTAGTGAATTCGTGAGAATGAAAGAAGAATGAGCTTCTATTTATAGGAAAACATAGTTTCAATAATTGCAGGATTAGGGGCTCAAATTATTACAGTATAATACCTTCATCTATACCTCCATTGTGACGCCCCCAAAATAGGTATACATCACCCATCTTGGGTCGCCAGAAAATACACTACTGACAACTCCATTTATACAACTGTCGTACAAAATACGACGACACATATACTGTGAGTTTCAATACAAATATTGTAACGTATATAATACGACAATATTCATACTTCAATTATTACAATGCCATATAAAGTACAGCATCAAATATTTCAAGTCCCCAAAGGAACACGAAAAGATTTTTGTCCTCATTCTAATGGAGTGCCTTTTTGACGTTTTCAAAGTCGAGTTCGCATCACCCTATTTAGTTCACCAAAATTAAATATTAAATGATGAATAAAATATAACACCCACATTTTAAGTTCTCAATACAATTATTATGACACACCGTTTCATAATTTGATTAGGCTTGTGACTAATTCGTATCACCACTTTATACCCATGTTCTCTCTGCTAGTCCTAGCTACACTTTTATTACCTGAAAGGGGTGGTGAAGTAAAAGGGTGAGCACAAATAGCTCAGTAAGAATATCATGACTTAAGATAATTAAATTATCAATAGCCTTCATCAATAATAATTCAGATATTTAGAACATATGGCAGAAGATAAAAATTTCAACCATAATAGCAGCGGAATCAACAATCCATTAGAAGAGTCAAGTAGAACATAATGTCTACTATCTCCTCTAGATTAAAAGTCTATCTTTTAATATTTCATTCATGTAGTACTCATCAACAGTTCTTTGTTGTACCCAAGACAAAAAGAACTCTCATCACTTGTCTTCACCTGAACCACCAAAGATTATAGTTAAATTCATAATTCATATTTATAATCAGGTAAATCAACAGTCCATGCAACTGTAAAACCAATAACGCTGGGACTCAGCTCAATAGTATCACTACCACAAATTATCCATGCACTAGAGAGAAAGACTTACCGAAAATTCTGCTATAAAATTTCTGGATTAGTCACCTCCTTAAATTCATAACAAATCATACGTTAATCTTTAACGGTTCAAAGTTTGTGAACAAATATTCAACTTATATATGTATAACATATCCAAAAATTACAACGATCCAACGGTCGGATTAAAAATTATAACTCACGCAATAGAGCTTAGTAAAACTGATTTTTTAGACTATAAGTCCTTCGGACCAGTTTCACTCAAACTGTCACCACGAAACATCCACAAAGAATTTTTGGGTGATTAAAATGTCTGCGTTTAGCTTACTTCCAGAGCTTTCTTTTGATATATGGCTCATCTCCTAACTCATTATACACAAAGAGTAATGGATTTTACAAAATCAAGTAGTAAACTAAATTTTCTGAAAATCTCCATATTTTGTTCTTCTTTAGATTTCTAGATTTCTCTCCTTTGATCCTTGTTTATACAAGTTTAAATCAAGCATAACAAAATCTCTTCATATAAAATTTATGAAAACTTAAATAGAAAAATAAATCAAAGGTTTTAAATATACCTTTTTCTTTTAATTTCCTTCTTCTTCTTCTTCTTCTTCTTCTTCTTCTTCTTCTTCTTCTTCTTCTTCTTCATTTTCTCTCTTATTTCTTTTCTCTTTTCTCTTTTCTCTCTTCTTTTCCTTCTCGTCCCTCTCTCTTATTCTTCTGATGAAGTACTTGGCGTAGGAAAAATGGAGGTGGGAGCTAGGGAGTGTAGTTATTGCATTTATTTTCCTTTCCCTCTTTTCCTTCCTATCTCCCTCTTTTTCTTCTTCTTTTCCCCTTTTTTCTTCCTTTCCTTTTCTCCCACATCTCCTTGTCCCCCAAATTAATTTCCTCACGCAGCTGCCCACATGGGTTGTTCCTAAAAAAATATATTTCATTTCCTCTTTATTTGCTCATTTATCCGATTAATTGTTCATTTCACCATTTATCAATTTAACATTTTATAATTTTAAAATAATTATCATAAATTAAATTAGACTTTTATTTCATAAAAGTCGGGGTCATAAAATCACCCCACCTTATGAAATTTCGTCCCCGAAATTGACGAACGTACCTGGAATTCCGAAGAGATAAGAATTTCAAATTCTAACTCCCAGGCTACTTCCTCTGTCTCATGGTTCATCCATTGCTCATCTCCTGTATTTCAAATATCATTTTAGAATACAGCTTCAAATAAGGGTTAATTGACATGCCACATATTATCCCTATATTCTGACCGAACAATTAAATAACAATTAAGCTTAGATAGGTCATATTAGCGAAGGATTTACTCGTCTCATCCCTCCTACTTTTAGTCTCAAATCTCAACCATGGATCATATCCCTAATCTTTGATACCAAATGTGACGCCCCCAAAATAAGTATAAATCACCCATCTTGGGTCGCTAGAAAATACACTACTGACAACTCCATTTATACAACTGTCGTGCAAAATACGACGACACATATACTGTGAGTTTCAATACAAATATTGTAACATATATAATACGATAATATTCATACTCAAATTATTACAATGCCATATAAAGTATAGCAACAAATATTTCACATCCCTAAAGGAACATGAGAAGATTTTTGTCCTCCTTATTCTAATGGAGTGCCTTTTTGACACTTTCAAAGTCAAGTTCGTATCACCCTATTTGGTTCACCAAAATTAAATATTAAATGATGAATAAAATATAACACCCACATTTTAAGTTCTCAGTACAATTATTATGCCACACCCTTTCATAATTTGATTAGGCTTGTGACTAATTCGTATCACCACTTTATACCCATGTTCTCTCTGCTAGTCCCACGTACACTTTTATTACCTGAAAGGGTTAGTGAAGTAAAAGGGTGAGCACAAATAGCCGAGTAAGAATATCATGACTTAAGATAATTAAATTATCAATAGTCTTCATCAATAATAATTCAGATATTTAGAACATATGGCAGAAGATAAAAATTTCAACCATAATAGCAGCAGAATCAACAATCCATTAAAAGAGTCAAGTAGAACATAATGTCTACTATCTCCTCTAGATTAACAGTCCATCTTTTAATATTTCATTCTTGTAATACTCATCAATAGTTCTTTGTTATACCCAAGACAAAAAGAACTATCATCACCTGTCTTCACCTGAATCATCAAAGATTATAGTTAAATTCATAATTCATATTTATAATCAGGTAAATAAACAGTCCATCTTTGCAATACGAGCCTAAGACATACAACTGTAAAACCAATAAAGCTGAGACTCAGCTTAATAGTATCACAACCACAAATTATCCATACACTACGGGCCAAGAATATTCGTGTTTTCACTAATGATCATGATTATACCGAATAATCCCTGGTCATAATCATACCAATCAACTATCCATCTTTGTACTTAAGCCAAAGAGGATTTTGTTTATCATCAATTTTATCGTTGGGACTTAGCTCATTTGTATCACAATCACGAATTATCCATGCATTACGGGCCAAGGATATTCGTGTTTTCACCAATGGTCATGATTATACCGTATAATCATTGTTCATAATTATGTCAATCAACAGTCCATCTATGCACAACTGGTTAAAGATGACTTTCAACATAATATAAGCATGAGAATGATGACAATGATATATATAATGAATAAACATAAATAATCAGAATAATAAGATAACATAGATCTTAGTGATTTCTAACTTAATTATCCATAGTACAAATTGTTAACATAATATTAGATGAAGTATAAACTATTAATGATATTCTAATCCTTTCAGGACTTTTCACCATTTAATGATAAACTGAATAAACGAATAATAATATCTTACCACAATATGGAGTATGAAATAAAATGATATTCCTTTTACCATAAAAATGATACCCCCTTACCACAATAATGATATCCCTTACCTTAGCATGTAACTTGATTCTGCTTTGTGTGAAATTGATCAACTTAAACAATGATTACATTCCTTATCTACACTTGGAGTAACATTACACTCAATAGAAATACTCACAATAATGTCGTAATTTTTTTTTATATTTTTAGTATAGTGATGATGTGTGTTTAGTTATTCAACCGAGCAACCTATTTATACTGAAAATTTAGTAAACAACTAGCACACCTGCATTGAAAAAATAACCAAATGAGGTATAAAATAATGGTAGTTGAATTTATGGTCCCACCGAAGAAATTAAACCAACTTGTACACGTTTTAAAAATAATTGAGTTGTGGTCTAGACTACTTTAGAAAAAATAGAGTGTCGGCAAGTCCTGCCAAACTTACTTTTGTAAAAAGAAAATAATTGAACAAACATCTGCATATCATACTTATCTTTAATCAACACCATTTTCAATCTTTGAACCATTATTCACAATTATTAACATAAACTCACAATACTGCCAACTAGTTTAATTATATCAAATAATATGAGTTATTGTGCAATAACTACTGTGGCAATCATTGAATAAAAAGACTGAGTGACTTCTTACGTAATTAAGAATCAATAATATAAATCACTGTGCAATAACTACTGTGACAATTATTGAATGAAATACATAGTGATTTCTCACGTAAGAATCAAATCAATACCTTATTAATTCTATTAAAAGTCGAGGACAACACCATAACATATTTACCTCCAATAACATATAAACCAACTAACAATTCATTATTCATTCAAGTTGTTTTATTTATCACATAAAATCATTATTCATAATCCAAAACTTTAGAAGTGAATAATAAAACCTGAGAAATCTAAAACCTCATATATGACAATCCACTATTATGGTATTATCACCATTTTTACTTTAACAAAAATATTGTTTTTGTTTTATCATAACTCATTCGTTACTTGTGCGTTTACATCCCGACACCTCATGAGCTTACTAACACTTCTAAAATATTTAAAAATAGTATTCTGAACTTTCTAAATAATTTTCACATTTTTCGGATTCTCCAACAATTTTTTATAATTATTTCTATTTATAAAAACTATCATTTAATAGCTTCAAAATAGAAATACTAACTCCACATACTTTTATATCTTTAAAACATCATCAATATTAATCTTACATTATTATAATATTTTTCAGCAGAATTCATAATTTTCCATCATTCATAGAATTTCCTATGAATGTCCTCTATTTTAAACTAACCATAAATAGCTTAAAAATATAATAAATATTTCTATTTTTCAATAATTTTTCAAAATGGTTCAGAAACTATAAAATAATATTATAAGATTTTTCACCAAGTTTCATAATTTTTTATCATTCATAGAATTTTCTATGAATTTCTTCTATTTTCAAACTAACTAAAAATAGTTTAAAAATATAATAATTACTTCAGCTTTTCAATAATTCATCAAAAAATTATAGAAATTCTAAGATGATATTATAAGCATTCTGTAAAAATATTTCAGCCCAAATAATTTTTTTGATAAATTAATTATAATTTCCAATATTTAGAAACTTCAATAATTCATAATAATTAGCCCTTTTATCAGAAAATTACAGATCTTATGACCTTTCCATGTAAAATTTAATTCTCTACAACTTAGTAGAAGAAAGTTTTTCCAAATTCTGACTCTAACATAGAGAGAAAGACTTACCGAAAATTCTGCTACAAAAATTTTTGGATCAGTCATCTCCTTAAATTCATAACAAATCAGACGTTAATCTTTAATGATTCAAAATTTGTGGACAAATACTTAACTTATATATGTATAACATATCCAAAAATTACAACGATCCAACGGTCGGATTAAAAATTATAACTCACGCGATAGAGCATAGTAAAATTGATTTTTTGGACTATAAGTCCTTCAGACCAGTTTCACTCAAACTGTCACCACGAAAAATCCATAAAGAATTTTTGGGTGATTCAAATTTCTGCGTTTAGCTTACTTCCAGAGCTTCCTTTTGATATATGGCTCATCTCCTAACTCATTATACACAAAGAGTTATGGATTTTACAAAATCAAGTAGTAAACTAATTTTTCTAAAAATCTCCATATTTTGTTCTTCTTTAGATTTCTAGATTTCTCTCCTTTGATCCTTGTTTATACAAGTTTAAATCAAGTATAAACAAAATCTTTTCATATAAAATTTATGAAAACTTAAATAGAAAAATAAATCAAAGGTTTTAAACATACCTTTTTCTTTTAATTTCTTTCGTATTCTGTTTCCTTCTTCTTCTTCTTCTTCATTTTCTCTCTTCTTTCTTTTCTCTTTTCTCTTTTCTTTTCCTTCTCTTCCCTCTCTCTTATTCTTCTGATGAAGTACTTGGCATAGGAAAAATGGAGGTGGGAGCTAGGGAGTATAATTATTACATCTATTTTCCTTTCCCACTTTTCCTTCTTATCTCCCTCTTTTTCTTCTTCTTTTCCCCTTTTTTCTTCCTTTCCTTTTCTCCTACATATTGTCCCCCCAATTAATTTCCTCACTCAGCCGCCCACATGGGTTGTTCCTCAAAAAAAATTATTTTCTTTCCTCTTTTTTGCTCATTTATCCGATTAATTATTTATTTGACCATTTATCAATTTAACATTTTACAATTTTAAAATAATCATCATAAATTAAATTAGACTTTTATTTCATAAAAGTTGGGGTCTTACATCTATTTTTAATTTAGTCCTACAAGTATTATCAAACTTGCACCACCTCCCATAATAGTACATGCATGTGAACAAATAGTTATATGCATGTGAACTAATAACAATTAATTACTCATTTATTCAATTAATTGCCCGTTTGATCAATTGAACATCCAAAAATCAATTATTATCGAAATAAATATCGATTTCCACTAACACTAATAATCCCAACACAATAAAAATATCAATTTCATCTTTAATCAACACAAAATTATTCATCATTAATATTATAACTCACAGTATTTTACAACCAGATCATTCCCAGGAAAGAGGGGGCATTCCGATAAGAATTTCTCCCTATTGGCGTGCAATTAGGTGACCAGACCCCTTTCATCGACAGAACTTTCTAGACATCGTCAATAATACAAATAATAATATGAATAACTTTTGTAAGACCCCGAATTTTATAAAATGAAAGTATTCAATTTTCTTATAATTATTATTTTATTTAGTAAATGGTTAAATTGATAAAGGTTGAAGTTAAGGGTGACATTTGAAAATTTTGCAAAGTACGCAAGTTGATATAAAATATTCGTTGTGTCGGGGAATATTCGATTGGTCGGGGAATATTTGTTTTAACGGGAAATATTCGTACAACGGCATAATCATTGGTGGACCCCACAACGGAAGTATTGTCATAGTTAGAAAAAGACAGAAATATCTTTTTATAAAAATAACGGCGAAAGTTTTATCGTTAAACTGTTGAACTACTCGGTAGTAAAAGTACAATGAATACGCGCTGTGGTTGCATAGTAGTACCTGATTAATTATTGATGCTTACGTGAGAAGTTACTCGCTTATACTTAATTATTATTGCTACAAGAATTGTTGCATAATATCTCTCATATTATTAATTCAATTATTGTAATAAAGATCATCTCCGTGATAATATTTATTATTATTAAATCAATAATTGAGACGACAAAGCTATTCATATTATTATTTGCAATATTGACGATGTCTAGAAAGTTCTGTCGGGGAGTGGTTTGGTCACCTAATTGCGCGCTAATAGGGAGAAATTCTTATCGGAAAGCCCCCTCTTTCCTGAAAATGATCTGGTTATTAAATATTGTGAGTTATAATATTTATGATGAATAAGTTCGTGCTGATTAAAGATGAAATTGATATTTCCATTGTGTTGGGATTATTAGTGTTAGTGGAAATCGACATCTATTTCTATAATAATTGATGTTTGGAGGTTATATTGACCAATCGATTAATTAATCGGATAAATGAGCAATTATTTGCTCTTAATTCATATGCTTATAACTATTTGTTCACATGTGTGTACTATTGATTCACATGCATGTACTATTAGGGGAAGTGGTGCAAGATTGATAATACTTGCATGACTAAATTAAAAATGGAGGTATAGATGAAGGTACTATACTGTAATTATTTTTTTTACATGTATAGAACTATTGAGTCACATGATTGTACTATTGATTCACATGATGTACTATTAGGGGAGGTGGTGCAAGTTTGATAATACTTGTAGGACTAAATTTAAAATGAAGGAAAAGATGAAGGTATTATAATGTAATATTTCGAGCCCCAAAATGTGCAATTATCGAAACTATATTTTCCTTTAAATAGAAGCTCATTCTTCCTTCATTCTCACCAATTCACTAAGACTCACAAGAACAATAATAGAGAGAAAAGCTATAGAGATAAGCTATAGAGAGAGAAGTTATAGAGAGAAAGAAGAAGAGTATTCTGCTACTTCACTATTCTAGTATCCAGTCTTCTTCCAAGGTAAGGGGTATTATTTATTTCATATTTTGAAGAGATATTATTTTTCGTATTCGTATGAATATTATTTTTGTTCAATATTCGTAAGGAATATCATCTTCGTTCAATATTTGTAGGAATATTATTTTTGTTCAACAGTTGTAAGGGGTATTATTTCTTTCGTATTCATGAAGAGAGTTATTTTCTTTCAATACTGTAAGGGTTGTTACTCCATTCTTTATTATTCTCGTTGAATAACTCCGCTCACGCGACTCACCGCATGCATGGTGAAATTCTCCTATTACTCCATTCTTTATTATTCTCATGGAATAACTCCGCTCACGCCGACTACCGCATGCATGGTGAAATTCTTCATTATTCCATTCTTTATTATTCTCGTTTGAATAACTCCGTCTACGGGACTACCGCATGCATGGTGAATAACCCTTCAGATTCATTCTTTATTAAATTGTTGAAATGATCCGCTCACGTGGATTACCGTGATTGCGATGAAAATCCATTTGCGCTTTCAGATATTCTATTATACTCGTATGAGATATCCTTTCTTTTGTACTCGTCATGGAATATCATTTTCTTTTGTATTTTCCTTTTATGAGTACTATTCACGAAGTACTATTCATGGGTACTATTTATAAAGTACTATTCATAAAGTACTATTCACGAGTACTATTCATAAAGTACTATTCTCAAAGTACTATTCATAGGGTACTATTCACCTGGGTACTATTCACCCGAAGTACTATTCATGATAAAAATTGATTTCTTTTCGGTTCAAATTATTTTTGATACAATATTATTCTTGAATTTTACTCCACAAAGCAGTATCATGTTGACAATTTAGATATTTTTAAACTCTGGATAAATTTAAAGTCTTTAATATTTATCCTTGATTTCGTTTGATTAATGCCTATATCATTGTCATTATCCTTATACTTATATTGTGGTGAAAGTCGTCTTTGGCTTACTTGCATAGATGTATTATTGATTGGTATGATTATGACCGTGGATCATTCTTGTATAATCATGACCCGTGATGTTACAAATGATGTGGTAAAAAGTCCTCATCACCGTGAAGTGCATTAATGGATGCTTATTGGTATGATTATGACCAGGATTATTCTAAGATAATCATGATCATTGATGATTACATGAATATTCTTGGCTCGTAGTGCAAGGATGATTCGATGATGTGGTTTATTTATTAAACTGAGTCTCATCGATAAAGTGGATGAAAAACTTTTTAAATCATAGAAGATAGTAGATATCATTCTCTACTTGACTCTTCTAATGGATTGCTTGTTCATTCAGAAGTTAAACTTGATGTTTATTGTATTTTATCGCTTAACATCGCTGAAGGCTAATGATAATTTATTCTGCATTATCTTAGTCATAATATTTCTTACTAGGCTAGTTGAGCTCACCCTTTTGCTTTCATTGTTCTCTTTAGGAAATGAGAACGTAGCCTGGACTAGTCTGTGACGCCCCCAAAATAGGTATACATCACCCATTCTGAGTCGCAAAATACATGGTACAGAATACAAATACAAACTTAAATATACAAGATGAGCTGTGAGTTTTAATACAAATAATGTCTTCTAGATGATTCAAACTCAAAATAAGTCCTCAATACATTTATTAACACACTATTTCACGTAATAGTTAGACTACTAATGCAAACATCCGGACCATCACTCCATTCCCCGACTAGTCCTGTGCGTTCTCATTTCATTCAAGAGAACAATAAAAGCAAAAGGGTGAGCTCAACTAGCTCAGTAAGAAATATTATGACTAAGATAATGCAGAATAATTTATCGTTAGCTTTCAACAGTGTTAAACTGATAAAATATAACAAAAATCAAGTTTAATCATAATGAACAAGCAATCCATTAGAAGAGTCAAGTAGAACATGATATCTACTATCTTCTATGATTTAAAAGGTTTTTCATCACTTTTATCACTGAGACTCAGCTTAATAAATAATCCACACCATCGAATCACCCCTACACTATGGCAAAGGATATTCTTTAGTATCACAATCACAAATTATCCATGTTGTAAAATTCCAAATTTTACGAATAAAAATTTAAATTTCTCGATTTTTTTTTAATATTATGGTGTGGATTTAATATAATGTTATAGTTGTGGGTAATATTTATAAATTTTGCAAAGTATGCAAGTAGTTATATTATATTCGATTGGTCGGGAAATATTCTTTGTGTCGGGAATATTCGTATGACTAAGACAATCATCGGTGGACCCACAACGGAATTATCATTTGGATTGAGAAAATGACAAAAATATTTTTATGAAAATAATGGCGGAAGTTTTACCGTTAATACTGTTGAACTACTTAGTAGTAAAAGTACAGTAATACATGTGGTTGCATAGTAGCACACGATATTGATTATTGATGCTTACGTGAGAAGTCACTCAGTTTTGTTCAATTATTGCTACATGATGAGTTCTTATAGATCTCACATTATTTGATTCAATTATTGTTGATTGTTATATATATATATATATATATATATATATAAGTTTTGTTTTATTAGTATTATTAATGTAATAAAATGTAAAAGCTTTTTATATAAAATGTAATACTTTTATAAAGTTATTCTATAAATAGAATATACTATTTTCTATTATGCATAGTGTTTTGCATAGTAAAAAATCTTTTTATATAAAATGAATACTTTTATAAAGTTATTCTATAAATAGAATATATTATATTTTATTATACATAGTGTTGCATAGTGCCTCAGATAGTATTTTGTATAGTAAAATCTTTTTATATAAAAATGTAATACTTTTATAAAGTTATTTGTTTTATTAGATTATAAATAGAATATATTATATTTTATTAAAAAATTTTGCTTTTAAATCGACCGCTCGATTAAAAGTAAATCAATCTGACCGCTTCATGAATTAGTTACTATGCAAATTCATTCTTTCTATAAATAGAAGCTCATTCCTTCATTATTTCTTACAAATTCAATCGAAACTCTAGAGAGAGAACTATAGAGAGAAAGAAGAAAAGTATTCTCGCTACTTCACTACTTCTATATCCAGCTTTCTTCTATAAGGTAAGGGGTATTATTTCTTTCAGATTCATGAAGAGAACTTATGTTATTCCATTATATATTATTCTATTGAATAACATGTATATGCTATCACCCTATACTTGGTGAAATTCTTCATTATTCCATTCTTTATTATTCTGTTGGAATAACTCTGTGTAATGCTTACGCAGGACTCGGTTCCGCTTTTATTATTCTGCTGGAATATCCTCGTCAGACGCTTTACGCCGGACCGGTTCCGTTATTTATTATTCTCGCTGGAATAACTCCTCCTCTACGAAATACCGCATGCATGGTGATTTCTGTTGTTATTCCATTCTTTATTATTCTCGCTGAACATCCTATCGCAAGTAATTTCACCGACCGTTTCGTTTATTTATTATTCTCGTTGAATAACTCTGCCTATGCGAAATACCGTATGCATGGTGATTTCGCTTGTTATTCCATTCTTTATTATTCTGTTGGAATATCCTGCTTGCATATTACGCTCGACCGGTTCCGTTATTTATTATTCTCGTTGAATAACTCCGCCTATGCTAAGTACCGCATGCATGGTGATTTCTTATGTTATTCCATTCTTTATTATACTCGCTTGATTAAAGTTTTGACTTCTATACTCCGTGAAATTAGTGGAATATCCTTGATATTTGCGCTTCATCCAATATCTTTTCATGGAAATATTCTTCTGAGCATTCTTGAATTTTACTCTACAAAGAAGTATCATGTTGACAATTTGGACGTTATTAGTTCCTGAATAATTTAATTCTTGAACTTGTTTTATTGAATTCTTATATCATTGTCATCATCCTCATGTTTATATTTTGTTGAAAGTCATTTGTGTCCTGTAGTGCATAGATGGACTAGGTATGATTATGACCAGGGATTATTCGGTATAATCATGACCGTAATGTTACAAATGATGTGAAAAAAAGTCCTCATTGGCCTGTAGTGCATTAATGGACAGTTATTGGTATGATTACGGCTATGGATTCTCTTCGGCTAAGGGAGCAAAGATGAATTGTTTTATGGCATGATCAGGACCGTTGATGAAAACACGATTATCTTTGGCCCGTAGTTCATGGATAATTCGTGGTCGTGATACTAAATAATATCCTTGGCCTGTAGTGCAAGGATGATTTGATGATGTGGATTATTTATTAAGCTGAGTCTTAGCGATAAAAGTGATGAAAAACTTTTTAAATCATAAAAGATAGTAGATTTTATTCTCTATTTGACTCTTTTAATGGATTGCTTGTTCATTGTAGTTAAACTTGATGTCTATTGTATTTTATCGCTTTAACATTGTTGAAAGACTAATGATAATTTATTCTCGCATTATCTTAGTCATAATATTTCTTCTTGGGCTTGTTAAGCTCACCATTTCCTTCACTTTTTCTCTTCTTGTGAAATGAGAATATAGGCCGAGACGAGCCTGAGAACGGTTTGATGATCCGTATGATAACATTAGTAGTCCTCACTATTCTGTTAAATAGTGTGACAATAAATGCAATGAGGACTTATTCTGAGAGTGAATATTGTCTAGAAGACAATATTTGTATTAAAACTCATAGCTCTCTTGTTGTATATTAAAGATTGTATTTGTATTCTGTACCATGTATCTGGCGACAGTTGGGTAAAATCTATATACGCACAACACGCAAGTATACGTGGTCAACAAGTAATAGAGTGATGAGTAGAGTATCGTTCCCATAGAGATAAATTAGCAAATACCTTAACTCACAATTACCAATCTTCTATTAACCCTAATTTTATTAAACAAATCAAATTCAACGATTAAAATTAATGGAAATAAAATTAAGAAATCTGAATTTTAAAACAATTGATGGAGAATTAAACTTATGATTTCACCTTAAGCTTCACTTTGATTTTAACACTTTTATCCCAATTCAACGCATTATCTCAGTTTATTAATCAAGAACACGAACGCAGTACTAACCACCTCTCGATGCACTAATACCATATTAACTTCAATCCACAATTAAGATAGAAATCCATTAGACACCTTAATCAACTAACCCACTATATCTCTATGTGAATTACAATTAAAGAAGGTTGAAGAACAAGTTCTCTATCTGATTACATGCGGCGTCAAGCATATCTCTACCTTAACACGAATCAAGTTTAAGCTACTAACAAAATCCTGAACACATGCTATATTAACTAGGTCTAGAATTGAATATCCTCTCTCGATTCCACCCAACCCCATAAAGAATTGTTGATCAGGCAATTCATAGATTCAAGCACAAATTAATATAGATAAACTGGAGATAACTTATTAAATTGGGAATCAAAGCTTACAAAACCATCGATTCACTTAAGGATCCATCACAAGCCTAAAAAATGAATTAGTTCATAATAAATGAAATAAACACTGAATAAATCATAGAAATCATTCTTTTAATTACAAATAATAATCTAACACAAAGAATATTAGAAAACACCCTTTACGTAGACTAAAATTGCAATCGTCTTAAAAGTCTCTTTGAATTACTCCTCTACTTTTGCTCTCCATAAGCTGACTTTGATCTCTGTAATCTCCTTAATTCCCCTCTCTTTTGTGTTTGATAGAGTAGTATATATCCAGCCTAACACTCCAGCCACAATCTTTATCCAATAGAGTTATAAGACCATACAAACAACTAAAATTCGAGTCCAAAAGAAAGTATAACTGCAATAGGACACCTCAAATTTTCCCGACTCATTTCCTACGGGTATATGTGTTTAGAAGCCCACCCAATGGTTTGTGCTGTCTTGAATGAATGTAGACCCCCGCTCGACGGGTGTGTATAGTAAACGCCATTTCGCCCGTGGTTGCCTCCTCGCTAGTTGATTGAAGACACCATTTGGCGGGGTGTAAGGTTTGTTCATGTGTCATTTTGCGTGGCTATCCTCCTCGACAACCGACTTGTCAGCAAAGACCGAAGTTGTTTCCAAATATGCTCCAATTAAGTTCCAAATGCACCAAATATATCCAATAGCACGTTCAATGCCACAACCATCAACCTACACATAAAATGACATAAAACAAGTGAAAATGCTCATGATCAAAAGAATATAACAACGAAATAAGCATGAATTAGATATGAAATCGCGTATATAAAATACACTTATCAAAATCCCCCAAACTTAAACCGTGCTAGTCTTCGAGCACAAGACAACTACATGAAATGCAATGATATGACTACGACTTACTTTTTATGCTATTCAATCCAACAATATTGCAGAATCAAAATTATCTTAATGGCCTCAGCGAAAATAAGCAACTATACAATATCAACCATCAAAACCAATCGATAAATCACTTTTAATCCTCAAATCTCAAGCTATCATCACTGATATAGTGTGTGTGTGTGTGTGTAACATCCATGACAACTGATATAGACCCAAATTCAATTCCTAACCAATCTCTTAGAAGGAATCATACAGAACAAACTTCAAAACTTCAAAAATAGCTAGATCCAACTAAAAATCAAGCAATCACAAATCGCCTGGGTTCACTCGAGGTACTTATGCTTTATTTCCATTCACGGGGGCTTTATTGCTCTTATTTCCCGTTTTATTCCTTTTTTTTTGTATATCACATAGCTGTGTAATGTCTTATTCCCTTAGGCTTTTTAATGCTACCTTAACGAGCTTTCGACCAACGACTCCCAGACCATTAAGACCTTAGGGCGCTAGGTGTAAAGACAATCCCCTCGGGCTTACTTACTCAAGTAACAAAGGCCACAAAACTAGACAAGCACGCCACGGTGTTTATTCATATTTTTTTTTCTTTTTTCTTTTTTTTTCTTTTTTTTAATAGCTTATATACCCCTGTGATATTCCCCCAAACTTAGGTTTTTGCCTAAGTTCAAATTCTTTTACCATCATCCTGTCATTCTAGCAATCGCTCTAACATTATCCTTTAGAGACCACTTACGCATCTGGTTTGAACTTAACCAATTAACACAGATGTTTGTTAAGCGTGCTATCCTTGTATACCAGTTTCAAACAAACTCAAGATTCGAATCATAAACGATCATTGTGTCATAGTTCTAATATTCATTACTGTATTTGCTACTTATTTGACGATCACATCATAGGCCATAATAACATGAAACACAACATTAAAGGATTAAAACAACACAATAATTACTAACTAACAATTTTTTTTTTATTTTAATTTTTTTTTTTTATATATTTGGAGATAACAAAATGCAATTGACAAAATGCATTATACTAATCTCTACTATACAAACCTAAGCTACCATAAATGCCCTAAGCTATCATGCAATACCAAACATAAAATGCTATAAAGAATTATAATGACATAAAAAAAAATATGCATCCTAACTAAAATGCATGCAAAATATGTATTTAAATCCCCCAAACTTAAGGTGAACAATGTCCGCAATGTATGATATAGCAAAATAATTGTGAGGACTTCCCTGATGATGCTTAAGTCTGAGGAGGTGGTTGTTGTTGTTCATCATCTGAGTCACTCGGTGGGAACTCGGGCAAAGGTCAGGTCAAGATATGGAAATTTCCCTGCTGGATTGAAACATTGGAGAGTTATGTTCAATGAGGCAAAAGAGGTGTGCATAGCCTCAAACATGTGCTCTTGCCTCATTGCCAATCGTCGCATTTCCTGACGAGTTACCTTGGCATTTTCCGTCATTTGATTTTGGAAATCAAGGAATTGAGATCTAGATATAGCGTCGGTCCTTGTTACCTACTCATCCCCTTGATCGGCCATGTCATCATCCTCATCCCCCGAGGCTTCTGTAGCATCCTCTCCTTCTGCCGATGATGACAAAAAAATGAAACCCACTCCACGCGGGTGCGACTCACCTCCTGCCCACACAGAGTATCGCGCAATCATTCGTGAATCAAGCAGTGCGAGAGGCATTTGCATGGGTTCGTCATCAGACCATCTAACTCCTGCTTGACGGCACAACCCACATATGAGTGATGGGTGTGGCAAGCCGCCCAAAATATTCCCATGTAGGCACCGGCGGATAGAAAAGCAGATGATCGCCCCGACGTCAATAATAAAGTCTTGCACAATGGCGAATAAAAGCAACGCCTTCTCCTTGGTGACGTCGGAAGTGTGTTGGGATGGAAGCAATTTTGGACAGAGGAATGCATACCAGATTTTTCCATAGAGGCTAAGGTTCTTGCTGGGGAACACCGTGCCTCCCTTTCCGCCTTTCATCCATGACGTGCCTGGCTTCGTCATTGTCATGATAACTTCATCAAAATCCGGATCAGAAGTGCGGAGATGCTCGTATTGGCAATGGCGAGGTTCCCTCAGTTGGTAGTACGTATTGATGGCCTCACACTAAATGGCACCAACCGTCCTCGCACAAAAGCTCGGAATGGCTCTTTTGTCCTCAACATTTGCATAGAACTCTTTGACAATATTCACGACGGCTGGTTCCGAGTCCTCGGTGAATTTCACCCATCCCTTCTGATAAATTTGTGGCATAAGCTCTCCGTCGTTACCATCTGGTGCCAAACCCAGCTCCGGTGTAAGGGCTTTGGTGAGTATGTAGTCATACCGGTCAGCTACGGCGGCACTCGTAAACTTTCAATGATCGAAGGTGCGAGTTGGTTGGGATGGGCATGAACTCTCCCCCCGTTGGTGTTTAGATGATGATGAAGCCATTCCTCCCTTGTAGCTTGTAGAACCCTAACTTTCCCACAAACCTTGGATTTGGACCTCTCTAGCTCACAAGTATGCAATTTGTATGTCTATTAAGAAATTTGGTGAATGGGGTTGGATGAATTGGTGTAGTATTTATAGATGGGGGATTAGTCTATTATCAGGAGTGAGGAGGTGAGAAGGTGGAGGTAGTAATGGTCTTGGGAATGTGGGGAAAGTGGATGGTAGTTATGGAGTAGTGGGTTAATGAAAGAGTGGGGGTTATTGTGTATGATAGAAGAATAACAAACTGCCAAGTCCTTCATTCACGGGACTCACTTCCTACGGGGTATTATGCTAGAATTTCCTTACCGTGCATCATGCCCCCTATTAGTTGTTGGTCCGGACTCACTTCCTACGGGGTACTCAGGTTACAAAGGCCCGCCTGACCTGCTTTCTCCCCAATCATCCGGTGTGAAGGACCCTCATACCCACGGGGGTTGTTAGATTAGAGATGCTCACTTGTGCTAGTCCCCCTGTCTATTCCTTATTTTGCTGCTTTTGTACTCCAATGATGCTTTTGTTTCCCAGCCTGCATTGTATGAAACATGACTTTTGTTAGTATTGGATGTATGGTATGTTGTGTGGAGTATCACGAGAATTTTATTTTATTCTTCTATCTAGTTATTTACTAAAACTATGATTAAGCAAATGCGAATGAAAAATACGATAATAAACTGATAGTTGGGTTGCCTCCCAATGAGCGCTTGATTTTAAGTCATTCAAATTTCGACTACTTCTTGTTTGTTGTGTCTACCAACGTGATGGCGATCACGTCTTGTGTTGGTTTCTCCACCCCGTAATGCCGCGGTAATGGTGTCCGCTTGACTTTGAACGCTTTTGAGAGGGTTACGATCAGAATTTCAACCGCCCATGGGGAAAACTTGTTTGATTGTGAATGGTCCCACCATCGTGATTTGAGCTTTCCAGGGAACAAACGCAATTTTTTGTTAAACAATAGGACCGATTGGCTCGGCTCAAATGTTCGATCACGTAATTTTCGGATCGTCTTTATCGCTTGACTTTTTCCTTGTATATCTTGGCATTCTCATAGGCCGAAGGCAAAACTCGTCTAGTTCATTCAACTGAAGTAGTCTCTTTTCTCCTACAGCCTTTTGATCAAAATTTAGCTTTTTCACTGCCCAATATGCCTTGTGCTGTAGTTCCACCGGTAAATGACATACTTTCCCGTACAACAATTGATATGGTGACATCCCGATTGGTGTTTTGTATTCAGTTTGGTAGGCCCATAGAGCGTCATCCAATCTAAGTGATCAATCTTTCCGACTCGGGTTCACTACTTTCTCCAATATCTTTTTAACTTCTCTGTTCGATACCTTAGCTTGTCCACTTGTTTGCAGGTGATATGTTGTGGCTATCTTGTGGTTCACTCCATATTTGGCCAAAAGTGCAGTAAACGGTTTATTGTAGAAATGACTACCTTCGTCACTTATAATTGCTCTTGGTGTGCCAAACCTCGTGAATATGTTCTTTTGCAGAAATTTGAGGACCACTCTGGCATCGTTTGTTGGTAGAGCTGCGGCTTCCACCCATTTTGATACGTAGTCCACTGCGAGGAGAATGTATTGATTATTCATGGATGATGGAAATGGTCCCATGAAATCGATACCCCATACATCAAAAAGTTCCACTTCCAGAATCATTTGTAAGGGCATCTCATTACGTTTTGATATGTTTCCCACTCTTTGACACCTATCACATTGTTTAACGAATTGGTGGGCGTCTTTGAATAATGTGGGCCAATAAAAACCGCATTGTAGCACCTTTGCTGCTGTTCTCTCGTTTCCATAATGCCCACCATATGCCGATGAGTGGCACTCATGCAGAATGTTCTTCACTTTGCTGTATGGGACGCACCGTCGAATCACCTTATCGGCGCACTACTTAAACAAGTATGGATCATCCCACATGTACCATTTAACATCGTGCAGAAATTTCTTTTTCTGTTGCCTTGTGAGGTCAGGTGGTAAAATGTTGCTCACAAAGAAATTTGCATAGTCGGCATACCACGGAATCTCTGCTGAAATCTCAAATAGCTGCTCATCCAGGAATGACTAATTGATTTCACATTTGTCATCTTTTTCTTTCCTATGGTTTTCCAGCCTGGACAAGTGATCATCTACTTGGTTCTCCGTCCCCTTCTTATCCTTTATTTCTAAATCAAATTCTTGCAGTAGGAGAATCCACCTGATAAGGCGTGGCATAGCATCCTTTATAAATTTTGTAAAGTATGCAAGTTGTTATATTATATTCGATTGGTCGGGGAATATTCGTACGACGGCACAATCATTGGTGGACCCCACAACGGAATTATTGTCGAATTGAGAAAATGACAAAAATATTTTTATGAAAATAACGGCGGAAGTTTTACCGTTAATACTGTTGAACTACTCGGTAGTAAAAGTACAGTAATACATGTGGTTGCATAGTAGCACACGGTATTGATTATTGATGCTTACGTGAGAAGTAACTTAGTTTTGTTCAATTATTGCTACAGTAGTAGCTGCATAGTATCTCACGTTATTTGATTCAATTATTGTTGATTGTTATATATATATATATATATATATAGTTTTGTTTTATTAGTATTATTAATGTAATAAAACGTAAAAGCTTTTTATATAAAATGTAATACTTTTATAAAGTTATTCTATAAATAGAATATATTATATTCTATTATGCATAATATTTTGCATAGTAAAATCTTTTTATATAAAATAGAATACTTTTATAAAGTTATTCTATAAATAGAATATATTATACTTTATTATACATAGTTTTGCATAGTGTCTACATAGTATTTTGCATAGTAAAATCTTTTTATATAAAACAAAATACTTTTATAAAGTTATTCGTTTTATTAGATTATAAATAGAATATATTATATTTTATTAAAAAGATTTTGCTTTAAATCTGGACCGTCTAATTAAAAGTAAATCAATCTGGACCGTTCATGAATTAGTTACTATGCAGTCCATTCTTCTATAAATAAAAGCTCATTCCTTCATAATTTCTTACGAATTCACTGAAACTCTAGAGAGAGAAACTATAGAGAGAAAGAAGAAAAGTATTCTGCTACTTCACTACTTCTATATCTAGTTTCTTCTATAAGGTAAGGGGTATTATTTCTTTCATATTCATGAAGAGAGCTTCTGTTATTTCATTATTTATTATTCTGTTGGAATAACCTGTATATGCGGTCTACCATATACTTGGTGAAATTCTTTTCTTATTCCATTCTTTATTATTCTGTTGGAATATCCTCGTCTGCGCGTTTCTTTACCGGACCCGGTTCCGCCTTTTATTATTCTCGTGAATATCCTCATGCATGGCGCTTTTACTGCCGACCGGGTTCCGTTAATTATTATTTTGTTGGAATAACCTTTCTATGCGAAGTACCGCATGCATGGTGATTTCTGTTGTTATTCCATTCTTTATTATTCTGCTTGAACATCCTATTTGCAAATTTCGCCTTTGACCGTTCCGTTATTTATTATTCTCGTTGGAATAACTCGTTCTGCGCGCGCACCGCATGCATGGTGATTTTTGTTTTATTCCATTCTTTATTATTCAGTTTGAATATCCCGGTTGGCATGTAGATTACGCCTCGACTTCGTTCCGTTATTTATTATTCTCGATGGAATAATGCATACATGCTAAATACCGCATGCATGGTAATTTCTTTTGTTATTCCATTCTTTATAACACTCAGTTGATTAAAGTTTTGACTTCTATACTCCATGAAATTAGTGGAATATCCTTGATATTTGCGCTTCATCCAGTATCTTTTCATGGAAATATTCTTCTGAGCATTCTTGAATTTTACTCTATAAAGAAGTATCATGTTGACAATTTGGACGTTATTAGTTCCTGAATAATTTAATTCTTGAACTTGTTTTATTGAATTCTTATATCATTGTCATCATCCTCATGTTTATATTTTGTTGAAAGTCATCTGTGTCCTGTAGTGCATAGATGGACTTGGTATGATCATGACCAGAGATTATTCAGTATATTCATGACCGCAATGTTACAAATGATGTGAAAAAAGTCCTCATTGGCCCGTAGTGCATTGATGGACAGTTTTTGGTATGATTATGGCTATGGATTCTCTTCGGCCAAGGGAGCAAAGATGAATTATTTTATGGCATGATCAGGACCGTTGATGAAAACACGATTATCTTTGGCCCGTAGTGCATGGATAATTCGTGGTCGTGATACTAAATAATATCATTGGCCTATAGTGCAGGGATGATTTGATGATGTGGATTTTTTATTAAGCTGAGTCTCAGCGATAAAAGTGATGAAAAGTTTTTAACTCATAAAAGATAGTAGATTTTATTCTCTACTTGACTCTTTTAATGGATTGCTTGTTCCGCTGTAGTTAAACTTGATGTCTATTGTATTTTATCAGTTTAACATTTTTGAAGACTAATGATAATTTATTCTGCATTATCTTATTCATAATATTTCTTACTGGGATAGTTGAGCTCACTCTTTCTTTCACTGTTCTCTTCAGGAAATGAGAATATAGCAGGGACGAGTCGGGGAACGGTTTAATAGTCTAGATGATAGCATTAGTAGTCCTCACTATTCTGTTAAATGGTGTGACAATAAATGTAATGAGGACTTATTCTGAGAGTGGATATTGTCTAGAAGACAATATTTGTATTAAAACTCACAACTCTCTAGTTGTATATTAAAGATTGTATTTGTATTCTGTACCATGTATCTGGCGACTCAAGATGGGTGATGTATGCCTATTTTTGGGGGAGTCACACATGTACTACGGGCCAAGGGTATTTGTGTATTCATCAATGGTCATGATCATGCCAACAACTGTCTATCAATGCACTACGCGCCAATGAGGACTTTTACCACATCATTTGTAACATTAAGGTCATGATTATACCGAATAACCCCTGGTCATAATCATACCGTCCATCTATGCACTGCAGGCCACAGATGACTTTAAACATAATATAAGAATTTAATTAAATGAAAGCAAAGGATAAATTTTTAAAGATTTATAATTTAATTAATTCGGAATTCAATAATGTCCAAATTGTCAACATGATACTGCTTTGTGGAGTAAAATTCAAGAATAATATTGTACCAAAAATGATTTGGGCCAAAAACGAATCAATTTTTATCATGAATAGTAACCCGGGTGAATAGTACTCGAGTGAATAGTACCCCGTGAATAGTACTTCATGAATAGTAACTCGTGAATAGTACTCTGGCATAAAAAAGTTAAAACTTATCAAGAATGCTTAGAATAATATTTCCATGAAAAGATACTGGATGAAGCGCAAATTTCAAGGATATTTTACTAATTGCATGGGGTATAGAATTCAAAATCTGAAACGAAATAATATTACTTACATACTACAGAGTATGGAAGAAAATATTATTTCAAGCGAATATTGAACAAAAATAACATCCCTTACCTTGAAAAGAAGAGTATTCCAACTGGTATAGCGGGGATATTCTTGAAGAAAACTTTCATTATTTTCTAAACTCAAAGCTTTCTAAAACTCGAAAGAAATACGCTCAATATTATAGAAGAAGAATTCTCTGATTCTGGTGTGATTTTCAATTCTAACTAAGCATCCTATTTATAGGAGAATGAAAAGGATACTATTTGAATTTAGAAAATCACTTGAATCGCATACGAGATTCGACTAAATCTAATTCACGTGATCGATTTCTAAAAAAATTGATTTATCGTGCAAAGACATAAAAATATTCTAATAAAATGAAAACTTTAAAAAATATATAATATATTATATATTATATATTATATATTATATATTATATATTATATATTATATATTATATATTATATATTATTATATATATATATAACATGCCTGATGACTCATGGGTTGTCACCCCCGTGATTACCACCCCTGCCCACTTTTCAAACTATTATATATATATATATATATATATATATAACGAAAACTAAGATAACTTTCTCCTGACTATTTTGAAAAATGGGTAAGTGAGCATCCAAATAATACGTAAAACTTACAACAAATACTTCATAAAAATTACCTCAATATTTTTAACAACATTTATCATATTTATTATAATTCGTAATATTTAACAACCTGTGTCGTTCCCCAGAAAGAGAGGGCTTTCCAATAAGGATTTCTCCCTCACGCGCCAATTAGGTGACCAAACCTCTCCTCGATGTAACTTCTAGACATCGTCAATATTACAAATAATAATATTAATAACTTTGTCATCTCAATTATTGATTTAATAATATATAAAATATCGACAATAATTGAATCAAATAACGTGAGATAATATGCGCAATTATCGTAGCAATAATTGAACAAAACTGAGTGACTTCTCACGTAAGCATCAATAATCAATCTTTGTGTGCTACTATGCAACCATGCGTACATCGTACTTTTAACACCGGGTGTTTCAACAGTTAACGGTAAAACTTTCGTCGTTATTTTTATAAAAAGATATTTTTGTCGTTTTCTCAATCCGACAATAATTCTATTGTGGGGTCCACCAATGATTGTGTCGTTGTACGAATATTCCCTGTTAAAACGAATATTGCTTGACCAATCGAATATAATATAACAACTTGCGTACTTTGCAAAATTTATAAATATTACCCACAACTATAACATTATATCAAATTCATTCCATAATATTCAAAAATGATATTTATAGAAAATTCATCTTTATTCATAAAAGTTGGGGTCTTATATAGTCGGGGAACGGAGTAATGGTCCGAGATGGTTGTTTTAGCAGTCCTCACTACTTAGTGTGACAATAAATGTAATGAGGATTGAATTTGAGCTTGGATATTGTCTAGAAGATAATATTCATGTAAAAACTCAGCTATGTTTTGTCGTATTTTTACACGACAGTTGTATTAAAGAAGTTTGTATTTTATTTATGTACCATGTATTTGGCGACTCAAGATGGGTGATGCATACCTGTTTTGGGGGCATCACAACTTTGTTGTCTCAATTATTGATTTAATAATATAAAATATTGTGCAGATGATACTGTGATAATAATTGAATCAATAATATGAGAGATGCTATGCAGCAATTACTGTGGCAATAATTGAATAATACTGAGTGACTTCTCACGTAAGCATCATTAATCAATATCGTGTGCTACTATGCAACCACGCGTATTACTGTACTTTTACCATCGGGTATTTCAACAGTCTAACGGTAAAACTTTCGATGTTATTTTTATAAAAAGATATTTCTGTCGTTTTCTAACTCCGACAATAATTCTGTTATGGGGTCCACCAATGATTATGCCGTCGTACGAATATTCCCTGATAAAACGAATATTCTCCGACCAATCGAATATTTTATAACAACTTGCATACTTTACAAAAATTGTAAATATTACCCACAACTATGAAATTATATCAAATCCCCACCATAATATTAAAAAAAATATTTTGAGAAAATTAAATCTTTATTCATAAAATTTGGGGTCTTACAATAAGTTTTATAAGCATACTAAACATACACAAGAGAGACGAATCGGGCGTGTGACAAATGAACGTCGAAACACCATGACAAGTGTTAATGAACGTAAAAAGTGTTTCAATTCAATTGAATGAATATTATAAAATATGGAATGAGGTTAATATAAAACCAATAAGGACTCCTAGCAATACTTAGACACTTGATTAAGCTTTAAGTATGACTAAGAAGAAATATAGTGAGATATAAGTCGAAAGTTAACATAATCAAATTGAACATTGTGTATTAATTAACAAGAAGGGTGATGAGATGTAGAGTAAAGTTTACATTACAAATAATATGTGTTGCTATGTGACTAATAGTTGATGTGCATGATTATATAATTGTGTAGGGCACGTGAAGTGAAGATAACTGTAAGTTGTTAACTGTTATTGGTAAACAATGATCAAGGCAAGTCTTTCAGTTCCTATTTACTATGTGAACTTGATGATTAACTGTTTTAAATCTGTATTGAAAAGAGAATGATGTAATACATATGTTTTAAGTATGAACTGTTAAAGTCAATTTATGACTACGTTGGTTGAGGAAAGAATGATGATTGAGTTATAGAACTCAATCTTTATTTGATATATGATGTACAACTTGTATAATGTGTTTAGATAGATGTTTATGATGTATAAGATGAGTATGTTATTATGTGCTATGTGATGCATGAAAAGTGTTAGATTTGTTGGGTTGTCGAGCTTAACCTTGTAAATAACCATTTTTGCAGGTTAAGGATTCAAGATAACACTATGTGCTACTTAAATGACATGGATAAGATGTAATGCATGAAGATTTAAATAGTTTAGCAGAGTTGATATTATTTTGAACCATGTTTAAGGTTTCGGATGATGTACTTGATAAATCACAATGATTAAGTAATAACAAACTGTAAAGTTTGAGTTATCTGATATGTAAAGGTTATCAGATTGAAATGTGAGATTTTATAAAATTACTCTGATGAAGTGAATCATAAAATAAATTTAATTTAGAGATGTGTAGCTAATAAAGGTTATGATTCAAGGAATCAAAGTAAGAAGACAAAAAAGTTTTAATTATTCTGTATTTTATTAAGTTTAACATCGATTAATGATGTAATGTTAGAATAAAGATGTATTAATAACGACCAAAAATCAAGAGTTGAATTGTATGAATTTTGGGGTCGTTACAGTTGGTATCAGAGCTGATAAGTTTGAAACCTTAGGTAAGAGTACCCTAGGCTATAACCTTAGAGAAAAAAAGGAGAAGAGGATAAAGAATAAACTCAGGTAGAGTTTGAACAATAAGAAATAAATTTAAGAAATGTATAGAGAAGGGATTAAAATATATATGAGAAGATTCAAAGAGGAATGTTGAAGACTTATAAAAGATGAGAATCAAGAGTTACCCGACTCCGATAATAAGATGTTAAATGTTATTAAATAGACGATGTTTACAAGATGAAGATGACTAGAATAATAAGAAGGAACTCAAATAGAGATTAATGATGATAAATTCAGAAAATGATTATAAAACAAGTTAAGATAATATGTGTGGGTTCAAAGAAGAACCTGAAGAGCTAAAATTGAGTTGAATAATTATAGGATAACATAATTAAAGAGGAGGTAATGAGGATAGTAAAACCAAAATGATCATAAAATAAGAAAAGAATCATAAAGAAGATGATTATAGAATAAGATCACGACGTGATCTAGTTAAGTTGTAAAATGATAAATGATTTGTAATGAATAAATAGTTATATGTAAGACCCCAACTTTTTATGAATAAAGATTAAATTTTCCCTAAATATTATTTTGAATAATAAGGTATGGATTTGATATAATGTTATAGTTGTGGGTAATATTTACAAATTTTACAAAGTAAGCAAGTTGTCATAAAATATTCATTTGGTTGGGGAATATTCATTTTATCAGGGAATATCAGTATGATGACATAATCATTGGTGGACCACACAACGGAATTACTGTCGAATATAAAAAGCAACAGAAATAACTTTTTTATAAAAATAACGGCAAAACTTTTACCGTTAACTATTGAAATACCTAGTGATAAAAGTACATTAACACGCGTGGTTGCACAGTAGCACATGGTATTGTATAGTATCTTTGATTATTGATGCTTACGTGAGAAGTCACTCAGTTTTATTCAATTATTGCAACAATAGTTAATGCATAGTATCTCATATTATTGATTCAATTATTGTCACGGTATCATCTGCATAATATTTTATATTATTAAATCAATAAATGAGACGACACAGTTATTCATATTATTATTTGCATTATTGACAATGTCTAGAAAGTTCTGTCGAGGAAAGGAGTTTGGTCATCTAATTGCGCGCCAATAAAGAAAGGTCCTTATCGGAAATCCCCCTCTTTCTTGAGAATAATCTGATTGTCAATATTGTGAGTTATAATATTAATGATGAATAATTGTTGAAAGATTAAAAATGTGATGATTGAAGATAAAGTGATTTGTGGAAAATATTTATTCAATCTTTGATATAAATAAGAAGTTTGTTATGAGACGTTTATTGTAAGTTTGGTTTATTCTATGGGACCCATATGTCATCATCTAAGAGTCACTTTTGCCAATAGTACTTGCCTTTACTAGACATCAAACCACTTGTCGTTTCATATTATAGGCGTCAAACCACTTACCTTTTCACATTACAGGCGTCAAACCACTTTTCTTTTCACATTACCAGTCATCAAGTCAGTTACCTCTTCACATTGCAAGGGCTAAGCTAGAAATCTTCAATAAATAGAAGCTTATTTCTTCTTTCATTCTCACCAATTCACTAAGACTCATAAGAGAATACTATAGAGAAAGAATCAGAGAGAAAGAAGAAGAGTATTTTGTTACTACAATATTACAGTATCCAATTTTCTACTAAGGTAAGGGATATTATTTTTGTTCAATATTCGTAAGAAATAATATTTTCTTCCATACTCTGTAGTATGTAAGTAATATTATTTCATTTCATATTCCTAATTCTACACTTATTTTGATAAGTATTGCTTCTATACTCCTTGAAATTAGTAGAATATCCTTGAAATTCGCGTTTCATCTAGTATCGTTTCACATAAATATTTTTCTAAACATTCTTGTTAAATTTTAATTTTTTCATATCGAGGTACTATTCATGAATTACTATTCACTTGGGTACTATTCACCCGGGGTACTATTCATGACAAAAATTAATTTCTTTTCTGTCCAAATTATTTTTGATACATGAATATTATTCTTGAATTTTACTCCACAAAGCAGTTATCATGTTGACAATTTGAACATTCTTGAACTCTGGATAAATTGAATTATAAATCTTTAAAATTTATCCTTTCTCTCACTTAATTGAATTCTTATATCATTGGCATCATCCTCATACTTAAATTGTGATGAAAGTCATCTTTGGCCTATAGTGCGTAGATAAACTATTGATTGGTATGATTATGACCAGGAATTATGTATCGGTATAATCATGACCTGTAATGTTACAAATGATGTGGTAAAAGTCCTCATTGGCCCATAGTGCATTGATGGACAGTTGTTTGGCATGATCATGATCACTAATTATAATAATGAATATCCTTGGCTCGTAGTGCATGGATAATTCGTGGATGTGACACTAACGAATATCCTTGGCCCGTAGTGCATGGATAATTCGGTGATGTGGATTATTTATTGATCTATGTTACAATGATAAAATATTGATGATAAACTTTTAAATCATAGAAGATAGTAGATATCATGCTCTACTTGACTCTTCTAATGGATTGCTTGTTCCGCTGCTGTTAAACTTGTTGTCTATTGTATTCTATCAGTTTTACACTGTTGAAGGCTAAGGATAATTTATTCTGTATTAGCTTAGTAATAATATTCTTTACTGGGCTAGTTGAGCTCACCCTTTTCTTTCATTGTTCTCTTCAGGAAATGAGAATATAGCTGGGACTAGTCGGGAAATGGAGTGACGGTCCAAGATGGTTGCTATAGTAGTCCTCACTATTTTATAAAATAGTGTGATAATATTTATAATGAGGACTCCATTTGAGTTTGGATATTGTCTATGAGACAATATTCGTGTTAAAACTCTCAACTTATGTTTTGTCATATTTTGCATGACAGTTGTATAAATTAAGTTTGTATTTGAATTATGTACCATGTATTTGGCGACTCAGAATGGGTTGTGTATACATATTTTGGGGGCGTCACATTATAGCTTGATGCTATAAGATAATGTACTATGATATAGTACAAGGTAAACTCACGAGGAGTTATAGATGAAGAAATACGAAAAATTCGTATCGAGTAAAGAGTAAGTTATGAGCAAGATAGAGTTAGGTGAGATTTCAATTGAGGACTCATGTGATGGTTAATGAGCGCATTGATGTATATATACATCTTGAAAACTTGTCTAAAATCATGCTTGAACAACTCATGTGGTGTCTAACTAAGTGAGTGTACATATGGTTCATGTTTAGCGCCATAAAGAGTACTAACATGTCATATTATAAGTTCAGAATATAACTTCACAATGTATATAAAGCTTAGCTTGCAAAATATTCGAGTTCGCCTTTAAAAGTTCTCCTAAATCATGCTAATGCTAGTTGATCATAAGTAAGACAACTTTAAACCATATTACATGTATTACTAAGCCTTATACACATGTTAACAAGTTCAAAATATAACCAATCTTGATATTCATGGATATTAGTTCCAAATCTTTCAAGTTTTCTCTAAAAAATCAAGCTAACACAAGTTGATAATAAGCGAAGCAAATTTAAATTTCATACCATGCTCATTATATAAATAACTCAGTTATAAACATATGTTAGAAGATTTAGAACTTAGTTACCACAAGTGCATTCAAATTTCACTTTCAAAACTTCAAGTTTTCTTTTTAGGAAATACACATGGAAGTAGACTAGAGCAAGTCATATGATGCAAAGAAACGTTATACTATATGTTAAACCTATTTTTATGCTTGTCTAAGTCACATCAACATGCTAGAAACACAACATTACAAAAGAAGTCAGAATCCTTTCCTAGTGCACAACACAACTGACCCGAGTTGAACTACAGGAGGAGCGCAGTTGCGCCCTCCCTAGACAGAACCAGGAATGGTTCTGCTTCTGTAGAATCCAAACCCATACACAAAATTTCTTCCAAAAACATCACAAAATCAGCAATTTAATCTTTTCTAGTATATATAAACTTCATAAACATACTACCAAACATTCGTAGCATGATTTTAACAACTCAAGTCAATTTAAGAATCAATTCGAGACTTAAATTCAAAGTTCATGCCATTTTTTCCAAAGTTGAACATGTTTAGTGAATTACTTCACCATATATTCGTTTTTAAACCAAATTGATTCACTTAACTTTCATTTTTTTGTATTTAACCATATTTACAACATCTAATAATAATTTAAAGATTGCAACAATCCTTAACCATCAATTTTTAACTAAACTATCAAGTATTCATGAACTTTTTTAAGAACTCGAAAACTTAAAATAAGGAACATGCATATATATGAATTACCTTCTTAAATGCTTGAATGACTCACAATTGCTTCTCCAAACTTCTGATTACTCCTCAATTTCACCATACTTACCCTCAATGAAACTTATCAGACAATTTAAAGTTTTACAGAATGAAGAAAGAGACCTCCATTTATAGAGAATCTAAGGACCAATTTCTGTTTTTTGCTCAATGAATCAAACCAAAGGAAGGAAGAAAAATTCAATGGATTGAGAGGAAGCGAGTGAAAAGATTTCACCAACTCTTCCCTTCCTATGCCACTAGCCATGAAAATCAGTTTTCTAGCCATCATTTGCATCACTGAGTTCACGTAAGGAAGAAATAGACTACTGTTATGCATTGTTGACCCACTTAATATGGGACAACTAATTTAGTTCTAAGCAATTGTAAAGTTAGTACTAGCATACCTAGGTTTATATCCTTTTCAGCATACAAAGTGCAATTTTAATGTGTTAATATTATTACATTGATATAAGTTATGGGTGTATATACACATAATCATATAATTCATGTACATTGGGTTAGTTCAAATAATATTTACATTAAGTTAGAATATAATTCAGTTGGGTATTAACAACCCATTATTTTCCATAAACTTTATTATCCTAATTACATAAATATCTAAATTAACATTAACATCAAACATTTATTAATTCAATCTTTCTAACATAATTTTAAAATAAACATATTTAATTAATTCTCCATGTAATATAATGTCACACAAGCTTCTTTACATAACTTAGTAAATTATATAATTTATATTTATATTTACCACATGGTCTTATTGTGACGCCCTCAAAATAGGTATACATCACCCATTCTGAGTCGCTAAACACATGGTACATAAACAACTACAACTTCATTAATACAATTATCATGCAAAATACGACAACACATAAACTGTGAGTTTAAATACAAATATTGTCTTCTATACAATATCCACACTCAAATAAGTCTTCATTACAATTATTGACACACTATTTTACAAAATAGTGAGGACTACTATAACAATTGCCTTGGAACAACACTCCACACCCCGACTACTCCCCGTTATATTCTCGCTTCCTTAGAAGAAAAATGGAACAAAAAGGAAAAGGGTGAGCTCAACTAGCCCAGTAAAGAATATTATGACTAAGATAATATAGAACAAATTATCGTTAGTCTTCAACAGGGAAAAATCTGATAGAATATAATAGACAACAAGTTTCAGATCAATATTCGCAGCGAAAATAATAATTCATAGAAGAGTTACGTAGAAAATGAAATCTACTATTATCTATGAATTTTAAAAGTCCATCATCAATATTTTATCCCTGTAACATCAATCAATAAATATCTTGAATCAAATATTCATCTTTGCACTACAGGCCAAAGATATTCAATAGTTGGTCATGTTCATCTTTGCACTACGGGCCAAAGATATTTAATAAAAAAATCATTAATCTTTGCACTACAGGCCAAAGATATTCAGTAATAGCATCATTTAGGACTGAGGATGATGAAAAATATTTTAAAGAAAACGAATCCAGTGAAACAAAAGAACAAATATTAAGGATTCGTACTTCGATTTATCCATGTTTAAAACCACCCCATAATATACCATAGTGGAGTAAAATTCAAGAATAATGATCAAAACATGGATACAATCAAAGCTAGTAACAAGAATAGACATCTGGGACAAAGATGAGAAAATTTTATTTTTTGGTGAATAGTATCATATTCGTGAATAGTGTCGTATACGTGAATAGTGCCGTATACGTGAATAGTAACCCCGACACAAAAAGACAAGAATTTCACAAGAAAAATCTTACCAATATTCCGGTATAATGATATTGAAAGAAATAATATCATTTAAAAAAAATAGCATCCCTTACCTCAAAAGAATAGTACTTCTGGCTGGAATATCAGATAAAACGTTGAAAGGAACTTGCACCGTATAACAACACTCAAAGTATCAAAATACTCACAAGAATACGCTCGATAATATAGAGAGAGAAAATTTCAATTTCTGGTGTGATTTTCAATTTTAACCTAAGCACCCTATTTATAGGAAAATGCTTAGAACACCAAAGTAGAAAGTTTAATAAAATATTAAAAAATTTTAAAAAAATTCACGCCCACCTTAGAAATCTGAATTCAGCATGTTTTCAATACTAGTGGGGCCCACCAACATAATAAAAATATTTTTCTTAAAAAAATAATTAAAACTTCAAAAATCAATTATTCTGGAACTTCAATAATTCATAATAAATAGCCCTTTTATCAGAAAAATTCAAATCTTATGTCCATTCCATAGGAAATTCAATTTTTTACAATTTTGTAAGTTTAAGTTTTTCCAAATTCCAAGCAGAACTTGACCGAAATCCAAATACGGACGATTTTATGGGCTATAATTAAATTTTAGTCAAGAAATGGGGCCCACGAACATGTTTAACATGTTTTAAACATTTTTTTATAACAAAAATACTCTTCCTCCTTATTTATTCATATATCACACATTCATTGTAAAATATCACCATTATTATATTATTATAATATAATAATATATTTAAATGAATTATTTTATCAAAAAAGATAAAATATCAATTTTCAACAATTGTCACATTAAAAATTTTCTCCATCTATATCCACATAAAATGAATATTTTCCTTATCATATAAATCAATAATTAATTATTCACAAATAATATTACAGAATCACAATACTAACAACCAGGTCGTTCCTAGGAAAGAGGGGGCTTTCCAATAAGGATATCTCCTTACTAGCGCGCAATTAGGTGACTAAACCTCTCCTTAGACAGAACTTTCTAGACATTGCCAATAATACTATCTAAAAATATTATTCAAATAATATGAATTATTGATCTTATAATGGAAAATACTGTGTAGTGACAATTATTGAAACAACAATAATATAAAATATCAACGTAGCAATTATTGAATCAATAAAATAAAATATTGAATAAGAATTACAAAGAATAATTATTGAGTAGTGCCTTCTTACGTAAGAATCAATAATTGGTGCAATACTGCTGTAATATTGTGTTTTAACCCACCGGTATTCCAACAAAGGCTAATTTGGTAATAACTACGCTGGTTATTTATAAAAACTTATACTTGTCGCTTTCTTCATCCATTCGCTTTACACATGGGGCCCACATTAAGGTCAAGGCCGTCGCATTTAATATTCCTCAACAGTAAGAATATTTCACGACCAAACAAATAGTCCCCAATAACAATGAATATTTTATAACCATTTGCTTATTTGAGATATTTGCGCATTTTACCAATAACTAACCACATTAATCAAATCAACCCTTACTATTTCAAAATAATAAATAGAGGAAATTTAATTTCATTTATAATAAGTTGGTCTCTTACAACCTCCCTCCTTATGAAATTTCGTCCTCGAAATTGACATACGTGCACTGTGTTTCAAAAGGTGAGGATACCTCGCTTTCATTTCCGTTTCCAACTCCCAGGTCATTTCCTCAATAGCATGGTTTCTCCACAAAACTTTGACTTGTGGTATGACCTTTGTGCGTAGGACATGCTCCTTCCTATCCAAGATCTTGACAGGTACCTCCTCTTACGTTAAATCTTCGGCTATTTCGTCTGGTTCTAACTCAATAACGTGGTTCGAGTTTTTCACATATTTACGAAGCACAAATATGTGAAAAACATCCTACTCGGTCAAGAATCTGAAATGGACCAATAAATCATGGATTGAGCTTTCCTCTTTTCCTAAATCTTGTAACTCCCTTCCATGGAGCAACACGTAACAATACATGATCCCCATGTCCTTTCGATGAAGATCCGCATAACTCTTTTGTCGATCATGTGCCATTTGTATACGTTGTCGAATCATTTGGATCTTTTCTATAGTAATACGTACCAACTCTAGTCCCAACAATGTTGCTTCACCCACCTCATCCCAACATACTAGAGAGGAACACTTTCGTCCATACAATGCTTCGAATGGAGCCACACCTATACTTGCCTTATAACTGTTGTTGTAGGAGAATTCCACCAATGGTAAATACTTATCCCAACTCCCTTTGAAGTCTAGGACACAGTGTCTTAATAGATCTTCAAGAGTTTGAATAGTCCTCTCGATTGTCCGTCTGCTTTGAGGATGGTATGCCGAACTAAATCGTAAATTCGTGCCCATAGCTTTTTGCAAGCTAACCTAAAATCGTGAAGTGAATCTTAGGTCACGATCCAAAACTATGGATACTGGCATGCCATGCAATCTCATAATCTCATTTACGTACATTCGAGCAACATGTTCAAGGGAATAAGTCTCTCGTATCGGCAAGAAATGAGCAGACTTAGTTAATCTATCAACAATAACCCAAATAGCATCTATGACTTGAGAAACCGTGGGAAGACCCATAATGAAATCCATGGTAATGTGTTCCCACTTCCATTTTAGAATCTCAAGTGGTTGCAATGGACACTTAAGCACTTGATGCTCCGCTTTTACCCGTTGACAAGTTAAACACCTCGAGATAAACTTCGCGATCTCTCTCTTCATATTGTTCCACCAAAATGTATGTCGAAGATCACGATTGTGACGCCCCCAAAATTCGGACACCCATATCTCGAATTCGGTGCATCACGTGCAACTACGAATATCTTACTAAATCATCAACAACGGAAATAATAGAATAATTTACATTGATATAATATAAATATTCGCGTCCCAAGGTACCGTAACCATTACTACGACAATTCAGTGATTAACTTAAACATAACTTAGTCATTCTTGAATACATCATAACCAGCATAACAATAATAATAATACTTCTAGTCTTAAGGACTAAGTTATTCTGTCGCCTTGCCCTTTCCCTTGTCCTGTCCTAAAGTACCGCCTTGCTCTGCCTTAACTGTAATGTTTTAGGAAGCAAGAATGAGAAACAAGTTTGCCCAGCAAGTAATATAGCTAGAAGAACAAGCAGTTATAGCATTTAAATCTTTCAAGGTATAATCATAATTGGTAGTTCAAGGATATCAAGCAATATCAAGAGTATTCAATAGGTGTTGTTATAGACTGAAGGATATCAACAAAATTTTAGAATTCATTCATTTCGAGGTTCAACATGAATGAGTACTGAGCAGTCACTAAGGACTAAGAACTCTTACTAGAATTAACAATGATTACAGCTCAGTAATCCAATATAAACGAAAGTACAAAGAGTGATCGACCTAAAAAGTACCCTACGTTATGCATAACATTTAATCATACTTGTGTGCGCACGTCGGTTTCTCGACAATATATAATTTCCCCTCCAATGACGGTTGTTCATCTCAGTAGATTTACGATAGTCCGCACCAAGTCAATTGATTTGGATAGCTTTTAATACATAATAATAGTCTAGTCGAATCAAAGGCTTAGACAAATTTTTATAATGCATTTAAGAATGATAAGTCCAATGCTTGCAACAATGTCAAGGTATATAAATGATTTTCGAATAAAAACAGATAATTGCTTGAGACAACAATTCAAGGTATATAGTGTAAGAAGTAGAACTTGCCTCGCTAAATCGATTATGTTTACCTTTGACACCTTGTCACGATATCGCCTTTATGATATAATAATATAACCGCATAAATTAGTGATTGTTGCAACTCGACTCACTTTAGCTATTAATCGTACGTCATCCTAGTTTAAGGTACAAGTCTCTCAAAAATAAAAATACTACATTTCTTACTTGCTACACATTTATGCTCACATAACATTATTTATTAAACTGTTGCTCAAATTAGTTATCTGAACTAATTTTTATTAATTAGAGTTTAAATGACATTACACAAATAATACATAACATCCCACTTTATGGAAACACTCTTCTTATAGTATTTAAATATTACTCTATTTACCCTCCATGACCATTATGGAATAACAATTTATTTTATTTTAATTATTATTATTATTATTATTATTATTATTATTATTTATCAAGTCCTATGCTTGGTCTTGCTGGAGGTACTAAAATATAAAATGTGTTAGATATAAAGTCTTCTAAATTTTCACATTGCCCACATTTTTACTATCCAAGTATACTTAATAAATAAGGCTAAAAGGATTATTATTTTTTTTTACATTGCACACCAGCCGAATTTAGCCTTACAAAAATTATATCAGCACCCTTATTGCATAAAAATAAGATTAACATGTAGCAACATGTCTTGCACTCTAGCATCCGAAATTAGCCTAAAAGTATAGCACTACCTTTATTGTATAAAAAGAGATTAACATGTCTTGACAATATAGCAGCACCTTTTTATTGCACAAAACAAAAATAAATTAACATGTAGTAACATGCATGCACACTAGCAGCCGAACCAAAAATATAAAATAAAATCTAGTAGCACATCTATACACAAAATAACCTCACAAAATCACTCTTTTATTTGATACACCAACCGGCCCCACCATCACTTCATTACATACTTGTTGCTTGTTTCATTTTCTTTTTTTTATACATGCTTAGCAGTACATCTATACACAAGTAACAAATCACATATATCTTCCATGCATAGCAATAACCTTATAGCAAAACAAAATGAAGCACCCAAAAAAAATGACACACGCAGCCCCATGCTTTGGGTTTCTTTCTTTTTTTTTTTCTACGAAAATAATTATTCATTCATGCAATATAATTTATTTATTTTGAAACACATGGTAAATATTAATTTAGCATGCACACATCTAATTTAGCATACTAATTTACAAGCAACACAATATACCCACATTACTACAAAAAGAACAAAAAGGGTGTACTAGAATTTAAATAGAAAGAATTTTATTTAACTAATTAATCTCTATACCTTAGCTTGAAGAAAAAGGAATTGGTTGCCAAGAAACAGCTACTGCTGCCGACCACCTCTTCTCTACTTGGTTCTTGTTTCTTCTTCTTTTTTTTGTAAAGGAATAACTAGAGCATGGGGTTATATATATACCAAAAAGTGCATAAATTAATTAAGCATGCATGGCCATCCCCCTACTATACTTTATAGCAACCTAGTACTCTATTATATCCCATCACATATGTCAAGTACTACCAACCACCAACACAAGACACACGCCAGCCTCTTCTTCATAGATACAAGGTTCTAGTATTACACCCCAAGCTAATTCATTTACAATGCTACTCGATCCCATCTTCTTCCAAACATACATCATTATATAGCTAAATATAACAACATACATCCTCAAATCCGGGTTCTAAAACCTTAAAACCTCTTTCATTCAAATAATGATAATTACATTATTCTTTACATCTTGTACAAGTGACTTTTATCCATGCCACCAAGGATACATAATCGTTCATTAAACTATTTTATAGTTTAATTCTATCATTCTATATTACAAGTCTTGGCTTGATCTTCACGCTCATTTATATAATGAATGGCACTTCTTCTGATCTGGATCGACTTGATCTTTACGGGATCCTTAAGTTCTTTCTAACATCGTTCATTGAAAATGTTTTTATTTAAAGCAAGTGTGAGCATTCAATTGCCCGACAAGTCATAATAGTTGAACAAACAACTTTAAGAATTCAAACATTCTTTAAGACTTCAATAATAGCAAGAACAAAGGTTATGAAGCGGCTTGAATAATAGGAATAATCTCGATTCTATCATTTTAAAACATTAGTTACATTCCTTTGAAATACTTTCATTCTCTACTCTCTTTCATACACATTACATGCAAAGCTAGAATCAATAGCACAGAGACTTAACAATAACGGTTCATGTATAAACAGAACATGCTCATATTGAACAGTTCAATCACAGAACAGTTCATATCATAGAAACACCGAAGTGTTCACATTGTGGCACAAGGCCTCATATATTCTAACACCTTGTACAAATATCACACATTTGCACATAGACAGAACTTCTCAAGTTCAACATCTGAGAAGTTTAGAAACTAGCATTCATTTAAAATATGAATGAAGTTAGGAAACTTGCCTTATGCATAACTACAGCTTATGGTTTATGCTGAACTGCTCATTCCAATTCCTATGTAGCACATAAGGAAATAACACATATACCAATTAGTCATATACTTGACTTACGCATTGGTTTACTTTACTTTACTTCTTAGGGTTCACGTTCTTACAAACTAAGTTTACGCGACCAACTTCCTTTACCGGTTAACGGCTTCATGACATACGGAGATGTCTTACTTAATACGTTCATCATCTTTGATGATTTACATTCTTATCTTCTTCTTATAACTCTCCTAGGACTCAGCACACATCGTGTCTCTACTAGTAGTCCATATGGTACTCTGAGTGGTTTCCCACAAACAACCAACAAACAAGTTCCCATCTCATCTACTGCTTGCCCATAACGATGAGTTAGATCGGTTGCCCGAGTTTGTATATACCTTCGCTCTCTGAAGGAATTGTTTAGCCCGGCTCCCATATGTCGACCATCAAAAAGGTTACGATTGTACTAGAACCTAAATTCATCTTAACTTACGAACTATTAAACTATAATGTTTAGTTAAGTCAATTTCTTATTCCTTATGGCTTTTTAGCAACTAAATGCCATACCTCGAGGATTCATTCTTTATCGTCTAAGTCATCATACAATCTTTTGTATACTCGGAGCGATCATTCAATATTCATTCTACGCATTTATAGCGTTAAGCATTTTACGTTACCTTATTCTTATCTTACAACGTCCGATTCATTCGACTCGAGCGTTATCCAAGTTATAAACATTAACTCGGCTTCTTTTACGTTATACGTACTTGTCTTTAATTTAGCTTCTTCACCATTCACAGGTTTAATCATTGATCTTTATTACCTTACGGTCAAACCATACATGGGGTGTAGGTTCTACCCGTTTAGTATTCGCGTACACTTAACCTTTAACTCGGTTCAAGTGTCCAGCGCTTACATTTCATTCTAACATTCTCATCCGACTCACATTCGACTTTCATTAATCTTATTACCGTTTCTTCTGACTTTCTTGATAATTCATATCTTACTTACTACTCTCCGTCAATGTCTAAGTCATACTGACGAATGTATACTTAGAGCGTTAAGCTCAACGTGAATCGATTCACGAGGATCGTTTACGTATTCAACATTTACGTTACTTGCCTCTTAATTCTATTCAACCTTCATCCAAGGTTTTAATTACTTTCATTCATTACTCGTCACCTGAACCCCATGTTCATTATTCTTTCCTAATGTCAAAGCCATACGGTTCGTTGTATGCTAAGACCGATCGTTCATCGCAACAACGTTGCGTTCACAGCGTCTAAACGCTTTACATTCATCTCTCATGACCATGACATAACATCAAAATGTTATTCATTACCCTAGTCAATCAACGTTTAAGGAATCACAATTATAGCAATCCCTCACGTTCGTTTCATTGTGACTACGGTTCCCGGACATTGGTTCCATAACCCGCGTCTACATTCTTTATCTTTTAATCTCATTTAATCTTTTCATTCAACCTTCATCAAAGGTTTAATACACTTAATTAAGTGTTACATTAGTTGAATTACATGTTCATATTTCTTTCTTGCACATCCCCCAGTAATTGAGCAATAAAAATCTCATTTCTGGGCATTGCCTTTGCCGCTTGACCGTTGGCGTGTGTGCGCCCCTTCCCTTTCTTTTCACGTTGTTGGCGCCATAGCGATAGCTAATGGCTTTGAGCTCATGCTGCTGTGGCTGCGGCCCCCCCAAAGGCACGACTTCGTGACTTGCTTGGCACCAAGCATGAAACCTAGAAAAATTTTCTAAGTCTTTTACAAGCTTGAGGCGACGACTTTGAAATCTCATATCTTATTACGTTATAACTTCGAGCGAGGTCATTCCAAAGCCATTTTCTTCCTTATCTTACGTACTTGATTACCCTTGGATAGAACTTCATTACGAATCCGTTAACATGCCATTCAATTGGCTTAATCTTTGCTCTTCGTTCGTTTTTACGTTATTAACGTTCTTCGTTTCGTTCGTTCAAGTAATTCGGTCATCCGAACTTCGGAACTCGTTAGTTCTTGAGTCCACGACTCACATTTTATACATTCTCTTACATTCTTATGAAACCCCTACGTTTGGGTTCATTTACTAACTTTCTAATTCTCGTTCTTCTTTTACAAAATTTTTGCCATAACCGTTTATAGCTCGGTTTTAATCCGTTTCTTCATGAGCGTTTCTAACGTTCTAACCAAGCAATAAGCAACTAACTTATACGCGATGGTTTTAAACTTGTCCATCAACAACAATTATCCTACGATGGTTTTAAATTTGTCCATCAACAACGTTCTTGCGTTTCGCGTTTCTTAGCGTTCTTACGTTTCTTCATTTTTAATCGATATTTTGGATTACAATTTTACTTTTCTTGGAATTTGATGTTATAGAACATCATTCCTTACTTATTTGACCTACTCATTCATAAGATTCATTCGGATCGCTCAAAATCCTTACGAATCTTACACTTCCTTAAGAAATTTATAAACTAAATTTCTAATTCTTATTTCTTCATTTTCTCATGATTTCAACCATATGAATTCATTCTTAACTTCATCTACTTCTTATCTTCATTAAGTTATGTTTTTGAACATATTAAACTTAAAGAAAATTAGAAGAAACTAGGGTTCGGATTACCGTTCTTCTTTAATCTCCTTTAGGTTCGGACAAAGCGTGCACTCAGGGCTAGCTTTTCCTCTTCCTCTTCTCTCTCTTCTCCCATCCAAACTCTCTCTCTCTCTCTCATAGTTGTAGGATTTTCAAAATCTCAAAATAATGAACTTAAGCTTTCTATTTATAGAAAACCAAGGCTTAGGGGCATTTTGGTCATTTCACCCCACTCCTTACTATTCAAAACTTAGCCACCAAGTTTACTTGGCCACCACCCTTACTTGGTGGCCAAGTGGCCTTACCATTAAGTCTCCTTAACTCTATATAGCTTCCTTGGAAGCTTATCCTTACTATTCCACCTCCGTCTTTCTTCCATTTGGTTTAAAATCAGCTTCGTTTTTAAAAATGCGCTGCGATCTCGGAATCCAAATATTTTTGGATATTTCATCTTTCCTTTCTGGAATTAACTTTTACGTATTCTTTGGATTTCCAAAAAGCTGAAAAACACTTTTTTTTGTGTCAAGCGTTTTCCTTCACGTTTTCCCCTAACATAGCTAAGCAGAGTGAAAAGTACATAATGATACTTTTCATCATTTTTTATTTTATCCAGATTACTACGTTTTTTTTGAAAAAAACTTTATCGGCTTAATTAACTTTTCACGATATATTATCGTCAAATCTTTTAACGGAATGTCATTTTGACATACCAAACTCTCGAAAGGCTTAGGTTATTCAAACCCTAACCCTTAGGTTTTAAATCGGGTGAATAGTGCCTATTTTGTCTTTTTCCAGAAATATTTTTTTGTTCTGGAAAAACTTTCATTTTCGTCTTGAAAATTCTTACTCGTTCAGTCTAGCTCATAGCCAGAATCCTCCCGATTTATAATCATTCTAGGTTATAGAACGATTAATAAACACATAACACAGAATAGTATTAATAAAAATTCATTTTATTAATAACTAATTCTTTAAACTTAAATTCTGGACAATCCGATTTTTCGGGTTGTCACATTCTTCCCTCCTTAAAAAAATTCCGTCCTCGGAATTTCTTAAAACCAAACCCTTACCCGGGTCCTCACATTCTCCCCTTCTTCAAAGAATTTCGTCCTCGAAATTTTAGTTAACCCTTCTTCTCAACTTCTCTTCAAAGAAGTTCTTATCTTTCATACATTCCCTACCCTTCATAACTTATCAAGAATCATGAAGTGAAAGGAATAAATAGGAATATAAAGATTCCTTTAAAACATTTCATTCTTTTCTTTGAGGGTCAAATCGACCATGAACTCTTACTTTAGGTTAAACGACCTTTCGTAGTAAACCTTTCTTACATACGGTAAGTTTACAATCACAAAGAAGGTAAACTACCTCTTCCATATGTGGGTGATCAACCTGTCGTATAACCCCATTTTAGGGTATGTTCACCTCGGACTTAATCATTGGATTCGCACCAAAACAATTTGGTTCGGCATAGCTCTTCAAAAGCTCGATTTTCTTTTAATCATGACATACCATTCGTCTTAGCCAAATCAAGTAGCTTAGACCATACCAATAAATTGGACATCAACTTGAAACATTAAATCTAGTCAACTCACTTGACATCGACCAATTCTTTAAATTCTTTTGCAATACATCAAAATGTTTCATGGCGTCATGATCACACTTTTCACGATGCGTTGAGGACTTCATTAGGTTTATGACTTCATCATTATACATCATACCATAGCGGGTTGTTGATCCTAAGATCACTTCCAACACTAGGTTCGATTGCATTAATAACTCCATCCTTTTACCATCTTTGCATCAAATGCCTTGATGATATAAAATTCATTTTGATATTTTAAATCAATTTACATCTAATAGAATCAACTAGCATAGACATATCAAGAATAGTTCTTTTAAAATCCATTGGTTCCAAAAATTGAACCAATTCTTTCATTTTCAAAAGCGCACATTGACACGATTTCAAGAACTTCAAATCTAGCATAGCTAGATGACTTGGAATATCTTATCCTCCATCTTCCTTCATTGTCTTACTTGTGACAATACTTAATCTTCTCTAGCACCTTCAATGCTAAAGTCTCTTTGAAAATAACTCATTTTCGATCTAAACATTCCTATACCTTAATATAGATCCATCAACTTACCACACATTATGAGTTCAGAACTTTCCACAATAATATGAGTTTAAGAACTATCCCAGACGGACCATAGGCGTCCATTATTTGAGAAGTTCAAAAACATACCATATTATTATAAGTCACGAACTTACCATAAGTATGAGTTTCAAGAACTTCGCACCTACCTTATCGTTCTCTACTATCAAGTATATACATGAGAAAAGATTCACCTTCTCGTCATATACATCTTGATAAGCGTGACCAATTCAATGATTATCACTTTGTAATAAAGCGAGTGGTTGTTACACCAAAGCACAAACCTCTTGCCCATACAAAGATTTATACAACTCGGCTATCACATGAGTCCTCAATTGAAATCTTACAACTTCTAACTTTCTCTTTACTTAATCTGAATTTTCTTTAATTAAGTATGCTATCCTTTACTGACTCGATAAGAGTTCTTCTTCTTCTATACTACTTAGTAGTACCATTCATTCATAGCATTAGCTATAAATCATTCATCGTTTAACGACTCATTTGTTACTACTACGATTTACTATGATCACGTGGTGATCTTCTTATCCTCTCTCTGATTATAGTCTTAGGTACTCATACCTAAGATTTATAACCTATCGACTTTGATACCAACACCTTATATTCCCCAAAATCCGGTCTATTTTCACATCCGGATTTTAAATGCGTCACGATCCCATCTTCTTCCAAACATACATCATTATATAGCTAAATATAACAACATACATCCTCAAATCCCAGGTTCTAAAACCTTAAAACCTCTTTCATTCAAATAATGATAATTACATTATTCTTTACATCTTGTACAAGTGACTTTTATCCATACCAGGATATATAATCGTTCATTAAACTATTCTATAGTTTAATTCTATCATTCTATATTACAAGTCTTTGCTTGATCTTCCGCTCATTCATATAATGAATGGCACTTCTTACGGATCTGGATCGACTTGATCTTTCACGGGATCCTTAAGTTCTTTCTAACATCGTTCATTTGAAAATGTTTTTATTTAAAGCAAGTGTGAGCATTCAATTGCCCGACAAGTCATAACAGTTGAACAAACAACTTTAAGAATTCAAACATTCTTGTAAGATTCAATAACAGAACAAAGGTTATGAAGCGGCTTGAATAATAGGAATAATCTCGATTCTATCATTTTAAAACATTAGTTACATTCCTTTGAAATACTTTCATTCTCTACTCTCTTTCATTATACACATTACATGCGGCTAGAATCAATAGCACGCAGACTTAACAATAACGGTTCATGTATAAATAGAACATGCTCATATTGAACAGTTCAATCACAGAACAGTTCATATCATAGAAACATCGAAGTGTTCACATTGTGGCACAAGGCCTCATATATTCTAACACCTTGTACAAATATCACACATTTGCACATAGACAGAACTTCTCAAGTTCAACATCTGAGAAGTTTAGAAACTAGCATTCATTTAAAATATGAATGAAGTTAGGAAACTTGCCTTACATATGCGACTTCTGACTTATAGTTTACGCTGACCTGCTCATTCCAATTCCTATGTAGCACATAAGGAAATAACACATACACCAATTAGTCATATACTTGACTTACGCATTGGTTTACTTTACTTTACTTCTTAGGGTTCACGTTCTTATAAACTAAGTTTACGCGACCAACTTCCTTTACCGGTTAATGGCTTCATGACATACGGAGATGTCTTACTTAATACGTTCATCATCTTTGATGATTTACATTCTTATATTCTTCTTATAACTCTCCTGGGACTCGGCACACATCGTGTCTCTTGTTAGTAGTCCATATGGTACTCTCTGTGTGGTTTCCCACAAACAACCAACAAACAAGTTCCGTCTCATCTACACTGCCCATAACGATGAGTTAGATCGGTTGCCGATTTTGTATATACCTTCGCTCTCTGAAGGAATTGTTTAGCCCGACTCCCATATATCGAACCATCAAAGGTTACGATTGTACTAGAACCTAAATTCATCTTAACTTACAGAACTATTAAACTATAATGTTCGTTAAGTCAATTTCTTATTCCTTATGGCTTTACGGCAAACTAAATGCCATACCTCAGGATTCATTCTTTATCGTCTAAGTCATACAATCTTTTGTATACTTAGGACGATCATTCAATATTCATTCTACGCATTTATAGCGTTAAGCATTTTACGTTACCTTATTCTTATCTTACAACGTCCGGTTCATTTGACTCGGAACGTTTTCCAAGTTATAAACATTAACTCGGCTTCTTTTACGTTATACGTACTTGTCTTTAATTTAGCTTCTTTACCATTCACAGGTTTAATCATTGATCTTTATTACCTTACGGTCAAACCATACACGGGGTGTAGGTTCTACCCGTTTAGTATTCGCGTACACTTAACCTTTAACTCGGTTCAAGTGTCCAACGCTTACATTTCATTCTAACATTCTCATCAGAGCTCACATTAATCTTCATTAATCTTATTACCATTTTCGCTCTGGCTTTCTTGATAATTCATATCTTTACTTACTACTCCGTCGTCGTCTAAGTTATACAACCAATGTATACTTAGAGCGTTAAGCTCAACGTGAATACGATTCACGAGGATCGTTTACGTATTCAACATTTACGTTACTTGCCTCTTAATTCTATTCAACCTTCATCCAAGGTTTTAATTACTTTCATTCATTACTCATCACCTGAACCCCATGTTCATTATTCTTTCCTAATGTCAAAGCCATACGGTTCGTTGTATGCTAAGACCGATCGTTCATCACAACAACATTGCGTTCACAGCGTCTAAACGCTTTACATTCATCTCTCATGACCATGACATAACATCGAAATGTTATTCATTACCCTAGTCAATCAACGTTTAAGGAATCACAATTATAGCAATCCCTCACGTTCATTTCATTGTGACTATGGTTCCCGGACATTGGTTCTGTAACCCGCGTCTACATTCTTTATCTTTTAATATCATTTAATCTTTTCATTCAACCTTCATCAAAGGTTTAATACACTTTATTAAGTGTTACATTAGTTGAATTACATGTTCATATTTCTTTCTTGCACATCCCCGATAATTGAAGCGATAAAAATCTCATTTTACGGGCATTGCCTTTCTGCCGCTGACTTTTGATGCCATTCCCTTCCCTTTTTTTGTATTTGTGGCACCACTTAGCGATAGCTAATGGCTCTTAGCTTTCATGACTTGCGATCTGACCCCCCCAGGCACGACTTCATGTTTGCGGCGCAGAAACATGAAACCTAGAAAAATTTTCTATGTCTTTTACAAGCTTGAGACGCTGACTTTGAAATCTCATATGTTATTCGTTATAACTCAGAACGAGGTCGTCTCAAAACCATTTTCTTCCTTATCTTACGTACTTCGATTACCTTCAGACAGAACTTCATTCTAAATCCGTTAACATGTCATTCAATTGCCTTAATCTTCGCTCTTTGTTCATTTTACGTTATTAACGTTCTTCGTTCGTTCGTTCGTCCGTAATTCAGTCATCTAAACTCGAAACTCGTTTGTTCTTGAGTCCACAACTCACATTTTATACATTCTCTTATATTCTTATGAAACCCTACACGTTCGGGTTCATTTACAAACTTTCTAATTCTCGTTCTTCTTTTATGAAATTTTTGCCATAACTTCGTTATAGCTCAGTTTTAATCCGTTCTTCATGAACGTTTCTAAAATTCTCTACGTTTCAATAAGCAACTAACTAACTTAAGCAACTAAACTTGTCCATCAACATAAATTATCCTACGATGGTTTTAAACTTGTCCATCAACAACGTTCTTATCGTTCTTCTCGATGGTTTTCATTTTTAATCGATATTTTGGATTTTTTATTTTTCTTGGAATTTGATGTTATAGAACATTATTCTTTACTTATTTGACCTTCTCATTCATAAGATTCATTCCTCAAAATTTTTAATTCGATATTTTAAACTATTACGATTTTACTTTTTCTTGGAATTTGATGTTATAGAACATTCATTCCTTACTTATTGTAACCAAAATACTCACATCATTTTATATAGATTCATTTCTGGATATCCACACCAAAATCCTTTACAATCTTATACACTATTTTACTAGTGAAAACATTTTCTAAACTAAATTCCCTTCCTACTTATGTTCTCATCTCCCGAGAAGAAAAATGGAACAAAAAGGAAAAAGGTGAGCTCTAGCCCAATGAATTTCTAAGATAATATACAGGGTTTTAGATCAACAAATACAATGGAAACAAGAATCCATTAGAAGAGTCATGTAGAGAATGAATTCTACTATCTTCTAAGATTTAAGAGTCCATCATCAATATTTTATCCCTGTAACATCAATCAATACACATCTTTTAATCAAATATTCATTTTTTCACTACAGGCCAAAGATATTCATTTATTTCACCGGTTAGTCAAGTTCAGCTCAACACCTGTTCATCTTTGCACTACGGGCCAAAGATATTCATCAGTTAATCATTCAACTTTGCACTACAGGCAAAAGATATTCAGTAATATCATCATTTAGGGCTGAGGATGATGAAAAATATTTTAAAGAAAACGAATCAAGTGAGACAGAAGAATAAATATTAGGGATTTGTATAACAGTTTATCCAAGATCAATAATACTTCATAATAACCAATTATGAAACAGAATTCAAAATTAAGATCAAAACATGGATACAATCAAAGATAGTAACCATAATAGACATCTTGGACAAAAAGAAGAAAATTTCATTTTCGGTGAATAGTGCCGTATGCGTGAATAGTAACCCCAACACAAAAAGTTCCAAATTTGATTAAAAAGTTCACCAATATTTTGGCATAATGATATTGAAGAAAATAATATCATTTAAGAAGAAAATAACATCCCTTACCTCAAAATAACGGTACTTCTGATCGGAATATCGGATAGAAAGCAGAAGGAAACTTGTACCGAACAGAAACTCTCAAATATTAAAATACTCACAAAAATATGCTCGAGAATCTAGAGAGAAAGAAAACTTGTTTCTTGTGTGATTTTCAATTCTAACCTAAGCGTCTATTTATAGGAAAATGCTAGAACGCCATAGGAGACTAAAATAATAAAATATTATTATTTCTTTCTTTTTTCTCTACGCACACCTTTGGAAAAATCAAGCATGCCATATTGGAAGAAAAAAATAGCAGCCCATGTGTATTCAACACCAACCCAAAAGTGGGTCCTACCCATAAATTAATAAAAATTATTTTATTTTCTGAAACTTCAATAATTCATAGAAAATAGCCCGTTTATCAGAAAAATACGAATTTTATGTCCATTCCATACGAAATCAAATTCTCTACAACTTTTTAGCTTTGAGTTTTTCCAAATTCCAATTAAACAATATCCAAAATCAATAAACGGGTGATTTTTAATACCTCCATTCCGACAAAATACTGATAAAACACCTCAGCATTAATTCCTTCATTTATAACCACATAAATAAATCCATCATTTATATCCACATCAAATAAATATTTTCTTATCATATAAATCAATAATTAATTATTCACAAATAATATTACAGAATCACAATTATGACAACCAGGCCGTTCCCAGGAAAGAAGAGGCTTTCCAATAAGGATTTCCCCTTACTGGCGCGCAATTAGGTGACCAAACCTCTCCTTAGATAGAACTTTCTAGACATTGCCAATAATGTTATCTAATAATATTATTCAAATAATATGAATTATTGATCTGATAATGGAAATCTCAAATGCGGTGACAATTATTGAAACAACAATAATATTAAATATCAACGCAAAGCAATTATTGAATCAAGAAAATAAAATATTGAATAAAGAACTCACTGTAACAATTATTGAGAAGTGCCTTCTTACATACTGAATCAATAATTCAATAATCTCGCAAATACCGCAATGCCATCTTTGTGCAACCACGCGTATTCTTGTTTTTTAACCACCGTATTCCAACAAATTAACTCAGTAATCAACTATGCCGTTATTTATAAAAACTCATACTTTATCGTTTTCTTCATCCGACATTTATTCTCATTATGAGCCCCGCGAATGGTCACACATAAATCATCTGAATATTCCCAACAAAAAGAATATTCCACGACCAAAAGAATATTTCCCGACAAAAATGAATATTTTATAACCACTTGATTATCTTGTAAAATTTACACATTTCACCCATAACCAAAGCATTATATCAAATTAACACCTTATTAATTTAGAATAATGAATAAAGAAAATTGAATTTTATTTATAATAAGTTAGGGTCTTACATCAACCATATGAAGTCATTCTTAACTTCATCTACTTCTTATCTTCATTAAGTTATGTTTTTAAACATATTAAGCTTAAAGAAAATTAGAAGAAACTAGGGTTCGGATTACTGTTCTTCTTTAATCTCCTTCTGTCGGACAAAGCGTGCATTCGGCAAGCTTTTCCTCATTCTCTCCCCCTCTTCTTCTCTCATCCGAACTCTCTCTCTCTCTATCTCTCATTGTGTAGGATTTTCAAAAGCTCAAAATAATGAACTTAAGCTTTCTATTTATAGAAAACCAAGGCTTAGGGCAAATTGGTCATTTTGCCCCTAACCTCCTTACTATTCAAAACTTAGCCACCAAGTTTACTTGGCCACCACCCTTACTTGTTGGCCAAGTGGCCGCCCCACCTCCTTACGTAGCTTCCCTTGGAAGCTTCGTGCTTCCGCCTCTTCGGGTTTAGGTCAAACAGCTTTTAAAAACTGCGATTCTCGGAATCCAAATATTTTTGGATATTTCATCTTTTCTTTACCGATTAACTTTTACGCATTCTTTGGATTTCTAAAAAAATGAAAAACACTTTTTGGTGTCAAGCGTTTTCTTTCACGTTTTCCCCTAACGTAGTTAAACGAGTGAAAAGTACATAACAGTACTTTTTGTCATTTTTATTTCGTCCGATTTCTGCACGTTTTTTGAGAAAAAATTTTATCGGCTTAATTAACTTTTCACAATATATTATCGTCAAATCTTTCGACGGAATGTCATTTCGTACCAAACTCTCGAAAAGGCTTAGGTTATTCAAACCCTAACCCTTAGGTTTCGTCGGGTGAATAGTGCCTATTTCGTCTTTTTTCCCAGAAATATTTTTGTTCCCGGAAAATTTTCATTTTCATCTTGAAAATTCTTACTCGTTAAATCTAGCTCGTAGCCGGAATCCTCCCGATTAATAATCATCCTAGGTTATAAAATGATTAATAAACACATAGCACAGAATAGTATTAATAAAAATTCATTTTATTAATAACTAATTCTTTAAACTTAAATTCTGGACAATTCAATTTTCTGGGTTGTCACAGATAACACCTTTTTGTACTTTTTTCTTCATACGCATCAGCTCCGGGTCTGTGGCTTGAGCAACTTTAACTTTATCGATTAAAGTTGGTTCTATGCGTATACTTGACATCATCGCATGGGTCCCCGAAGTCTTGAATTCTATCTTCATCTTTTGTAAATCACACAAAATAGGCCTTTGTGTTAACAACATCGTACTCATTCCTGCATATGATCTTCTACTTAATGTGTCAGCCACCACGTTCGCTTTTCCAGGATGGTATTGAATGGTATGGTCGTAGTCTTTCAACAGCTCGAGCCAACGTCATTGCCGCATGTTGAGTTCCTTTTGGGTGAAAAAATATTTGAGGCTTTTATGGTCTGAATATATCTCCACTTTCTCCCTATATAGATAGTGCCTCAAAATTTTTAGCGCAAAAACAACTGCTGCCAACTCTAGATCATGAGTAGGATAATTCCTCTCAGATTCTTTAAGTTGTCACGAGGCATAGGCTATGACTTTCCCATGTTACAAGAGAACATATCCTAACCCTTTACCTGAAGCATCGCTGTAGATAACAAATCCATCTGAACCAGACGGTATTGTCAAAACAGGTCTCCTCTTGAGCTCTTGAAAACTCTTCTCGCATTCCTCGCTCCATACGAATTTTGTATCCTTCTGAGTCAGCTGAGTTAACGGAGTAGCGATTCGAAAAAATCCTTCCATGAATCTCCGATAATAACCAGCTAAGCCCAGAAAGCTACGTGACTTGATCCACCGACTTTTGGTTGCTCCCAACTTTGTATTGCTTCAATCTTCGTGGTCAGTCATGATACTCCATGTTTTAACACCACGTGCCCAAGGAATGCTACTTCCTCAAGCCAGAACTCGCATTTCTTCAACTTGGCAATAGCTTTTTTTCACGAAACCTTTGGAGTACCAGCTTCAAATGGTGCTCATGATCTTCACGACTTTTGGAATATATGAGGATGTCATCAATAAAGACAACAATGAACTGATCCAAATATTCCTTGAATACTCGGTTCATCATATCCATGAAAGTCGTAAGAGCATTAGTCAATCCAAAAGACATGACTAGGAATTTATAATGCCCGTACCGAGTTCTAAAGGCAGTCTTCTGAATATCCTCAGTTCTAATCTTCAATTGATGATATCCAGAACGAAGATCGATCTTTGAGAAGAATTGTGCTCCTTGCAACTGGTCAAACAGGTCATCAATGGGAGGTAGCGGATACCTATTCTTGATGGTGACATGGTTCAATTCCCGGTAGTCAATACAAAGTCACATACTCCAGTCTTTCTTCTTTATGAATAAAATAGGGGTACCCCAAGGAGATGTACTAGGACGAATGAAACTGATGTCCAACAACTCCTATAGTTGGACCTTTAACTCCTGAAGTTCAATAGGAGCCATTTGATATAGGGTTTTAGAAATAGGCTTTGTACTAGGTTCAAGGATAATAAAGAATTCAACTTCATGTTCTAGGGGTAAACCGGGAAGTTCTTCAGGAAATACGTCAGGAAATTTACTAACAACATAAATATTATTCAAATCTGACGTGTCTTTATTCAAATCCATAACATGGGCTAAGAAAGCTTGATATCCATTTTTCAATAAACGAATGGCTTTATGAATTAATATGACAGTGATTGATTTTAGTGGTTTAGTTGCTTGAATTCGCATAATAGGTTGGTTAGGAATATGAAAACTAACAACCTTACGAAAATAATCAATTTTGGCATGATGAGTAGTTAACCAATCAATCCCTAAAATCACGTCAAATGCAAATATCTTTAAAGAGATAAGATCAACAGGTAATGTGATGGTGCCAACTTGGATCAAACAAGATTTCTAAACAATGGATGTAATGAAAGTTTCTCCTAACGGAGTCTCCGTAGATAGGTCAAAGTCAAATTTCTCTGGAGTCAAGTTTAAACGTTGAGCACAAGCAGGAGAGATAAATGAATGGGTAGAACCGATATCTAGTAAGGTATAAACTTTGCAAGAATTTATGATTAGCTTACCCGTGATCACCTCGTTCGGGTTCCTCGTATTTTGGCCAGTCATAACAAACGTTCTTCCACGAACCGTTGACTTTGACTTTTCTGGGACAGCCTTTTGAGTCACCATTCCCGCTGGACTTGGTTTTGCTACAATACAATCTCTCCTTTCCACAATTATAACATACCTTGAACTATTGTGGTCCCTCTTTCCCGCATTTATAACATATGATAGGTGGTTGTTCTCCTCCCTTAGAAATAGTTGATGCTGGTGTTGATGTCTTCACATTGTCATTGTTGTACCTTCTCTTTTTAAAATCTCCCCCCGACTCGCTTCTTTTATTATCATGGCCACGATTACCACCAGAGTGGTTACCGCTTTTGTCCGTATTTTCTTTCCCCGCTCGTTATCGTTGCTTCAATGACTGCTGTCACCGGTATGACCCTGGTTGTGGTCCCTCGTTTGAACGTAGTCATTATCTCGCTCTAATAATTCAGTCCTGTTGACAACATCTGAATATAGAGAAATTTTATGAGAAATGAGATATTGATGTATGTCGGGTTTCAAACCTCTCAGAAACATTCGCGTCATACATTCCTTATTCTCCACCAAATGAGGTGCAAACCTGGATAACTCCGCGAACTTACCTCGTCTTTGGGACAATGTCCATGTTATTCTCTTCGATCTAATAAACTCCACCTCCTTCATATGACAAATACTTTCGGGAAAGTACTTGTCATTGAACGATTCTGAAATGTCTCCCAAGACATCTTTGAGTCTTGGTACCGGATGGATACGCTTCACGATTTTCCACCAATGTCGCCTCATTCTGGAACATAAAAGTGGTGAATGGAACCTTTTGTTCCTCTGTGCATCCCAAGACATTGAATATCTTGGTAATTTGCTTGACCCACGTCTTCGCCTTAATCGGATCCGCTTTTCCCGAATTACGTGGTCCCAACTCTTTGAATCGCTTGCATTTCAGACAAACCGTGCGTTGCTATCATTTCTACCTGTATTTTGTACACGAGTCTCCCTCGTCTAATTTTGAATTGAACTGCAAAAAGCTTCTAAACATCCCATCGTTCATCGTCTGATCAGTGGTGTTGTTTATAGGAGGAACATTGTCGTCCTATTGCACATTCTCCTGATTGGTGAGTAAAGGTGTCTCCACGGTCTCATTTACTCCACTGTTAACATTCTCAGTTGCCATTCTCAAATACTGCCATAAAACAAGGGTTAATTAAAGAAATTGACATGCAACATAATAACCCTATACTCTGACCAACCAACAAATAAGCTTAGGTAGGACATACTAGCGAATGATTTACTCGTCTCTCCCCTCCTAGCTCTATTCCCCGATCTCTGCCAAAGACCATATCCCTAAGCTCTGATACCAACTACAACTTCATTAATACAATAGTCATGCAAAATACGACAACACATAAACTGTGAGTTTAAATATAAATATTGTCTTCTAGACAATATCCACACTCAAATAAGTCCTCAATACAATTATTGACACACTATTTTACAAAATAGTGAGGACTACTATAACAACTGCCTTGGAACATAACTCCACACCCCCACTACTCCCTGCTATATTCTCGCTTCCTGAGAAGAAAAATGGAACAAAAAGGAAAAGGGTGAGCTCAACTAGCCCAGTAAAGAATATTATGACTAAGATAATATAGAACAAATTATCGTTAGTCCTCAACAGGGAAAAATCTGATAGAATATAATAGACAACAAGTTTTAAATCAATATTCGCAGTGAAAATAATAATTCATTAGAAGAGTTAAGTAGAGAATGAAATCTACTATCTTCTATGATTTTAAAGTCCATCATCAATATTTTATCCTGTAACATCAATCAATATACATCTTGAATCAAATATTCATCTTTACACTACAGGGCAAAGATATTCATCAGTTGGTCATGTTCATCTTTGCACTACGGGCCAAAGATATTCATCAGAAAATTATTTATCTTTGCACTACACGCCAAAGATATTCAGTTATATCATCATTTAGGACTGAGGATAATGAAAAATATTTGAAGGAAAACGAATCCAGTGAGACAAAAGAACAAATATTAAGGATTCGTACTTCGGTTTATCCATGTTTAAAAACACCCCATAATATACCATGGTGGAGTAAAATTCAAGAATAATGATCAAAACATGGATACAATCAAAGCTAGTAACAAAAATAGACATCTGGGACAAAGAAGAGAAAATTTCATTTTTTGGTGAATAGTGTCGTATTCGTGAATAGTAACCCCAACACAAAAAGACAAGAATTTCACAAGAAAAATCTTACCAATATTCCGGCATAATAAAATTGAAAGAAATAATATCATTTAAAAAAAATAACATCCCTTACCTCAAAAGAATAGTACATCTGGCTGGAATATCAGATATAACACTGAAAGAAACTTTCACCGTATAGCAACACTCAGAGTATCAAAATACTCACAAGAATACGCTTGATAATATAGAGAGAGAAAATTTCAGTTTCTGGTGTGATATTCAATTCTAACCTAATCACCCTATTTATAGGAAAATGCTTAGAACACTAAAGTAGAAAATTTAATATAATATTAAAAAATTTCACGCCTACCTTAGAAACCTGAATTCAGCTTGTTTTCAATACTAGTGGGGCCCACCGACATAATAAAAATATTTTTCTTAAAAAAATAATTAAAACTTCAAAAATCAATTATTCTGGAACTTCAATAATTCATAATAAATAGCCCTTTTATCAGACAAATTTGAATCTTATGTCCATTCTATAGGAAATTCAATTCTCTATAACTTTATAAGTTTAAGTTTTTCCAAATTCCAAGCAGAACTTGACCGAAATCCACATACGGACGATTTTACGGGCTATAATTAAATTTTAGTCAAGAAATGGGGCCCACGAACATGTTTTAAAAAAAAAATTTGTAACAAAAATACTCTTCCTCCTCATTTATTCATATATCACACATTCATTATAAAATATCACCATTTTTATATTATTATAATATAATAATATATTTAAATGAATTATTTTATCAGAAAAGATAAAATATCAATTTTCAACAATTGTCACATTAAAAATTTTCTCCATCTATATCCACATAAAATGAATATTTTCCTTATCATATAAATCAATAATTAATTATTCACAAATAATATTACAGAATCACAATACTGATAACCAGGCCGTTCCTAGAAAAGAGGGGGCTTTTCAATAAGGATTTCTCTTTACTGGCACGCAATTAGGTGACCAAACCTCTCCTTAGACAGAACTTTCTAGACATTGCCAATAATACTATCTAATAATATGAATTATTGATCTGATAATGGAAAATATTGTGTAGTGACAATTATTGAAACAACAATAATATAAATATCAATGTAGCAATTATTGAATCAATAAAATAAAATATTGAATAGTAATTACTGTAACAATTATTGAGTAGTGCCTTCTTATGTAAGAATCAATAATTGGTGCAAGATAGCGTAATACTGTGTTTTAACCACCGGGTATTCCAATAGTGTTAACGGTAACAACTACGCCGTTATTTATAAAAACTTATACTTGTCGTTTTCTTCATCCAATAGCTTTCTATTATGGGGCCCACACAAGGCTGCGCTGTAGTACGAATATTCCTCAACAGTAAGAATATTCCACGACCAAACAAATATTCCCCGACAATAATGAATATTTTATAACCACTTGCTTATTTGAGATATTTGGTCATTTTACCCATAACTAACCACGTTGATCAAATCAACCCTTACTGTTTCAAAATAATAAATAGAGAAAATTCAATTTCATTTATAATATATTGGGGTCTTACACTTATAGAATACTTATTAATATAATAATTTCACACACTATATTACTATTCTAGATATCTCATAATTTATGAATTAATTATCCATATGATCACACAATAATTCCACATAAATATACTTAATTAAATAATAGATTAATAATTAGTCCATCATATAATTTAATTACTCCTTTAATAATTTAATTAATAAATTACCTATCACTTTGCCATACTAGGCACATCATATAAACTTAATATAAGCTCATCTTTATTTCCACCATAATTCTCAATTATCAAACACTTAATTCAATTTAAATGAATATTCATATCCCATATTACAACAATGTATATTTATATTCATATAAATATTCATTATTGATGTTATTTTAAAATTCACGGGTATTACATCCTCCCCCCTCTTATAAAAATTTTATCCTCGGAATTGGTACAAGGTTACACAAATAGGTGGGGATAGTCCCTTCTCATCTTATCCTCTAACTCCCACATAGCCTCCTCGGCGTTGTGGTTTTGCCAAATTACTTTTACAGAAGATATAACTTTATTCCTCAATGTTTGTTCTTTCTTATCTACTATCTGGACAGGAATTTCTTCATAAGTCAAATTCTTTTCTATTTAAATAGGCTCATAGGATATCTCGTGCTTATAGTCGGGCTTGTATGGGTGTAACACGGAGATTTAAAACATGTTGCGGATGTGTTCCAGTTCAGGTGGTAAAGCTACCTTATACGCTAGTTCGCCTACCCGCTTCAATACCTCGAATGGTCCTATGAACCTCAAACTCAATTTCCTTTTCTTGTCGAATCGTATCTTTCCTTTCCAGGGAGACACTTTTAAAAATACAAAACTGCTAAATTCAAAGTCTCAATTCTGCTAATGCAAATATGCATATTTCATCTGGCGATCTTGAGCTGCTACCAATCCGGCTCTTATTGTTATTACTACATTGACAGTTTGTTAAACTAGGTCCAGTTCCAAAAGTTGTCATTCTCTGACTTCATCCCAACATAATGATGTTCTGCACTTTCTTCTATAAAAAGCTTCATATGGTGGCATACCGATACTCACATGATAACTATTGTTGTAAGCGAATTCTACCAAGGGTAAGTGATCTTCCCAATTCCCTCTAAAATCCATCACGCAAGCTCTCAGTATATCCTCCAACGTTTTTATGGTTCGTTCACTCTGTCCGTCGGTTTGAGGATGATATGTAGCGCTCAATTGTAAATGTATACCCATCTTGTCTTGCAAGCTTTTTTAAAATTTGGCGTGAAGCGCGGATCTCGATCGGAGATAATTGACACAAGCACTCCATGTCACGAAATGATTTCCTTCACATACAACTTTGCTAACTAATTTAAATTAAATTGGATCTTGATTGGTAGAAAATGAGTTGTCTTCGTTAGTCGATCTATGATAACCCAAATGGCATTATAACACTTCTGTGTGGTTGGAAGTCCCACTACGAAGTCCATCGTAATTTGCTCCTATTTCCATTTCGGTATTTCCAGCGGTTGAAATAAACCACTCAAACTCTGGTGCTCTGCTTTTACTGGTTGAAAGGTAAGACATCTGCTGACGAATTCTGTAACTTCTCGTTTCAAATTGGGCCACCAAAAGTGTTAACGAAGATCCTGATACAATTTTGTGCTTCCCGGATAAACAAAATATATCGTGTTGTGTGCCTCGTGAAAAATCTCTTCTCTTAATTCCATTATGGCTGGTACCCACACTCAACCTCCAAATCTTAGTATTCCGTCCTTGTCCATTTTAAACTTTTCTTCTTTATTTTCTGCTATCCTCTTCTTTATCTTCTCACACTCTTCATCTTTCTCTTGCGATTCCTTCACTCTATCCAACAATGTTGGATGAGCTCCTATTATGAATAACTTCTTCCCAGACTTTTAGGGTCTCTACACTTCTATTTCTAGTTTTTCCATTTGCTTGATTAGCTCTTTCTGATCTGTCAGTACAAACAATTTCTCTCTTGCTTTTATACTCAACGTGTCGGCTACTACGTTTGCCTTCCTCGTGTGATATAGAATTTTGCAGTCGTAATCCTTGATTTACTCCAACTATCTCCTTTGTCGTATAGTTAACTTCTTCTGGGTGAAGATATATTTTAGACTCTTGTGGTCGTTGTATATCTCACATTTCTCTCCATACAAATAGTGCATCCAAATCTTCAATGTAAAAACTACTGATGCTAACTCCAAGTCATGAGTAGGGTATCACTTTTCAGAATCCTTTAACTGTCGTGATTTGTACGCAATAACCTTTCCATGTTGCATTAGCACACAGCCAAGACCTCTATACGACGCATCATTATACACCATAAAACCTCACGTATCATCTGGTAATGATAGTACATGTGCACATAATGTAAGACCCCGAATTCATTAAAACTTTCCTCTCACTTCTCTGTACACATAATGTAAGACCCCGAATTTTATGAAATAAATTATTCAATTTTTCTTATAATTATTATTTAGTAAATGGTTAAATTGATAAAAAAAAATTAAAGTTAAGGATGATATATATAAAATTTTCAAAATACGCAAGTGGTTATAAAATACTCATTTCTATTGGGGAATATTCGTTTGGTCGGGGAATATTCTTGTTGTCGGGGAATATTCGTACGACGACGCAACCATTTATGGGCCCCATAACAGAATAACTATCGGATGAAGAAAACGACAAGTTTGAGTTTTTATAAATAATGGTGTAGTTGTTATCGTTAACACTGTTGGAATACCTGGTGGTTAAAATACAGTAATACGCGTGGTTGCACAGTAGAACATGGTATTGTACAGTATTTTTGAGTTATTAATTCTTACGTAAGAAGGCACTACTCAATAATTGTTACAGTAATTACTGTTCGATATTTTATTTTATTGATTCAATAATTGCCGCGCTGATATTTTATATTATTGTTGTTTCAATAATTATCACGGCACAGTATTTTCCATTATCAGATCAATAATTCATATTATTTGAATAATATTATTAGATAGCATTATTGGCAATGTCTAGAAAGTTCTCTCAAGGAGAGGTTTGGTCACCTAATTGCGCCGCAGCAAGGAAGGAGAAATCCTGAATGGAAAGCCCCTCTTTCTGAACCTGCTGGTTATCATAATTGTGATTCTGTAATATTATTTGTGAATAATTAATTATTAATTTATATGATAAGGAAATATTTATTTGATGTGGATATAAATGATGGATTTATTTATGTGGTTATAAATGAAGGAATTAATGTTGAGGTGTTTTATCAGTATTTTGTCGGATTGGAGGTATTAAAAACTCAAATCGGCGTTCTTAAAGCTTTATTGCGTGAGTTGTAATTTTAATCCGACCGTTGGATCGTTGTGATTTTTGGATATGTTATACATATATGAGTTGAGTATATGTCCATAAATTTTGAACCGTTGAAAATTAACGCATGATTTGTTATGAATTTTAAAAGGTGTTGAAACGGTGTTGAAAATCGTCCGTTTGTGGATTTTGGATATTTTCTGTTTGGAATTTGGAAAAACTCAAGGCTACAAAGTTGTAGAGAATTCGATTTCATGCGGAATAGACATAAAATTCGTATTTTTCTGATATACGGGCTATTTTCTATGAATTGTTGAAGTTTCGGAAAATAAAATAATTTTTATTAAAATTGGGTGGGACCCACTTTTATTTGAAAACATGTGGGCTGCCAAAATATTATCAAATGAGATGGCTGGTCTTGTATGGTGGCTTGCATAGGAGAGTAATAATAATATTATTATTATTTTATTATTTTAGTCTCCTTTGGCGTTCTAGTATTTTCCTATAAATAGGTGCTTATGTTAGAATTGAAAATCACACCAGAAACAAGTTTTCTTTTTCTCTATATTCTCGAGCGTATTTTTGTGAGTATTTAGATACTTGGAGAGTTGCTATTCAGTGCAAGTTTCCTTCGACTTTTCATCCGACATTCCGGTCAGAAGTACTGCTCTTTTGAGGTAAGGGATTTTAAGGATTATTATGTTTATCATGTTTCGTAATTTTTCGGACCTTCAAAAATTCTGAAAAAATTTGAAATGATAATTTGATGAGTTTTCTTGATTGTGTCCAAAAATGGCGATTTTTGGATTTATAGATTAGGAGTTATGGATTTTATGAGAAAAAACTATTTTAAAAGTAAACCCTTATAACTCCTTGTGGTTAACTCCAAAATTGGTGAAATTTTTATTGGGAGTACATCTATATAACATCAGTATATTTTGTAAATTTCAGAATTTTTGGATAAAAGTACAATTTATGATAAATGTCTAAATATTCGGCAGTTTTAACCATGTAAAAAATAGTAAATGAATTTTAAAAATTTCGAGAAAAATATATGTTCAATATGGGACTATATTATGCTAAATCCCAGAAAAAAAATATTTTTGGAACTGATTTGGTATTTTTCATAAAAATGGAGTAGTTATGAATAAATAAATTAAATATGTTATGTGAAGTAACAAAATTAAAAAATAGGATTTTATGGATTGGGAATCCTATATATGGTATATGCAGATTTTTGATGAGGTTGTTGGTTATTGGTGATGAAATCTTATGAGTTTGGCATTTTAGTATGACTAAATGCATTAATTAGTAAAGTGTAAACAATTAAAATAAATTATTTATAAGTTTAAGAAATTGTGGTAGTATTAATAATATTAGATTATGAGATTATTAAGTGATTTATATCATTTGGATTAAGGTGTTATGAAATCATTGATTTATGAATCTTACTCTTGAAATTAAATGCAGTTGTTGATCGTATTGTTTTTATTATCATATATAACATTTTTATATTCCCGGTGATGAAATTTCTCTTTGACTTAAGTGTAAAGATGGGTAGATTATTGGTATGATCATGACTATGGGTTCTTTTTGGCCAGTAGTGCAAAGATGAATTGTTGACTGGTATGATCATGACCATTGAATTTACAATTGAATATTTTTAGCTTAAGTGCAAAGGTGAATTGATCAACATGGTTGTAATTATTGTTTATATAAATTCTAAAATGATTATATATTTCTTTGAGATATGAATATCTTTGGCATGTAGTGCAAAGATGAATTATTGATGAATATCTTTGGCGTGTAGCACAAAGATGACCTGTTGTTGAATATCTTTGGCTCGTAGTGCAAAGATGAACTGTTGTTGAATATCTTTGGCATGTAGTGCAAAGATTAACTGTTAATGAATATTTTTGGCCCATAGTGCAAAGATGAACTTATTAGTATGATTATGAACAGGAACTGTGATTTGGTATAACCATGATCTTTGATGTTTCAGGTAAAGACATGTGATGAAAAATATCTTCGTCTTGGATGAGAAGAGAAAATTAGAACTACAATTATGATTATGAGTTATTCACATGACTGTGAACAGGATCTGTTGATTAATGTTACAGGGTTAAAGCATTGTTGGTGGACTTTTAACATGGAGAAGATAATAGACTTTATGGTTTATTTGACTCTTCTAATGGATTGCTTTCGTTCATTTGCAACTATGGTTGAAAAGTTTTAACATCTACCATATGTTCTAAATCTACGATTTATTACTTGATGAAGGCTATTGATAATTTAATTATCTTTAGTTATGATATTCTTTCTTTGGGCTAGTTGTGCTCACCCTTTTGCTTCACAATTCCTTTCGGGTAATAAAAAGTGTAGCTAGGTCGGCCGGGGATAACGGGGAGAATAGTGTGGTGGTCCGAGACTATCAAAGTTTCTCAACACATTATAAAAGCGGCATGACATACAATATATAATTGTATTGAGGACCTAAGATGTGTGTGTGTAGCGTATTATTATCGTCACTTAATAATTGATTTTGGTGAACAACAATAGGGTGAGGTGAACCCAACTTTGGAAGGGTGTTTTGCCACTATCATACAAGATGTCTAATGACATACAATCTCGTGTTATCATAAGAAAGGGTTGTGCACATCCACTTCTTTGAGTATATCTACGAGCACTACATATATGATCTTGGAGTTGGGTTGAAACATAATGTTCAATCGCAGCGGTGGAGATAGTTATATGTCAAGAGAAGACTCACCATTGGAAGGAACATGATAGTAATCTTCTCGTCTTTCTTTGGGGTCTATTGGATCAACCAAGGATAATTCTCTGGACATATGATATCTATCATAACTTAGATTCATAGCCTCCTATGTACGAAGGTTTCCTTGAGCACTTTCCAAAGATTTTAATTTCTAAAACAGTTTTAGATTGTACCTTTATATAAGGTATCACTGTGACGTGCTGTCCATAGTTGGGACATGAGTCATAGTTGGTATTAAAACTCACAGTATATGTGTTGTTATATTTTGCACGACAATTGTATTAATAAAGTTGTAATTATTTTCTGTACCATGTATTTGGTGACTCAGGATAGGTTGGATAGATTGGACCTATTTTGGGGGTGTCACACATAAACTTCACCGCCTTCCTCGATAGATTGGTCAATGGGGTCGCTATCTTAGAAAAATTTTGGATAAATCTTCAATAGTACCTGGCTAACCCTAAGAAACTTTATACTTTCATTGGCCTCTTCGGCTGCTCCCAGTTATGCACTGCCTCCACCTTCATCGGATCTACTGAAATTCCATCCTTATCTATCACATGTCCTAAGAATTGGACCTTATCCATCAAAAACTCACACTTAGAGAATTTTGCGTACATCTTCTCCTTTCTCAATGCTTCTAATACCATCTTCAGAAGTTTGGTATGCTCTTCTTTAGTCTTTGAGTAAATCAAAATGTCATCGATGAAAACTACCACGAACTTATCCAAGTATGGCTTGAAAACTCGATTCATTAAGTCCATGAATTCTTCCGGAGCATTAGTTAACGTAAATGACATTACCAAAAATTCGTAGTGTTCGTAAAGGGTTCAAAATATCGTCTTTGGTATGTCCTCCTTTCATACTTTTAGCTGATGATAACCCGTTCGTAGGTCCATCTTGGAAAAACACTTTGCTCCCTTCAATTAATCGAAAAGGTCGACAATCCTCATTAATGGGTATCTATTCTTAATCATTACTTTTTTTAACTCTCGATAGTCGATACAAAGCCTCATCAAACCATCTTTCTTCTTTACAAATAACACTGGTGCTCCCTAGGGAAACACACTTGGTTAAATATATCTCTTATCTAATAATTCTTGCAGTTGTATCATCAATTCCTTCATTTCTATCGGCGTTATATGATATGGGGCATTCAAAATAGGTGCGGTTCCCGGTACTAAGTCTATCACGAATTCGATTTCTCTGTCTGGAAGAAGGCCAGACAAATCATTGGGAAACACATTTTTGAAGTCTTTCATTACTGTTATATCTTCTATTTCTACTCTCTTCTTCTGAATATCCACGATATAGGCTAAAAAACCTACACATCCTTTTCTCAATAGTTTCTTGGCCTGCATCATCGTAAGACAACAAGATTACCTAAGCGATGAGTTACTATAAAACACTACCTTAGACTGGTTTGGAGTCTGAAGGTTCACACATTTCTTCTGGCAATCAATTATCGCATTATATTTACATAACCAATCCATTCCTAATATTACGTCAAACTCTCCCAATTGTATCGGAATGAAGTCTATATTAAATTTATGTCCCCAAATTTCTGCACAACAATTTCGGTATACGAACTCTATAGGAATTATTTCTTTATTCACAACTTCTATGTTTAAAGGATTCTCTAATCGTCCTTGGGGTATATTTAATTGACTAGCAAAATCTTCAAATACAAAGGAACAGGTAGCACCTAAATCAAATAATACGTAAGCATTTATATTATTGATTGGGATAATACCTGATACCACATCCTTTGCAGCTACAGCATCTTGGACGATCATGTTAAAGGTTTTGGCGGTCGACCAGTTGGGTTGTGCTGGTCCACCAATTATGAGCTCGCTGCCTCCTCCCTGGTTACCGCTTCCTCCGCTGCTTCCCTTCTTCGGGTAATTCTTGATCTGATGCTCAGTCGAGCCACAATCAAAACACCCTTTGCTCTTCTTTGGCTTTGGGCAGTTTGGTGAAATATGCCCCTCTTTGTCGCATTTATAATAAACATTCCTTCCCTTCCAACATTCTCCTTGGTGATTTTTCCCACACTTTGAACATGCTTCGCTTCTTTTCTTAAATCCTCTCGGATTACTTCTCATCGGGTTGTTATTTCTATTGTTGTTGTTGTTGTTGTTGTTGTTGTTATCGTCGTCGCACTTCCTCTTTCCTAAGTTGCTTCCTTCACTACAGCTTCCTCCTCGACTTTCTCATCCACTATTTTTATGCTTCTTCTCTTTGTTGTATTGGCTCAATGCCTCGCTACCTCCCTCAATAATGATAGCCTTCTCCAACAGTGTGGTGAATGAGTCAATTTGAAGAACTGATACTTTGTTGAACAACCACAGTTTTAGTCCTAATTCGAAATGTCGAGCTTTCCTCTCTTCAGTGTCTACTTGGTGTGGCGCAAATCGCGTGAGTTTGTTATATTTCGCTGTGTATTGGGCCACAATCATCTCCCCCTGCTTAAGTTCTAAGAATTTAACCTCCACACGGTTCTTCATGCTCTTCGAGAAATAATTCTCTAAGAACAGTGTTTTGAACCTCTCCCAAGTTATAACTCCTTCCCCCGCTCTCTGTTGATTTACTTCCCACCAGTAGTTTGATTTACCCTTCATTATAAAACTCCAACTTTTTATGAATAAAAATTTAATTTTCTGTAAATATTATTTTGAATAATAAGGGTTGATTTGATATAATGATATAGTTATGGGTGATATAGGCAAATTTTGCAAAGTAAGCAAGTTGTCATAAAATATTTGTTAGGTTGGGGAATATTCTTTTTGTCGGGGAATATTTATATGATGGCGCAATCATTGGTGGACCACATAACGGAATAATTGTCGGATATAGAAAGCGACATAAATAACCTTTTTATAAAAAACAACGACAAAACTTTTACCGTTAACTGTTGAAATACCCAGTGATAAAAGTACAGTAATATACGTTGTTGCACAGTAGACACGGTATTGCACAATATCTCTGATTATTGATTCTTACGTAAGAAGTCACATAGTATTCAATAATTGCCACAGTAGTTGCTGCATAGTATCTCATATCATTGATTGAATAATTATTACAGTAACATCTGTATAATATTTTATATTATTTAAATAACATTTTTAGTTAGCATTATTGGCAATGTCTAGAAAGTTTTGTCGAGGAAAGGGGTTAGGTTATATAATTGCGCGCCAATAAGGATAAATCCTTATCGAAAAGCCCACTCTTTCTTGGGAATGATCTAGTTGTAAATATTGTGAGCTTATAATATTAATTGTGAATAATTATTATGTAGTGGATATTGGTTCAATTTTGATATAAATGAAGGAATTTAGCATGAAACAATTGTTGAAAGTTTGACATATTTTTCTATGGAATCATAATTATCTTCTCCGATAAAATATTCATTCAAATATATTATTATAATATTATATTATAATAGTATAATGTGATAATATAATAGTATAATTTTTATAATTTAAATGGTAATATTATTATAATAATATATAATTTTCAGCATGTGAATAAAAGTGAAGTGAAGGTTATCATTTTGATTTTGAATTTTTTTTTTTTTAAAAAACCTTCCCTGCACTTCTCTCTTGCACATTCTTTTTCTTTTTTCCCAAAGTGGTGGCTTGAAAGAATGCCTGCAAAGTTATGTTTTCCAAAATATGGACCCTCACCTATAAGAAAATATGAGAAAGTTAGGCAAGTTAGGCATAGAAAAAAAAATTAAGCAGGTTTGTTTATTTATTTTTTCCTCCGTGCTGCACTATAAAAGGGGGGTAACCCTCCATCCTAAACATACCAAAAATTACAAGCATTCTGACTGCAATATTGTGAGTATTTCTTTTGAGTATAAGAATACTTTGAGTGTAGCTTATAGTGGAATATTTTCTCAGGATAATATCCATTATACCAAGTCAGATATAGTTTCTACTAAGGTAAATGATGTTATTTTCTTTCAATACTCATAAGGGGTATCATTTTCTTTCATACTTCATATTATGTAAGTGATATTATTTCATTTCATATTCCTAAATTTAAACTTACTATGGTAAGTATTGCTTCTATAATTCCTGAAATGATTAAAAAAATTCCTTAAGGTTTGAGCTTCATCTAATATCATTTCACTGGAATATTGGTCTGAACTTTCTTACTAAATTTTAATCTTTTCATGTCGGGGTACTATTTATCTAGGGTACTATTCATGGGTACTATTCATACGGTACTATTCATAAGTACTATTCACGATAAAATTTAGTTTATTTTCTTTGTCCAAATTATCTTCTTAAATATTATTTTTGAATTTTACTCCATAATTAGTTATTATGTTGAAAACTTGGACATGTTTAAACTCTGGATAAATTGAATTACAAATCTCTAATATTTATCCTTGATCTCACTTGATTGATTCTTTATATCATTGTCATCACCCTCATGCTTATATTATGTTGAAAGTCATCTTTGGTCCGTAGTGCAAATATGGGTTGTTAATTGATATGATTATGTGTAAGACCACAACTTTTTTTGAATAAAGAATAATTTTTTCTCGAAATATATTTTTGAATATTATGGTGTGGATATGATATAATGTTATAGTTGTGCGTAATATTTGGAAAATTTTTCAAAGTAAGCAAGTGATATAAAATATTCATTGTGTCAGTGAATATTCGATTTGTCGGAAAATATTTATTTTAACAGGGAATATTCGTACGACGGGACAATCATTGGTGGACCCCACAACGGAAGTATTGTCGTAGTTAGAAAATGACAGAAATATCTTTTTATAAAAATAACGGCGGAAGTTTTACCGTTAAACTGTTGAACTACCCGGTGGTAAAAGTACAGTAATACGCGTGGTCGCATAGTAGCACATGATATTGATTATTGATGCTTACGTGAGAAGTCACTCAGTTATACTCAATTATTGCTACAGTAATTGTTGCATAGTATCTCACGTTATTTGATTTAATTATTGTCACATTATTATCTGCATAATATTTTATATTATTAAATCAATAATTGAGACAACAAAGTTATTCATATTATTATTTGCAATATTTATAATGTCTAGAAAGTTCTGTCGAGGAGAGGTTTGGTCACCTAATTGCGCGCCAATAGGGAGAAATCCTTATTGGAAAACCCCCTCTTTCCTAGGAACGATTTGGCTGTTAAATATTGTGAGTTATAATATTAATGATGATTAATTGTTGAAGTATTAAGAATGTGTTTATTGAAGATAAGTGAATTACAAAAGTTAGAGGGGAATAATGTAAACTTGGAAAACTTTAGGGGTACTAAAGTGTAATAAGTTAAATCAATCTGGACCATTGGTATTGGTTTTAATAGTAAATCAATCTGGACCATTGATGGTGGTTTTAGAAGTAAATCAATCTGGACCGTCGATGGTGGTTTTAAAAGTAAATCAATATGGACCGTCAATGGTGGTTTTAAAAGTAAATCAATCTGGACCGTCGGTGGTTGTTTTAAAAGTAAATCAATATGAACCGTCGGTTGTGGTTTTAATAGTAATCAATATGGACCGTCCGTTCTAATAGTGAATCAATCTGGACCGTTCGTGAATTAGTTACTATTTAGTCCATTCTCCTATAAATAGAAGCTTAATTCTTCTTTCATTCTCACCAATTCACTGAGATTCACAAGAGACACTATAGAGAGATAAACTATAGAGAGCAAGAAGAAGAGTATTCTGCTACTTCACTTTTGTAGTATCCAACTTTCTACTAAGGTAAGGGATGTTATTTTCGTTTGGTAAGGGATGTTATTTTTGTTTGGTAAGGGATATTATTTGTTGTATTCGTAAGGGGTATTATTTCTTTCATACTCATAAGGAATACTATTTTTCGTATTCATCCTTTAGTATGTCGGAATAACCTGTCTACGCGGATTACGTACCGTATGACAGGTGAAAATCCATTTGCAGTTTTCTTATGTTAATTATTTTCATATTCTTAAATCTAAACTTACTATGGTAAGTATTGCTTCTATAATCCTTTAAATTAGTGGAATATCCGTGAGTTTTGCGCTTCATCCAGTATCATTTTATTGGAATATTGATATGAACTTTCTTATTAAATATCAATATTATCACCCGAAGTACTATTCACGAGTTACTATTCACGGGTTACTATTCACCCAGTTACTATTCACTATAATATTATTCACTCAGGTATTCAGGGCACTTTTCATGTCGAGGTACTATTCACGAGTTACTATTCACGGGTTACTATTCACCTGATTACTATTCACTCAAATATTGTTCACTCGGATAATTGGGGCACTTTTCATGTCGGGTTACTATTCACGGGGTACTATTCCCGAAGTACTATTCACAGAGTACTATTCACCAAAAAATTTATTTCTTTTCTGTCCAAATTATTTTTGATACATGGATATTATTTTTGAATTTTACTCCACAAAGTAGTATCATATTGAAAATTTGAACATTATTGAATTTTGGATAAACTAAATTATAAATCTTTAAAAATTTATCCTTTGCTTTCTTTTAATTGAATTCTTATATCATTGTCATCATCCTCATGCTTATATTGTGATAAAAGTGATCTTTGGCTTACGTGTGTAGATGGACTGTTGATTGGTATGATTATGATTAGGGATAATTTGGTATAGTCATGACCATTGATGATTACACGAATATTCTTAGCTCGTAGTGCAAGAATAATTTGTGGACGTGATACTAATGAATATCCTTGGTCCGTAGTGCAGGGATGATTCGATGATGTGATTTATTTATTAAGCTGAGTCCCAGCGATAAAGTTAATGATAAACTTTTTAAATCATAGAAGATAGTAGATATCATGCTCTACTTAACTCTTCTAATGGATTGCTTGTTCCACTGCAGTTAAACTTGTTGTCCATTATATTCTATCAGTTTAACATTGTTGAAGGCTAATGATAACTTATTCTGCATTATTTTAGTCATAATATTTCTTACTGGGCTAGTTGAGCTCACCCTTTTACTTCCATTGTTCTCTTCAGGAAATGAGAACGTAGCCGGAACTAGTCGGGGGACGGAGTGATGGCCCGAGATGGTATTTTAGTAGTCCTCGCTATTATATAAAATAGTGTGCCAATAAATGTAATGAGGACTCCATTTGAGTTTGGATATTGTCTAGAAGACAATATTCGTATAAAAACTCTCAGCTTATGTTTTATAATTAAGTTTGTATTTGTATTTGTACCATGTATTTGGCGACCCAAGATGGGTAATGTATACCTATTTTGGGGGCATCACAATTGGTATTAAAGCTTAGGGATATGATCCCTGGCTGAGATGTGAGACAAGAACTAGGAGGGGAGAGACGGGGAATTCCTTCGCTAGTATGACCTACATAAATTTATTTGGTATTTAATTGGTCGGTCTGAGTATAGGGATAATATGTGGCATGTCAATTAACCCTTGTTTTGTGGCGCGATTTGAAATGGCATCTAAAAATGTTGAGATAAAGCAATGAAGCACATGAGACCGTTGAGTCACTGACGATCAATACCGGTGATAATGTGCAACAGAAGACAATAATCCTCAGGTAAATAACAACACCGATCAAATGATGAACGATGGGATGTTTAGAGGCTTCATGCAATTCATGCAACATCAGGCGAGAGCGGCTCCTATTCAAAATGCAGGTGGACACACTGGCAACTCACAGATGGTCACCGCTAAATAATTCAAGGAGCTGGGACCATCGGAGTTTTGGGGAGAGCCAAAACCACTTAAGGCGGAGACATGGATAAAGCGGATCACCAAGATATTTGATGTCTTGGGATGCTCCGAGGAGCAAAATATTCCCTTTGCCACCTCCATGTTTAGAGGAGAAGCAAATTACTGGTGGGAATCAGTAAAACGTACCCATCCTGCCGCATTCAAGATGTCTTGGGAGAAGTTCCAAGAGCTGTTCAATGACAAGTACTTTCCCGAAAGTATTCTTCACATGAAGGAGGTGGAGTTTATCAAGTTGGAGCAAAACAATATGATCGTGTCACAGTACGAGGCTAAGTTTGCCGAGTTGTCCCGGTTCGCATCCCATTTGGTTGATAATGAGGAGAGAATGACGCGAATGTTTCTACGAGATTTGAGACCCGAAATACGTCAATACCTCATTTCTCATAAACTGTGTTTCTATTTAGATGTTGTAAATAGGGCTCAGTTATTGGAGAGCGATAATGAGTCAACCCAACCAAGAGAGAACAGCCAGCAAGTCGATAATACCAGTGGTAGCAGTCATTGAAACGATGACAACAAACGTGGAGGGAATCAACATGCAAGAAATGGTAACCACTCTGGTGGTAATTATGGCCAAGATAATAGAAGTGGAAATTTCAAGAAGAGAAGATTCAATAATGATGGAAAGACGTCAGCACCAGTACCTGTTATTAAGGAAGGAGAACGACCACCGGTGGTATGTTACAAATGCGGAGGAGAGGGACACATCAGTCCAAACTGTACGCACCAGTCCAAAGCATGTTGCAATTGTGGAAGAGAAGGTCACTTAGCCCGATTTTGTCGTGCACCAAAGTCAAGTCCAGCTGGGAGGCATCAAAAGCCATCCCAGACAAGACAAAACCGGTAGTTCAAGGGAGAGCGTTTGTCATAACCTCCCAAAAAGCGAGGAATCCGAACGAGGTGATCACGGGTAAGCTAATCATAAACTCTAGCGAAGTCTATACCTTATTTGATATCGGTTCTACCCATTCTTTTATTTCTCCTACTTGCGCTCAACATTTAAATCTAACTCCAGAGAAATTAGACTTTGATTTATCTATTGAAACTCCGTTGGGAGAAACCTTCATTACATCCACTGTATATAAGTCTTATTTGATTCAAATCGGTAACCGCACGTTACCTGTCGATCTTATCTCTTTAAAAATACTTACATTCGATGTGATCTTAGGAATTGATTGGTTGACTACTCATCATGCTAAAATTAATTATTTTCGTAAGGTTGTTAGCTTTCATATTCTTAACCAACCTATTATGCGAATTCAAGCAACCAAACCATTAAAGTCAATCACTATCATCTCAAGCCATAAAGCTATTCGTTTATTGAAAAATGGATGTCAAGCTTTCTTAGCTTATGTCACGGATTTAAATAAAAATACGTCAGTCTTGAATGATATTTCTATTGTTAATAAATTTCCTGACGTATTCCCTGAACAACTTTCTGGCCTACCCCCAGAGCGTGAAATTGAATTTTGTATCGACCTTGAACCCGATACAAAACCCTTAAATGTTTCTTCTCCTAAAACTAACATAACATGCACTGAATACGTTGGCTCGAGCTATTAAAGATTACGACCATACCATTCAATATCATCGTTGAAGAGCGAACGTGGTAGCTGAAGAGTTGAGTAGAAGATCGTATGCGGTTATGAATGTGACGTTGTTAACACAAAGACCCATTTTGTATGACTTGCAAAAGGATGAAGATAGAGTTAAAGACTTCAGGGACCCATGTGATAATGGCAAATACACAATTAAAACCGACTTTAATGGATAAAGTTAAAGCCGATCAAGCTACAGACTCAGAGCAGATGAATGTGAAGAAGAAGGTTCAAGAGGGTGTTATTCCAGAAGAAAGAATCGACGAAGAGAGGAAATCTCAACCCTTGATTTATTGGCCCATTTGAAATCCTCGATCGAGTAGGAACTGTGGCTTATAGACTCGCTTTACCGCCAAGTATATAGCGTGTTCATAACATTTTTCACATATCTATGTTACGTAAATATGTGAAAGACTCGAACCACATTATTGAATTAGAACCGGACGAAATAGCGAAAGATTTAACGTATGAAGAGGTAGCTGTTAAAATCTTGGATAAGAAGGATCATATTCTACGCTCCAAGGTTATATCTCAAGTCAAAGTTTTGTGGAGAAACCACGATGCGGAGGAAATGACCTGGGAGTTAGAATCTGAAATGAAATCAAGGTATACTCACCTCTTCGACATATCAGGTACATACCCTAATTTCGAGGACGAAATTTCATAAGAAGGGGAGGTTGTAAGACCCCAACTTTTTGTGAATAAAGAATAATTTTTTCTCAAAATATATTTTTGAATATTATGGTGTGGATATGATATAATGTTATAGTTGTGGCTAATATTTGAAAAATTTTGCAAAGTAAGCAAGTGATATAAAATATTCGTTGTATCAGTGAATATTCAATTGGTCGGGGAATATTCATTTTAACAGGGAATATTCGTACGACGGCACAATCATTGGTGGACCCCACAACGGAAGTATTGTTGTAGTTAGAAAAAGACAGAAATATCTTTTTATAAAAATAACGGCAGAAGTTTTACCGTTAAACTGTTGAACTACCCGGTGGTAAAAGTACAGTAATACGTGTGATTGCATAGTAGCACACGATATTGATTATTGATGCTTACAGGAGAAGTCACTCACTTATACTCAATTATTGCTACAGTAATTGTTGCATAGTATCTCACATTATTTGATTCAATTATTGTCACATTATCATCTCCATAATATTTTATATTATTAAATCAATAATTAAGACAACAAAGTTATTCATATTATTATTTGCAATATTGACATTGTCTGGAAAGTTCTCTCGAGGAGAGGTTTGTCACCTCATTGTGTGCTAATATGGAGAAATCCTTATTGGAAAGCCCCATCTTTCCTGGGAACGATCTGGTTGTTAAATATTGTGAGTTATAATATTAATGATGAATAATTGTTGAAGTATTAAGAATGTGTTTATTGAAGATAAGTGAATTACAAAAGTTAGAGGGGAATAATGTAAACTTAGAAAACTTTAGGGGTACTAAAGTGTAATAAGTTAAATCAATCTAGACCATTGGTGGTAGTTTTAATAGTAAATCAATTTGGACCATTGATGGTGATTTTAATAGTAAATCAATCTGGACCATTGATGGTGGTTTTAAAAGTAAATCAATCTGGACCATCGGTGGTGGTTTTAAAATTAAATCAATCTGGACCGTCGGTTGTGGTTTTAATAGTAATCAATATGGATCGTTCGTGAATTAGTTACTATTTGGGTTAACACCTTACTACCACCCTCTACTATAATCCCCTTCTCCAGAATGGTCCCATAGGAAACACTCTGGTCACCAAAATCCTACTATAGAGCCAAAGTTTCAGGCCCTGCTCCAACCTACGAGCCTTCCTCTCCTCAATATCCACATGATGTGGAGCAAACTTTGCCAATTCGTTGAATTTGGCCGCGTACTGGGGAACCGTCATGTCTCCTCGTTTAAATTCTAAAACTTAACCTCCCTCCTCCATTGCATATTTGTACGGAAATAATTTTTGAAGAAAACCTTCTTAAATTGTTCCCACGTTATCGTATCTGTTCTAGCCCCACCCTGGTGAGCCTCCCACCAAAAGTTGGCTTCCCCTTTTATCATGTAAGTCGCAAAAGAAGTCTTTTGCGCCTCACCTACATTTGTAATAACAAACGCCTTCTTTATTTCCTTTACCCATGCCTGGGCCTCTATTGGGTCCGTTGTTCCTTTGAACTCCAGCGGACCTACACTTTTAAATTCTTTAAAGGTAACATAGGTTCCGTAGGTACTCTAGCCCCGGTTTAGTTAAATGCAGTAGTTAATAAATTAATGAACTCTTGCATAGGGTTGTTTTGACCCCCTTGATTTTCATTACGTGATTCCACTTCCTGATTACATTGTCTTCTCCTTGGCAGCATTTTCCGATTAAATAAATAAAATTTCATTATTATCTATTTACTTGCCTGGTTATCCTTCCATACTAATACCTCATACCACATCAAAGCACATTAAATAAAAACTTCATTATATTAATATGCTTCTTCATAGTCTGAAACTATTTACACTTTACTTCCATAGCCAACGGCTAATACATTTTTATCCCGCAATTGAACTTCTCAAAAGTTGGGATTTACAAAAAGACTACCCTTTTATACAAAAGAGGGTTTTACGTCACTACACAGATATTTATAACTCTAAACTTCTAATAATGCATAACAGCGTCCTCGTGTTTCTCATTCGCAATCATCGCTACAACATCCCGACTAATAGTATGTCAAGTCTGCCCCGACTCTATGGAATAACAAGCAACTCTAAGCTTGAAATCTTTATGAGCACTCTCATGGATGTAAGACATCTGTGCTATCTTTCGATCCTTCTCCCCTAATTCTTTACGAAGTTCTACCACCTCGTTCATATAATCCCTAGCCTTATTTATCATGAGCATCTTATCATCATGCTCGGACTCAAAATCTGCTTCTGCAGACTCCTTCGCTTCATAAAGAAAACTAATCTCTTCATTCTGATTTTGCACAACTGTACTAAGTTGTACATTCTTTATCAAGCACCTTTGCAGATATAATGATCTCTCATTGCATCTGGAGGCAATGACTCTGAGGTAGGTACCACCGTACCAACCGACATTATCTCTATTACTTCCCCTTCATAGACAATCATATTAAGATATGACGCTATATCCATATCTCCCTCAGAGTAGTCCTCCTCAGAAAAATACTCCACTATCTCTGACTCCTCTAGAATCACTAATGGTACCTCTGCCACCGTCATAGGTACAGTCTATACTCTGCTCACAGTTTCTTCGCTCACCATGTGTATATCTCTACACATCAAGCTATCGATCGACATCCTACAATAACACATATGTTGATTAGTACATAACACATAATAGTATAAGCACAAATCACATTTAATTTATTTAGGGTTACTTTCCATCTTTTAAATTTTTCGGTACTGAGTTTCCTCAATACCTTATTGACTCATTCGACTGAAGTAAAGCTTGAGTTTATTTCCTTCGGACTTTTCTTCCTTAACGAGGTTATTAGCCTAAGGTTCTTCCCCCCTTAAGTTTTATAACCTAATGCTTTGATACCAACCTGTGACGCTAATGGTACTTTCAACCATAGCACCTCACAGGGGTACCTATCAATTTGCCACCGACTTGCTCGGCTCCCCCTATGGAAAGTTTGGCTGCGGTGCATTCCCATTTAGGGACATCACCAGCAAAAGGCTTGGGGTTCTTAACGTATTGCGCTTATAGCTTTGATACCAACCTGTGACGCCCCCAAATCTGGGTATCTTCCAACCCGACAGATGGTGCTACACGGTACTCATAACTGTACATTCATTCTATTGAAAAGACAACAAAATGCATGTCTCAATGACATTCTTATTACATTAATAATATTACATCCCGTTCCCAGGTTCTAAAACCATTACATTCTTTGTTCATCATACTATAATATATACAACTTACTAGTTTATTACAAGGTAAACTAATCGTTCATCTTCGCTTGCCTTTAACCTTGTCGAGATCCCTCGATTCGTTTCGGGTCCCTAGTTTGCATTCATATGGTTCAAGCAAGAGTGAGCATAACAAGCTCGTAAGTACAACAATTTCTTTTAAACGACATGCTTGAAACATAGGAATCATATATCTTGATGAACAATAGTTACGAAGTATTATCGATAATTCAAAATAACACTTCTTTTCATTCAAAACGTTTTACAATAACAATATTCATGAAAACATCGGTTACGCTCAAGACCATGAATAGTTCATAATTTCTTTGAAAAGGACAACCCACTAAGTCCGTAAGTCCCAAGGCATATCTTCTGAGCACTTCTGGGTGATCAGCCCATAGCACTCTATGTTGATCAACACTACATTCTTTAAACGTGTTTACGTTTAAGTTTTGGCAACCTCGCGTGCCCATCGAATAATCGATGAAAATACATTTGTTTATTCAAACTCGAGGCTTACACGGAATCATGCCAAACAATTGGCGTAGGGATAGCGTTAACAATTCTATATTGACAGACTTGTAAATAAATCAATCAATCTTCAAGATTAGTCTAGCCGAGTCAAAACTGGCATCGACCCTTTCTTTAAAATCATTCATGCATCTTATAACATGAATCACAGAAAACTTGGTTAACACAAAGGTTAGACAAGCGTTTAAGAAAAATTTGCCTTCAGCGTCTGCTACAGTAAAAATAACTTTTCCTTTCAGTCTTTAAGGTCTCTACAATACATAATCACATCATATACCACATTAGGTCAAGAATGAACATACATAGTTCCTAATGAATCTTACCCTTCATCTCAATCTAATCATACATTAGATTTGTTACTATTGGTTCCGGCTTGCCATTATCTTTACATCATTCTTACCAACTTCTTTCTCTTTTATATCTTACGTAGATTTACTTCATTAATCTAACTCGTTTTGAGTTAATCATCCTTCTTCATGGCTTACTAACATTCTTACGTTATTAATCGAAACTCGATCGTCATTGGTTAAGTACACTTTATTGTATACCGTTTACGTTCACGTATTATCATTATTGAATACTATTCATATTCTCTATACTTTATGTTAGTCGTTTAACTACTCATTAAACAACATTAAATTCCTAAAGTCATCACTATAGCAGTGATTTAGGAAAGGTCTTATCATGTTCATTAAGTAATTACATAATACATACTGGTATTGCAAACCATTAGATTCATAATCAACTTGGTCAACAAACTTCTACAGTCGGCTTAGCACATCACGTTGTTCTCATTACGTTCATCTTTCAATTGATTATTAACCTTTAATCATCATACATTAAGAGTCTAACAATGCCTTAACAATGTTATATTAACACTTTATTTCATTACTAATGAGTTATCTTTCTTTCTATACTTGTAAACCTTCTTGTTTGTCAAAACTTCGGAGATGGCCTTGCGTATTTCACTCTTAGCTCTTTATCTCGCGCCGCGGCATGAGTTTTTAGTATGCAAGCCCCGGACTTGGCGCTACGGCGTCACTTATTGGCCTTGGGTTGGCGCCGCGGCGCTAACTCTGTGCCTTAGAAAAATTTACAGCTTTTGAAATTTTGTGAACTTCCCGGACGCATAACTTCTTCGTTATAAGTCCGAATTGGCTCGTTCAAAAGCCTACGGTTCACAAATTACATTCTCTACACGTTCATGTAAGAAATTTATCTATTTGACTTTGTTTGCTAAAATTCACCTATTAGTTCATTTTTAACGAAAACGATAAACGTTTGTGAACGTTCAACGCTCGTTTCTTCATTCTAAGTCGGAATTCGGTCATTTTCGAGTCCACAACTCTATAATGACAAATATGGCTTGTCTCCATTGAAAACCAATGTTTCCAAGCTCAATATCAAAATTTGACTTCCATTCCGATATTTTCACGAATTCGACGATTATCGTCTAAACTCGTGAATTCCACCTTAATTACATTTCTTATGATTTGTTCATCGTTTCAAATGGATTCTAACCATCAAACTAATATCTTGACATACTCATCTCATTAACTTATAAATATGATAAGTTATTACTTATCCTTTATGAGTTTGTAACTTATAAAAGTATAACTACTTATGACTTCCTTTCTCATGACTTATTATAGATTAAGTCTTTTAACCACCATTTTCACATCTCCTTATCATATCATCTTCTTAAGGTAAACATATGAGTAGTTCATATAAACTCTTCATAAATTCATAACTTAATTAAGTTTGAATTACTTATTCATGACTTAAACGACTTAAGTCCACTGATTAATCATTCTTATCATTCCTTAGCATACATGTTCTAAGAAACCCCCTTCTCTAACAATTAAAGAGAAAGAGAATTATGGTTTTAAGTTCTTACCTATGAAGATCACTTGGTTAATCTTTATTCTCCTCCTTGCTTCTTGATTTCTCAAAAACTAACTTATTCTAGCTTTTGTAGCTTTTTCTCTCTAACCAATAAACTCTCAACTTGTTGCATGAAATGAATAACCACCAAAAATGAAATCCAAGCTCTCAATTTATAGGCATTGCTAAGTTAGGGCATAATGGTCATAAGACCACTCCACCTCCTTACTAAACCTCCATATTATTCATTACTTCAATCCTAAGTTTACTTGCTCACCAAATAAGTTACTTGGCCTCCACACTCATTGCTTGGCCATCACAACACTTAACCATTAAGTATACTTGCTAATCACACATAAGCACTTTACTTACTTATCCCACATAAGCACTTTACTTAGTCTTTAAATTACTTAACTTATCCTTTGCTTAACACTTAAATCTACTTGCTCAACACCCTTAATACTTGGTCACCAATTCACCCATGAGTTGCCCCATGGATCAAGCTTTACCCATTGGATCTTACCTTGGGCTTTTCATTAATTAGCTTAATTAACTTATCTTGTACATTGGGCTTACAATTAAACAAACACTTGGCCTTGTGAAATAATTTACATTGGACTTATCATTACAAATATTTGGGCTTTAACATTAATTCGTATTGGGCTTACACATCTCTATACTTGGGCCTTATCAATGTCTCATTGGATTTTACAATTTCTTACTCAATCCTACAAGTCCATTACATTTGGCTTAAAGCCTTATAACGTATAATTTACGTATTAATCTCATATTCCACTTCATATACTTATTCACATACGACATACCATCATTCATTCATACTCGTAAAACACCTTGTATTATACTCGTATTCATTACTTCGTATAATACCTACGTATTTCTCCAAACAGAGTCAAAATAATCAAAACTTAAAATTCGAAACAACCTAGATGGTGAAAGACAATACTCTCATCACACTAGCCTCGAATCACCCCTGAAAACTGCTTAAGAAAAACACAGCATGAGCCAATTGCCCAGTACGAATACAGATATACAAAAGATATACAACTGATATACGAAAACAACTGAGACAAAATACTGAACAAAGCCTCGAGTGCAAATACGAACGAAAATATAATATCCAAAGATCTGAATGGAATATATCTGAATCAACATAATTGACGAAACCAATAAAAGAATAAAGAAATAACGAACTGAAGTAACTAACTCAATGACTTGAATCGAATGCGAAACCAACAAAAGCGATCCAATAAAATAGTAAAATTTGAAACAAATGGCTGGAGTTATTTCATACCGAATGAGCTCAGAATATACCTTGCCACACAGGCAAGTCAAAATAATGCCACACAGGCAAATCAAATGATGCCACATAGGCAACCAAAATAATGCCACACAGGCAAATCAAAACAATGCCACACAGACAAGTCAAAATAATGCCACACATGCAATCACACATTGGACCGCGAATCCAAATGTATGAAAATCGGATAGTGTGTTTGGCACAACATCACCAATCCGCAGAACAGAAAACTAGGGTTAACCCATACGCCTCCCACAATAAAACACCAAATGGCCCACTACCTCCGGAGCCCAAAACGGAGACGCCATGGACTAATCACACCGCCACGGAAAGTGTCATGTCTCTCGTGCCAAGACGACATGCCTGTGGTACCCCCACAGGTGGTTATAGCTCTGGTATACCCTACGGTATATTCTAACAAAATACCATGTCACAACACATGCGACATAATACCAACAAAAAGGGTTCTATATGTACATGTTGAACCAAATCAAATTATAGTCACAATGTCTCAAAAAGAAGGTAGCAACATGTACCGCTCTAGAATTATTAAAATAAATACTAAACATGATAACCTAATTCAAAGAGTACAAATGCGAGTCCAATGTGTCAACTCCAAAATGAAAGTAATGTATGAATTTCATAGGAAATAATTATGTGAAATCATAACAGAATTCGAAACAAGGGACAAGACGAACAAATCAAATTTAACAAGAGTCTCGCTGAACAAATCATGGAATATGTACCAATTTTAATATAAGGAAATTAGTTTAAATTACTGAATAGAACCAAAGTATCAATTATCAAATTTCTATTTAAGAATTCTAATAGGATTATAAGAAAATAAATGACGATATATCACGAGATACAAAGAATTCAACTACAATCAAAGGAGTGGAGTACGGAATCCGTACCTGATACTTCCAAGCCATTTATAGCACACTCCGCAAAATTTTACCCTCAATTGCAACGACATCAAATATGAAACGTTATTCGCAACCTAAACATATTCACCTCATATTAAAAACAATCCAACCTAATAATTCTAAAATAATTCATAATCTATTTAATATGCCTTTAATCATCGCCTTTTATCAATTACTAATACTCCAAAATTTATATTCCAAAAATAACTCGCTAAATTCTTTCCGTTCAATATAAATAATTTAATAAAATTTTATTACAATCCAATCATTAAAACATAATACTATTAAATTTCTTTATTAAGAACTTTTACAATTATGTCGGCAAAATTAATTAATTCAAATTAATATATATAACTTTAAGTGATTTTTTTAATTATGTATACAATTTCATAGCCAAATATTATAAAAATATAATATAATATATATATATATATATAACTAATTTAAATTAATCAACACTACAGATCTTTCAATGAGCTTGTATCTTAAAAAAACATATATATAAATAATTAAAAATAATGGAATCATGCCAGAGGATTCTAAGAGTTCATCTGTATACATCTAATTGAATTAAAGGCACCATCCAAATTCCACCAATTTCAAAAGCGATCAAGTCTCTCATAATTATTAAAATATTTAGTATTACTTTTACATAAATCTAATAAGTATTCTCAAGTTGTAGCATACCTGCCAATTACTCCCTTGTTCATTGCTTTTCTCTTCTTCTCTGCAATGCTAATTTTGCTTTCTTCTTTTCTTTTCTCGATCGGTTAATAGAGATACGTGAGATAGATTAGGGTTTTACTTATTTATTATTATTTTGTTTTACTAACTCTCCTAATTATAATAGAATTTTACTATTACCCAAATATAAAATAAACCCAATTAGTATAAAAGCCCAAATTAATGTAATTACATACTTATTATAGTTCACACAAATTAAATACAATTTGACCCAACATAAGAAAAACCCAATTAAACTATGAATTTAAATATTATTATTATTATTATTATTATTATTATTATTATTATTATTATTATTATTATTATTATTATATTTTTTTTTTTTTTTTTTTACCGGGTATTACATCACCTACCCCTTAAAAAGAATTCCGTCCCCGAAATCAAAAGAATGAAACGCACCAAATTTTTCAAAGAGATGTGGATACTCCGCTCGAATAGACTCATCTATCTCCCAAGTAGCTTCTACTTAAATAATTTTACCACAAGACTTAACAAAAGGAATTATCTTTCTCAATTTTAATTTAATCGGTTGTTTAATTATCTACTAAACAATTTAATTTTTCAAACAAAACAAAGAAGAAAAGAGGGAAACAAAATCATTTACCTTTTTCAATTTAAACACAACTGTATAAGATAAAATCAATTAATATTTAATTATTAATAAAAAAATATGGGTTATTATACTTTAATTCTATCACGTAGCCAAAATACTATGACGTTTCGATATTTCTAGGTCATAAAATGACCCTCGAATAGCTTACTCCCATAAATAATGGATTAAATTCATTTAATCCTCATAATAAAAATAAAAATTTAATTCTCAAAAATCCAAATTTTCTAGGGCGTTACAGACACTATAGAGAGAGAAACTATAGAGAGCAAGAAGAAGAGTATTCTGCTACTTCACTTTTGCAGTATCTAGCTTTCTACTAAGGTAAGGGATGTTATTTTTGTTTGGTAAAGGATGTTATTTTTGTTTGGTAAGGGATATTATTTGTTGTATTCGTAAGGGGTATTAATTCTTTCGTATTCATAAGGAATACTATTTTTCATATTCATCCATTAGTATGTCGGAATAACTTGTCTACACGGATTACGTACTGTATGACAGGTGAAAATCCATTTGCAGTTTTCGTATGTTAATTCTTTTCATATTCTTAAATCTAAACTTACTATGGTAAGTATTGCTTCTATAATCCTTGAAATTATTGGAATATCCATGAGTTTTGCGCTTCATCCAATATCATTTTATTGGAATATTTATATGAACTTTCTTATTAAATATTAATATTTTCACCCGAAGTACTATTCACGAGTTAATATTCACAGGTTACTATTCACCCGATTACTATTCACTATAATATTATTCACTCCGATATTTGGAGCACTTTTCATGTCGGGATACTATTCACAAGTTACTATTCACCCAATTACTATTCACTCAAATATTGTTCACTCTGGTATTTGGGGCACTTTTCATGTCGAGTTACTATTCACGGGGTACTATTCCTGAAGTACTATTCATAGGGTACTATTCATAGAATACTATTCACCGAAAAATTTATTTCTTTTCTGTCCAAATTATTTTTGATACATGGATATTATTCTTGAATTTTACTCCACAAAGCAGTATCATGTTGATAATTTGGACATTATTGAATTTTGGATAAATTAAATTATAAATCTTTAAAAATTTATCATTTGCTTTCTTTTAATTGAATTCTTATATCATTGTCATCATCAGCATGCTTATATTGTGATGAAAGTCATCTTTGGCTTACGTGCGTAGATGGACTGTTAATTGGTATGATTATGACCAGAGATAATTCGGTATAGTCATGACCATTGATGATTACACGAATATTCTTGACCCGTAGTGCAAGAATAATTTGTGGACGTAATACTAATGAATATCCTTGGCCCGTAGTGCAAGGATGATTCGATGATGTGATTTATTTATTAAGCTGAGTCTCAGCGATAAAGTTAATGATAAACTTTTTAAATTATAAAAGATACTAGATATCATGCTCTATTTGACTCTTCTAATGGATTGCTTGTTCCGCTGCAGTTAAACTTGTTGTCTATTATATTCTATCAGTTTAACATTGTTGAAGGCTAATGATAACTTATTTTGCATTATCTTAGACATAATATTTCTTACTGGTCTACTTGAGCTCACTCTTTTACTTCCATTGTTCTCTTCAGGAAATGAGAACGTAGCCAGAACTAGTCGGGGGACAGAGTGATGGCCTGAGATGGTGTTATAGTAGTCATCACTATTCTATAAAATAGTGTGCCAATAAATGTAATGAGGACTCCATTTGAGTTTGGATATTGTCTAGAAGACAATATTCGTGTAAAAAATCTCAGCTCATGTTGTATAATTAAGTTTGTATTTATATTTTGTACCATGTATTTGGCAACCCAAGATGGGTGATGTATACCTATTTTGGGGGCATCACATTATGATCAGGAATTATATATTGGTATAATCCTTTAATGTTACAGATAAATATTTGTGGTGAAAGTCCTTTTTGGCCCGTAGTGCATAGATGGACATGTATTTGGCATGATCATGACTACTGGTGATGCAAACAATTATCTTTGGCCCGTAGTGCATAGATAATTCGTTGATTGGAAATAATTATTGATTGGTGTTACAGGGATAAAATATTGATTATGGACTTTTAAATCATAGAAGATAGTAGACATCATGCTCTACTTGACTCTTCTAATGGATTGTTGTTTCCGGTGCAGTTGATCTAAAACTTGTTGTCTATTGTATTCGATCAGATTTTTCCTTTCTGAGGACTAAGGATATTTTTTTCTACATTATCTTAGTCATAATATTCTTTTCTGGGCTATTTGAGCTCACCCTTTTCTTTCATTGTTCTCTTTAGGAAATGAGAATATAGCTAGGACTATTCGGGGAATGGAGTGATGGTCCAAGATGGTTAATATAGTAGTCCTCACTACTCTATAAAATAGTGTTACAATAATTGTAATGAGGACTTTATTTGAGTTTGGATATTGTCTACGAGACAATATTTGTATTGAAACTCACAGCTTATATTTTGTCGTATTTTACACGACAATTAATAGTTGTATAAATGAAGTTTGTATTTGGATTATGTACCATGTATTTTGGTGACTCAAAATGGGTTGTGTGGACTTATTTTGGGGGTGTCATATTCATCATATGCGTAGCGTATACAGTCTTCTGATCTTCACCCACACGAGCAATGGTGAATTCTTTTTCCATTTCTTTGATCCAAGTCCGAGCCTCGATAGCATCGATAGTTCCCCTAAATTCTAGAGGTCCTACACTCCTAAAGTCTTTAAAGTTTGTTATGGGGATCGCTTAAGGGTTTAGACACACTAGTTCATTATTTCTCTCTTTAAGGGCTTCTCCTAACAAGTCGACTAATCGTTGAATAGGGTCTACTTGATCTCTCTCATTATTGACTAATTCCTCCGATGCGGTTAGTCTACGTCTGGGCGACATTTTCTGAAATGACAACTTCATGTTTATATCTATTATATTCTTTTAGTATTCCTTTAATGCAAAAGAAAATTTTATAACACATTTTTGAAATAAAACATTAATATTCATATGCCAAAATCATTACATCGACATGATCATTTCCTAGCATACTTCTATAAATGTAAACATCTATCCCCTACTATCATAAAAGATGGGGAACACTAACATACTACCCCTCTAACAATATCATACTTGGGGTATACATAAACTATTCCACATCTTACACAAAAGATGGAAATTTACGCATAACAGTACATATATAAACACAAACTACTGCTACTAGTCATTATCCCTTGTAACGCCCGAGAAAATTTGATTATATGAGAATTAACTTTTTATTTGATTATGTGAATTAAATGAATTTAATTGATTAATTATGTGAGTAAGCTATGTGAAGGTCATTCTATGACCTAGAATGTGCGGATGTGGTTAGGATTCTGGCTATGTGTTAGAATTAATTATTTTGAATTTCCAAGATGGAAATAAATTTTTTTTAGAAATTTCCGTAAAAACACTATTCATCCATTTCTGCTCGGAAATTAAGTTTGAAATTCTGAGCAATGCGTAATGATAGAATATAAAGATGAGATGGAATATCCAATAATATTTTAGTTATGGCAAACGAAGTTTTCGCCTGCGTACTTAAAACCTAAGGGTTAGGAAAAGTAATTTTCGAGAAAGAAATGAAATAAGTATAATGATTAAGATTATTATACGTTTGATATACAAGTATGATACTATTTAGTATACGAGTATAGTACAAAGATTTAATACGACGTACAATACGAATATCGTACGAATAATATACGAAGAGAATACGTGAGTTATACGCGTAGAATACGATTGGTTCTTAATGGACTTTGAGTTTAAGGACTTTGTATAATCCAATTGAACTTGGATTATATCAAGCCTAATGAATTATGTAATCAAGCCCAATTTAAGGGCCGATGTTAAGTTTAATTAAGCCCGGTCCAAGAAACCGAATCGCGGATCGAATCAATGGGTCACCAGATGGGTAAAACCCATGGGGCAACCCATGGGGATGACCCATGGACCTTGTGGGCCGGCCACTTGGCCACCAAGTAAAGTGATTTCTTTGTGGCTAAGACTTGAATAGTAAGGAGGTTGGGGAGGATGACCATTATTCCCTCCATTTGGTTTTCCTATAAAAGAAAGCTTAGGTTGTTCATTAGTTGTTTTACAAACTTTGTCCATCTTATATTGAGAGAGAGAAAGAGCTAGAAACAAGTAATCAAGCTACTTTGAAGCAAAACATAAGGAGTTTTACCAAGAACGTGAAGAACGAAGAGGTAAATTTTCAAAAATGTTAACTTTCAATCTTTTTTATTCCTTTTTCATAGAGAATCGTAGATTGGTGGAGCATGCCTCTTATGTGCATCTTGCTTGGTTAGGATGTAGATGAGGAATCAATGGAGTTGTTCCATTTGATTTGGCATATAGAACACGAGTAACGAACTTATGGAGAATTTTACGGAATTAGACTTTAAACGTCAAAAAAACATAAAAATCCAGGATTAGTAGTCAAAAGTGGTCGTGTAACTTGGAAATGTTGGTTTTCAATGTCAACACGTGAGATAATGTATTCAAGAGTTTTGGACTCAAGAATCGTCGAATTTCGACTTAGAACGAAGAAAACGAGTATTAAACGCTCATGAGCGATAAACGTACGCTTGATAATAAACTTAAAAGTGAATTCTAAGTTAACAGATTCGAAAATGTAAAATTATTGCATTAACACTTAGAGTATGTAAAATGGGAGTTAAGGGCTTTTGAAAGGACCAATTCGGACTCATAACAAAGAAGTTATGAGCCCGGGAAGTTCATTAAAAATTTTACTTTCAAAAATTTTCTGGGACTGAGGTCTGGCGCCGTAGCGCTAGATAGAGTTATACATGTCACGCCATAGTGCCATGTACAGTATGAAAGTGATCATCAAGAGAGTGGCACAACAAATACCACTAATACATAGGAGTCTCAGCGCACACACAAGCAGAGACGAGGGATTCTGCTATCGTGAACTCCATGCCACAAAGAACATTGTTATAAGAGGGATGCGCGTCGCGGTACTTAGCGAGTAGGAATTGGTTGACCAAGTTGGTTTTGTAATTCCAATTAATTAAGAACGAATAGAAGAATGTATATGTACTTAATATACATGTAAAAGATCAATCCTAAATCACTTATATAGTGATAACGTTAGAAAATTAAGTATGGTTTAATAGGAATTAAACTAAAAATGCGAAGTGTAAGTAAGTAAACCGTAAACGGTGTTCGACGTTGGTACTTCACCAATAATAATCGAGTCTCGGTTAATAACGTACGAACGTTAGCAAGCCGTGATGAAGGGGTAGTAGTAAGTCGGATTGACATTATTAATGAAATAATTTCAATTAAGACATAAAAGAGAAAGAAGCTGGTAATAGCAATGTGATGAGATTGTCTGGTAGCTAATTATAGTGTGCTATGTGAATATATCATGTAGATACTGTAAAGACTGAAAACTGTTGAATATTTTATTCGAAGACGCTTGAAGGCAAGTTTTCTTAACGCTTGTCTAACCTTTGTGTTAGTCAAGTTTTCTGTGATTCATGTGATGAGTTGCATGAATGATTTTAAAGAAAGGGTCAATGCCATTTTTAACTCGGCTAGACTATTCTTAAGAGTTAGATTGATTTGTGTACATGCCTTTCTATATAGAAATGATAACGCTATCTTATGCCAAGTATTTGGTACGGATTCAAAGTTAAGTTTTTCTATGCACAAACAAAAGTATTTTTCATCGTTTATTCGATGGGCACACGAGTTTGCCAAATCTTAAACGTAAATATGTTTAACGGATGAATTTTGATCAACATAGAGTACTATAAGATGATCACCTAGAAGTGCTCGTAAGAAATATCGGATATACGAACTTAGTGCCGGGATGTCCTTTTAATGTATGAAAACGAAAAGAGTATGTCCATGGTCTCTCGACCGGTTCAGAATTCCTAAGCTATTATATACTTTGGAATTGATGTTATGAATTGATAAGTACTAGTCAATGTTTCACAGTACTTCATGACTATTTGTTCAGTTATGGAAGATAATCATATAATTCTCGAATGTGGTATTGATATTATCCTTTGTTAGACTTGTTGAGCTAGTTATGCTCACTTTTTGCTTGAATTATATGATTGCAGCTAAAGCCGAACGTACTGAGAGTTCTAAGAGAGATAAAGGCAAGGCTAAGATGGATAATTAAATATCCTGTACTAGACTAGTATGGTTGTATGTATTATACTTATGAACAACAAATGATGTAATCGGTTTATGAACCTGGGAAAAGATTTTACTATGATTGTAATAAAAAGATAGTTAATACATTTATTATGTTGTGGTTTCAATGGAATGAATGTATGATTATGAGTACTGTGTAGCACCATATGTCGGGTTGGAAGATACCGAATTTGGGGGCATCACAGGTTGGTATCAAAGCATTAGGTTATAAAACTTAAGGGGGGAAGAACCTTAGGCTAATAACCTCGTAAGGAAGGTAAAGTCTAAAGGAAGTAAATTCGAGTCGAATGAGTTAATAAGGTATTGAGAAAACTCAGTATCGAAAGATTTAAAAGATGGAAACTAATCCTAAATAAATTAAATGTGATTTGTGCTTATACTATTGTGTATTATGTACTAATCAACATGTTATGTGTTATTGTAGATGTCGAACGATAGATTGATGTATAGAGACATACACATGGTGAGCGAAGAGTCTGTGAATAGAGTAGAGCATGTACCTATGCCGGTAGCGGAGGTACCGTTAGTGATTTCGGAAGAATCGGATCAAGAGGAGTACATTTCTGAGGAGGACTACTCTGAGGAATCTATGGGAATATCATCATACCTTGATATGATGATAGATGTGGAAGAAGATATAGAGGTAACATCGATTAATACGGTGGTACCTACTCAGGAGTCAACACCTCCATATGCAATTAGATCATTGTATCTGGCAGTGCTTGATAGGAATGTGAAATTGCGCACAGTGGTGCAGACCCAGAATGAAGAGATTACTGCTCTTTATGAAGCGAAGGAGTCTACAGAGGCAGATTTTGAGTCAGAGTACGACGAGAAGGTTCTGATGACAGATAAAGATGGGGATTATAAGGAAGAGGTCGTAGAGCTTCGAAAGAAACTGGTTGAAAAAGACCGGAAGATAGCACGGATGTCTTACATCCATAACTGTGCTCATGAGGATTTCAAGCTAAAAATTTCTTGCTATTCCATTGAGTCAGGGCAGACTCGACATACGATTAGTCGAGATATTGTTTCAATTTTAGCAAATCAGAAACATGAGAATGCCATAAGGCAGTGTTAGTAGATCGGTAGATCTTTTTGTATATGTGTAGTGACATAAAACCCTCCTTTGTATAATTAAAGGGTAGTCTTTTTGTAAATCCCATTTTTTGTCGAAGTCAATCGCGGGATGGTAATGTAATATCTTTTAGGCTATGGAAGCAAAGTGTAAATAGTTTTGAACTATGAAAAGCATATTAATATAATGAAGTTTTTATTAAATGTGCTTGTTGTGGTATGAGTTGTTATTGTGGAATGATAACTAAGTAAGTAAATAAATAATAATGAAACTTTATTTATTTAATCAGCATAATGCCGCCAAGAAGAAGACAACGTAATCAAGAGGCTGAGTCACATAATGATAATCAGGGGGGTCCGAATAACCATATGAAAGAGTTCATTAATTTATTAACGGCAACATTTAACCAAGATGGGGGTAGAGCACCCATAGTACCTAGGGTAGCTAGAACGACTACCTTTAAAGAATTTAAAAAGTGTTGGTCTGCCGGAGTTCAAAGGAACGAAGGACCCATTAGAGGCCAAGACATGGGTGACAGAGATAGAGAAGGCGTTTATTATCACAAACGTAGGTGAGGCGCAAAATACTCCATTTGCGACTTATATGATGAAAGGGGAAGCTAACTATTGGTGGGAGGCTCACCAGGGTGGGGCTAGAATGGAGGCGGTTACGTGGGAACAATTCAAGAAGGTATTCTTCGAGAACTTTCCTACTAGCATGCAAGGGCAGATGGAGATTAAGTTCTTGGAACTTAAGCAAGGGGACATGACGGTTCCCCAGTACGCAGCCAAATTTAATGAATTAACAAGATTTGCTCCACATCAAGTGGACACGGAAGAGAGGAAGGCTCGTAGGTTTGAGCAGGGCCTGAAACCCTGGTTCTACAGTAGGATTTCGGTGTTCTAGAGTGCTTCCTACGGGATCATTCTGGAAAAGGCAATTATAGTCGAAGGTGGTAGTGAGGCGTTGACTCAATACCATAAGGAAAGAAAGAATAAGAATAAGGAAGAGGGAGGAACCAAGGCAGAGGTTGCTAGTGGTAGTGGCAGTATGCTAAAAAAGGAAAAGTTTTAGCCCCAGGAATACTGGGGTGAAACAAGGGGATCCTAAACGTAGGATGGAGGCATGCAAAACATGCGAAAAAAATCATTTGGGAATATGTGTGAAGGGAAAATCAGTTTGTTATAACTGTGGGTAGGATGGACATTTATCACCCAACTGTCCAAACCCTAAGAAAAATTATGGTTGTTTTGTTTGTGGATCATTGGACCACATGGCAAGAAATTGTTCGAAGAAGGGGTCAGAGGGTAATAAGGGCTCTGGTAGTGGTAAGTTAGCCATTACTGGATCAACACCATCGGCGGGTAAACCCTCAGCCCGTACTTTTAATATGACTATCCAAGATGCGGTTGCATCAACGGATGTAGTAGCAGGTATCATTCTAGTCAATGAAATAAATGCTTATGTGTTATTTGACTCGGGTGCTATTTGTTCTTTTATAGCATGTGGATTTGCTAAGCAATTAGGTTTAATTCCTAAAAAGTTAGAAATACCTTTAGACGTTAAAGTAGCAAATGAAGAAATAATTCCCATTGAAAATATTCATAGGGATTGTTGCGTAGATATTAGAGGTAATAAGTTATCGGTAGATTTGGTACCGATAAGGTTGAAAGAATTCGATGTAATTCTGGGTATGGATTGGTTGATTAACCATAAGGCTATAATAGATTGCCACAGGAAAAGTGTGAACCTTCGGCTTTCTAAGAAAACCAAGGTAGTGTTCTTCGGTAGTAAATCACGGAGACGCTCTTGTTGTCTAAGGATGACATAAGCTAGGAAGATGTTGAGAAAGGGGTGTGTAGGTTATTTGTGCCATGTTATGGATACCCAAAGAGTGGGAGCATCATTGGAATAGATACCTATAGTTCAAGAGTTTGTGGATGTATTTCTGGAGGAATTACCGGGTATTCCGCCGGATAGGGAGGTCGAATTTGTGATTAATCTGTTACCGGGTACGGCACCAGTTTTAAGGGCACCATATAGGATGGCGCCAGTTGAGATGAAGGAGTTAATGGTTCAATTAAAGGAACTATTAGATAGGAAGTACATTCAATCGAGTGTGTCTCCTTGGGGAGCACCAGTATTGTTTATAAAGAAGAAGGATGGGTCGTTACGACTTTGTATCGACTATCGAGAGTTAAACAAGTTAACGATTAAGAATAAATACCCGTTACCCAGGATCGATGATCTATTTGATCAGTTGAAAGGGGCAAAGTATTTTTATAAGATAGATTTGCGTACAGGGTATCATCAGTTAAAAGTGAGGAAGGAGGATGTACCTAAGATGGCGTTCAGGACTCGTTATGGTTATTACGGGTTTTTGGTGATGTCGTTTGGGTTGACTAATGCGCCAGCCGCATTCATGGATAAGTTCGTTATAGTGTTCATTGATGATATTCTAGTCTATTCTAAGACGCCAGAAGATCATGCTGAACATTTAAGGATAGTGTTAGAGACACTACGGAAGAAAAAGTTGTATGCTAAATTCACAAAGTGTGAATTTTGGCTTGAACGATTGCAGTTTCTAGGACATGTTATTGATAAAGATGGCATTTCCGTGGATCCAGCAAAGGTAGAAGCAGTTAATGAGTGGGAACAACCGAAAATGCCAACTGAGGTTCAGAGTTTTCTGGGGTTAGCGGGATATTATAGAAGGTTCATCCAGGACTTTTCTAAAATAGTTACTCCGCTGACAAATTTGACAAGGAAGTCGGTGAAGTATGTGTGGACTAAAAAGTGTGAGAATAATTTTCAGGAACTAAAGAAGAGATTAAGTGAGGCATCTGTATTGTCTTTGCTAGATGATACGAGGAATTTTGTAGTGTATAGCGATGCTTCGCATAGAGGACTGGGTTACATGCTCATGCAGCATGGCAAGGTCATTGCGTATGCATCACGTCAGTTAAAGGATTATAAGAAGGCCTATCCTACTCATGACCTAGAATTGGCAGCGATAGTTTTTGCCTTAAAAATATGGAGACATTATTTATATGGGGAGAAGTGTGAGATATACACGGACCATAAAAGTCTGAAATATATCTTCACATAGAAGGAGTTGAATATGAGACAGAGAAGGTGGTTAGAACTAATAAAAGATTAGGATTGTGATATTTTATATCATCCGGGGAAAGCAAATGTAGTAGCCGATGTGCTAAGTAGGAAGGGTAGACAAAAGCTGTCAATATTAACGACTCAGAATGAGTTAGTAACAGAGATGGCAAGAATGGAATTAGAAGTTAAATCACCGGATGAAGCAGTATAAATGTTATTTTCAATGGAGACTCAACCGACCATAGTGGAATGGGTTAATGAAGTGCAATTAAGCAACAAGGAATGCGAACATATGAAGAAGAGAATGGAAGATGAAGAAAAGACTAAATATAACCTCAATAAGGAGGGATTGCTTCGTTTTGAAGGAAGAATTTGGGTTCCAAATAATTTCAAAATAAAAGAGGAGATAATGAGTGAGGCCCATAGTTCGAGGTACTCGATACATCTCGATATTACGAAGATGTATCAAGACCTTTGTCAGAACTTTTGGTGGCCAAAAATGAAAAGGGAGATAGCAGAATATGTTAGTAAGTGCTTAACTTGTCAGAAAGTTAAGGCTAAACACTAACGACCTAGTGGGTTGTTGCAATCATTAGAAATTCCAGAGTGGAAATGGGAGCATATCACAATGGATTTTTTGGTGGGACTTCCAACAACAAGGAAAGGATACGATGCTATTTGGGTAATAGTGGATCGACTGATGAAATTGGCTCACTTTCTACCAATAGGAGTTAGGTATAACCTAGAACAATTAGCTAAACTGTATGTCAAAGAAATTATTTTAAGACATGGAAAACCTATTTCGATTATGTCAGATCGTGATCCATGATTCATATCGAACTTTTGGAGGAGTTTGCAAGAGCAAATAGGAACGCAGTTGAGATTGAGTATGGCGCATCATCCTCAAACGGATGGACAAAGTGAGCGGACAATTCAAACGCTTGAAGATATGTTAAGATCTTGCGTTATGGATTTCAAAGGGAGTTGGGACAAACATCTACCGTTGGTAGAATTTGCGTACAATAATAGTTTTTACGCTAGTATAGGCATGCCGCCTTACGAAGCATTATATGGGAGAAAGTGCAGAACGCCACTATGTTGGGATGAAGTAGGTGAACGTCGAATGTTGGGACCTGAGATGGTACAACAAACGACGGACATGGTAAAGCTAATATGTACTCGATTGGTAGCTGCTCAAGATAAGCAGAAGAAGTATGCTGATCCTCACCGAGAGAAGAGGGAATTTGAAGTAGGGTCTTATGTTTTTCTGAAAGTATCGCCTTGGAAAGGGAAGATACATTTTGGGAAGAAAGGGAAGTTAAGTCCAAGGTTTATATGACCTTTTGAAATTTTAAGAAGGGCAGGAGAGGTAGCTTATGAAGTAGTTTTACCTCCAGAAATGGAACGTATATGTAATAATCCAGAATTTTAAATTGTAATTCAAAATATTTATTGAGTTATATAAATATTTTAATTGATGTGTTTATTGATCGAATAAATATTTGTTTAAGGTGATTTGATTTGATTATTTATTTGTTAAATAAATAATTTATGAGTTAAGAAAATTGATCATCATGAGATAATATTCTAATTTAAATTATAATTAAGTTAGAGAGTTTGTAATGATTAAATGAATTATTATAATGATATTTATTTTAATTTGAATTTGTAATTAAAGTGATGTGTTAATTTATTAAATAAAATTAAAATTATAAAAAAATTATAATTTTGTTGTATTGATCTATGTGGTAAATTTATTTAATAAATTGTTATTAGAATTAATTAAATTAAGTGTGACCATAAACTATATTATAAAAGAGTTATTAAAATAAGTTAAGGGAGGTTAATTCAGTTTTGCCAAACAAGGCTTAATGAATGTTAAGTCTTTAATTTAAATATGTTTTACCAAACAAGGCATAAGGATTAATTGGTTAATTTTAAGGTAGTTAGCCAAATAAGCCTTATGGCTTTTGAGTTTCAAAAATAAAAAAATTGATGTCAGTTAATAGATATATTTATATTATACAATTAGGACATATTATATCATATACGTTATAATTTATGTACGTAGGATAGAAAGAACTCAAAAGAAGAAAAAGAAGGGAAGAAGAAAAGTTGAGAGAGAATTGGGAGAATTCTAGAGAGATTTTTAGAGAAGAAGTTTGGGGAAGGAAGCTTGATAATCAAACGGTAACTATCATCTTCAAAAACTAAGGTATCATCTTACTATTACTTTTCAAAAAGTTTTAGTTTTATTCTTGTGACAGCCCCAAATCCGGGTCCCAAATCACCGCGGATTCGGTTCAATCATTCTATAACTATTGCGGAAGATATAAACATAAATTGTTTATACAATAAACTTTACACACTATTCCCCAAGGTCGAGTAACCTTAACTTATACACAATTCATTATCCTATCTGACATACAAAGATATTATCATACATGCTGTTACAAATTTAGCTTCACACAAAAACTAACGTTGTAATTGTCTTTAACCTTTCCTCAGATTCCGTCAGATTCGCTTTTAATCTGCAATATTTATCATGATATAGCAAGGGTGAGCATGAAAGTTGCCCAGCAAGTTTAAATTTATATAAGGATATATCATGATTGAAAGAATTTGAATAATAAGTTGGCTATAATTCTTCAATATAGTTGAGAACTAGCACGAACAAAATTTTGACTGAACAAGTATTAAACATGAACAAATATATCTGGACCGAACGGTAATGAAGGTGATCAGCCTTTCATACCTGACTTATACATGCAATATGTACAGAGTACAATTCTACAATGGCAATTAGCAATGATTAACCATAAACATATCTGAATAAAACAACTCTAAGTAGAGTTAAGAAAAACTTGCATGTTTCGTTGATTACTGTAACGCAATTTATTAAGCTTTATCTGAAGACGTAATATATAAATAATACCGATATACAAATTAGAGTAATATCATCACAATATAATACTATTATATATATATATACACACACATAGAATAACCCAAAGAATTTTAACCTCTTTGGATATGAGGTTCCAGTATACACACACATACTATTATTCCCAACTTTGGATATGTTATACATGGTATACCAAAGTATTTTTAAAAATATACCCCATAATTTCTGGACCTCTTAGGCAAATTTAAAAAATGCAGACCTCAAAAATGTCCACTGCAATGCTTTTTATCTATATCCCAGATTTACCTAAAGATACACACACATACTATTATTCCCAACTTTGGATATGTTATACATGGTATACCAAAGTATTTTTAAAAAATATAACCCAAAGAATTTTGGACCTCTTAGACAAATTTCTAAAATGCAGACCCCAAAAATGTCCACTGCAATGCTTTTTTTATTTATATCCCAGATTTACCCTCTTTCGCTAAAAAAATACCATAACTTTTTTCGTTTTAAAACATTTTTAGGCGATTCTTGAGCCCACGCGAAGCTATCTTCCGGACTACAACTCTTCCTCACTGGATATATTTCCGATTCTCAATATATCAGCCCGTAAATTTCGTTCAAGTGGATCTGCACTGCACTTTGTTGGACAGCTTTTGACACTACTATTTTGAAATATCATAACTCTCTCCTCCGATGTCGGATTTAGTTCGTTTCGGAGTCTATGGAAAGCTTATTGAGTGTACTATAACATACCAAAAGCCCAGAATTTTTAGAGAATTCTAGCTAAACCCGAATATTCTGTTTAGGGGCAGCAGTCACCAATTTATTTTTTAAGTTAAAAACTGTTTTGGTTCTTCTTCTTTGTTCAAGCTCATCAACCCTAAAAATGGCAAGATCTAACCATAAAATATTATATATTATGTAGATCTACCCTCATATGGTTCAAAATCATAAGTTCAACACTTGATCTAAAACAACCATAACAAAACACATTAAACTAGCTAGAGTTTTGAGTTTAGGAAATTTTATACCTTTAGTGTTAATCCTCTTGATTTCTTTTTCTTCATTCTTCCTCTCCCATGGATGCCTTCTCTCTCTTTTTCCTCTCTAAAAACTGAACATGGAGTGGTGGAGAAGAGAGTCTTTTCTTTTCTTTGTTCTTTTTTTTTCTAAGCTTTTTGGTGTAAATGAGAAGAAAGAGAAAGAAAATAAGTTTTCAAGTGTTTGTTGGTTAAAATGTGTAGATATAACATTTGCAAGTATACAATTCGTCCATACTTCTCTCCTTTAATCATCCTCACCTTGCTTGTAAATTTGGCTAAAGTGTGAGGCTAATTAAATCTAAGGGTGACACCTAAGTTGGAGTTAGTAAACAATTTGGACAAATGAGGGGAAGATTCGTTTAACCATGTGATGCATCCCCACTCCTCCCTTATTGCTGGCTATACACCCTACTTTACCCATTTTTTATTTTTTTTTATTTTAATTGCCAATTTGTGTAATTTAGTTATTTAGAAGTCCCATTTAATTTGGGTCATAGTTTGGGCTTAAACTAAATAAACAATTGGGCTTCCATGTAATAATCATTTGGGTCATTTCATAATTCATTTGGGCTCTCTAATTAATTTGTTTGGGCCATGTCAAACATTATGGGTCCATCACACTAATTTTTATATTACCCTAATGATTTAATTAGGGTTTCTAATTCACTCACTATGAAATTTAAATACTTAGATAATATTATTACGCAACCCAATTAAGCAAGGTTTAAAATAATTAATAAATCAAGATAATAAAATTAATCTCGATCTTAGGTTAGTATAAAATTTAAATACTAGCACTTTACACTTGTTATAACCCTTAGGTTATTTAATTCTCATTCCTAATATATAATATTAGGCTATATAACTTTCTCATTCATTATATTTATATATTAAATAAATATATACATATTTACAATATATATTTATTTAATCACTCACATACTTCACATAAGTCACTATATAGTGAACATATTCACATATACATTTAATCCTGAATAATTCACCTAAATCCTTCACAGAATTTTGAAATCCTCAAAATTCCATCCCAATAACATCAAACGCATACACTTATTTTCTGTCTAGGTCTATTATTTGACCTTAAATCATTCATTTAAGATTTTAATAAAATTTCTAAATTCTCGGGTCGTCACATTCACCCCTTCTTCTAAGAATTTCGTCCCCGAATTTACCTTACACCTTACACCGTACAGCTTACACCATTCACACATCATTACATGCTACCCAATACACCACTCACAAGAGTAAAAAGTTTTCAAATTGCTGAGGGGTCATATAGACCATGAACACCTAGTTTTAACGGTATTCATACCGCAAAACTTTACATTACTTGGTACGTTTACAATCACAAAGAAGGTAAACTACCATTACTAGTACTTTAGGTGATTAGCCTATCGTACTCTTACGTCATGCATAACGTATTAATCATATCTAGTGAATATTTACGCTACTTGATTGGATTATTTATCCAAACAACATAGTTCACCTCAGTCTTATCATAGGATTTCGCACCAAAACAATTTGGTTCAAGCAATTTCTTTCAATGAACACTTAGAGTTTTCATAAACATTAGTCTAACTGAATCGAATAGCGTAGACTCATATCAATAATTTAATTCAATCGAATTATTTAGGTGTAGCCAAACCCCGTTGGCAAATTAAAATTTTGAAAAACTTTTTCGAGAATAACGTCATGATGTCGTACTGTATTAACAGTCCGTTTGAGGATGCCGTCATTGTATGACTTTGTCATAACACATCATACAATAGTGGAACAAACAACTTTAGGTCAAATTCACACTAAGTATTCATGTATTTACAACTCCATCACATTTTTATCATCTCTGCACCAGGTTTCATGGTACATAAGTGATAAATAAAATAAATTTTGATATTTCAAATCATTTGAGTCTAGCCAAAATAAGTAGCATAGATCAGATTTTTTAGACCGCTTTCAAAAATGATTACGAAGTCTACATTTTTTTTTAAAAGCACGTAGTGCGTATTTAGCTTGATGTCAAAATTTCGAAGTCTAGCATAGCTAGGAGTTTTGAAAAACTTATGTCTCCACTAACAATCATTTGTTTAAACAATCTATCTATTCCTATAATCCTCAATACTCCGTTCACACACAACTATACCCACTTCATTAAACCACACTTATGAGTTCATAAGCTTGGCACAATTATATGAGTTTAAGAACTTACCCTAGTCAGACCTTTGGCGTCCATTCGCTGAGGGGTTCATAAACATTTCATATAACTATGAGTCAAGAATGTCACATAAGTATGAGTTTTAAGAACTCGTACTTAACCCTATATTCTCTACCTATGACCTATCTATCTGTTATATACATGAGAAAGGAATCACCCTCTTAACATGCATATAGCAAATAGCGCAACACAAACATTTTAATGATTATCAGTGCCAGAAACTAAGTGGTTTTTACACCAAGTACAATTCAACTCCCATACGAAGAATCATACAACTTAGCTGTTAACATGAGTCCTCAATTGAATCCCCACCTAATACTAACTCCCTTCTCAATACGAGTTTCATTCAACTCGTATTCATAAACCTTTCTTGAATCTGTACCAATTTATAGTACAACTTGCACACAACATTCTTGCTGTAAACTTTCCAATCATCAGATTGATTCTTTTTCCATATTATAACCTTATCAGATCACGGAGTGATCTCATCATATATATTACGATTTATTTATATGTCTTGATCGTTTTGTTTTATGATCTCCTATCCCTGCACTTTAGTCCTTTAGACTCTATCTAACGACCATTACTGTTCACTTTTATTATCAGAGTTAGGGAACTCTGTGTCTTAACAACTTACCGAGATTCATCTTTGAATCTTACCGACCAACTAACTCTATGCGTCGGTCAAGATTATCCTAATCATCATGCGGTTATTGGGCTCGTATTCCTACCTAAGCTTCATAACCAACTTTGATACTAACTGTGATGTACCCAAATCGGGTCCCAAATCACCGCTGAATTCGGTTCAATCATTCTATAACTATTATGAAAGATATAAACATAAATTGTTTATACAATAAACTTTACACACTATTCCCCAAGGTCGAGTAACCTTAACTTATACACAATTCATTGTCCTATCTGACATACAAAGATATTATCATACATGCTGTTACAAATTTAGCTGCACACAAAAACTAACGTTGTAATTGTCTTTCACCTTTCCTTGTATCTGTCGTATTCACTTTAATCTGCAATATTTATCATGATATAGCAAGGGTGAGCATGAAAGTTGCCCAGCAAGTTTAAATTTATATAAGGATATATCATGATTGAAAGAATTTGAATAATAAGCTGTCTATAATTCTTCAATATAGTTGAGAACTAGCACGAACAAACTTTTGACTGAACAACTATTAAACATGAACAAATATATCTTGACCGAACGGTAATGAAGGTGATCAACCTTTCATACCTGACTTATACATGCAATATGTACAGAGTACAATTCTACAATGGCAATCAGCAATGATTAACCATAAACATATCTGAATAAAACAACTCTAAGTAGAGTTAAGAAAAAAACTTACTGCTTTCATTGATTATCATTATGCAATTTATTAAGCTTTGTCTGAAGACCTAATATATAAATAATACCAATATACAAATTAGAGTAATATCATCACAATATAATACTATTATATATATATATACACACACATAGAATAACCTAAACACATAACACACAATCCTATCAGTCTACAACACACATAAAACTCGGTACCAAGTCAAACTATTGCAGTCTGAGTTGAACCCAACTCTGACATCCCGACGATCTAGTCGGACAATTCACGAGTTTAAGTTCAATTAAACTTTGCCTAACACTTAAAAATTGTCTTAGATAATTTATTTATTAGTCAAAACATTTTTCAATAGCTCATAAAAATTTTCAAATAATTTAATAGTATTTATTTCATTATCTAATATTATTAATCATTTAATAATATTTTAATCATTCTTAATAATATTCAAATCACTTATCAATATAAATAATAAAGGTCTCATACATTTTAAGATGTAAATATTTTATATCATGAAGTTTAAACTATTTATATTCCCTTTTAGAAATATCTTTTACCTTTACTCGCAATTTCGGAGTTAAAACAGGTAACACATAGCTTTTATACTAAAACTCAATTTACTATAATATTTCTTTAATTTAAATAATTTTTATATTATTTTGTCCATTCATGAGTCAACACAGACCGTTCTCTCATATATACATATTTTATTCTCGCTAAAGACATTCGCTTTATTTTTTAGTCGCTTATAATTATTCGCATTTTTGCTTTATATATATTAAATATATATATTTCGTTATGTAAATCTCAACTCAAAAACCACATTTTGAGCACCGAAAACTTCAAAATATCATTTTTATGATTAATACAATTTTTAAAAGGTTTTACGTTCTTCGTTGCACCATAAAATAATTTTATAGGTAATTGTAGTTTTTATTTCACTTAAATATGTAATTTATATTTATTACATATTTTTTATTGCTTTATTTATGCCCTCGAAAAGAAGTTTATCTACAGAAAATATCATTATAGCCAAATCTCGTCTCAGAGGACTTTATTAGATTTATTAATATTTATTCTTTTGCACGGGAACGCGATTCTAATGTCGAACGTCAAAATCGCCGACGAAATAGACGCTTCGGCGTTAATTGCTTTTTAAGTTCGACATGCTCCTTTGCAGATTTTTAATTCTCAAATCGTGAATCATATAAGAGTGAAATTTTGGGCATGTTATAGACCTCATGTCATAGTATTTTAGAAAAATTTCTAACCGCTAAAACCAATCACGGAAATCAATCAAAACATCGAGCAAAAAGCATGTCAGTAAATTGTCCAAATAATCACAGCGTCTCAAGACGCTTAATACAAGGCATGCCATTCCTACCTTGCTGTCTTGCCGCCTCGTTGTTTCGCTTATCGAACTAGCTACTTCGCGAATTTCTTACGTATTGCTCGTTAATCAGAAAATTCCCATCTTTGGATATGTTATACATGGTATACCAAAGTATTTTTAAAAAATATAACCCAAAGAATTTTGGACCTCTTAGGCAAATTTAAAAATGACCCCAAAAATGTCCACTGCAATAGCTTTTATCTATATCCCAGATTTACCCTCTTTCGCTAAAACAGTCATAACTTTTTCGTTTTAAAACATTTTTAGGCGATTCTTGAGCCCACGCGAGGCTATCTTCCGGGACTACAACTCTTCCCTACTGATATATTTCCAGATTCCGAATATATCAGCCCAGAAATTTTGTTCAAGTGGACTGCACCGCACTTGTTGGACAGTTTTGACACTACTATTTTGAAATGTCATAACTCTCTCCTCCAATGTCGGATTTAGTCCGTTTCAGAGTCTATGGAAAGCTTATTGAGTGTACTATAACATACCAAAAGCCCAGAATTTTTAGAGCATTCTAGCTAAATCCGAATTTTCTGTTTAGGGGCAGCAGTCACCAATTTATTTTTCTAAGTTAAAAATTGTTTTGGTTCTTCTTCTTTGTTCAAGCTCATCAACCATAAAAATGGAAAGATCTAACCATAAAATATCATATATTATGTAGATCTACCCTCATATGGTTCAAAATCATAAGTTCAACACTTGATCTAAAAAAACCATAACAAAACACATTAAACTAGCTAGAGTTTTGAGTTTAGGAAATTTTATACCTTTAGTGTTAATCCTCTTGATTTCTTTTTCTTCCTTCTTCCTCTCCCATGGATACCTTCTCTCTCTTTTTTCCTCTCTAAAAACTGAACATGGAGTGGTGGAGAAGAGAGTCTTTTCTTTTCTTTGTTCTTTTTTTTTTTCTAAGCTTTTTGGTGTAAATGAGAAGAAAGAGAAAGAAAATAAGTTTTCAAGTGTTTGTTGGTTAAAATGTGTAGATATAACATTTGCAAGTATATAATTCGTCCCCACTTCTCTCCTTTAATCATCCTCACCTTGCTTGTAAATTTGGCTAAAGTGTGAGGCTAATTAAATCTAAGGGTGACACCTAAGTCGGAGTTAGTAAACAATTTGGACAAATGAGGGGAAGATTCATTTAACCATGTGATGCATCCCCACTCCTCCCTTATTGCCGGCTATACACCCTACTTTACCCATTTTTTTATTTTTTTTTATTTTAATTGTCAATTTGTGTAATTTAGTTATTTAGAAGTCCCATTTAATTTGGGTCATAGTTTGGGCTTAAACTAAATAAACAATTGGGCTTCCATGTAATAATCATTTGGGTCATTTCATAATTCATTTGGGCTCTCTAATTAATTTTCTTCGGCCATGTCAAACATTATGGGTCCATCACACTAATTTTTACATTACCCTAATGATTTAATTAGGGTTTCTAATTCACTCACTATGAAATTTAAATACTTAGATAATATTATTACGCAACCCAATTAAGCGAGGTTTAAAATAATTAATAAATCGAGATAATAAAATTAATCTCGATCTTAAGTTAGTATAAAATTTAAATACTAGCACTTTACACTTGTTATAACCCTTAGGTTATTTAATTCTCATTCCTAATATATAATATTAGGCTATATAACTTTCTCATTCATTCTATTTATATATTAAATAAATATATACATATTTACAATATATATTTATTTAATCACTCACATACTTCACATAAGTCACTATACACAGATCATATTCACATATACACTTAATCCTTAATAATTCACCTAAATCCTTCACAAAATTTTGAAATCCTCAAAATTCCATCCCAATAACATCAAACGCATACACTTATTTTTTGTCTAGGTCTATTATTTGACCTTAAATCATTCATTTAAGATTTTAATAAAATTTCTAAATTCTCGGGTCGTCACAATTCTATTCAAAAGAATTCTCTGCAAACATTTATGTGATGGTTAATTATTTGTTATATATATAGTTTCTATATGATAATTGGTTGTTATAAAATTGTTTTCATAAGATTATAGATGAGTTATAGTAAATTAATTCATGTTATGTATTTTTTTGTGAAAGAAATCATGTTATAGTGAATTGGTATGAAAATATATGAAGATGGCGTAGTTTAAAGTAAAATTGAGGTTTAATTCTTTGTATAACATATCAATTGACTATTGATTTTGAAAGAAAATGAAGAAACTAAAACAAAGTATGTTGAATTAACTATTTTGGTTGAAAAACAAAATCACAATGATGATTTTCACTGAAACTTTCAAAAAGTGAAGTTTTAGCAAAAATAGTGAAAATTAAAGGTTGTACTCTTGATTTTTATGTTGTTTAGGTGGTTAAAAACGTGTTAGAAACATTAGTTTATGTTTTTATAAACATATTACACCTTGGGTAGGTTGGTATAGTTGTTAGAAAGGAGTTTGTAGGCCTAATTTGGCTTTCTATAGTGTTCTAGATCATAAATCGCAAAAACGTAGAAGGGAACCCCGCCTCGGCGGGTCCCCCTAGTAAAAAAAAACCCACCCCGATAGGGGGGGTAGTCTGCCTAGCCGAATTTTGGAAAAAAACTGACCGAACATGTTTTACTAAAATGAGCATAACGTTTTCATATGAACTCCGATTGATGCGATTCAAGATGATCCGGAACGAAGATGAGTAGACCTATAACTTTTATTCTTTAAGTGTTTCAATTTGAAATCTTTATTAAGGGTCAAAATGGCCATCTTTAGGACTGTTGTGCATTTAGAGGCAATCGGAGGGCATCGGAATGCGCGAATGCAAGTGTAATTCTTTGTATATTAGTATAACCTAATGATAACATGTTGGACATGTAATAGGATGTTGTATCAAGTTGTTAATGTGTATGTGGTGCAATGACATGATCACTTAAGTAGTTGTAATAAAGCTAAAAAGTGATGTTCATGAAAAGATGATGTTGTTTAAACTTAAACTTAGTTAGTGAGCTATACTAAAAGTGAGAAAGAAACTGATGAAGCTAATATTAGTGTAACTAATGTGTATTGTCAATACATATGGTATGTGTAGGACTTGTGGTGAACGTGAGTAGTGATTGTTTAACCTACGCACGAGGCAAGTTTTCTAACTCTAAGCTTTCTTTGTGCAAGTTTCTTAACCCTAATTATATCGTGAAAGCTACTAAACCTTATCTCTTGATATTGAGCCAATCTTTAACTTGTTATTTAGCATGCAAATTTCTACATTCTGATACACTAATGTTGAGCAAGTTTTATCGTTCAACTTACTATTTGTTATGCATGCTTAAGACTCAACTCTAAATAAGGTTTTAACCTTAGCTTAACATTGTTCAAGCAAGGTATGTTACGTTAGTCAATACTTATGCTCTTAGATTACTCCTAAAGCATGACCTTAATATACAATGTTGATTCATTTATGATTTATTCCATAGCACATTGTTACTACACTTTATTCAACTAATCCTTAGTCGATGTTCGTTAAACCTAAATTACCTTGAAACTTATCCAAACCAAATTTACTTTGGTGCGGACTTATATTCTAAATACTAAGATGAACAACCCTACTACAGGGGATAATTTACATATAACGTTGAGATGTTTGTGCACAATACATTGTACGAAGGGCTGATCCCCCTAAGTACGAGGAGTCTTATAGTCTTATAACTGTTAAAGTTTAAGTTGAAAGATTACTTACAACTATGGACATAGTTCGTGCTCTTATGACCCTCAGATATATATTTCAGATTTTGATTATCATTGATAAAGCATATTGTTCAGTTCTATTGAGCCTATTATTTGGCAGTTGTTATAAAGTTTTATTCATTGTCATTTCAAGTGAGCATTGTTTGCTCACTCTTGCGTATATAACTATTACAGCTAGAGTTGAGAAGGTCGATGTTCCTAGCACCAATAAAGGAAAAGGAAAGATAAACAAGTATTGAAGACTTGTAAACATGTTGACTTTTAATATTGTCAGACTTTGTTTTTAGTTATTGTGATGTAATTATTTAATTTTTCCGTATATGATGTCTGTATTTAAAGGTTAGATAACCTGGGAGATTTTTTATTGGATTTTTTTTTTTGATGTAACCCTTTAATGGGAAGGTTTATTATTAAACTATATTATGTTTGGGTAGTTAGATATGAAAGTTTTTAACAAGTGAACACCAAATCTGGTGGAAATGAAGTACCCGGATTTGGGGGTGTCACAGTATACACAATGTGTTTCACGTGTCTGTGTTACGTCCCTATAAACCGGACTACAAACACGTAATAGAGTATGAATCTATTCAGATAGAGAAAGATTTAACGTATGAAGAACTTCCAGTTCAAATTGTTGATAAGAAAGAACAAGTTTTGAGAAATAAGATAATACCTTCGGTGAATGTGATTTGGAGGAACCACAATGCTGAAGAAGCAACGTGGGAACTCAAAAGTAAAATGAAGGAAAATTTTCCTCATTTGTTTATGTAATTATAGCGAGATTCTGGGGATAGAATCCTTATAAGGGGGAGAATGTAACGCCCCAGAAAATTTGATTTATATGAGAATTAACTTTTTATTTGATTATGTAAATTAAAGAAATTTAATTGATTAATTATGTGAGTAAGCTATGTGAAGGTCATTCTATGACCTAGAATGTGCGGATGTGGTTAGGATTCTGGCTATGTGCTAGAATTAATTGTTTTGAATTTCCAAGACAAAAATAAAGTTTTTCGATAAATTTCCGTAAAAACACTATTCATCTGTTTCTGCTCGGAAATTAAGTTTGAAATTTTGAGAAATGCATAATGATAGAATACGAAGATGAGATGGAATATCCAATAATATTTTAATTATGGCAAACGAAGTTTTCGCCCGCGGACATAAAACCTAAGGGTTAGCAAAAGTAATTTCTGAGAAGGAAATGAAATAAGTATAATGATTAAGATTATTATACGTTTGATATACGAGTATGATACAATTTAGTATACGAGTATAGTACGAAGATTTAATACGACGTACAATACGAATATCGTACGAATACTATACGAAGAGAATATGTGAGTTATACGCGTAGAATACGATTGGTTCTTAATGGACTTTGAGTTTAGGAACTTTGTATAATCTAATTGGACTTGGATTATATCAAGCCCAATGAATTATGTAATCAAGCCCAATTTAAGGCCCGATGTTAAGTTTAATTAAGCTCGATCCAAGAAATCGAACCGCGGATCGAATCGATGGGTCACCGGATGGGTAAAACCCATGGGGATGACCCATGGACCTTGTGGGCCAGCCACTTGGCCACCAAGTAAAGTGATTACTTGGTGGCTAAGACTTGAATAGTAAGGAGGTTGGGGAGGATGACCATTATGCCCTCCATTTGGTTTTCCTATAAAAGAAAGCTTAGGTTGTTCATTAGTTGTTTTACAAACTTTGTCCAACTTATATTGAGAGATAGAAAGACCTAAAAACACGTAATCAAGCTACTTTGAAGCAAAACATAAGGAGTTTTACCAAGAACGTGAAGAATGAAGAGGTAAAATTTCGTAAACAATAACTTTCAATCTTTTCGATTCCTTTTTCGTAGAGAATCCTAGATTGGTGGAGCATGCCTCTTATGGAGGAATAAGGATGGCTTTTATTGATTAAAACATTGATATGTCATGTTTAAGTAGAAATCGTAAGGGTTTACGTAAATTTAAACAGTAAAAACCATTGAATGTTAACATGGTTGTTGATGGACAAATTGAAAACCATCATTGATAGGGTATGTGAATCTTGCTTGGTTAGGATGTAGATGATGAATCAATGGAGTTGTTCCATTTGATTTGGAATATAGAACACAAGTAACGAAGTTATGGCGAATTTTACGGTATTAGACGTTAAACGTCGAAAATGTAGAAATCCCGGATTAGTAGTCAAAAGTGGTCGTGTAACTTGGAAATGTTGGTTTTCAATGTCAACACGTGAGATAAGGTATTCAAGAGTTGTGGACTCAAGAATTGTCGAATTCCGACTTAGATGAAGAAAACGAGTATTGAACGCTCATGAACGATAAACGAACGCTCGATAATGAACTTAAAAGTGAATTCTGAGTTTACAGATTCAGAAATGTAAAATTCTTGCATGAACACTTAGAGTATGTAAAATGGGAGCTAAGGGCTTTTGAATGGACCAATTCGGACTCGTAACGAAGAAGTTATGAGCCCGGGAAATTCATTAAAAATTTTACTATCAAAAATTTTCTGGGACTGAGGTCTGGCGCCGCAGCGCCAGACAGAGAGTTATACATGTCACGCCGTAGTGCCATGTACAGTAAGGGTGGTCACTAAAGAAGTGCACTACAGCGCCACTCATACATAGGAGTCTCAAACCGCAGAGCCGAGACGAGGGATTTGCCACTGTGAACTTGCGCCGCAGCACCATTGTAATAAGGGATGGCCGCACCGCAGCGCCTGCAGTAGGAATTGGTTGACCAAGTTTGTTTTGTAATTCTAATTGATTACGAATGAATAATAGAATTTATATGTACTTAATATACATATAAAAGATCAATCCTAAATCACTTATATAGTGATAACGTTATAAAATTAAGTTTGGTTTAATAGGAATTAAACTAAAAATGTGAAGTATAAGTAAGTAAACCGTAAACGGTGTTCGACGTTGGTACTTCACCGATAATGATCGAGTCTCGATTAATAATGTACGAACGTTAGCAAGCCGTGATGAAGGGGTAGTAAGTCGGATTGACATTATTAATGAAATAATTTCAATTTAGACATAGAAGAGAAAGAAGCTGGTAATAGCAATGTGATGAGATTCTCTGGTAGCTAATTATAGTGTGCTATGTGAATATATCATGTAGAAACTATAAGGACTGAAAACTGTTGAATATTTTATTCGAAGACGCTTGAAGGCAAGTTTTCTTAACGCTTGTCTAACTTTTGTGTTAGTCAAGTTTTCTGTGATTCATGTGATGAGTTGCATGAATGATTTTAAAGAAAGGGTCAATGCCAGTTTTAACTCGGCTAGACTATTCTTAGGAGTTAGATTGATTTTCCTATATGTCTTTCTATATAGAAATGATAACCTTATCCTATGCCAAGTATTTGGTACGGATTCAAAGGTAAGTTTGTCTATGCACAAACAAAAGTATTTTTCATCGTTTAGTTGATGGGCACGCAAGTTTGCTAAATCTTAAACGTAAATACGTTTAACGGATGAATGTTGATCAACATAGAGTACTATAGGCTGATCACCTAGAAGTGCTTGTAAGAAATATCGGATATACGAACTTAGTGTCGGGATGTCCTTTTCATGTATGAAAACAAAACGAGTATGTTCATGGTCTCTCGACCGGTTCAGAATTCCTAAGCTATTATATACTTTGGAATTGATGTTATGAATTGATAAGTACTAGTCAATGTTTCACAGTACTTCATGATTATTTGTTCAGTTATGGAAGATAATCATATAATTCTTGAATGTGGTATTGATATTATCCTTTGTTAGACTTGCTGAGCTAGTTATGCTCACTTCTTGCTTGAATTATATGATTGCAGCTAAAGCCGAACGTACTGAGAGTTCTAAGATGGATAGTTAAATATCCTGTAATAGACTATTATGGTTTAATGTATTATGCTTATGAACAACAAATGATGTAATCGGTTTATGAACCTGGGAAAAAAATTTACTATGATTGTAATAAAAAGATAGTTAATACATTTATTGTGTTGTGGTTTCAATGGAATGAATGTATGATTATGAGTACCGTGTAGCACCATATGTCGGGTTGGAAGATACACAGATTTGGGGGCGTCACAGCCCTATCACTGGCTCCCTCCCACTTTTCTTCGAAGTGAATCCTCTTCATGACCTCCATCTCTAGCTGTGTGCCAAGAGTTTCTTTCTCGGTCTTCTCATTCAGTCTCTCTCCTCAGATTGTTGTAGCTTTCCTACCAGCTTTGCATTCCTAGCCACCAAATGGTGTACTAGAGCTCCTAGCTGTTGTAAGACCCCAACTTTTATTAATAAAGATTAATTTTTTTTTTCTCTAAATTTTTTTTTGAATAATAAGGTGTGAATTTGATATAATATTATAGTTGTGGGTAATACTTACAAATTTTGCAAAGTAAGCAAGTTGTCATAAAATATTTGTTTGGTCGGGGAATATTTGTTTTATCAGAGAATATTTGTACGATGACACAATCATTGGTGGACCCCACAACAAAATTACTGTTGGAGTTAGAAAATGATAGAAATAACTCTTTATAAAAATAACGACAAAAGTTTTACCGTTAAACTATTGAAATACCCGGTGATAGAAGTACAGTAATATGCGTGGTTGCATAGTAGCACACGGTATTGCACAATATCTTTGATTATTGATGCTTACGTGAGAAGTCACTCAGTTTTATTCAATTATTGCCACAGTAATTGTTGTATAGTATACCACATTATTGATTCAATTATTGTCACTGTAACGACCCTAAAATTTATACAATTTAATTATTGACTTCGGTCATTAATAACATAATTACCTTCTGATTTTACATCATTATTCGATGTTAAACTATATAAAATGCGGAATAATTTAAATTTCTATGTCTTTTTACTTTAATTCCCTGAATCAAAACCTTTATCATCTACATGCCTTTGAATCAATCTTATTTTATAATTCACTTTATCACTATTATTATATAAAATTTTATATTTCAATCCGATAACCTTTACATATCAGATAACTCTAACTTTATCTTTACAACTCAACATAAAATTTATACATCATAAAACATTTAGTACATCTCATGAATCTTAATCATGGTATTAAGAAATAACAACTTTAGCTAAAATATTAATCTTCGTGTATTATTTCTAATCCACGTCATTCAAGTAGCACATAGTGTTATCTTCAATCCTTCACCTGCAAAAATGGTTATTTGCAAGGTTGAGCTTGACAACCCAGCAAAATCTAACAATTTTTATACATCACGTAGCACATAATAGCATACTCAACATATATCTCATAAATATTAGACTAACATAGCATACATGTTACAGTTCATATAACAAGTATAAAGATTGAGTTCCTTACTCAATCAGCATGCTTTACTCAATCAACGTAGTCATAAGTTGACTTTAACATTTCATACATTCAACATATATATAACACATCATGCTCTTTGCAATAAAGATTTAAAACAGTTAATCACCACGTTCACATAGCAAATAAGAACTGAAAGACTTGCCTGATTCATAGTTTATGAACTACGACTTAACTGCTTAACACTTATCTGCACTTCGTGTATTCCTACACAGTTATATAATCATGGATTCACATCCACTAGTCATATATTTCATACGCTCTTAATATCAAAACAAATATTGTTTCCTAACTTGGTTTCATTTTACTTGAACTTAGGATAACCATGAGACTAGTTCATTCTATTATCATATTTATCTAAACAATCTTGTTTCATATCTTGTAGTCCTTAAAGACAATATATAACTATAACTTAAGGCCACAAAATTAACAAACTGCTCTTAGTCACTCTGCAGAACGGTGCGGCCGCACTGTATTTAAGCTTGGGAGTGGCGCGGCCGCGCTACTCCCAGCCAAAACCAGACTTGAGCTTCTCATTGCTCAGTTTAGTCCTAACCTACTATGCATTCTGATACATACTATAAACATACATCAAGTAGGTTCTGATATTTCTTCAAGTTCATATTTCAAATCATTTAGTTTTGAATTACATAGTTCTATGTTGAATTATTTACATCAACAAGGCTTAACAACTTCTTTTAACAAAGGTTCAAGGTTTATAAGCTTTTAAACCTTATATTGGTACTAACAACCTTTAACACGCATGTTCACATGTATCTATCTCATTTACATAGACATAACATAGTTCATACTTTTAAAACGTGCTTAAATAACTTATGTCATGCTTGACTAGTTGAGTGAACGTATCATTCATGTTCAACGACATAAATAACTCTATCATGCTTGCTTATAAGGTCATAATGCAAGTAACAATGCTCATCAAAGTTAGTTTCTAAAACTTTTAAATTTCTCTTTGAAAACACATATTATCTAAGCTATACAAGTTATCTTATACGAGGTAACTTAAGATCACATGACTCCACCATAGGCTCACTACAAAGTCAGAACTCAAGTGACTTAAAGTTCATCAAGGTTTGTTTTTTGAAATCTTCAAGGTTCTTTTTGAAACACATACTAAGTCATGCTAAAGCATCCCATTATGAGTAAAGTAATCTTAGCCATATGACATGTCTATTATCATGAATATTCATGTTTTATCACTTAGAATAACATATTCCATAGTTCGGAGCACTATATTTGCGTATGTGCTCAATCGACGCCCTCTGATCACCTTCAAATATGTAATAGTCACAAAGATGACAATTTTGACCCTTCCTAAAGACCTCAAATTAAAAACTTAAAGAACAAAAGTTGTAGTTCTATTCGTGCTCGTTCTGGATCATCTTGAATCACCTCAATCGGAGTTTGTATGAAAACGTTATGACCGTTTTACCAAAACAGGTCAAAGCAGTCACAGTCAGCACACATGGGGCGTGGGCGCGCCCCTTTTCCTCACCATGCCAGCGTGCCCATGCAATGCCCTAGCCCAACAGCGCCTTGCACAGCAAGACGGGCGGCCTTCCACAATATGCATTTTCGCACAAGAACATAATTTTTGACATAACTTTCTCATTTTAAGTCCGAATTAGTTGGTTTTCGATTCATTGGACTCGTTAAACTCTTAGCTACTCATCTAGAGAATAATTATAACACTTCAAACATATTAACAAATCATTTTAAGGGTTCCAATTCAGTGTTCATGCTATATTTTCATGTTTTAAACATATTTAGCGAATTCATTCACTACGAATTCGTTTTTCATCCAAATTGGTCCGTTTAACTTTCGTTGTTTTTGTTTCTTCACATACTAACATAATCCAATATCAATTCGCAGATTATAACAAGTATTGACCATGAAATTTTGTACTTTCTAAGCCATATTCTATAACATAAACACTGTTATTTAAAATCTTCTACTAACCACTTTTCCATGAATTTGATTACTCAATACAATTTCTATATAACAATTATCAGATTACACATGTGCATAATCAACTCCCCAAACCTAAGAGAATACAAATTAAACCTAGGGTTAGATTATTACCTTCTTCATCTTTCTATGCCTTGACAAATAATGAAGAATTGTTTGGTCATTCTTCTTCTTCCTTTTATGTTCAAAACTTCTTCTGAATTCCTCAGAGAATTCTTCTCTTCCTCTCTCAACTTTCTCTGAACTCTTCTCTATTTCTCTCCCTCTCTCTACCTTAGCAAATAAAACTGACCACCACTTTAACGTGGTTTAGTCATTTATCAAAACAAACAGACTCGGGAGTTACAAATACAAAAGGTCACAAAGGCTTGTTTGGCTAGCCCCAAATAAATTTATTTCTAATTTATTTTTATAACTTCCTTATTATATAGTACCCCATCTTCACACTTTATTTGATTTAATTACTTAATATAATTCCAATTTTTTTTAACAAATCATTAGCCCTCTAATTTAATTATTTACTTAAATTAGGACATCACCAACACATTAGCGTAATAAAATACGCACAAATTATAAAATTATTTATCATCAATTTATTTAATTTCACCATACTTAAATAAATTATTCCATAATAATTTTCATTGAATATTTATTTTAATTTCCATAAATATTACAACTAAAATATTTATTTTATTCGATAAATATTTTAACTATTTACGAGATTCACAAACATATTACATTAACATATTACACTCATATGTAATATATCACTTCCTTATTTATTAAAACAAATATGCTTACATTAATTCACTATTTTAATTAAGTGAATTACTCACATTATTTATGAGATTTAATTCATAACAATTTCATCGCCAATCAAGGCATGAAAAAAATCAAGTTATATTACATCATAATATAATTCCCAACTCTATTTAAATTAAACAATATTTATTTAGTTAATTCATTTTTCCACCATATTCCTTTATATAACTAATTCTCTTCATTTCCTTTAATAGTTTAGCCAACCATTAAATCTCATATATATACACACACACACACACACACACACATCTCATAATAAGAATTTTAATTATTAAATTTTTATTTTAATAACTTACGAAAATTCGGGTTGTCACATCCTTCCCTCCTTTTAAGGATTCCGTCCTCAAAATCAACGATACCTTCCTTACTCGGTTTTCACCAAATCTCTTTTCAAAATTTATCGTTGAATATTTTCAACACATCACCTTAACATAGGTTTTATTTATTACCACTACCACCATTCTTCATAATAAATTCTTGTAAGTTTTATTTCATATCCTTTACTTAGACTCAATTTTATTTGAGTATTATATATTCTTTAACTCATTCATTTCCTTTTCTAAGGATCGTTATCATAAACACTCGGGATATTACATTCACCCATTCTTCTAAGAATTTCGTACTCGAAATTTTATTTATTAACCTTCATTCATTCAATATATCAAAATAGATTTTATGTTAATACTTTATTCATTCATTGGGTTCTATAACTACTTCTTTCCACAAAGATCTTTCTACAATTATTAAACTTTTCTATTAAAAGTTTTACATTATTCTTTGATAACTCATCTCCTTCTCATTTCAAAATTTCTTTTCTCACTTATTCAACATATCCATCATTCAGTGTTGCATTCTATGACTTACTTCTTTCTAAGGAATATCATCCTTACCACATTCGCCTTTTAGAATAGAAAGAATCTTTCACAATTGCTCAATAATTGGGAAGCAGTATGAATAACTCAGGAATTTTAAAAGATTCCAAATCATGCTGAGGGTCATAAGACCTTGAACTACGTCCACGGTTATAAGTACTCGTTCAACTTAAACCTTAACAGTCATTAGACTATAGGGACTCCCATACTTAGGGTGTTAAGTCCTTCGTATGATGTATTGTGCACAAACATTTAAACGTTATGCGTATGTCCATAGTTATAAGTAATCTTTCAACTTAAACTTTAACAGTCATAAGACTATAGGGACTCCGCATACCTAGGGGGATCAACCCTTCGTACAATGTATTATGCACAAACATCTAAACGCCTCCGTGTAATCCCCTAAAAAATGGGTTGTTCATCTCAGCTTTTCAACATCTGAATCCACACCAAAACAATTTGGTTTGGCATAACTTCTCAAGAAACGCTTGAATTTCATGAACATCTTTCAATATTCGTCTAGCTGAATCAAATAGCATAGACTTCTACAACAATTCGGACATCAATCGAAATATACATATACATACATATATATATTCTCATATCTTAAAGAAATCTCAAAAATCTTTTTATGGCGTCATGATTATGACGTTGTCATACTACATCTCACCATAGTGGGCTGACGATCATATGATCACATCCAACACCAGGTTCCACTGCATTGATGACTCCATCATTTATCATATCACCCGATACATATAGTTAAAATATATTTTGAAAATTTAAAAATCATTTTTTTTTTCTTATCTAGCCGAACCAAACAGCATAGATACGCGAATAACAACACTGTTTTAAAAATTCTTTGGTTCACTAGTGTGACCCAACATTTTTCAAAAATTAAAGTATAACCATCGGCATGAAGTCAATAAATCTCGAAAGTCTAGCATAGCTAGTAAATTTAGAATATCCAAGTATACATCAACTTCAATCTTTACTTCATTACTTCATTACTTAACCATTCTATCAATCTTCAACTTCATCAATGCTCTCTATACTATAACTTTTTTCTACCCAAAATAGTTCATCAAACTTACTACACATTAGAAGTTCATGAACTTGCCACAATAATATGAGTTTATGAACTTATCCTAGTCAGACCATAGGCGTCCATTCGCTGAGGGGTTCCAAAATGGTCCTTTTGACACTTGGTGCTCCGCATTGACACGTTGACAAGTTAAACACCTTGAGATAAACTCCGCTATCTCTCTCTTCATATTGCTCCACCAAAATGTATGTCAAAGATCACTATACATTTTGGTACTCCCATGATGGATTGTAAACGTTGTGTTGTGCACCTCCATCATGATTTTATACTTTAAATCAGGGACATTAGGAACACAAAATCTGGATTTGACTCGAAGTATTCCTTCTTCATCGATTCTTGCTTCCAGAATAGCACCTTATTGTACTTTCTTCCTCATACGCATCAACTCTAGGTTCGTAACTTGAGCAGCTTTAACTTTATCGATTAAAGTCGTTTCTACTTATATATTTGCCATCATCATGTGGGTCCTTGGAGTCTTTAACTCTATCTCCATCCTTTGTAAGTCATACAAAATGGGCCTTTGCGTTGATAATATTGCACTCGTACCCGCAAAAGATCTTCTACTCAACGCGTTCGCTACCAATTCTCTTTTCCAAGATGGTATTGAATGGTGTGATCGTAATCTTTCAATAGCTTTCGAAGACGCCGTCGTTCTTGCATGTTGAGTTCCTTTTGGGTGAAGAAATATTTGAGGCTTTTATGATCTGTATAGATCTCCACTTTCTCCCCATACAGGTAATGCCTCCAGATTTTAAGCACAAAAACGACTGTTGCCAACTCTAGATCATGAGTAGGATAATTCCTCTCAAATTCTTTGAGTTATCATGAGGCAAAGGCTATGATTTTCTCGTGTTGCATGAGAACATATCCTAACCCTCTGCCTGAAGCAACGTTGTAGATGACAAATCCCTCCAAACCAAATGGTATTGTCAGAACAGGTGCAAAAATGAGTCTCCTCTTGTATTCTTGAAAACTCTTCTCACATTCCTCGCTTCAATTGAAATTTGTATCTTTTTGAGTCAGTTGAGTTAATGAAGTAGCGATTAGAGAAAATCCTTTCACGAATCTCCGATAATAACCAGCTAAGCCCAGAAAGCTGCGTACTTCGGTTACTTACTTAGGTTGCTCCCAGCTTTGTATTGCTTCAATCTTCGCTGGGTCAACAGATATTTTTTGATTTGATATCACGTGCCCAAGGAATTCTACTTCCTCAAGCCAGAACTCGCACTTTTTCAACTTGGCGTATAGCTTTTTTCACAAAGTTTTTGGAGTATCAGCCTCAAGTGTTGCTCATGATCTTCACGACTTTTGGAATATATGAGGATGTCATCAATAAAGATAACCACAAAATAATCCAAATATTCCTTGAATACTCGGTTCATCATATCCATGAAGGCAGCAGGAGCATTAGTGTAACGCCCCAAAATCTGGTCTATTTTCACATTCGGATTTCGTACGTCACGATCCCATCATCTTCTAAATATACATCATTATATAGCTAAATATAACAACATACATCCTCAAATCCCAGGTTCTTAAACCTTAAAACCTCTTTCATTACAAATAATGATAGTTAAATTATTCATTACATCTTGTACAAGTGACTTTTATCCGCCACCAAGGATACATAATCGTTCATTAAACTATTTTATAGTTTAATTCTATCATTCTATATTACAAGTCTTCACTTGATCTTCACGCTCATTCATATATTGAACGATACTTCTTCTGGATACTGATCAGCTTGATCTTTACAGGATCCTTAAGTTCTTTCTAACATCGTTCGCTGAAAATATTTTTATTTAAAGCAATTATGAGCATTCAATTGCCCAGCAAGTCATAACAGTTGAACAAACAACTTCAAGAATTCAAACATTCTTTAAAGACTTCAATAACCGAACAAAGGTTATGAAGCAGCTTGAATAATAGGAATAATCTTGATTCCTATCATTTTAAAACATTAGTTACATTCACTTTGAAATACTTTCATTATCTACTCTACATTCTGTCTGGCTAGAATCAATAGCACAGACTTAACAATAATGGTTCATGTATAAACAGAACATGCTCATATTGAACAGTTCAATCACAGAACAGTTCATATCATAGAAACACCGAAGTGTTCAAATTGTGGCAACAGTTCATATTATACATTCTAACACATTGTACAAATATCACACATTCGCACATAGATAGAACTTCTCAAGTTCAACATCTAAGAAGTTTTAGAAACTAGCATTCATTTAAAAAAATAAATGAAGTTAGGAAACTTGCCTTACGCACAGCTAAAGCTTATAGTTTACGCTGAACTGCTCATTCCAATTCCTATGTAGCACATAAGGAAATAACACATACACCAATTAGTCATATACTTGACTTTACGCATTGGTTTACTTAACTTCACTTCTTAAGGTTCATGTTCTTATAAACTAAGTTTACGTGACCAACTTCCTTTATCGATTTATGGCTTCATGACATACGGAGATGTCTTACTTAATACGTTCATCATCTTTGATGATTTACATTCTTATTTTCTTCTTATAACTCTCCTAGGACTCAGCACACATCGTGTCTCTGCTAGTATTCCATATGATACTCTGAGTGGTTTCCCACAAACAACCAACAAAGAAGTTCTCGTCTCATCTACACTGCCCATAACAGTGAGTTAGATCGGTTGCCAGTTTTGTATATACCTTCGCTCTCTGAAGGAATTGTTTAGCCTAGCTCCCATATGTCAACCATCAAAGATTACGATTGTACTACAACCTAAATTCATCTTAACTTATCCAAACTATTAAACTATAATGTTCGTTAAGTCAATTTCTTATTCCTTATGGCTTTTTGGCAACTAAATGCCATACCATAGGATTCATTCATCATCGTCTAAGTCATACGGTCTTTTTTATACTCAGAACGATCATTCAATATTCATTCTACGCATTTATAGCGTTAACCATTTTACATTACCTTATTCTTATCTTACAACGTCCGATTCGTTCGACTCGGAACGTCATCCAAGTTATAAACATTAACTCGGCTTCTTTTACGTTATACGTACTTGTCCTTAATTCAGCTTCTTCACCATTCACAGGTTTAATCAATGATCTTTATTACCTTACGGTCAAACCATACACGGGGTGTAGGTTCTACCCATTTAGTATTCGCGTACACTTAACCTTTAACCCGGTTCAAGTGTCCAACACTTACATTTCATTCTAACATTCTCATCCAACTCATATTCGGCTTTCATTAATCTTATTACCATTCGCTACGGCTTTCTTGATAATTAATATCTTACTTACTACCTTCGTCAACGTCTAAGTCATACAACCAATATATACTTAGAACGTTCGCCCGACGTGCATACGAGGATCATTTACGTATTCAATGTTTACGTTGTTTGCCTCTTAATTCTATTCAACCTTCATCCAAGGTTTTAATTACTTTCATTCATTACTCATCACCTGAACCCCATGTTCATTATTCTTTCCTAATGTCAAAGCCATACGGTTCGTTGTATGCTAAGACCGATCGTTCATCACAACAATGTTGCATTCACAACATCTAAACGCTTTACATTTATCACTCATTACCATGTCATAACATCGAAATGTTATACATTACGCTCGTCAATCAACGTCTAAGGAATCACCAATAAAGCAATCCCTCACGTTCGATTATCGCGACTACGGTCCCCGGATATTTGTTCCGTAACCCGCGTCTACATTCTTTGTCGTTTAATCTCGTCTAATCTTTTCATTCAACCTTCATTAAAGGTTTAATACACTTGATTAAGTGTTAAAATAATTGAACTACATGTTCATATTTCTTTCTTGCACATCCCCCAGTAATTGAGTAGTAAAAATCTTATTTCTGGGCATTGCCCTGCACCGGCGCTGCGGCACCGTGCCCTTCCCTTTCCTTCACGTTGTGGCACCACTTAGCAGTAGCTAATGGCCCAAGCTCTCACTATGGCACCGGCCCCCAAGGCACGACTCGCGCTGCGGCGCCAAGCATGAAACCTAGAAAAATTTTCTAAGTCTTTTACAAGCTTGAGACGCTGACTTCAAAATCTCATATCTTATTCGTTATAACTCGGAATAAGATCGTTCCAAAGCCATTTTCTTCCTTATCTTACGTAATTCGATTAAACTCAGACATAAATTTGTTCTGAATCCGTTAACGTGCCATTCGATTGGCTTAATCTTCGTTCTTCGTTCATTTTACGTTATTAACGTTCTTCGTTCGTTCATCCGTAAATCGGTCATCCAAACTCGGAACTCGTTCGTTCTTGAGTCCACGACTCATGTTTTATACATTCTCTTATATTCTTATGAAACCCTACATGTTCAGGTTCATTTACTAACTTTCTAATTCTCATTCTTCTTTTATAAAATTTTCGCCATAACTTCGTTATAGCTCAGTTTTAATCCGTTCTTCATGAACGTTTCTAACGTTCCTAACCAAGCAATAAGCAACTAACTTATACGCGATGGTTTTAAACTTTTACATCAACAACAATTATCCTACGATGGTTTTAAATTTTTCCATCAACAACGTTCTTCGTGTTCTTCGCGTGTTCTTCGCGTTCTTCGCGTGTTCTTCATTTTTAATCGATATTTTGGATTACGATTTTACTTTTTCTTGGAATTTGATGTTATAGAATATCATTTGTTACTTATTTGACCTACTCATTCATAAGATTCATTCGAATTGATCAAAATCCTTACGAATCTTACACTTCCTTAAGAAATTTATACACTAAATTTCTAATTTCTTATTTCTTCATTTTCTTACGATTTCAACCATATGAAATCATTTCTAACATCTTTTACTTCCTATTCTCATTAAGCTATGTTTTAAATATATAAACTTAAAGAAAATTAGAAGAAACTAGGGTTCGGATTACCGTTCTTCCTTAATCTCCTTCCGTCGGACAAAGCGTGCACTCGGGCAAGCTTTTCCTCTTCCTCTTCCTCTTCCTCTTCTTCTCCCATCCGAGTTCTCTCTCTCTATCTCTCATAGTGTAGGATTTTCAAAAGCTCAAAATAATGAACTTAAGCTTTCTATTTATAGAAAACCAAGGCTTAGGGCAAATTGGTCATTTCGGGCCCTTAACCTCCTTATTATTCCTATGCTTAGCCACCAATTTACTTGGCCACCACACTTACTTAGCCATTAAGTCTACTTACACTACAAGAAAAAGGTTTATCAATCGGCTTATGACATCGTACGATTCATGCAGATATATCGTCAAGACAAATTAGTCGTCAAATTTGGGATGCACATTCGACGACCACTATTAGCGTCGACACATCTGCGGCCAAATATGAACGACAAAAAAACAAATCACCGGCCGCTAAGCTGAGTCAGCATGGTCCAGGGCCAAAGATGATGTGGTCCACATGGCGGCTGACAGATGTCGGCGATCGCATGCGGTCACGATACCCATAAATATTTAGCGATCATTAATAACTATCAAATGACGCGTCACGATTGATGATATGGAAAAAAATAAAAAACAGATTTTTGCTATTTTGCAGATTTCCCAAAAGCCTGTACCTATTTTGTACCTTCTTTATCCCAACACACATACCCAACAATAGTATACACAACAATATAAACATCCATCGTCCACCAACACATACACCAAACTAGTATATAAACCTTTAAAAACCAATATGATTTGAATAAATATAATAACATTTCAAAACTTGTTTAAGTAACATAAAAACATCCAAAGAATGAATATACAAGTACAAGCTTATACTATAACTACAAAACTAATCTAAAGTAAGTACGTCAAGCATCACCGCCTCCTTGATCACCCTGTAATTAACAAAATAATAAAACAAGTTACAAATATATACTAACTATGTTAATATTGGTATATTACGACAATATATACAACAAATTGATTTTATACCTCGTCACCATCCCTCAGTGTTATGATCTTTGCTGCTGCTATTTCTTTGCTTGACTAACTCCTCAAAGACTCTTTCAGAGCCCTAAATGTCCTTGAAAGATCTTGAAGATCGCAATCTCGACATATAGCTCTCACACGGTCGGTAGGAGTATGAGCAATTTGGATGACTCGATGATTATGTAGATGGTAGGTAGAAGAGCGACTGAGCCATCAAGAAGATGATGGCGTCGTCATTGTCCTTGACCTTTAATGTAGTTCTTCTTCACAAAAGACGCCCTCTCCCACAACTCTTGATCGATAAACGGATGTGGAGTGCCTTCAGGATAGCACTCATTCAATAAATGTTTATAAGTGTCCTGTCATCATGTTAACAATTAAATAGTTAAAAATAAATTAATTCTGTAAGCATTAAAGATCAAGTTGTTAAAAATTATTACCTCTATCTGGATAGCCTCAGGTAGACCATCACGGGTGGCCACGTACACATCCAGCCAATGGATAGGCTGACCTTGAGACTGAGACTCCTATACAAAAATAACACAATATTACTAAGTAAAAAATGGGATATATTTTCTACAATTCATGATTGTAAACATATTAAAACTTGTAAATACGTACCCTGGCAGTGATATGCTGCAACTGTGAAATATTGCCGCCCTTGTATGTTCCTTTAGCCTTTTCGCCATCGGATACACCCGAGGCTCTGTTGGTGGCGGTAGTCTTTCATCTTTTCACCCAGCTCTCAGCTCTCCATTGGGCACACATCTCAGCCCATATGGACTAGGTGCACCACCAGGGGCTATGCTCGTGCATATAATCCTCTCCCTGGCCTGGATGGTCGATCTCGGCATTGTGAATGGATTTTTGTCATTTTTTATTCAAGTTGTCCTTGGTCCCATGACATGACTTACGCTTGTAATAATGTCTCGAATCATCAAGCTCTGCGATCCTCCCATCTATACCTTTTCTGCAAATAAAACAACAATAATAACATTACTAAATAATTATCTTTTGAATATTATATTAATATTATCTCAAAAATAAAAAAAAAACATACCAAATTACGCTAAAACAAAGATCCTTGTGGGTGATAGGTGTGCTTTTGCGTAATCACAAATTGTAAGCCAATTACGTAAACACAAATTGTGATATGCACTTGACGATTTTATTATCTGAAAAATCACTATAATATACAACATCAATTAGCATATATTAAAGCAATTTACATCTAAGTAATAATACTTATGAACATTTTTCAAACTTATACTTATATAATACTTCAAAAAAATTTGTCAGAGTCTTCCCTACAATATGGACTAGCCACATGCATGACGGCATGTATATATGGACATTTCTAGGCACCCAAGACACAAACCAATATAATATCAATCAAAACATTACCAATATACAATAAATGGAATCTTAAATGCTTATATAAAATTGATATATGCGGACGACGTGTTTTTTTAGGAGGGCGAATCTGAATAAGAATCCGATCATCCGAATTAGTAGGGGCCTTGGGAACATGATTAGGCCCCCTACCCAAGCTGCGCTTTTTCTGCGCTGCTTCAGAAGCTATCTGTATATTACAAATTTCAAGATGCTATTATGAGTCATATTTGATTACATGTATATATGACAATAAACATGACAGTGATATAAACATGTATATATATGAATATAAAATGATAATAAACAAAAGTTGCATTTAAATAGTTTAGTACATAAACACGATAAAGGATTTAAACATGTATATATATGAATATAAAATGACAGTCCATTAAGAAAAGCAGAAGGATCCAAGTGTGAAACTTGAAATCCCATATGACGTGAACTGCACCCAACTCTAAACAAATATACATTCACTTTTTAAACAAAACTAATATAAGAATAACAAGGTAGAACCTCTTCTATAAAAGCACATCAGAAGAACAATAACAATGGTAATGTATCATAAATTGATGAAGTGCTTTAATTACAACAATATAGTAGACAAATAGCTTAAAACTGTGAGAGAAAAATTAATAATAAATGTGATTCCCTCATTTGTTCAAGTGTCAATGTCTGATTCAGAATCATCTTGTATACGTGTTGCAGATTCATAACCATCATCCGCTTGATTCAAAGGTCGATTCGATCGATAACTCTTCCTCCTTAGTATCAATGTCATCTGACACAAGTATTGACTCAGGATCTAATTCATGTGGTTCATCTCCACCATCTAACTGGATTACTTCATTGTCATCCTCCACATTTATTATAGTTTGACTATGAAGCATCTACTCTTGGTAAATTTCCCCATCAACTAATTCTACACGACTACGCGCGGGAGTATGAATTATAATTTGCCAATCTGTAGGCGGTCTATCCCTTTTCCTAACAGGATTAGGAGTGTAGTATACTTGTACTTTGTTTGAGTTGGTAAAACAAATGGTTCATTGGAGTCTGTGAGACTATGGAGGTCAATATCGGCGATTCCATGTCCACAACACGTATCCCTTTTTCGAATCAAACCAACGACACTTGAATAAGTGAATATGACCCCGTCGTGCGTCTTCTTGTACGACAACTCTACGATTTCCTCCAACTCCCCATAAAAGGCACGACCAAGCTCATTGTAACAATCTCCTTAGACACACACTCCAGAGTTCGTTGTTCTTTTACCGCGCCCATATGCCTTTGTGTGAAATTCACAACCATTTATTTTGTAACCATTACGGCTGACTTGGTCCCTATCTGGTCCCATAGCTAGGACTTGTACATTAGTCGGAATCGTTGATCCCTCAGTCAAAGCCTACAAAAATTCCATCTTATTAAATGAAGTCATAGTTAACATGGAGTATATATATATATACTACGTGCTTAAAAATTGAACTTACTTTGTCCTTTAGCCAAAGTGCAAAGTTTTTAGCCCGATTGATTTGAATATCTTTATCAGTTATGCCGGGATGCTTCACTTTTAACTCGTCATCGTACAATCTATACCATGTTATAAACATTAACATATTGGAATAAATTTTCAACTTAAAAGATAAATTATCAATTTTACATGTGTACCTCACAAATTCGTCAATCTCCTCGCAATTGAGAAGAATGTAAGTATGTGCAGCATGTAATTCTTGCTCAGAGAGGAATATGTGCTTCCCTTTTCCATAAGCGCGACCCGATAGACCAAATACAGAGAGCCGACCATTTAGTTCAACATTTCCCACATCATCATGTCTCGATACTCAATTGGCCTTTGTCAAGACTTCATCCGGAAAATAATCTGAGACAAACGTAGATATCTCATCGAAATTGTATGCCTCGCATATCGACCCCTCGACATAAGCTCTATTCTTCACTTTCCTCTTAAGGTTTCCCATCACCCTCTCGAAAGGGTACATCCATCTATATTGAACTGGACCCCCAACACGAGCTTCATAGGGAAGATGGATTTGCAAATTCTCCATGGAGTCAAAAGAAACCAGGTGGGAATATTTTTTCCAGTTTACACGTGATCTCTATGATGTTCTTCTCAAGTACAAACATGTCCTTCTCATTCAATGATTTTGAACACAAGTCTTTGAAGAAACGACTAAGATCCGTTAAAGCATCCCATATTGGTTTATCAAGAAGATCCCGAAATGTTATAGGCATGAGTCTCTCCATGAATACATGACAGTCATGACTCTTCATCCCTTGCAATTTCCCACCCATAACACACCTTGCAATGTTTGACGCATATCCATCTGGTAGTTTCAGAGACTTAACCCATGTGCACACATCTTCAACTTGCTTTTTGGACAATGTGTACCTTGCATGCGGTTTGACAATCTTACCATTAGGAGATTCATAAAGTTCTAATCCATGATGCTTACAAATATCTTTCATGTCCAAACGTGCCTTATCGTTATCTTTTGTCTTCCCCGTAACATTCATCACAGTGTTAAACACATTGTCAAACACATTCTTCTAAATATGCATCACATCTAGATTATGGCAAATCAAATTTGTAGACCAATAAGGCAGTTCCCAAAAGATGCTTCTCCGAACCCAGTTATGAGATTCACTAAACCCATTGATTATGTTTGTGGCATCAACCTTACCAAATGTGATAACCTGCAATCTCATCACATGATCTCGCATCTCCATTCCCGACAATCGCGGTGCAGGCATATCATTATCTACTTTCCCTTTTCTGAAGTGTTCTCTATTTCTTCGAAACGGGTGATCTACCGGTAAGAACTGACAATGAAAGTCAAACCAACAAGGCTTTCAACCTTTTGATAGATTAAATGACTTTGTATGCTCCATACAATACGAACAAGCCAACTTCCCGTGTGTACTCCATCCAGCTAACATACCATAAGCTGGGAAGTCACTTATAGTCCACATAAGCGCTGCCCTAAGGTTGAAAATTTTTTTCGTTGCAACATCCCAAGTCTGTACTCCATCCTCCCACAATACCTTCAACTCGTCTATAAGAGATCTCAAGTAAACATCTAAGTTCTTTCCGGGACTCTTAGGACCGTGAACCACGAGTGAAAAGAAACAAGTATGGTGTTTCATACACATCCAAGGAGGCAAGTTATGCGAGTAACAATCACAAAGCCAACATGAGTGCGGAGCAATTTGAGTGGCCAAACGGATTGAAACCATCGGTGGACAATCCAAGCCTCACATTTCTAGTTTCCAATACAAATCCAGGATGTGCTAAGTTGAAATCTTTCCAAGCCTGCCCATCTGCGGGATGATTTAGTTCTCCATCTTTAGCTGGAGATTTCGCATGCCAACTCATATGTTCAACTGTTCTTGAAGACATATACAATCTTTTTAGCCGATGTGTTATTGGAAAATACCTTAGAATCTTAAACGGTATACTTGATTTTTTTGTAGTCACACCCTCTTTATTAGGCCTAAACCGATCATGACTGCAAAACGTGCACCTTGTCATCTGTTCATTTTCCTTATAAAATAGCATGCAATCGTTGGGACATGCATCGATCTTTTGGTATCCAAGACCCAACTTCTTCACCATTTTCTTACAAAAGTAATAGTTACCAGGTAATTTCTCACCGTCAGGCAACTTATTATTACGATTATGCCATTTGCTTCTTAAATAATTATTCTTCCTTTTATGGTGTGACCCTTTAGGTTCTCCATATTAAACCAGTTGTGAATAAATCAATTAGAACAATTCTAATCTTATTTAAATAAATAAATTAAACTAATAATTTATTTAAATAAATAATATTTATTCTACAATAGTGATAAGCCTCCCTAGCAATTAACGACTTTTCAGATAATATAGATTTCAACATTAATCATAAAAGAACCTTTGAGTAAATTGATACCGCATAATTCAATCCTTCCACCATACAATGTCCCAATTAAATATAAGACATGGAATTCTTGTCAGTCTTATTTTATTTAATTATATGTATTTCGACTCTTAAATGCACAACTCAAAATAATGCAAATTAGAAACTCCTTTCTAATTTCATTACTCGCTTAACCCAAGGACTCTTTGGGTTGTCATTTATCGAATCACATAGGACATTTATCTTCTTTTACTAGAAGCGATAGATTCTTTATTGATCATACATTATCTCCATGTACAACTTATTATACCCAAGCATACCCTTTGATATACCCTAAGGGTCTTAAGGAATAAGTTAAAGTATAACTCATCATACACAAGATACTATGATGATCTCAAGTCCAAGGATCACTTGTACTACTATCACTACAGGAATTCCTATTGATAGGCAAATAAAACTCCATTAGGTATTCCTTAGCGAGCCACGTTCAGTGAACTTATTCTCCAATAAGCACCTACATACTTGTTTTAGTGTCTCCACACAAATGATCATGAGATCAATCATCCTCATCTAATGAGCAAGCAACGTATGTACCGATCTATCCGGATTCATTAATCCCCAATTTAGTAATCCAACGATTGGGAACTATTTTAGTTTTAAGCTTTCTAAGAATTTAGATCTCATTAGAATGATCATCATCATTATTCTAAAAGCATTGCTTAAAACTATGGGTTTATCACATATTATAAAACAGCATCATGTAGATAATTAAAAGCCTTTAATAAATTAATACTTTTTATTAATAAATGAATAAGATTGTTACAAAGTATATGCTTTATCATCAAACATGATTGGCTTGTGTACATACTACTTTCAATCTCCCACTTGCACTAAAGTCAATCGCCATGGTATCTCATACCCTTCTTCTCTAAGTGACGATTATCCTGCTGTTGGATAAGCTTTAGTTAATGGATATGTAATGTTGTTCTTGAGAGTCCACTATCTCTATAGTGATTTCCTAACTTTCAATGATTCCTATAATCAAATGAAAGTGTCACAACACATGTTAAGATCCAAGATGAGACTTAAGAACTATTCCTAGTTCTGTAATGAACTGTTATCCAAACAATCAACTTGCAGCTTCATTTACAAATATATACTTTGTCATTATCACTAAACTAGCAACTCTTTGTTGTTTGGAACCATTCCAATTCACTGCACCATCGTTCAAGGTAACGCTTTACCTTAAAGTGGATTTTCTATCGTCTTGGTCTGTCTGAAAAACTTGAGTCTGTTAAGCCCTCTAGTTTTAATTTAGACTCACCATAAATTTTAATCACATCCTTAGTGTCGGTCTCGTATATTTCATTGCATACATGATAGTTACTCATGCGATCTCTCTTTTATGAGTCTATGGGGACTATTAAGAGAGATACACTTCATGGCTCATCAACATGAGACATCTCTTGGAGTTTGCCATGCTAAATGACTTTAGCATCAAATGAATATACGTTCCTTGGGTTAAGTCAAGTATCCTATTAAATCTATCTATATAGATTTATATTGTGACAACCCGAGAATTTAGACAATTTTACAAAATCTTAAATGATTGATTTAAGGTCAAATATTAGACCTAGATAGAAAATAAAGGTATCGTTTGATGTTATTAGGATTGAATTTTGAGGATTTCAAAATTACATGAAGGATTTAGGTGAATTATTCAGGATTAAAGATTTATGTGATTAAGTTACGTGAAATTTGTTATGTATGTGTATGCGAGAATGTGGTTAAAGGTCGAGGTTGATCGAGATAAAATTATATACGTGTCAAACCCTAAGTATATATTAAGAACATCAACGTTCAGTTAGAAAACCCTAACATCGATAAGAAAAACCTAGAAATCGGTTACGAAACCCTAGTTTTGATTCCGAATCAAAACCTTAATTGGATATTAAAAACCTAGATTGGGAATGCAATGCTATATATAAGGTTTAACGTTATTAATTATAAACTAATTAGGGAAAACCATAATGAATTATTGAAACCCTATTTGAGTATTAGAAAACCCTAATACCATATCTCGAAAATCCTAATTTGATTTGAATATTTGAAACCATAATGCAGGAATATAACGGAGAATTATAATGCTCAAGTGATTTAGATTATAAGTTTAATAGGGTAAAGCTTAATTATTTAGCAAACCCTAATTTTCAAATATTTGAACCCTAATTATTCTGTCTGAAACCCTAATCGGGATATTAAAACCCTAAGTGGGAAGCTTGAAGATAAGTATAAAGTTTTTATGTGATTAATTGTAAGTATAATTAGGTATAACCCTAATCGATGAATTGGAAAGCCCTAATTTCTAATGTTAGAAACCCAATATGCGATTAGAAAACCTAATTATTAATTTATAATGTTTAATGTTAATTAGGAAGCCTTAACCCTAATTAGCAAGCTTGAATGTGATTAGTAAACTTTATTGTAATTAGGGAACACTAATTATAATCTTCTATTTTAAAACCTAAGGGTTGTGTCCAATTACCAAGTTACCATTCACTTTACAAGTCAAATGACCAAAGTACCCTTCTTGAATATTTTAATGGGATGGAGTGTAGATCTAGCGCTAGTATGTGGTTGGAGACCAATCCTAGCTAGCCATGTGCCTATATCTCACAAATGACTAATCTAGAATTTAAAATGGTAAGGAAATGACTATAATGCCCTTTTTAGTGTTTTAGTGAGCTAACTTGTAGTTGTGTCCAAAACTTTAGTTGCTTACCTAACCTTACTAACTCTTGGTGACTCACAACTCCGGCACATCAGCTCTAGAACATCCCATACATGAATCTAAGTTGTCTATAAAAGGATTGGAAGAGAGAGAAAATCATTTGGTAAACTAAAATTTGTTCAATACTCAAGCTAATACTCTCAAGCCTCAAACCTACGAAATTTGTTGCTATATCAGTCCTAAATCAAAGCCCCATGATCACAAACAATAGATCAGAAGCCAAAAATCAAGAAATCAAAGTTAGAAAAGGTATAAAACCCTAAGCCTAGAAATTCTTTGATTCGATGTTATTTATTGCAATTGATTGTTTAACGTTGTGTAATAGGGTGTCAATTGATGATATGAGTTATTAATTCGGGACCCATAACATCAAAGTGCTCAAAATTAAAGTTTTTCAAAATTTGGAAACTTGAAAATTTTAAATCAGCGATGACAGCCATATGTCAGAGCCTTTAGATCCATGTGTGTTAAGTGTTTTTGATGTTTAAAGCTTGTAACATGTAGTCTGTTATGTGGTCTTTAAGATGCAAAAATAATCAAAGCTAGATCAATTGTAGATCAAAAGTTATAGGCAGTCAAAACCTTGGTTGGCCAAAGCGCCGAAACAAATGAACCCAGTTTTAAAGAACGATTTAAAGTGAGTGCGACTTTGGACCAAAGCCATTTCGATTAGATCTGTTGTTGTCATGATGATGTTAAGTGTTAGAGTTGTATTCCTACATGTTTTCTACATACTGAAATTGATAGATCACATAAGCATTACATGATCATCAAGTTATAGAGGTCCAAAGTGAGCCCCACGAACTGTTCTTCGTGAAGAACAGCTCTAACAGCTACTTTGATGGCCAATATCTCCCAGATCTGATGTTGTTTATCCAAGAAGTTTGTTGGATCTTGTAGTCTTGTATTTCCTCTACAAGATCTGACCAAGAACATTACCAGAAACACAACACACACAAAGTTATAACCGGTCAAACCAGCCCCCTCGCACGCTGCCTTGTCAGTGTTCTTGAGGCTCAAGAACACCTAAGGCGACGGTTGTCTGTCGCTAAAGGCATTAGCGACGGTTTTAATTATTTTTATTTTCTGGAAATTTCGAAAATGATTTAAAAATTTGAAAAATTAGTTTTTAATTATTAAAAATATATTTTAATTACGAAAATTATTTTTTAAAGCTTGAAAATAGTTTTTAATTATTTGAGTATATTTCAAAAAATATTTAATATTTTGGAATATAAATGGTATTTATTTATTTAATTATAATATTAGAAAAATTATTTAAAAATAGTTTTAATTCAAAAACCATGAAAAATTATATTATGGTGTTTAGAAGATATTTTAAGTTATTATTGATGACTTTTGATATTTTGTGATGAGATTCATTAATATTTATTATTAATGATAATTAGTTTATTTAATGAATATGTTAGATAAATTAGGAAAAATAGATTTAATGCTTTAAAAATCATATAAAAGCGATTTAAGTGTTATAAAAATATTTTGAGTTATAAAATATAACTTTTGATATTTTGTTATGAAAATATTAATATTTTAATATTATAGCAATTATCGGATAATGGATTTGATTGTTTAAAAATCATAGAAATGTGATTTTAAGGTATTAAAATACTTTGTGATGTTATAATTATATTATAATATTATGTTATGATTTTCATTAATATTTGGTATTTAATAAATATTAATGATCAAGGAATAATGTGGTACTTATATTAATATCGGTTATTGAATTATGTTTTTAATTACTTTAAAAATATTTAAAGGAAATAATAAAGTATTGAAAATACTTTGAGATATTATAAAATAATATTGTGGCATGTAATTCATTAATGGTTATTATTAAATAAATATTAATGATATTAGAATATTGTGGTATTTAATTCATTTAAATACAGTATTAATGATTGAAAAATATTGTTAAATGATATTAATTATCTGAAAATTTTTGCAAGATTATGAAAAATACTTTGACTGATACTATGATTATCTGTGATAATTGTTAAGTGTTTAAGCAAGAGTTTAATTGAACTTAAACTCGAGTATTGTCCGATTAAATCGTCGGGATGATAGAATTGTGTCAGTTCCAACTCGGACTGAAATAGTCTGACTTGATGCTAAGTCTTATGTGTTGTATAGACTGATAGGATTATGTGATAATGTGTTTAGGTTATTTTATACTGTGATGATATTATTCTAATATTTGGAGATCGGTATTATCTCATATTAGGTCTTGGATAAAGCTAAGTTATATTTCGTATCGATAATCAATGAACGAGGCAAGTTTATTTTCTTAACTCTACTAAGAGTACTTATTTTATTCAGATATGCTTATGGTTAATCATTCTTGGATTGCCATGTAGAATTGTACTCTGTACATCTTGTATGTATAAGTCGGTATGAATGGCTGATCACCTTCATTACCAGTTGGTCCAGATATATATTGTTCATATGTAATACTTGTTCAGTCAAAAGTTTGTTCATGCTAATTCACAACTACATTGTGAATTATAGCCAGATTATTATTCTAAATCTTTCAATCATGATATATCCTTAAATTGTATTTAAACTTCTTTGGGCAACTTTCATGCTCACCTTATATATCATGATAAAACATTGGAGATTAAGGCGAATGCTTTGATCTGAGGAAAGTTAAAGACAGTTCCAGCTTAGAGTGAATATGCGCGATTAGATTTGTAATAGTCTTGTATGATGATAATATCATGTGTCAGATAAGTTATGAATTGTGTATAAGTTATGGTTACTCGACCTTGGGGATAGTGTATAATGTTTAATATATAAACAATTTATGTTTATATCTTCCGCAATAGTAGTAGAATGAGTGAACCGGATCCGCGGTGAATTGGGGCCCGGATTTGGGCTCTCACAGTTGGTATCAAAGTTGTTGGTTATAAACCTAGGGTAGAGTTACCTTAGACTAATAACCGCAGTGATTAGGATAAGATCTAACTCACATAGAGTTAGTGTGTTGGTAAGATTCAAAGAAGAATCTCGGCAGGTTATAAAAGATACGGAGTTCCCTAACTCTGATAAAGAAGTTAAGGATCAAAAAGTTCTATGTAAGTATGGTACAATTGTACTCTTTAATAGTTGATGTATGGTATCTGGGCTAAACGATTCCTTCATAGAGCGGAGGTATATACGAACTAGCAACTCGAAACCTAGTTTGTTGGTTGTTTGTGAAACCACTCAACACCATATTGAAAAACTATTACGCACTCGATGTGTACCAAGTATAGAAAGTGGATAGATAGAGTCTAAAAGACTGAAAGTACAGGGATAGGAGATCGTAAAACAAAACGATCAAGTCAAAAAATTGAATCGTAATATATACGATGAGATCACCCCGTGATCTGATAAGGTTATAGTATGGAGAATAATCAATCTGATGATTGGAAAGCTTACGACAAGAATGTCGTGTGTATGTTGTACTATGAATTGGTACATATTCAAGAAAGGATTATGGATACGAGTTGAATAAAAATTCGTATGGAAAAGGGGGTTAAGATTAGGTGGGGATTCAATTGAGGATTCATGTCGGCAGCTGAGTTGTATGATTCCTTGTGTGGGCGGGGAATTTTACTTGGTGTAAAAACCACTTAGTTCTGGCACTGATAATCATTGAAATGTTTGTGTCGCGCTATTTGTTAAATACAGGTTAAGAGGGTGATTCCTTTCTCATGTGTATAACAGATAGATAGATCATAAGTAGAGAATATAGGATTAAGTACGAGTTTTTAAAACTCATACTTATGTGACATTCTTGACTTATAGTTATATGAAATGTTTATGAACCCCTCAGCGAATGGACGCCAAAGGTCTGACTAGGGTAAGTTCTTAAACTCATATGATTGTGGCAATTAATGAACTCATAAGTGTGGTTTTATGAACTGGGTATAGTTTTGTGTGAATGGAGTATTGAGGATTTCAGGAACAGATAGATTTTTAAGCAAATGATTATTAGTGGAGGCATTAGGTTTTCCCAAACTCCTAGCTATGCTAAACTTCAAATTTTTGACATCAAGCTAAAATACGCACTATGTGCCTTTTAAAAAAAACGATTTGAAATATCAAAATTTGTTTTTTAATTATCACTCATGTACCATGTAACCTGGTGCAGAGATGATAAAAATGATGGAGTCATCAATGCAAGATTTACTTAGTGTTGGATGTGATCTAAGGATCGTCAAATTTCACTATGGTATGATGTAGTATGATAAAATCACCAAATGACGGAATCCTCAAACGGACTGTTAATACAGTACGGCATCATGACGTCATTCTCGAAAAATGTTTTCAAAAATTTTTAAGTGTTCATTGAAAGAAATTTCCCGAACCAAATTATTTGGTGCGGAATCCTATGATAAGACTGGGGTGAACTATGTTGTTTGGATAAATAATCCAATCTAGTAGCGTAAATATTCGCTAGACATGATTAATACGTTATGCATGACGTAAGAGTACGATAGGCTAATCACCTAAAGTACTAACAACGGTAGTTTACCTTCTTCGTGATTGTAAACCTACTGTTAACCTTTATAAGGGGTAGATTACCTTTTTCTTAATGGAAATAGGTAGCAGGTAGTAATACCTATAAACCTCAATAGTTCATGGTCTATATGACCCCTCAGTACAAATTGAAAACTTTTACTTTTGTGAGTGGTGTATTGGGTAGCATGTAATGATGTGTGAACGGTGTAATGAAACTTTTGCTCTTGTGAGTGGTATATTGGGTAGCATGTGATGTGTGAATGGTGTAAGTTGTTTGGTGTAAGGTGTAAGGTGAATTTCGGGGACGAAATTCTTATAAGGAGGGGTGAATGTGACAACCCGAGAATTTAGACAATTTTACAAAATCTTAAATGATTGATTTAAGGTCAAATATTAGACCTAGACAGAAAATAAGTGTATGCGTTTGATGTTATTAGGATTGAATTTTGAGGATTTCAAAATTCTGTGAAGGATTTAGGTGAATTATTCAGATTTAGGATTTATGTGATTAAGTTCGTGAAATTTGTTATGTATGTATGTAATGTGGTTAAGGGTCAAGGTTGATCGATCGATAAAATTATATCTGTGTAAAACCCTAAGTATATATTAAGAACATCAACGTTCAGTTAGAAAACCCTAACGTTTGATAAGAAAAACATAGAAATCGGTTCTGGAAACCCTAGTTTCAGTTCCGGAAATCCGAAACATTAATTCGGATATTAAAAACCCTAGATTGGGAATGCAATGCTATATATAAGGTTTAACGTTATTAATTATAAACTAATTAGGGAAAACCCTAATGAATTACTGGAAACCCTATTTGAGTATTAGAAAACCCTAATACCATATCTGAAAATCCTAATTTCAGATTTCGAATATTTGAAACCCTAATCTGGGAATATAACGGAGAATTATAATGCTCAAGTGATTTAGATTATAAGTTTAATAGGGTAAAGCTTAATTATTTAACAAACCCTAATTTTCCAAAATTTGAACCCTAATTATTCTGTCTGAAACCCTAATCGGGATATTAAAACCCTAAGTGGGAAGCTTGAAGATAAGTATAAAGTTTTTATGTGATTAATTGTAAGTATAATTAGGTATAACCCTAACTGATGAATTGGAAAGCCCTAATTTCTAATGTTAGAAACCCTAATGTACGATTAGAGAAAACCTAATTATTAATTTATAATGTTTAATGTTAATTAGGAAGCCTTAACCCTAATTAGCAAGCTTGAATATGATTGGTAAACATTATTGTAATTAGGGAACACTAATTATAATCTTCTATTTTAAAACCTAAGGGTTGTGACCAATTACCAAGTTACCATTCACTTTACAAGTCAAATGACCAAAGTACCCTTCTTGAATATTTTAATGGGATGGAGTGTAGATCTAGCCCTAGTATGTGGTTGGTGACCAATCCTAGCTAGCCATGTGCCTATATCTCACAAATGACTAATCTAGAATTTAAAATGGTAAGAAATGACTATAATGCCCTTTTGAGTGTTTTAGTGAGCTAACTTGTAGTTGTGTCCAAAACTTTAGTTGCTTACCTAACCTTACTAACTATTGGTGACTCACACTCTCAAAGACATCACTTCTGTAACATCCCATACATGAATCTAAGTTGTCTATAAAAGGATTGGAAGAGAGAGAAAATCATTTGGTAAACTAAAATTTGTTCAATACTCAAGCTAATACTCTCAAGCCTCAAACCTACGAAATTTGTTGCTATATCAGTCCTAAATCAAAGCCCCATGATCACAAACAACAGATCAGAAGCCAAAAATCAAGAAATCAAAGTTAGAAAAGGTATAAAACCCTAAGCCTAGAAATTCTTTGATTCGATGTTATTTATTGCAATTGATTGTTTAACGTTGTGTAATAGGGTGTCAATTGATGATATGAGTTATTAATTCCATGACCCATAACATCAAAGTGCTCAAAATTAAAGTTTTTCAAAATTCGGAAACTTGAAAATTTTCGTCTGACAGCCATATGTCAGAGCCTTTAGATCCATGTGTGTTAAGTTTTTTTGATGTTTAAAGCTTGTAACATGTAGTCTGTTATGTGGTCTTTAAGATGCAAAAATAATCAAAGCTAGATCAATTGTAGATCAAAAGTTATAGGCAGTCAAAACCCGTTGACCGAAACTGCCAAGAACAACGAACCCAGATTTTGAAGAACAGTTTCCGTGGTCGACTTTGACCGGCCATTTCCAGTTAGATCTGTTGTTGTCATGATGATGTTAAGTGTTAGAGTTGTATTCCTACATGTTTTCTACACACTGAAATTGATAGATCACATAAGCATTACATGATCATCAAGTTATAGAGGTCCAAAGTGAGCCCCACGAACTGTTCTTCGTGAAGAACAGCTCTGACAGCTACTTTGATGGCCAATATCTCCCAGATCTGATGTTGTTTATCCAAGAAGTTTGTTGGATCTTGTAGTCTTGTATTTCCTCTACAAGATCTGACCAAGAACATTACCAGAAACACAACACACACAAAGTTATAACCAAAAATCAAACCAAATTTCTCAAGACGTCAAGCCGTTGCTCGTTCTTGAGGCTCAAGAACACCTAAGGCGACGGTTGTCTGTCGCTAAAGGCATTAGCGACGGTTTTAATTATTTTTATTTTCTGAAAATTCCGAAAATGATTTAAAAATTTGAAAAATTAGTTTTTAATTATTAAAAATACATTTTTAATTCTGAAAAATTATTTTAAAGCTTGAAAAATAGTTTTTAATTATTTCGACTATATTTCGAAAATATTTAATATTTTTGGAATATAAATGGTATTTATTTATTTAATTATAATATTAGATAAATTATTTAAAATAGTTTTAATTCATAAAAAATCATGAAAAATTATATTATGGTGTTAGAAGATATTTTAAGTTATTATTGATGACTTTTGATATTTTGTGATGAGATTCATTAATATATATTATTAATGATAATTAGTTTATTTAATGAATATGTTAAATAAATTAGGAAAATAGATTTAATGCTTTAAAAATCATATAAAAACGATTTAAGTGTTATAAAATATTTTGAGTTATAAAATATAACTTTTGATATTTTGTTATGAAAATATTAATATTTTAATATTATAGCAATTATCGGATAATGGATTTGATTGTTTAAAAATCATAGAAATGTGATTTTAAGGTATTAAAATACTTTGTGATGTTATAATTATATTATAATATTATGTTATGATTTTCATTAATATTTGGTATTTAATAAATATTAATGATCAAGGAATAATGTGGTACTTATATTAATATCGCTTATTGAATTATGTTTTAATTACTTTAAAAATATTTAAAGGAAATAATAAAGTATTGAAAATACTTTGAGATATTATAAAATAATATTGTGGCATATAATTCATTAATGGTTATTATTAAATAAATATTAATGATATTAGAATATTGTGGTATTTAATTCATTTAAATACAGATATTAATGATTGAAAAATATTGTTAAATGATATTAATTATCTGAAAATTTTTGCAAGATTATGAAAAATGCTTTGATGATACTATGATTATCTTGTGATAATTGTTAAGTGTTTAAGCAAGAGTTTAATTGAACTTAAACTCGAGTATTGTCCGATTAAATCGTCGGGATGATAGAATTGTGTCAGTTCCAACTCGAACCTGAAATAAATAGCGACTTGATGCTAAGTCTAATGTGTTGTATAGTAGATCGATAGGATTATGTGATAATGTGTTTAGGTTATTTTATACTTGTGATGATATTATTCTAATATTTGGAGATCGGATTATCTCAGTATTAGGTCTTCTGATAAAGCTAAGTTATATTTCAGTATCGATAATCAACTAATGGCAAGTTTGTTTTTCTTAACTCTACTAAGAGTACTTATTTTATTCAGATATGCTTATGGTTAATCATTGCTGATTTCCATGTAGAATTGTACTCTGTACATCTTGTATGTATAAGTCAGGTATGAATGGCTGATCACCTTCATTACCAGTTGGTCCAGATATATATTGTTCATATGTAATACTTGTTCAGTCAAAAGTTTGTTCATGTTAATTCACAACTACATTGTGAATTATAGCCAGATTATTATTCTAAATCTTTCAATCATGATATATCCTTAAATTGTATTTAAACTTGCTGGGCAACTTTCATGCTCACCCTTTCTATATCATGATAAAACATTGCAGATTAAGACGAATGCTTCGGATACAAGGAAAGTTAAAGACAGTTCCAGCTTAGAGTGAATATGCGCGATTAGATTTGTAATAGTCTTGTATGATGATAATATCATGTGTCAGATAAGTTATGAATTGTGTATAAGTTATGGTTACTCGACCTTGGGGATAGTGTATAATGTTTAATATATAAACAATTTATGTTTATATCTTCCGCAATAGTAGTAGAATGAGTGAACCGGATCCGCGGTGAATTGGGGCCCAGATTCAGGGCTCTCACATATATCCCCAATAACGATACTCTTCCCAAATCATTCACGGAGGAATGTTTAGACAACTTTATCTTTACCAATTGTAGCATTGGTATGTCATTCTTTATCCGTAGTATATCAACATATAATACTAGAAATATCATGACGCTCCCACTGACCCTTTTGTACACACTACGTTCATTCTTATTTGTGATAAAATCAAACTCTTTTGATTTGTTTCATCAAAACGAATGTTCCATTTTTGAGAAGCTTGCTTCAAAAATTTCTCTGAGTGTCTACAACTCTTACCTCATTGATCCATGATGTGTACCTCGTCATTATCATCTATAATGAATCCATACCTCCCAGGTATCTTCAGTACTATTCCATATTTAAAATTCGATTATGATACAATAGGTCTATCTATGGGTTACTCTTATTTGACTTATAATGTTTTGTGGTTCTTGAACTCTTCAAGATCTATTATCCTCCCACTAGCTCCTTCAATGATAAACATCTTTATCTTAGAAGGCATCGTGTTTTTCGCAACAAACACTTTTTGATAAGTAGGATTATAGAACATATACCCTAAACTTACTTTAGGATGTCCCACAAATCTGTACTTGTCAAATCTTGTCCCAAGCTTATCCTTTGAAACCTTTTCACATAAGTTGGACAACCCCTTATCTTAACTTACTTAAAATTAGGAATCCTTCATGTCCATTTCTAGGACATTATCCCAGAAGGATACTGGAATGTTGGTAAAATCATTATGGACCGCACCATGTCCAACAAGGTACAATTTTTCCTTTCAGATACACCAATCAATTATTGTGTATCAGAAGGCGTCCATTGTGAGAAAACCATTTGAGATGATCTAAAAACTCATTGCACAAGTATTCCTTCCCTGATCCAATCAAAGAATCCTAATACTTTGCCAATTTGTTTCACTTCTGAATTCTTTGAACCTTTCAAATAATTCATACTTGTATTTCATCAAATACAAACATTCAACTCTTTGAATGATCATCTCATTTTCTTATACTAGTTTGTTCAATATGAAAAATTATTTTCACGTAAGTCAAGTATACAAAATCCATTAAGTAATATTCTAGTTCTATACAAAACATTATTATTATAAATAGAACAACAATTGTTCTTAATTATAATACCAAAGATTTCATTGTCCAACAATAAAATAGAAATAATGTTTTTAATCGCAAACTGGAATACAATAACAACTTATTGACTTAATAGATTTGCCCGTAGGCAATGCTGAACTTTAAGTTTCTATGGCTAATGTGGCAACTTTTGCTTCATTTTCCACACATAAGATTACTTATCTTTGTTTAGCTTTCTACTTCTACTTGGTCCCTTCATAAATCTATATTTATGATAACCAAAGTCGGTATCCAATACCCAAGTAGAACCTTGACTTAAAGAAAAGATTTATTTTAAATCATGAATAAATTTATATTTGTAACCGAAACTTCACTAAGCTTCTTTGGTTAGCCTCTGCAAGATACTTCTCGCAGTTTCTTTCCCGTGTCCAGGCTTATTGCAGTGGAAGCAAACTCCTTTGCTTTCCGTATCAATTTTGTTCTTATTATCCTTTCTTTTTGCCTTTCTATTTACCTTCTTTGAATCGTTCTTCTTTTCAGAAGATCCTTTGGCCCCTACCAGTAAGACATGGTCTTTCTTGGTTGAAAAGTGACTCTCAACATTTTTCAACATGTTAAGCAAATCAGCAAGGCTGATATCTAGCTTGTTCATATGAAAAATTCACAATAATTGTGAAAGGAGTCCGGGAGTGAGTGCAAGATCAAATCTTGGCTCAACTCTCCATCCATGACAAAACCCATTTTCCTAATTGTTCAATCAAATTGATCATGTTTAGGATATGTGTCTGTACTGTAGTGTCGTTGGTCATTCTAGATCGGAAGAGCTCCTTAGATATCTGATATCTATCAATCCTACTTTTCTCACCATTAACTACTTGATGTGCAGGAATATAGTAGGAACATCCATAGTTTCATGCTGACGCTCAAGCTCGTTACTCATGGATGCGAGCATGATGCATTGAGCCAACTGTGCATCATCTTGCCACTTTCTAAAAGTAGCAATCTCTTCCTCAAAGGTATTGTCTGCAACCATTGCAGGGATAGGCGTATTAAGGACATAAGATAGCTTTTCAGCCATGAGAACTATTCTCAATTTCCTTAACCAATCCATTTAATTCGATCCGGTTAAATAACATCTAATTTGCTTCACAGTTATAGTAATTTAGACATTGTAAAATTCTATAAATGAATTTATAATTAACAACATTTTAGCATATATTCTTTTATTAATTACCAAAATAATTTAGGTCTTGTTTTAAATTGGTATCTCCCACTATTTTCTTCAAACTATATTACCCTCACTTATATAGTTTGGCAAAATCTAATTAAAGATTTGCTAGTGAGAATAAGGATCTCATTTCAAATGTATATAGCCTTGTGGTCACACAACAAACTATATATAAATAAATAGGTAGACAACTCTTATCAATTACATCAACTACGTAACTCCTTGTATTTTGCCTCTTAGATCATAATGGTCAAGTGTGTGCACATCCGAACTAAAATGATTTAAGTTAAGTCCAACCTAGCACTCCATATATTCAAAAAAGAAAAATATTATCCTTGTGGTGACACAACAAAATAATATTGTTCAATTTTCTTTATAAGCATCAAATGTGATAAAAATTAACATCTCAAAGAATTAAGATAAGCCTTGTGGTGACAAAACAAACTTATAATAATTAATTGATACTTTATTATTTTTTATCATGCTAGAAGGCGACATTCGATATTTCAAATATCTTTGAACGCTTAGGACTTAATATAAAATATTTTAGGGTTTGTTATTAATTTGTCTCATCTTGTTTAACGCGCATGCACACACACACATATATATATATATATATATATATATATATAAAATACGCGTCATATTAATTAATATGCGAAGCATGTTTGCATAATATAATATATATATATATATATATATATATATATATATAGTATAAGCATGCACATATAGAATACTATATTCTACCCGGATTGATTATGGACTTTATTCTAGTTTGGTTCACTAGAACCACCAAGTGAACTAAAAGGTCAAACCTAGAAGTGCAAGAATTAATATTTAAATATAACTATTACATTTAACCCCCGGGCTCCATAACAAACGGGTCTTCAAGTGCTCCTTGCTCCTTGATCTCCAATTCTTCAAAATTAATTCTAACTATTCCTCTTACAAAACTATTTAAAATAAATAGAAACCTTGATCAGCAGTCAAGGAAAAGTACATAGGAGGAAGATAGAATTTACATTAAGAAAAATTAGAGAAGACAAGGTATGCAGACCCCATTTAATAAAACTCATACATTCATGCATCCAACTAAAATAAAATCCAATCACATTGGTCAGTAGTCCATAATCAATCTCATTTATTATCATACACATCACCATATGCATCAATAAATAACATTCATCTCATGAATAATAAACATTCAATATATATATTGATATTATTTAATGGGCAAATTTAGTTAGAATAAAATCTAATTTTGAATCAAAATAAACTCCTTTACTTTAATCCAAATTTAAATCAAAATAAACCTTTTTTATTTTAATTTATTCAATTTTGAATAAAATAAACTATTTTATTTTAATCAAAATAAACTCCTTTATTTTAATTAATTATGGAATCCAATTCCAAGTAAAAAAAACTTCTTTATTAAAGGAAACACGGATTCTCTTTCTTATTCACAAATAAACTCCTTTATTTTAAATAATATGAAATCTTATTCCATATTTAAATAAACTGTTTTATTTAAGAAAATACGGATTCTATTTCTTATTCACAAATAAACTCCTTTATTTTGAATAATATGAAATCTTATTTCATATCTAAATAAACTCAATTATTTAAGGAAACATGGAATCCTTTTTTAACTCCAATTAGTTATTATGGAATCCAATTCCAACTCTAATTAGTTAGCATGAAATCTAATTTTAAAATTAAAATAAATTTTTATTTTAATAATAAAATAAACCTTTTATTTTAAAATTAAAATAAACTTTTATTTTAATTATAAAATAATGAAGAATAATATATATATATATATATATATATATATATAGAGAGAGAGAGAGAGATCATCAAGTGCATACCCTTATCTTACTCACTTGTTTACCCCCTTTAGGATGGCGGTTTGGTCATTAAATCAATCGTCGTCCATACTTTTTAGCGACGGACAACATATAAGCGTCATTAAAAGTATAGACGACGGTTGTATGTAATGGCAAACCCATCATAAAAAAGGGGTGAGCACACGTGTGAGTAAGATAAAGGTATGCACTTGATCCGACTGTATATATATATATATATATATATATATATATATATATATATATATATATATATATATATATATATATATATATTAAACGTTAATCCTCACTCATGTCCCTTTAATTTGAATCCTCATTAGTGGCCACATGAACCAGAATGAATCAGAATCCCTTTTATATATTTATACATACTAGTTGGTAGCCCGTGCAATGCGCGGGCTAGTTCGAAAAAGGAAAAAAATAATATTGTTCTTTAAAATCTATGCTATCATGTATTCAAATAGGTAATATTATCAACAGGGGTGGGGACAGATGTTATGTACCTATCAATATATATTTATATCACAGTATACATCAAAAAATATAAAGACTATACAACTCTCAATCATTGAACACCTCTCAAATCTAAATATGGAGCAAACCAAACACCAATAATTCAATTTGGTATTTGTGTATAAATTATTTGCAAATTTTGTATACATGTATAAAAACACTCTCAAGCATTATCATCCATTTCAAGTTAAAGGCAAATGCTTCTAAACTATTAATAACATTGATGATAGAATTAAATTGGAGAATATGTGTAATGTAATAATATTCCTGTTTTTTCATTAAACCTGACTAAAATGAAAACATTCTAGCAAGTATATTGAGAAATCACATGTTTGTATTTTCTAGCTAGTCACATGTTTGCATTCTCAAGTAATCCAAAGAAACAATATTTTGTGAACATTCAAATATTAAGCAACATTAAAGAGTTTAACTACCTGATATGCTCATATATACAATCAAAGCATAATAGTTATTATTACAGTATAGAACAAAAACTACAGTCTTGAAGGCAACTGACAATAGATAAAATTGATAATTTAAATGCAAATACATAAATTGGAATACAGAGAGAGGTACATACTCTTCTGAGGAAAAAGAGGATTGACATTGAATCTCATAGTTGAATATTAATTTTGGGAAAACTTCGTTAAGTACCAATACATTCCTGCAATATTATCAAAGGACACCAAATAAGATTCTAGAAAATAAAGTAAAAAAATTGAGAATTTGATACATGTTTACATAAATTAAAAGACATATGCTAAAGCCTTTACATCATCTATTGAAATTGGAAAACTCCATAAAATTTGAAGAAAAAAAATAGATAGACTTCCATGGTGTATGAAATCATGTTCTCCCTTGGCTATCCAGAAGCAAAAAGTGGAGGAAAGTGGACAACATTAATGCAAGTCTTTATTTATGAGTGTTTTCAGCATCAAATCTTTAACTATGAGTTTTTCTTCTTTAATCATCATCATTTCATGTTTTCCACATTAAAGTATAAAATTCACCACATTAATCAACTTTCCCTTCTCTCTGTTTAGATAAAATATGCAATGAAGAGCAAATTTTTGTAGGAAAATTCTGATTTCAATATTATCAGTTGCAGAGATCAAAGATTTTGTATCTTAACTATCAAAGTGAAACTTTTAAATTAACCATATATAAAGAGAGTAGCAGTTCAAAAACTATTCACATTGCTTCCTTTAAAATCTTTTACAGATAAACAAAAAACCATCCTGACTAATTTCTTGTAAAGCAACACGTACTATTTATGCAATAAATCTTCTAACTATTTCAGATCATCATCATCGGAAGGACCATTGAAATAAAATAAAAAGACATAATAGCATATCTACTTTAGTATGCTAACACATTAATCAAACAATTGTTGGTATTTTACATCTACAGGTCATATAAAAGGATTAGCATTTGAATCTTAAAGGTCAAAAGCAGAATGCAAGTAGTACTTGTTCATCCGATTTACACCAAGCAGCTTGAAAAAAAATTATGAAGATCTCACTCAAAAAAACCACCTACTATATTAGTCTAAATTATACATAGTATTATATATACAGAGAAATTACTTTCTATGGGAATTTTGATTTAGAGATAAATAGTTATCCAACGCTTGGATCGGGAAAAAATCTTTCCAAGACATTATGCTATAACTGATGTTCAAATTGGTAGGTATTCTAAAGCTCTATTCTATTAGATATACTAATTTAAAGAAAGGGACTTGACAAATGTAATGAAGCCGAACAATTATAATCCTCGAGAAGAGAGAGACAGATAACACATGCTATACAAATACAACTAATATTGTTATGAATTTCAAAAACATAACGTTATTTTGTAGTTTTAAGAAAATAAAAATTTTCCCATTGTAAGGCTATTAAATCCACTCATTTTATTTGGTTGCATTGCATTATAGCCATCAAACCGAATTGGGGTTGTCTAGTTGAATTTAAAAGTCAATTTTTCTCCAAGACATCAACCGCAAAAGTGAGGAATTATGGTTTCTTCCAAATGCTAGGCAAAAAAAACCGTGAAATGCAAATAAAAAAAGAAGTATAGATTAATTTTTTTAATTTTAATATATATATATATATATATGAAGGAGGAAACACGGAAAAGGGTCTCTCTCTCTCAAGCGATACCATCCTTAACTTTAGCACCTCGAGTTCTCTTAGCTTGTTCCAACCGCCTTAGCATTCAAAGCCGGACAAAACAAAAACAAAAATAAGCGTTAATTAGGGTTTACTTAGAAATCATCAATAGAAAAATTACAAAAAAAGAAGAAGAGCATAAATCAATTAGTAGTATAATGAAAGTTTAAACCGGTCTTCTAAACGAAATAGCATGAATTCATTAATAGTCTAACACTTCACAAAATATCAATGAACACCGACAAAATATCAATGAACACTTGGGCGTATATGTAACTTTAATCTCATCGTTCAACTAATAGTAGTAGTTATTCTAAAGTTAATCTATTTGTTAAACTAATAGAAACTATACTAAAGTTGTCTCTAACATAATTAAATTATGGCAAAAAGTATAAAAATTGGTTAAAAGCAAATATTATATACTCCCAATTAAAATATTGCATTTAAATACCTATTATCTAGTAAATCGATGTTTCTCCTAATATCCCTTCTCCTTCAAAACAATCATCTATACCCTACATTTGTTAATGTTTGAAAAAAAAAAAAACAACAATTAAATGACAAAAACAAAAAAGAAACAATGATAATAAATAAAAAAGTTTGTTGATACACATACCTCAAAATGCATTGTTATTCTCAAGATCAACCTCCTGAACCAAAATAAAATTAGATAGAAATTTGCTCCACTTAAAAAATGAGAAATAATAGCCTCCATGTATGTCTAGTTCAGCTATATGTGAAGTGTGTGCAAAAATGAGAGAAGCATTCCAAAATATTGAAATGTTCATAAATTTGGAGCGTTAGTCACCACATCAGTCAGACAACGACATGCATCTCAATAGTATATCTTTTCATTGGAGCATTTCACCAAACAGTTTATATGCACCATGCCAGATAACTCTAAATTAACAAAAAGTAGTGTGAAGTACCTTAGCAAATTATGTGCACAAAAATTAACCATTTTCAATATAAGAAACTCAATATAAAAGGGATGTGAATTAACAAAATAAATAAAACTCACTGTACATCCATATCGATATGGGTCGATTTCTTGGGTTCTTTCATTCTCAACCAAGACCATATCGAACTTAGCCGATTCCTCATGTCCAGAGACTATCTTTCTTAGAGGTTATCCATCGTCCATTGAAATTTTCATCAAATGACTCACAAAAAATCTACAAAAATAGTCAATCCATTAGCTAAGAGGTGAGAAGCAAAGGAACCAATTAAAAGTAACAAAACATACTGAAAACAGATCCTCAATTTGTTTCTTTCATAGACGATATCTATTTGTCACTTCTTAAAGAGAATTTTCGTGAACAATTGGGAAGAAGAAGTCGCGATCGACGGGAAGAGCAATTTAATATAATTAAGAAGGAGATGAAATTAGAAAAAATAATGCATAAGATGAGCGATTGTTAGCCTGCTAAAGACAGAAAAAAAATGGATTAATTGAGAAGGAGGAGGAAGAAGAAGAAGAAGAAGAGGAGGAAGAGGAAGAGGAAGAGGAAGGGGAAAAAGAGGGGAAATCTGAAGAGTTTTGTTGATTGAATGATGGAGTCGATAGTTTCCAATTGAAATAGATGAGAGATATGATTTACAGAGGAGGAGATGAAGAGATGGGTAAACCAACAGAGATTGGATTTATAGAAATCGATGGAAATAATAGAAAAACCCAGCCGAAAGAGGAAAATGAATCGATTAAGATTAAAATTGAGTCAGATTAAGATTGCCTTTACTGAGGAGAAATAACCGAGTTAACTCTTAATCAACAGAGAAATAACTGAGTTAACTCTTAATTAATTAAGAGTTGACTCGGTAAATTTTTCAATTGATTTGAAATTGAGTTTTGTGCTGTATTTATATATAAGGATTGATTAACATGATTCTTATATATAATATATATAAAAAGAAGAAATCATGATCTCATTACCTGTTAACTATTATATAGTTAACGTTTTCTTTTCTTTTCTTTTCTTTTTTTTTAAAAAAAAACAGCCACGGATAAGAAATAAAGTGATTCACGCCAAGTCGCCAACAGGATAATGAATATCAACCATCAACCACGCCAATCACGGAATTAAAAAAAAAAGTTCACTAATTTTTTTTTTATTATTATTATTATTTTTTTGAATAAATTTTATACAACAAATTATGTCCAATTAAATTATTCTAAACATATATCAATATACATATCAAATCAAAACAATTAATAATTCGCATAAAGGTTTGGCTCTGATGCCACTGTTAGGTTTCTCATATTCATGAACGCAATCAAATTGCATAAAATAAGCGGAAACGTGGAAAATCAAAGTTTTAAAATTTTACAAACTATATACCCGGATCATCCTTTATGCATAATTATTAATTAAACGAAAAGATAAAGAATAAGAATTATACCCTTGAAGATTCGAGCTTCCTCAGGTACAAGTTCACCTCCAATCTTTTTCGCGTTCAACTTGAATTCACCGGGTTTGGTTCCTTCCTTTGATTAACATTAGCCACCCAAGTGTTTGGCCTCTAGAGGTGATCCACCAAGGAAGAAGTAGGATTCAAGAAGATGGGTATTTGGCAAAATCCTAGTTTTTCTATCTCTCATAGAAAATAGGGCGTACTCTCCAACAATTGGAATCACGTATTCTATGAAAACGTCAACCACGCCACCCATAATAAGACTCCTCTTATTTATAGATATGGGCAACCCTCCTTAACAATTAAGGAATTGGGTTTTATTTTAATTAATTAAATTCTTTTAATTAATTAGGCTCCCAATCTTACTAGGAATAATTAATTAAACTTTTTTAATTAATTTGCCTCCTAATCTTATTAGGAATAAATGAGAGTACTTTTATTAATTAATTCCCAAACTCCTTTAGGAATTAAATAATAATAATAGTAATAATAATAATAATAATAATAAGACTCCTCTTATTAATTTATATTTAATATTTCCAAAATATTAAATAATAAATATTAAGTTGTTTAATTTATTCTATCACCATAGATTAAATTAAATATACTTAACTTATTATTACGATTATGCCATTTGCTTCTTAAATAATTATTCTTCCTTTTATGGTGTGACCCTTTAGGTTATCCATATTAAACCAGTTGTGAATAAATCAATTACAACAATTCTAATCTTATTTAAATAAATAAATTAAACTAATAATTTATTTAAATAAATAATATTTATTCTACAATAGGGATAAGCCTCCATAGCGATTAACGACTTTCCAGATAATATAGATTTTAACATTAATCATAAAAGAACCTTTTAGTAAATAGATACCATACAATTCAATCCTTCCACCATACAATGTCTCAATTAAATATAAGATATGGAATTACTGTCAAGTCTTATTTTATTTAATTATATGTATTTCGACTCTTAAATGCATGACTCAAATAATGCAAATTAGAAACTCCTTTCTAATTTCATTACGCATTAACCAAGGACTCTGGGTTGTTATTTATCGAATCACATAAGACATTTATCTTCTTTTACTAGAAGCGGTAGATTCTTTATTGATCATACATTATCTCCATGTACAACTTATTATACCCAAGCATACCCTTTGATATACCCTAAGGGTCTTAAGGAATAAGTCAAAGTATAACTCATCATACACAAGATACTATGATGATCTCAAGTCCAATGATCACTTGTACTACTATCACTACAGGAATTCCTATTGACAGGCAAGTAAAACTCCATTAGGTATTCCTTAGCGAGTCACGTTCAGTGAACTATGCTCCAATAAGCACCTACATACTTGCTTTAGTGTCTCCACACAAATGATCATGAGATCAATCATCTTCATCCAATGAGCAAGCAACGTATGTACCAATCTATCCAGATTCACTAATCCCCAATTTAGTAATCCAATGATTGGGAACTATTTTAGTTTTAAGCTTTCTAAGAATTTAGATCTCATTAGAATGATCATCATCATTATTCTAAAAGCATTGCTTAAAACTATGGGTTTATCACATATTATAAAATAGCATCATGTAGATAATTAAAAGTCTTTAATAAATTAATATTTTTTATTAATAAATGAATAAGATTGTTACAAAGTATATGCTTTATCATCAAACATGATTGGCTTGTGTGCATACTACTTTCACCAGGATGGATTGCAAACGATGTGTTATGCGCCTCTATCATGATTTTATACTTCAAATTAGAGTCGTTAGAAACACAAAGTCTGGAGTTGACTCGAAATATTCCTTCTTCATTGATTATTGCTTCCGGAATAGCACCTTCTTATACTTTCTTCCTCATACGCATAAGCTCTAGGTCCGTAGCTTGAGCAACTTTAACTTTATAGATTAAAGTCGGTTCTACTCATATATTTGACAGGTCCCCGAAGTCTTTAACTCTATCTTCATCCTTTGTAAGTCATACAAAATGGGCCTTTGCATTAACAATATCGCACTCGTACCCGTATATGATCTTTTACTCAACGTGTCAGCTACCACATTTGCTTTTCCAGGATGGTATTGAATGGTTTGATTGTAATATTTCAAAAGCTCGAGCCAACGTCATTGCCGCATGTTGAGCTTCTTTTGGGTGATGAAATATTTGAAGCTTTCATGATCCGTATAGATCTCCACTTTCTCCCCATACAGGTAATGCCTCCAGATATTAAGCGCAAAAACAACTGCTGCCAACTCTAGATCATGAGTAGGATAATTTCTCTCATATTCTTTAAGTTGTCGTGAGGCATAGGCTATGACTTTCCCATGTTGCATGAGAACACATCATAACCCTTTGCCTGAAGCATCATTATGACGCCCCCAAAATTGGTATACATCACCCATTCTGAGTCGCCAAACACATGGTACAAAAATAACTACAACTTCATTAATACAATTGTCGTGCAAAATACGACAACACATAAACTGTGAGTTTAAATACAAATATTGTCTTCTAGACAATGTCCACACTCAAATAATTCCTCATTATAATTATTGACACGCTATTTTACAAAATAGTGAGGACTACTATAACAACTGCCTTGGAACATCACTCCACACCCCGACTACTCCCTGTTATATTCTCGTTTCCTGAGAAGAAAAATGGAACAAAAAGGAAAAGGATGAGCTCAACTAGCCCAGTAAAGAATATTATGACTAAGATAATATAGAACAAATTATCGTTAGTCCTCAACAAGGAAAAATCTAATAGAATATAATAGACAAAAGTTTTAAATCAATATTCGCAGTGGAAATAATAATTCATTAGAAGAGTTAAGTAGAGAATGAAATCTACTATCTTCTATGATTTTAAAGTCCATCATCAATATTTTATCCCTATAACATCAATCAATATACATCTTGAATCAAATATTCATCTTTGCACTACAGGCCAAAGATATTCATCAGTTGGTCATGTTCATCTCAACACTTGTTCATCTTTGCACTATGGGCCAAAGATATTCATCAGAAAATCATTTATCTTTGCACTACAAGCCAAAGATATTCAGTTATATCATCATTTAGGACTAAGGATGATGAAAAATATTTTTAAAAAAATTAATCCAGTGAGACAAAAGAACAAATATTAAGGATTCGTACTTCGGTTTATCCATGTTTAAAAACACCCCATAATATACCATAGTGGAGTAAAATTCAAGAATAATGATCAAAACATGGATACAATCAAAGCTAGTAACAAAAATAGACATCTGGGACAAAGAAGAGAAAATTTCATTTTTCGGTGAATAATGTCGTATTCGTGAATAGTGTCATATACGTGAATAGTGTCGTAGACGTGAATAGTGCTGTAGACGTGAATAGTAACCCCGACACAAAAAGACAAGAATTTTACAAGAAAAATCTTATCAATATTCTAGCATAATGATATTAAAAGAAATAATATAATTTAAAAAAAATAACATCCCTTACCTCAAAAGAATAGTACTTCTGGCTGGAATATCAGATATAACGCTGAAAGGAACTTGTACAGTATAGCAACACTCAAAGTATCAAAATACTCACAAGAATACGCTCAATAATATAGAGATAGAAAATTTCAGTTTCTGGTGTGATTTTCAATTCTAACTTAAGCACCATATTTATAGGAAAATGCTTAGAACACCAAAGTAGAAAATTTAATAAAATGTTAAAAAATTTCACGCCCACCTTAGAAATCTGAATTCAGCATGTTTTCAATACTAGTGGGGCCCACCAACATAATAAAAACGTTTTTCTTAAAAAAAATAATTAAAACTTCAAAAATCAATTATTTTGGAACTTCAATAATTCATAATAAATAGCCATTTTATCAGAAAAATTCGAATCTTATGTCCATTCCAAAGGAAATTTAATTCTCTACAACTTTGTAAGTTTAAGTTTTTCCAAATTCCAAGCAGAACTTAACCGAAATCCACATACGGACGATTTTACGAGCTATAATTAAATTTCAGTCAAGAAATAGGGCCCACGAACATGTTTAACATTTTTTAAACATTTTTTTATAACAAAAATACTCTTCCTCCTCATTTATTCATATATCACACATTCATTGTAAAATATAACCATTATTATATTATTATAATATAATAATATATTTAAATGAATTATTTTATCAAAAAAGATAAAATATCAATTTTCAACAATTGTCACATTAAAAATTTTCTCCATCTATATCCACATAAAATGAATATTTTCCTTATCATATAAATCAATAATTAATTATTCACAAATAATATTACAGAATCACAATACTGACAACCAGGCCGTTCCTAGGAAAGAGTGGACTTTCCAATAAGGATTTCTCCTTACTGACGCGCAATTAGGTGACCAAACCTCTCCTTAGACAGAACTTTCTAGACATTGCCAATAATGTTATCTAATAATATTATTCAAATAATATGAATTATTGATCTGATAATGGTAAATACTATGTAGTGACAATTATTGAAACAACAATAATATAAAATATCAACGTAGCAATTATTGAATCAATAAAATAAAATATTGAACAATAATTACTGTAACAATTATTGAGTAGTGACTTCTTACGTAAGAATCAATAATTTGTGCAATACCGCGTAATACTGTATTTTAACCACCGGGTATTCCAACAGTGTTAACGGTAACAACTACGCCGTTATTTATAAAAACTTATACTTGTCATTTTCTTCATCCAATCGATTTTCGTTATGGGGCCCACATAAGACTGCGTCGTCGTACGAATATTCCTCAACAGTAAGAATATTTCACGACCAAATGAATATTCCCCGACAACAATGAATATTTTATAACCACTTGCTTATTTGAGATATTTGCGCATTTTACCCATAACTAACCACATTAATCAAATCAACCCTTACTATTTTAAAATAATAAATAGAGGAAATTCAATTTCATTTATAATAAGTTGGGGTCTTACAATCACTGTAGATGACAAATTCCTCTGAACCAGATGGTATTGTCAGAACATGTGCTGAAATGCGTCTCCTCTTGAGTTCTTGAAAACTCTTCTCACATTACTCGCTCCAATCAAATTTTTTATCTTTTCTAGTCAGCTGAGTTAATGGAGTAGCGATTCGAGAAAATCCTTCCACAAATCTCCGATAATTACCAGCTAAGCCCAGAAAGCTACGTACTTCGGTCACTGACTTAGGTTGCTCCCAGCTTTGTATTGCTTCAATCTTCACTGGGTCAACAGATATTTCATGACTCGATATCACGTGCCCAAGGAATGCTACTTCCTCAAGCCAGAACTCACATTTCTTCAACTTGGCATATAGCCTGTTTTCACGAAGCTTTTGGAGTATCAGCCTCAAGTGTTGTTCATGATCTTCACAGCTTTTGGAGTATATGAGGATGTCATCAATAAAGACAACCACAAAAGGATCCAAATATTTCTTGAATACTTGGTTCATATCCATGAAGGCAGCAGGAGCATTAGTCAATCCAAAAGACATGACTAGGAATTAATAATGCCCGTACCGAGTTCTGAATGCAATCTTTGGAATGTCATTAGTTTTAACCTTTAACTAATGATATCTGGAACGAAGATCAATCTTTGAAAAGAATTTGGCGCCTTGCAATTGGTCAAACAGGTCATCAATGCGAGGCAACGGGTACCTATTTTTTATGGTGACATAATTTAACTCCCGATAATCAATAACAAGTCGCATACTCCCATCTTTCTTCTTTACGAATAGAACAAGAGCACCCCATGGAGACGTACTAGGACGAATGAAATCAATGTATAACAGTTCCTGCAGTTGGGTTTTTAACTCTTGAAATTCAATAGGAGCCATTCGATATGGGGTCTTGGAAATGGGTTTTGTACCAGGTTCAAGGTCAATACAAAATTTTATTTCACACTATGGGGATAAGCCAGGAAGTTCTTCAGGGAATACGTTAGGAAATTTATTAACAATAGAAATGTCATTCAAATTTGACATATTTTTGTTTAAATCCGTGACATGGGCTAAGAAAGTTTGACATCTGTTTTTCAATAAACGAATGGCTTTATGGCTTGATATGACAATGATTGACTTTACTGCTTTGGTTGCTTAAATTCGCATAATAGGTTGGTTAGGAATATGAAAGCTAACAACCTTATGAAAATAATCAATTTTAGCATGATGAGTAGTTAACCAATCAATCCCTAAAATCACATCAAATGCAAGTATTTTCAAAGAGATGAGATCGACAAGTAACGTGAGGGTGCCGATTTGAATCAAATAAGATTTATAAACAATATATGGATGTAATGAAGGTTTCTCCCAACGGAGTTTCAACAGATAAGTCAAAATCTAATTTCTCCGGAGTCAAATTTAAATGTTGAGCGTAAGTAGGTGAAATAAAAGAATAGGTAGAACCGGTATCAAATAAGGTATAGACTTCGCAAGAGTTTATGATTAGCTTACCCGTGATAACTTCATTCGGGTTCCTCACTTTTTAGGAGGTCACAAAAAACGCTCTCCCTTGAACTACCGGGTTTGACTTGTCTGGGACAGCCTTTGGTGTCTCCATCCCAGCTAGACTTAACTTCACTACACAATAAAATCGAGATAGGTGACCTTCTCTTCCGTAATTTTAACACACTTTGGGTTGTTGTATGTAGTTTGGACTGATATGTCCCTCCCCTCCGCATTTGTAGCATACGACCGGTAGTCGTTCTCCTTCCTAAAAAATGGGTGTTGATGCTGCTGTCTTTCCATCATTGTTGAATTTCCTCTTCCTAAAATTTCCACTTCTATTATCTTGGCAAGGATTACCACTGAAGTGGTTACCATTTCTGGCATGTTGATTTCCTCCACGTTTGTTGTCACCGCTTCGGTGACTACTACCACTGGTATTATCATTTTTCCGGCTGTTATCTTTTGGTTGGGCTGACTCATTATCGCGCTCCAATAACTGAACCATATTCACAACATCTAAATATAAGCAAAATTTGTGAGAAATGAGGTATTGACGTATTTTGGGTTTCAAACCTCTTAGAAACATTCGCGACATACGCTCCTCATTATCTACCAAATAGGATGCAAACCGGGATAACTCCACAAACTTAGCCTCATATTGCGATACGGTCATATTGTTTTTCTCCAGCTTGATGAATTCCACCTCCTTCATGTGACGAATACTTTCAAGAAAGTACTTGTCATTGAACAATTTTTGGAACTTCTTCCAAGACATCTTTAGTGCGGAAGGCTGGGTACGTTTTATAGATTCCCACCAATGATCTGCATCTCCTCGCAACATGAAGGTGCAAAGGGAACCTTTTGCTCCTCGGAGCATCCCAAGACATCAAATATCTTGGTGATCTGCTTAATCCACGTCTATTCTTTAAGTGGCTCTGTCTTTCCCAAAAACTCTGGTGGTCCAAGCTCCTTGAATTTCTTAGCGACGACCATCCGTGAGTTACCAATGTTTCCACTTGCATTTTGAACAGGAGTCTCTCTTGCCTGATGTTGCATGAATTGCATAAAGCTTCTAAACATCCCATCGTTCATCATTTGGTCGGTGTTGTTATTTACATGAGGATTATTGCCTTCCTGATGCATATTATCCTGTTTATTGATCATCGGTGACTCAACAGTCTCATGTGCTCCATTGCTTATCTCAACATTTTCAAACACTGACACAAATCAATGGTTAATTGACATGCCACATATTATCCCTATATTCTGACAGACCAATTAAATAACAAATAAACTTAGGTAGGTCATACTAGCGAAGGATTTACCCGTCTCTCCCCTCCTAGTTCTAGCCTCACATCTCAGCCAGGGATCATATCCCTAAGCTTTGATACCAACAGCGATGCCCCCAAAATAGGTATACACAACCCATTTTGAGTCGCCAAATACATGGTACATAATTCAAATATAAATTTCACTTATACAATACAACAAAACGTAGCCGAGAGTTTTAATGCGAATATTATCTCGTGGACAATATCTAAACTCAAATGGAGTCCTCATTACATTTATTATCACACTATTTTATAGAATAGTGAGGACTACTATAGCCTCAATCTTGTACCATCACTCCATTCCCCGACTAGTCCCAACTATATTCTCATTTCCTGAAAATAACAATGAAAGAAAAGGGTGAGCTCAACTAGCCCAGTAAAGAATATTATGACTAAGATAATACAAAATAAATTATCGTTAGCCTTAAACAGTGTTAAACTGATAGAATACAATAGACTACAAGTTTAACTGCAGCAGAACAAGCAATCCATTAGAAGAGTCAAGTAGAGCGTAATATCTACTATCTTCTATGATTTAAAAGTTCATCATCAATATTTTATTGTTGTAACACAGCTCAATAAATAATCCACATCATCGAATTATCCATGAACTACGGGCCAAGGATATTCTTTAGTATCACGTCCATGAATTATCCATGCACTACGGGCCAAGGATATTCGTTAGTATCACAAATGACCATAATCATGTCAACAACTGTCCATCAATGCACTACGGGCCAATGAGGACTTTTATCACATCATTTGTAACATTACAGGTTATGATTATATCGATACAAAATTCCTGGTCATAATCATACCAATCAACAGTCCATCTATGCACTACGGGCCAAATATGGCTTTCATCATAATATAAGCATGAGGATGATGACAATGATATAAGAATTCAATTAAGTGAAAGCAAGGATAAATTTTAAAGATTTATAATTCAATTTATCTAGAGTTCAAGAATGTCCAAATTGTCAACATGATAACTGCTTTGTGGAGTAAAATTCAATAATAATATTGTATCAAAAATAATTTGGACAGAAAAGAAATCAATTTTTGTCATAAATAGAACCCCGGATGAATAGTACTAGAGTGAATAGTACCCCATGAATAATACTTTGTGAATAGTACCCCTGCATGAAAAGATTAAAATTTAACAAGAATGTTCAGAAAAATATTTTCGTGAAAAGATACTCGATGAAGCGCAAATTTTAAGGATATTCTACTAATTTCAAGGAGTATAGAAGCAATACTTAACAAAATGAGTGTAGAATTCGGAATCTGAAATGAAATAATATTACTTACATACTACAGAGTATGGAAGAAAATATTATTTCTTATTATAACTGTTGAACGAAAATAATATTCCTTACGAATATTGAACGAAAATAAAATTCTTTACGAATACGAAAAATAATATCGTAAGCGAATATGAAATAAATAATACCCCTTACCTTAAAAGGAGAGTATTTCTGACTGGTATAGCGGGGATATTCTTGAAGAAAACTTGTACTATTTTCTACACTTAAATATTCCTTAAACTCTAAAGAAATACGCTCAATATTATAGAAGAAGAATTCTCTGATTCTAGTGTGATTTTCATTTCTAAACTAAGCATCCTATTTATTGGAGAATGGAAGGATATTATTCAGAAAATAAAATCACGAACACACAGTAAACATTCACGGGCACCGAATTTGTTCAGCTGAAAAAAAAATTTGATTTACTATGCTACACTGCAGCACTATGTAAACACTATGCAGTACTATGCAACACTATGCACTATTATGCATAATAAAATATAATATATTACATTTTATATAAAAAAAAAACAAAACTTATATAATATATATATATATATATATAACTTATATACATATATATAAGTAATGAAACAAAAATGAGATAACTTTCTACCGACGATTTTGAAAAATGAGTAAGTAGGGGTCCATGTAATAAGCCAAATTTACAATAAATACTTCATAAAAATCCCTCTATTTATCTCAATTCACTTGGCTTCACTAAACAAATTTTTAATAACATTTATTTATCATTAATATTATAACTAGCAATATTATCAACCAGATCATTCCCAGGAAAGAGGGGGCTTTCCGATAAGGACTTCTCCTTATTGGCGTGCAATTAGGTGACCAAACCCATTTCTCGACAGAACTTTCTTAGACATTATCCATAATGCAAATAATAATAGGAATAACTTTATCGTCTCAATTATTGATTTAATAATATAAAATATTATGTCAATAATTGAATCAATAATGTGACATACTATGCAGCAATTATTGTGTCAATAATTGAATAAAATTGAGTGACTTCTCACGTAAGCATCAATAATCAAAGATATTGTATAATACCGTGTGCTACTCTCCAACCACGCGTATTACTGTACTTTTATCACCGGGTATTTCAACAGTTAACGGTAAAACTTTTGCCGTTATTTTTATAAAAAATTATTTCTGTTGTTTTTAAACTCCGACAGTAATTTTTTGTGGGTCCACCAATGATTGTGCCGTCATACGAATATTCCCTGATAAAATGAATATTCCCTGTGACAACCCAAATTTTTTTAGTTATTAAAATAGGAATTTAATAATAAAAATTCTTATTATGAGATGTTTTGAGTTTGAGTATGTATATATACGTGTTATATATGTTGAAATATGTGATCTGGTGTGAAGAGAAATATATATTTATATATTGGGAAAGTGAGGTTTAATAGTTAAGTTAACTATTGAAAGGATTAAATGAATTTTGTAATTAATTTTAAATATTTATTGAATTAAATAAATATTTTAAATAATTTATTTATTGAGAAAAATAAATAATTTATAAAATCGTGGTATAATAATTTAGTTACGTGTGTATGATAATTAAATTAAAGCAAAGGTAAATTTTATTCTTTGAAGATTGAATTTAATGAATGAATATGAGTTGTTTAATATTAAAGAAAATAAGTAAATTATATAAAAGCGATGTTTAAGTCTAATTTATTAATTAAATTAGATATATAATTATTTATTAAACATCGAATAATTATAATAAAAATTATAACCATTATAATGGTAAGCTATTTAAATTGGTGGCTGGTGTGACAAAAGTAACTATATAATATAATAGTATTAAAATAATCTAGTTTGGGCGATAGGGGTAAGCCAAACAAGGCCTTGTGGCCTTTGGCTTACTGTAACTTACGCCTATTCTCTGTTTATTTTGCTAAAGAGTTGGAGTATCAAGGTTCTTATTATTCTTCTTCCCATCAATCAAGGATTTAAGGTATAACTTTCTACTATAGGTTTTGATTTCTTAGTGATTATCCACTGTAAATTGGTAGCTGTATTGGATTGATACATGTATGTATGTTGTTATAATCTGCTAATCATCAATTGTGAGTGTTATTTGATGATTAACTACATGAAATTTAGGTTTATAGGGAGAAAAGTAAATAACAGTGTATGTTTATGAAAAATGGCTTAATAAAGTACAAAATTTCATGTTTAATATGTATGATAATCTGAAAATTGATGTTGGATTATGTTAGTACGTTAAGAAACGAAAGCGGCATAGTTTAAATCGTGTTAATCGGTTAAGTAACGAAGTCGTGGCGATCGAATTCGCTAAATGTGTAAAAAATGAAGAAATTTGGTAATTGGGGGTTTTTGATTCTTTAAATTTGTGTTTATGTGATGATTTTGTAGATAGAATGATGTGTAGCATGTGTAACTATTTTATTACAAAGTTTTAGAAGTTGAGTGTGGTGTTTTCGGTGAATATTGGGTTAAATTGGGTTTCAGTATGAGTATCGGAAGTCTGCTTCTTTGCGGTTTATGTCTGCAGGTGTGTACAATTGCGCCATCACCACAGTGAGACGAAGCAGCAATGATGCTTGGCATATCATTTTCTGCGATCGAGCACTAAGCCTTGCATTGCCAAGCAGTTCTGAGCCTAAAGCGTTGAAGTGCGCCTATTTGTAGGTCATGACTAATGGACTTAATCTAGTTTGGCAAGCATGTTAATGATGTTAAGACATATTGTGGACTATAATAACAGATTGTAATGAGATGTAATACAAAATGGGTAGACAGAGGCTATATAACCTAGTTGTGGTTAACAAGTGTAATACATCTAATATGTGGTAATGGAATCTATGACAACTTTAATGAACGTTAAGTGTTAGTTTTGAAAGAAGTATAAAGAAACACAAAATGGGATTATGTAATAATTAGTGTCATACGAAGAGGAGTAAACACCTGAAGATATGTGTTAAGTTTCAAAGAGACGCAAGTTATAAAAGATTAAGACTAAGAGTCATTGTGGTTTCGTTATATGTGTAACTAATGCATGTGAATATGAACCTTTGAACTATTGTAGGATGTACACAAAGCATTTAAGCTATTTTTTCGGTAATTGGTAATCTACGAGCCAGGCAAGTCTTTCAGTTCCTATTTGCTATGTGAACTTGGTGATTAATTATTTTAAATCTTTATTGCAAAGAGAATGATGTGTTATATATATGTTGAATGTATGAAATGTTAAAGTCAACTTATGACTACATTGATTGAGTAAAGCATGTTGATCGAGTAAGGAACTCAATCTTTATACTTATTATATGAACTGTAACATGTATGTTATGTTAGTCCAATGTTTATGAGATATATGTTGAGCATGTTATTATGTGCTACGTGATGCATGAAAAGCTGTTAGAATTTGTTGGTCATTTGTCGAGCTCAACCTTGCAAATAACCATTTTGCGGTGTTAAGGATTGAAGGTAACACTATGTGCTACTTGAATGACGCGGATCGAAAATAATACATGAAGATTATATATATATATATATATATATATATATATATATATATATATATATTAGCTAAAGTTGCTATTTCTTTAAACCATGATTAAGATTCATGAGATGTACTAAATGTTTTTTGATGTATAGTTTTATGTTGAGTTGTAAAGCTAAAGTTAGAGTTATCTGATATGTAAAGGTTATCAGATTGAAATGTAAAATTTTACATAATATCAGTGATAAAGCAAATCATAAAATAAGATTGATTCAAAGACATGTAGATGATAAAGGTTTTGATTCAGGGAATTAAAGTAAAAAAGACATAAAAGTTTAAATTATTCCGCATTTTATAAAGTTCAACATCGAATAATGATGTAAAATTAGAGGTTGAATGTATTGTTAACGACCGAAGTCGAGAATTAAATTATTTGAATTTTTGGGTCGTTACAGTTGGTATCAAAGCTGTAGGTTATAAACATTAGGTAAGAGTACCCTAGGCTATAACCTTAGAGAATAAAGGAGAAGATGATAAAGAAGTTAGAAATAAAAAGTTATATCTAAGTGTGGTACAATCGTACTCTTTAATAGTTGATGTATGGTATTTGGGCTAAATGATTCATTCATAAAGCGGAAGGTATATACGAACTAGAAACTCGGAACCTAGTTTGTTGGTTGTTTGTGGGAAACCACTCAGTGTACCATATTGAAACTATTAGAGACTCGATGTGTACCAAGTATAAAAAAGGGATATGTATGATGAAAATATAGAACTTGAATGAAATATTGAGCAATGTAAATGAAGTTAGAAATTCTTAAAGGAAGAATTGTTATATAAACAAGAAAATTCAAAGAATAATCTTGAAGAGATATAAAGATAAGAAATGGGAGTTACCTAACTCCAATAGCGAAGATAACGAATAAGGATGAATAGACAAAATCTGTAAGATTAAAAGCATATATGGAATCATAAATGATGAAAAAGGAAAGAAAGAGGATCGTAAAAAAAACGATCACGAGTTAAGAAAAGAATTTTAAGGGAGATGATTATAGAATAAGATCACGACGTGATCAGTTTAAGTTATAACAGAAAGTTGGTCTGTAATGTTTGAATAATTATAGCTTGATGCTATGAAAATAATGTACTATGATATAGTACGAGATAACTCACGAGGAGTTATAGATAATGTGTTATGAGGAATTCGTGTCAAGCAAAGAGCAAGTTAAGAGTAAGATAGAATTAGGTGGGATTTTAATTGAGGACTCATGTGATGGCTGAGTTATACAAATCTTTGTATGGGCGAGGGTTTTGTGCTTGCACTCAGTTTATCATATTGATAATCATTGGAATGTTGGTGTCGCGCTATCAATGTATATGTGGCGAAAAGGTGATTCTTTTCTCATGTGTATGTTTGATAGTTAAAAACTATTAAGATTAGTCAGATGATATTAGGATTAGGTGCGGTTCTTAAAACTAATGCATATGGTATGTGTGAGACCCCAAATTTTATGAAATGAAATTATTCAATTTTCTTATAATTATTATTTTATTTCGTAAATGGTTAAATTGATAAAAGGTTAAAGTTAAGGGTGATATGTGAAAATTTTACAAAGTAAGCAAGTTGATATAAAATATTAGTTGTGTTATCGGGAATATTCGATTAGTCGGAAATATTCATTTTAACGAGGAATATTAAATGCGACAACATAATCATTGGTGGACCCCACAACGAAAGTATTGTCGTAGTTAGAAAACGATAGGATTATCTTTTTATAAAAATAATGGTGAAAGTTTTATCGTTAAACTGTTGAACTACCCAGTAGTAAAAGTACAGTAATATGCGTGGTTGCATAGTAGCACACGGTATTGATTATTGATGCTTACATGAGAAGTCACTCGATTATACTCAATTATTACTTTCGATGGTGTTGCATCATATCTCTCATATTATTGATTCAATTATTGTCACGATTATATCATGCATAATATTTTATATTATTAAATCAATAATTGAGACGACAAAGTTATTTATATTATTATTTACAATATTGACAATGTCTAGAAGTTTTGTCAAGGAGAGGTTTGGTCACCTAATTGCGCGCCAATAAGGAGAAATCTTTATTGGAAAGCCCCCTCTTTCCTGGGAACGACCTGGTTATTAAATATTGTGAGTTATAATATTAATGATGAATAAGTTTGTGTTGATTAAAGATGAAATTAATAGTTCCATTGTGTTAGGATTATTAGTGTTAGTGAAAATCGACATTTATTTTGATAATAATTGATGTCTGAAAGTTATATTGACCAAACGGGTAATTAACTGCTATTAATTCACATGCTTATAACTATTTGTTCATATGTGTGTACTATTGATTCACATTCATGTACTATTAGGAGAGGTGGTGCAAGATTGATAATACTTGCATGACTATGTTAAAAATGGAGGTACTGTACTGTAATTCGTATTTTCACATGTATAGAACTATTGATTCACATGATGTACTATTAGGGGAGGTGGTGCAAGTTTGATAATACTTGCAGGACTAAATTAAAAATAAAGGAAAAGATGAAGGTATTGTACTGTAATATTTTGAGCCCCAAAACGTGCAATTATCGAAACTATATTTTCCTATAAATAGAAGCTCATTCTTCCTTCATTCTCACCAATTCACTAAGACTCACAAGAGCAATTATAGAGAGAGAAGCTATAGGGAGAAATAAGAAGAGTAGTCTGCTACTTCACTACTCCAGTATCCAGTCTTCTTCTGAGGTAAAGGAGATTATTTATTTCATATTCTGAAGAGATATTATTTTTCATATTTGTATGAATATTATTTTCGTTCAATATTCATAAAGAATATTATCTTCGTTCAATATTCGTAGGAATATTATCTTCGTTAAATATTCGTTGGAATATTATTTTCGTTCAACAGTCGTAAGGGGTATTATTTATTTCATATTCTGAAGAGATGTTATTTTTCAGTATTATTATTATGAATATTATATTAGATTCAATATTAAGTAAGGAATATCATCTTCGTTCAATATTTGTGGGAATATTATTTTCGTTCAATAACCGTAAGGGGTATTATTTATTTCATATTCTGAAGAGATGTTATTTTTCGTATTCGTATGAATATTATATTAGATTCAATATTAAGTAAGGAATATCATCTTCGTTCAATATTAAATAGAAATATTATTTTTAGTTCAACAGGTAGTAAAGGGGTATTATTTCTTCGTAAATGATATTATTTCTTTCAATATCATTATGCTGGAATATTGGTACAAATTTTATTATGGAATTTTTACCTTTTTGTGTCGCGGTTACTATTCACTCTAGTATTATTGACTCGGGTATTTGGGGCACTTTTCATGTTGGAGTACTATTCATGAGTTACTATTCACGGGTTACTATTCACCCGATTACTATTCACTCTAGTATTATTCACTCGGGTATTCGGGGCACTTTTCGTGCCGGAGTACTATTTATGAGTTACTATTCATGGGTTACTATTCACCTAGTTACTATTCACTCTAGTATTATTCACTCGGGTATTTGGGATACTTTTTATGCCGGGGTACTATTCACGAGATACTATTCTCGAAGTACTATTCACGGGGTACTATTCACCCGAAAAATATATTTCTTTTCTGTCCAAATTATTTTTGGTATTATTCTTAAATTTTACTCTACAAAGCAGTATCATGTTGACAATTTGGATATTTTTAAACTCTGAATAAATTTAAAGTCTTTAATATTTATCCTTGATTTCGTTTGATTATTGCTTATATCATTGTCATCATCCTCATGCTTATATTGTGATGAAAGTCATCTTTGGCTTACGTGCATAGATGGACTGTTGATTGGTATGATTATGACCAAGGATCATTTGGTATAATCATGACCCGTAATGTTACAAATGATGTGGTAAAAGTCCTCATTAGCCCGTAGTGCATTGATGGACAGTTGTTGGTATGATTATGATCAGGGATTATTCGGTATAATCATGACCATTGGTGATTACATGAATATCCTTGGCCCGTAGTACAAGGATGATTCGATGATGTGGTTTATTTATTAAAAATCGAGTCTCGTGATAAAGTTGATGAAAAACTTTTTAAATCATAGAAGATTGTATATCATGCTCTACTTGACTCTTCTAATGGATTGTTTATTCCGCTGCAGTTGTTGATCTAAAACTTGTTGTCTATTATATTCTATCAGTTGTTATCTTGTTGAAGGCTAAGGATAATTTATTACGCATTATCTTAGTCATAATATTTCTTCTTTGGGCTAGTTGAGCTCACCCTTTTCTTTCATTGTTCTCTTGAGAAATGAGAATATAGTTTGGACGAGTAGGGAAATGGAGTGATGGTCCAGGATAAGTGGCTTTAGTAGTCCTCACTATTCTGTGAAATAGTGTGATAATAATTATAATGAGGACTCCATTGAGTGTGGATATTGTCTAAAAGACAATATTCATTTTAAAAACTTCAAATATATGTTTTGTCGTATTTTTTTTACCTGACGGTTGTATTAAAGAAGTTTGTATTTGATTTCTGTACCATGTATGCGACCCAAGATGGGTGATGTATACCTATTTTGGGGGCGTCACAGTATGTTCGTGACTCATAATAATATGGTATGTTTTGGACCCCTCAGTGAATGGACGCCTATGGTCTGACTAGGATAAGTTCTTAAACTCATATTATTATGGCAAGTTCCTGAACTTCTAATGTGTAGTAAGTTTGATGAACTATATTGGGGTATAGTTAAGTTATGAATGAAGAATTGAGGATTATGGGAATAGATAAAATTATTAAGCAATGGATCAGTATAGAAAGTGGAGACATAGGTTTTCCAAATATTCTAGCTTTGCTAGATTTTTCGAAATTTATTGACTTCATGCCGATGGTTGTACTTTTAATTTTTGAAAAATGTTGGATCACACTAGTGAACTAAAGAATTTTTAAAACAGTGCTATTATTCGCGTATCTATGCTGTTTGTTTCGGCTAGACAAAAAAATGATTTTTTTTTAAAATTTTCAAAATATATTTTAATTATATGTGTCGGGTGATATGATAAATGATGAAGTCATTAATGCAATGGAACCTGGTGTTGGATGTGATCATATGATCGTCAGCCCACTATAGTGAGATGTAGTGTGACAACTTCATAATCATGATGCCATAAAAAGATTTTTGAGATTTCTTTAAGATATGAGAATATATATATATATATATATATGTATATGTATATTTTGATTAATGTCCGAATTGTTGTAGAAGTCTATGCTATTTGATTCAGCTAGACAAATATTGAAAGATGATCATAAAATTCAAGCGTTTCTTGAGAAGTTATGCCAAACCAAATTATTTTGGTGTAGATTCAAATGTTAAGAAGCTGAGGTGAACAACCCTATAAAAGGAGACATGTTATCGGAGACAATGGTTCCGAAAGTAATGCATATAGTCGTTATGATGTTAAGATGTAATACGTTATGTATGCGGCGTAGAAGTGCGATAAGTGATCACCTAGAGTACTTGCGCAGAGAGTGTTTTCGATGCAGTGATTGCTAAACATTACATTAAAGATGGTTTACGATTGGTGATGCACTATTAAACCTAGAGAATATTTCAAGGTCCGTATAGTCTTATGACTGTTAAAGGTTCAAGTAGAGATACTTGATAACCTAGGGACGTAGTTCAAGGTCTTATGACCCCTCAGCATGATTTGGAATCTTTTAAATTCCTGTTATTCATATCGCTTCCCAATTATTGAGTAATTGTGGAAGATTCTTATTATTCTTAGTGATTATCAACTGTAAATTGGTAGTTGTATTGGATTGATACATGTATGTATGTTGTTATAATCTGTTAATCATCAATTGTGACTGTTATTTGATGATTAACTACATGAAATTTGGGTTTATAGGGAGAAAAGTAAATAATAGTGTATGTTTATGAAAAATGGCTTAATAAAGTACAAAAATTCATGTTTAATATGTGTGATAATCTAAAAATTGATGTTGGATTATGTTAGTACGTTAAGAAACGAAAGCGGCATAGTTTAATTCATGTTAATCGGTTAAGTAACGATGTTGTGGCGATCGAATTCGCTAAATGTGTAAAAAATGAAGAAATTTGGAAATTGGGGGTTTTTGATTCTTCAAATTTGTGTTTATGTGATGATTTTGTAGATAGAATGATGTGTAGAATGTGTAACTATGTTATTACAAAGTTTTAGAAGTTGAATGTGGTGTTTTCGATGAATATTGGGTTGAATTGGGTTTCAATCGTGTATCGAGGCGACTCTTTCGGTTTACATGCAGGTGTGGCCTTGATTCTTGTAGGCCACCACAAAAATAATATGGCGCATTGCCAAATATCAGTTTTCTCGATCGAGCACAAAGCCTTAGAATCGCTTGCCAATTGCAAAGCTTGGGACAAGATTCACGCTCTGTGAGTGTCCTAAGCTTAGGCAATGAAGTCTCACTTTATTGTGAGGTCATGACTAATGGACTTAATCTAGTTTGGCAAGCATGTTAATGATGTTAAGACATATTATGGACTATAATAACAGATTGTAATTAAATGTAATATAAAATGGGAAGATTTGAAGTAATTATTTAAATAGGTTATTAAATGAAACTAAATGTGATGTTTTCAAAAGTTGAAGATAAATAATAAGGTTTATGTTGTTTTATAGTGAGATATAAGTTGAAAGAATGATTTGAATGTTAACTTGATTAGTTAATCTAATATATGTTTAAAAGGACGTAAATACGCATTAGAAGACTTAATTGTCAATTGTAAGAGAAGTGTAATGAGATATAAGGTGGAGGTTATATAACCTAGTTGTGGTTAACAAGTGTAATACATCTAATATGTGGTAATGGAATCTATGACAACTTTAATGAACGTTAAGTGTCAGTTTTGAAAGAAGTATAAAGAAACACAAAATAGGATTATGTAATGATTAGTGTCATACGAAGAGGAGTAAACACCTGAAGATATGTGTTAAGTTTCAAAGAGACGCAAGTTATAAAAGATTAAGACTAAGAGTCATTGTGGTTTCGTTATATGTGTAACTAATGCATGTGAATATGAACATTTGAACTGTTGTAGGATGTACACAAAGCATTTAAGCTATTTTTCGGTAATTGGTAATCTACGAGTCAGGCAAGTCTTTCAGTTCCTATTTGCTATGTACACTTGGTGATTAACTGTTTTAAATCTTTATTGCAAAGAGCATGATGTGTTATATATATGTTGAATATATGAAATGTTAAAGTCAACTTATGACTACGTTGATTGAGTAAAGCATGCTGATTGAGTAAGGAACTCAATCTTTATACTTGTTATATGAACTGTAACATGTATGTTATATTAGTCCAATGTTTATGAGATATATGTTGAGCATGTTATTATGTGTTATGTGATGCATGAAAACTGTTATATTTTGCTGGGCTATCGAGCTCAACCTTGCAAATAACCATTTTTGCAGGTTAAGGATTGAAGGTAACAATATGTGCTACTTGGTGATTAACTGTTTTAAATCTTTATTGCAAAGATCATGATGTGTTATATATATGTTTAATGTATGAAATGTTAAAGTCAACTTATGACTACGTTGATTGAGTAAAGCATGTTGATTGAGTAAGGAACTCAATCTTTATACTTGTTATATGAACTGTAACATGTATGTTATGTTAGTCCAATGTTTATGAGATATATGTTGAGCATGTTATTATGTGTTATGTGATGCATGAAAACTGTTAGATTTTGCTGGGTTGTCGAGCTCAACCTTGCAAATAACCATTTTTGCAGGTTAAGGATTGAAGGTAACATTGTGTGCTACTTGAATAACGCGGATCAGAAATAATACATGAAGATTATATATATATATATATATATATATATATATATATATATATATATATATATATAGCTAAAGTTGTTATTTCTTTAAATCATGATTAAAATTCATGAGATGTACTAAATGTTTTATGATGTATAGTTTTATGTTGAGTTGTAAAGCTAAAGTTAGAGTTATCTGATATGTAAAGGTTATCGGATTGAAATGTAAAATTTTACATAATATCAATGATAAAGCAAATCATAAAATAAGATTGATTCAAAGACATGTAGAGGATAAAGGTTTTGATTTAGGGAATTAAAGTAAAAAAGACATAAAAGTTTAAATTATTCCACATTTTATAAAGTTTAACATCGAATAATGATGTAAAATTAGAGGTTGAATGTATTATTAACGACCGAAGTCGAGAATTAAATTGTTTGAATTTTGGGGTCGTTACATTCCCCAACCAAACTAATATTTTTTGATAACTGATGAGTGGGATTTATACCCGCGAGTCGGATACTTTATGACTTACATAATTGCTTGAATTCGTAGATTGTATATAGATTTATATGATTATAGTGTTATTATTCTTAATCAATGCAATGCAGGGCTTATCAAGTGTTTTTTAACATACAGGGGCAAAATAGTCATTTTATGTATAGTCGCGCCGCGGCGCCAAAGCCCAGCTTAAAATCCACGCTGCGACGCCACCTCTTGATCCTTGCTGACATAAGCTTTGCGCCGTAGCACCACTATTCCTTTATGGGCTCGCGCTGCAGCACGAGCTCCGGTCTTTCCTAGCTTACATGGTGCAGCAGCGCCAACCACAGCTTACTTGGCCGCACCACGGTGCCAGGTCCGGTTCCCAGACAACCAAGGCCTTGGTTTAATCTAGCAAGAGAAGGAGGCGTATATAAGGCACTGAAGCCTCTACATATGAGGGCATCAGACATTCCTATATCATATATTTTAGTTAGTTTAGCTTAGTATAGTATTTCTTCTATAATTTCTATTCCTTTCTTCTAGTTGATTTATGTAAATATAGATTAGGTAGATTAGGGAGAAGTCTGGGTTTCTTTGGAGTGGCACGAGTAGTGAGCGACACGGATTGGAAAGCTTGATTTGAGCGAAATGCTTAGAGATTGAAGGGCTTTGACAGAGTTTCTTCTTATCTATTTATTGTCTCTAATTTTGTAATCCATAAATGTTGTCTTTATTGCTACTTGTATTTTGTTCAATAGCTATGAACTAAATATTGGCTCTAAGGTTATAATGGAACCCTTTGTTATTTAAATTGACTGTCTTATCTCTTTGGTTGGCACCATATGATTTGGTTCAATATATTTATGCTCAATGATTCTCACGAAGACATTAGTGATGATTTTGGTAATTTACATGATATCGACAGAAGGATTGTAGGTTTACACCTGAATATATTGGCATGTGATTGTGGGTTTCGATTGCATAAGTTGTGCGTAAAGTAGATATATTTGTGCGCCACATGCGATCTATTTGAGAACTTATGCTTAAATCCTCGTTATGATCAACTCGCAAAAACATATGTAGGATTGTATCTAGCTTGGGCGTTCTTTTCTGTTCTATTCCCTATCGGGTGAATCTGGAAAGGATATGGTTACACATACCTCGACAGAGGTGTATGAACACTTGTGTGTTCTCGGTCGACAAATTATTGTGACCATTAAGACCAGAGAGAGAAGGGTAGCTAGTTTGATGAAACATAGCACGCCAGGTGTTCGACAGAATGCCTGAGTGGGGTGAAGTTGTAACCTTAGCTTGTATTTCCTTCGATTACCATTCGTTATCCATTTACGTGCTTTGATAATTAGTTATGCTTAGATTAATCACACTTTCATTTATTGTTGTTCGAATAAGACTTTAGCGATACAAAGTCGTTACTTGGTAAATATTAGTGATAGTTCCTCATGGTTACAACATTCTACTTATCACTATATTACTTGTTAGACCGCGTATACTTGCGTGTGTTTAGTGATCGGTTTTCCGACCAACAATAACTTGCTAACTTTGCAAAATTTGTGATTATTATCCACAATTATAACATTATATCAAATCTGTATCTTATTATTCAAAAATAATATTTAGAGAAAAATTAAATCTTTATTCATAAAAGTTGGGGTCTTACAAACCTGGCTGCCACATCCCTTATAATTCAACCCATAAAGCTCAAAGGAGTTGAAAACCCTTTAAAGATGGCTGAACCAAAATCAATAATATTATCATTTAGACCGCAATATCCTATCATCAGCCTTAAAAAAGTCCCATGGAACTATGGAGAGGCTGAAAGATCAACATCAAACACAACTGTTGCGGTATTCAAGGAAAACCCGCTATATCTCCCTCAATGAGGGATGAAGCCAGTCATCAGATCTAAGAGGAATGTTTCTAAGGAGAAAATCGAAGAATTCATCCACAAGATGGGAGATAATGAAGCCAAGGTGGTGCAAAGTATTGCCCCTTTTATAGTTCTAATAAAAGAACTCTAACTCATGCAAGCATACATGTGTCAACAAGTGTCTGAGTAAGTAAAGTATCGATCCCATAGAGAAGTTTGTTATTTTAAACTCTTATGCATTAATTAACTCACTATACTTATATGCTTAGACTGATGACTAAATTGTTGAATTAAACTAATTATGATTACCAACTGAAAATAAGAATACAAATGGAATTAATATAATATGGAAACAATGGGACCCTAACTTCATTTAATAGTTCATCTAATCGCCACGATCATGCAAGAAGTGTTCACATATCACAGGAAAATAGCCAAGAGCACGAAGAGAGTTATAACCATTTTTCAATGCACTATAACCTACTTACATAGCATCTATAGATGTTAGACTCTATATAATCACCAATACAATCACAATCACCATATGTCTATACGCAATTGCAATTCTATTGATTTTAAGCACAAACCCTTACTCTAGCTCATACGGTGAAACAGTATATGTCTATCTGGTTCACAAAATACGCAAGCCATATACGATAGCCCCATATTCGCATGCTATCATGATTACAATCCATATTTATATGTTCATTGTCAATTCCATATAAATACTGAGATGAATGGTGATCAAGCATTCATACATGTAAAACAACCATGACAGATATCCCATATGATATGAAAAACAATTCTAGCATTAAGTGTACAACCAAACTACATATTAAAATCCGTTAGAATCCCATAATGGAGTTTAGTTCATGACTGAACCAAAGGCCATTATGGGATCAATGCTAAACATGATCAATAAACAAACAATTAAAGTAAGAGAGATAAAATGATCAAACCCAATCGCTGAATAGAAATCAATGATTAACTATTAAATCCTCATAGAAATCCAATAGATAATAATCAAAATCCACGATGATAGAGAATTCCAAGAAGAAGTAAGAAGTAGACGTTATGGCTTCCGTTCTACGTTGTAATCTCTCCCAAGGTGTAAACCCTAGTTTCTATGATGAAAAATACGTAAAAGTTATCAAGTGTACGTCTGACACCAGTCAGAATCATTAAAAAACCATTACACATCATTTAATTACGAATTAAAAATAAAACAAAATTACAGCACCAGCATCGCGCGCGGCCGCGTGCCTCTATAGCTTCTCTGTCTCACGGCCGTGAGACTTGTAGTGTATATATCCAGTCCAGCTGACCTCTCACGCGGCCGTGCGCTCATCCCTCGCGGACGCGCATCTCTTCCCTAGCGGTCGCGCGACTTGCAGAAGGTTCTCATTGTTTAGCCATGTGCGGCAAGGCCTTGAAGTCGAAAGCTTGTCTGCCATTGCAATAGCGTGGCTTGTCCTCTGCAGATTCTGGTTCTGCTTATGTCCTGCTGCTGCTGTTGCTCTTTCATGCTTGATCCCCTTTCTTGCTTGGTCTCCATGCGTCATTGTCCATCCATGCCATGCACATCCTCGCCTTATGACTAGCCTTCACGCATCCATTAGCCTCGTGCCTCTAATATCACCAAAATTAAGCCAATTCCTGCACTTATTCACCAAAAGGAGTTTTAAGTAAATGCAATGCAAAATAACGTGAATTGCAACTAAAACACAATGAAATGTACTTTAGATGGGCACAATTCGCATGAATTGGTATGTAATAATTAGGTAAAAATACCACTTATCACAAAGCTTGGAAGAAACACCTCAACAGATATCTATCCTGGACTTGGTATTCTCTTCGGAAGATCATTGGAAGGTCTTAACGAAGATATTGGAAGAAGCCCACCTGCCAAAGACGGTGGATGTTGAAAAATTTCATCAACTGGTAGATCACATCTTCAATAGCAATGTGATATCCTTCACTGATGATGACAGACCTCCCGAAGGAACTGGTAACTACAAGCCACTGCACATCATAGTGATATCTTCCGGATATGTGGTCGGAGGTGTGCTAATAGATGGAGGATCATCCCTAAACATCTACCTCCATGCCACATTAGAAATTATGAAAATCAATCCCAATCGGATCCGATGCAGCCACACAATCATCAAAGCCTTTGATGGATCTCAGCGAAATGTTGTGGGAGAGGTTGAATTACTAGTGGAAATCGGTCCACATACCTTCTACATATCCTTCCAAGTGCTCAAAATCACTACAGGATATAATTTGTTGTTGGGAAGACCTTGGATCCATATGGCGGGAGCCATCCCATCCGCTCTTCATCAACAGCTCAAGTATATCATCAACAGTAATCTAGTCACTGTCAATGCTGAACTAGAGTATCCTGTCCAAAGTGATATGCCTCTAATCATTTTTAATGAAGAAGTTGAGCTGTTAGCTTCCAAGCACTTGAGGTGAGCAACACTCACTATCAATCCATCAGGGCTCCAGCTCTGAAACCCAGAGTTTCTGCCAAGGTAATGTCGGTCAGTCAAGAGATGATATCCTTGGGTTTCCAACCAGGACAAGGGTTAGGAAAGAATCAGCAAGGAATTAAATGCCCAATTCAAACTGTAAGACCCCAACTTTTATAAATAAAGATTAATTTTTCTCGAAATATATTTTTGAATATTATGGTGTGGATTTGATATAATGTTATAGTTGTGGATAATATTTATAAATTTTGCAAAGTATGAAAGTTGTTATAAAATATTCAATTGGTCGGGGAATATTTGTTTTAACAGAAAATATTCGTACGATGGCACAATCATTGGTGGACCCCACAACAAAATTATTATCGGAGTTAGAAAATGACATAAATAACTTTTTAATAAAATAACGGCAAAAATATTACCATTAACAATTGAAATACCCGGTGATAAAAGTACAGTAATAAGCGTAATTACATAGTAGCACACGGTATTTATTATTGATACTTACTTGAGATATCACTCAGTTTTACTCAATTATTGCTACAGTAATTGCTGCATAGTATCTCACGTTATTTGATTCAATTATTGTCAATATTTTATATTATTAAATCAATAATTGAGATGAAAAGTTATTCTCATTATTATTTGCATAATTAACAATGTCTAGAAAGTTCTGTCGAGGAAAGGGGTCACCTAATTGCGCGCCAATAGGAAAAAATCCTTATCGGAAAGCCCCCGCTTTCCTGGGAACGATCTGGTTGTTAATATTGTGAGTTATAATAATGATGAATAAATGTTATTAAAAATATTGAGGGGATTTTTATGAAGTATTTGTTCTAAATTATACTTATTATTTGGACTCCCATTTACCTATTTTTCAAAATAATCAGTAGAAATTTATTCATAATATATATATATATATATATATATATATATATATATATAATAAAGGTGGGGGCCACGTGTTGAAAAATGAAACCTGGGGGTAGGGAGTCTGATGGTTCACGGGAGGGAGTAAGTGGTATTATTATTATTATTATTATTATTATATATATATACTATAATAAGTTTTGTTTTTTATGAAAAATAGAATATATTATATTTTATTTGCATAGTATTTTACTATGCAATGCAAAGTAAAGTCTTGTGATATCAGAAGTTGGCGTCCATGAAAGTTTATTGTTGGTCCGTGATTTCTAAATTCAAACAGTATAATTTCCATTCTTCTATAAATAGGATGCTTAGTTTAGAAAAGAAAACCACACCAGAATCAAAGAATTCTTCTTCTATAATATTGAGCGTATTTGTTTCGAGTTTTCGGAAGCTTTGAGTGTAGAAAACTGTGAAAGTTTTCTTCAATAATATTTCCGCTATACCAGTTCGAATAATCTTCTTTTTAAGGTAAGGGATATTATTTTTGTTCAATATTCGTATAAAATAATATTTTCTTCCATACTCTGTAGTATGTAAGTAATATTATTTCGTTTTAGATTTCGAATTCTACACTCATTTTGTTAAGTTTTGGCTTCTATACTCTATGAAATTAGTAGAATATCCTTGAAATTTACGCTTCATCCAGTATCTTTTCATGGAAATGTTATTCTGGGCATTCTTGATAAGTTTTAACTTTTTCATGTCGGAGTACTATTCACAGGATACTATTCCCGAATTACTATTCACGGGGTACTATTCACTTGGGTACTATTCACCCGGGGTATTATTCATGATAAAAGTTGATTTCTTTTCGGTTCAAACCATTTTTGATGCAATATAAATCTTGAATTTTACTCCACTAAGCAGTATCATGTTGACAATTTGGACATAATTGAATTCTGGATAAATTAAATTATAAATCTTTAAAAATTTATCATTGCTCTCATTTAATTGAATTCTTATATCATTGTCATCATCCTCATGCTTATAGTATGATAAAAGTCATCTTTGGCCCGTAGTGCATAGATAGTCTGTTGATTGGTATGATTATGACCAAGGATTATTCGGTGTAATAATGACCTGTAATGTTACAAAGATGTAGTAAAAGTCCTCATTGGCCTGTAGTGCATTGATTGACAGTTGTTGGCATGATCATGATCATTGGTGAAAACACGAATATCCTTGGCCCGTACTGCATGGATAATTCGAGGTTGTGATACTAATGAATATCCTTGGCCCGTAGTGCATGGATACTTCAGTGATGTGGATTATTTATTAAGCTGAGTCTCAGCGATAAAATTGATGATAAACTTTTTAAATCGTAGAAGATAGTAGATATCATGCTCTACTTGACTCTTCTAATGGATTTCTTGTTCCTCTGCAGTTAAACTTGATGTTTATTGTATTTTATCAGTTTAACCCTGTTAAAGGCTAACGATAAATTATTCTGCATTATCTTAGTCATAATATTTCTTATTGGGCTAGTTGAGCTCACCCTTTTGCTTTCATTGTTCTCTTCAGGAAATGAGAACGTAGCCGGGACTAGTCGGGGAACGGAGTGATGGTCCGAGATGGTGTTATAGTAGTCCTCACTATTCTATAAAAAAATGTGATAATAATTGTAATGAGGACTCCATTTTGAGTTTGGATATTGTCTAGAAGACAATATTCGTATTAAAACTCTCAGCTATATTTTTTCGTATTTTACACGATATTTGTATAATTAAGTTTGTATTTTACACAACAGTTGTATAATTAAGTTTGTATTTACACGATAGATGCAGATTTTATACAGCCTCTAAGGAAAATTCCTATCTCTGTGGCGAGTATGCTGTTTCCTAAGCCCAGACCGAGTAAAGGGAAAGAAGTCCTAATTCCAGACCCAGATATTGAGGAAAGGAATCAAAGGCGCAAACAAGACATAAAGAGATGGTTATCAAAAATGCGTGTCCTGGTACATACAGAGGGTATGAACATGAATATCCTAGATGATGACTGTCCAGACGTCATGGTCATTATTCAAGAGGAGGAGGACGATAATTGCCCCTTCATTACAGCTGTCCACCAGGACTTGACCCTCGGTAATTGGAGCAACACTCCTTACATTTGCCAAAAAGGGTAACAAGGGCAGAAAATCCCTCTGCCCTGCAGATAGCATTAACTGCTTACTCTTGTTGTATAGTATTAGCAGTTATTTTTGTCATGCCATGCTAACACTCTGTATGATCAAACAGTTTCATATACTAAGTGAAAGCATTTTTTTTCAGGACTCTAGAGTTAGATTTGTCTAAACTTGTTGATGGAGTGCCAATTCTTCACAATGACTGCAACTTTGATGTAAAGTTGAACTTTGACTTGATGAAGATTGAGAAAGAGAACTATAAGGTGCCTGAGGAGATCAAAGAATGGGTCGAAGACAAACCCAAGCCAAACCTTGATCAAACCACCTCCTTCAACCTTGGAACCTCAGAGAACCCCAAACAAATCCAGATTGGCATGGACCTTACCCCAAGCCAAAGGAATGACAGGGTTACTCTATTGACCCAATTTCAGGATGTGTTTGCATGGTCTCATGAAGACATGATCGGTTTGTCAACTGACATCATCATTCATCGCCTACCCATTAAAGAGGGATCAAGCCAGTTAAACAAAAGCTCAAGTGATTAAAACCTAAGTGGAGTTTGAAAGTCAAGGAAGAAATTGTGAAACAATTTCAAGCCGGCATCATCATGGTATCAACATACCCTGAGTGGCTATCAAACTTTTTTCCCGGACCTAAACCCAAAGGGAAGGTGCGAGTATGCATGGATTACAGGGATTTGAACAAAGCTTGTCTCAAAGATAACTTCCCAGTATCATTTATCCACATACTCATTGACAATACAGCTCATTATGGCATGTACTCCTTTCTTGACTACTTTGATGGGTATCACCAAATCATGGTTGCTGAAGAGGACCGGGAGAAGATAGCATTCATTAGTTCATAGGGAACATTTTGCTACAGATGGTTGTCATTCGGCCTCATCAATGCCGGAGCTACCTATCAGCGAGCCATGATGGCTCTTTTCCATGATTTAATACACAAAGAGATAGAAGTCTATATAGATGACATCATTATCAAGTCCTGAAGGGAAGAAGACCACATAGACCATCTCAAAAAGCTCTTCAACCGGTTGCACAATAACTTGAAGCTAAATCCGGCCAAGTGCGCCTTCGGCGTCAAGTCAGGAAAATTGTTGGGATTCCTAGTGAGCCACAAAGGCATCGAGTTGGATCCTGCCAAAATTCAAGTCATTACTGAGATTCCCATACCCCAAACAGAGAGGGAAATACGGGGATTTCTAGGAAGAATCAACTTTATCAGCCGATTCATCTCCCAACTTACAGCAACCTGTGAGCCCATCTTCAAGTTGTTAAGGAAGAACTTCTCCAAGAAATGGAACGAAGAGTGTCAAAAAGTCTTCATTTCCATCAAAGAGCAATTAGTCAAAGCACCTGTCTTGGTACCTCCCAGGGATGGCATTCCCCTATTTATGTACTTGTCAATCAATGACAATTCCATGGGGTACATGCTGGGATAAAAAGATGATAGAGGCTAAGAAAGAGCTATCTATTACCTTAGAAAAAGATTCAGCATCAGTGAGCACAAGTACACGTTAATTGAAAAGACTTGTTGTGCATTAACATGGGCTTCCATGAGATTACAGCATTATCTCCATGGTCACACAACCCATCTCATATCCCGCATGGATCCTTTCAAATACATATTCAGCAAACCCATGTTGAATTGTCTACTGTCAAAATGGAAGTTGATCCTCCAGCAATTCGACATCATCTACGTAACCCAAAATTCTATCAAAGGTCAGGGAATTGCAGATCAACTGGTCATAGCACCGTCAGGGGATTTTAAACCCTCGCAAACACATTTCCATGATGAAGGGGTAATGACAATTCAGCAACACCATCATGGGGATACAATCCAGTCAGGGAGGATATATTTTGATGGAGCTGTAAACATGGAAGGTGCCCGAGCAAGAACAGTTCTGGTATTTATTGTGGGAGAACAATATCCCGTTGCCATCAAATTACAATTTGTCAGCACCAACAACACAGCTAAGTATGAAGGTTGTATAATGGGGTTAAAGCTAGCCCAATCCATGGGCATCCAATGATTAACTGTCTTTGGAGATTCCGAACTAGTAATCAAACAAACCACTGGGATCTATCACACTAAGGAATTACATTTGCTGCCTTACCATCGGCAAGCTATCCAAATGGCTTCGGAGTTTGAAGAAATATCCTTCCTCTATATTCCTCAGAACATGAATGACTTTGCTGATGCACTAGCAACTTTGGCCTCCTTGATTAATATAACTGAGAGGGGAAGCATTCCAAATATCACATTTGCCAGACAAAAGGCCCCAATCTATGGGAATTACATCAGAGAAGTACCGGATGAACTGCCTCCCATCCAATACCCTTGGTATCACTCTATCAAGGAATATCTGCGAGATGGATCTACGCCCACTAAGGCGAATTAAGCTGAAAGAAAGTGGATCCATAGAATGGCTATGAAAATCTATCTAAGCGAAGACGCACTCTATAAAAGAGATGTTGGACTTGGCCTGCTAAGATGCCTAGACAAAGACCAAGCTCAGAGACTCATGGATGAAATCTATAGTGGAGTATGCGACCCACACATGAGTGGTCCTCTACTTGTCAAGAAGATCCTAAGAACTGGGCATTACTGGCTCTCTCTCAAAGCTGACTGTGATGATCATGTTAAGAGATGTTATCAACGCCAAATTCATGGAAACACTATCCACGCCCCTCCAAGGGAGCTCCATAATATGAGTTCACCTTGGCCCTTCTCAATGTGGGGAATGGACGTGATTGGGTCAATCGACCCCAAAGCTAGCAATGGTCATCGGTTTATCTTCATCATGATCGACTACTTCACCAAATGGGTAGAGGCAGCTTCTTTCCCCAGAGTTACCAAAGAGGTGATCATTGGGTTCATTAGAAACAATGTCATTTGTCGATACAGACAACTAGAGGTGATTGTATCAGACAATGCCAAAAACCTCAACAACCAAATGATGGAGGAATTGTGCAGTAAATTCCATATCAAGCATCTCAACTCCGTCATCTATCGTCCAAAGATGAATGGTGTTGTTGAAGTGGATAATAAGAATATAAAAAAGATCATGCAAAAGATGTTTGCCAATCACAAAGGATTGCCTGACTTGTTGCCTCTAAATCTATTAGCCTACTGAACATTAATGCGCACTTTCACTGGGGCAACCCCCTACTCATTAACCTATGGCATGGAAGTAGTGCTCCCCATAGAGGTGAAAATGGAATCCCTAAGAGTATTGATAGATGCTCATATGGAAGAAGACCAATGGTTACAAGATCAATACCAGCAATTGTCTTTGATAGATGAAAGGTGGGCCACAGCCATCTTCTATGGTCAATTATACCAATAGAGGATCGCTCGATCCTACAACAAGAAAGTCCGGCTATGGCATTTCAAAGAGAATGACTTGGTCTTGAAGAAGGTCCTTGATAACCAAGATCAATCTAAAGGAAAATTCATCCCAAACTGGGAAGGCCCGTTTATTGTTAAGGAAGTATTGACAGGATGAGCCCTTAGATTGCAAGAAATGGATGGCGAAGAATTTTCCAAACTCATCAACTCAGACACCATCAAATGGTATTATGTCTGAAGTTACCTGCAAACCAGCATCCTGGTTCTGGATCATCAATCTATCAGTCAATTTAGGTTTTCAAAACCTTTCTAACCACATCATTTTGTCCCATCAGGGACGAACTACGCAGACCTGATCTTCCCCATACACGGGAGTACGTAGGCAGCCATTTATGGTTCGGTCTAACCTTTACAAAAATAAAACCCTCTTCACCATATACAAATTTCAACCTTTTCACGCTAGGTTGGAACTACGCAGACCTGATCTCGCCTCATCAATGGGAGTATGTAGGCAGCCATTCACGGTTCGGTCTCACCCCTACAAAAACACAAAACCCTGTCAATAGTACTGGGATCATCCTTCAACCTTTCAAACCAAACCATAAGAGATGGAACTACCTGATCTCCCCAATACACAAAAATACATCAACGATCATCTATGGGGCGGTTAAACCACACCTCATCAACTTAGACCACAAGGATGGAACTACCTGGTCTCCCAACATAAATGGGAAAAATCGACGACCATCTAAGCTACGGTTGAATCCTTAAAGAAAAACACCGATCCATAAGAGATGGAACTACCTGGTCTCCTCCATACACATGAGTACCGACGACCATCTGTGGTGCGGTCAACCTCAGAGAGGAAAGCCAAACTCTTCTCCACAACCACATTTAGAAACCAGTCCCAAGACACCAAAGAGTAGGGGAATATAAAGATCAATGATCCATTTTGAAAGATCCTAAGACATCTCAATGTCCATCCATCAAGGAGGAGTTCAGAATACATCAAGAGCACAAGTCCTGGAGAACAGGCAACTATCAAGCAAGTAACAAGGCATAACTAAAAAGGGAAGTGGATCAAAACACATTTCCTTGCCATATAATACTGTTTGATATATACAATATGTCTTGTACATGAAAAAAATGGCTAACCTAGTCTATGCAGGAAATCAAAGCTAATCTACAAACTAGTAGATAAGCGACCCATCAAGTCCAATATTGCAACCCTCTCAGTAGATGGAGATAAATCTATGAGCTCCTGTCCTAGGGTGTCCACACGATCTAAGAGATCTACGGCCATCTGCATGGTGCTATCGTGCTCATCAATAAATGCACTCATCTCTGCAATAATATCAACAGTATGAGATCTCAATACAGCACTATCTATAGTGGCAGCATCTCGGGTAGCTAGAGCCTCATCCCGCTCAACAACAGTTACATCCCTAGACGATCAAGCCACATCCCGCTCAACAACAGTGGTATCCCTGTGAGCTAGAGCATCATCTCTTTTAACCAAAGCAGCGTCTCTATCAGAAAAAGTTGTCAATATCAAGTCCCTAGCCTGATCCCTCTTAAACGTCATCAGATGTAAACTCTACTCTAAATACTCGGCAGAATGTGGAGCCATAGCAGTGGGAGTACTAGGGGAATCAACCAGAGCTACTGACAAACTAGTAAATAGCTCATCCTCGATGGGAGATTTAGGGTACTCCATAGGCTCCCCATCATCAGAATCAATACCTGACTTTGAGGATATAACCCTAGTCGATGAAATCTCTGCCTCCAACCATGCAGAATACTCTGGAGAGCGACTTGGATGGCTAGTCAAAAAGTCAGCCCTCTTGCGATGTGTCCAACAAGCGTAAATCCTGGAAAAATCCTCTGCTAACAGAAGCCGAGATAACAATCACTGACCCACTACCCCGTCAAATGGATTAATATCCTGAAACTAGTCAAACTGTGCCATAACAGCCAGTGGATGATATGTGGTCACCCCCCTCAAACCTGCCAGGGGAAGATAGTCCATGTCGACTACATAAGTGATAAAGCTATAGGGAGAGCTGAGCCCTGAACATGGAAAAATATCAAATGGGTCCTCGATCCCTGACAAGAAAGCCAACCATGATGCTATGTATGTACACTCAGCCGACTAAAAGGAATATGACATGGCTATCTTGTGGGAAAAATAATACCCATGGCATCTGAAAGTGCCAATCGGTCTCAAGTGTGGCATGAACCACGCGTCCAACAAGACCGCACTGCCTATAAAAACCCTCCACTAAATGGGAATGGCAAAACATGGCTGACCTCAAGGTCTCTGCCAAAACCATCAGTAAGATGGTATGACCTTCCCTAAGAGCATGAACTACCATGATCATAGTGATATCCAGGAGGTCCATGTACAATGGCATGTACAGATAAGCCACTATGCACATCAAGAGTATGTTTACACGGGCGACATGTCAATCACCCTCGGAAATGGTGAAGTCCCCAGAGTATCACAGATAGCTGTTCAACGACCCAAATCTGGAAATCAAGAAACTCATGGACACCACATACCCCGAGGAAATCTCGTCTAGGGCAACTCTCCGCCTCAAGCCTGTCAAGGTCATAAACTGTCGGCTCATGTCACCGACAGCCATCCGACCGCAAGGCCTATCTAATGGCAAGTCTATAAGACGATAATACTTCTCCAAAGTAGGAGTCAACTCATGGGTATCAAATCTGAATACATGCCTATCTGGTACCCAATGCACAAGCATGCCCTCTATAAATCCCGGTGGATCCTAAAATATCAGGAGGGTCATGGAGTATCACAGCAACTGATCAACTATCACCGGATCTAGGGAAGGCAAACTGTCATACCACAATCTCAAAGAAGATGCCACCAACACTGATGAGGTAGGCTCAATGCGGCTAATAGTGGATGAAGACATCTATAAAGTCGTGTCATAAGACCATCCAGGGGTCAATGCTAAACTCATCTCTAGAAATGCATATCCATGACATAATACATGCATGATAAATAACAGATGACAATATGATGTAGGGAATAGAAAATAATATACTTACATTCCTAAGTACATCATCTTTGTGTACAACTGAAAAATATAAGGAAATGGGGCACAACCGCCCAACATCTAACAGAGGCCTATCAAAAGATATAACGAGAACTGGGGCACAGCCGCCCAATATCTAACACAGACATATCAAAAGATATAGCGAGAAATGCATCAGAAAAAGTCAATGTTGTTGATGTCCACATCATCCAATCTGTCCATCTGATGTAACTCCTCCTGAGTCATTGAATCTCTGCTAGAAGGGATATCAAGCCGATACAACGGAGGATCTACGCTAGAAAAAACATCTAAATATGGGCCACCTGAAGGGCCAGCCCCAGAGCTGAAAGGATTATAAGTATCCGCCTCTGATGGATCTCTGCCCAAATGCCGAATAAAAAAATGTGCCCAGTCCAACTGCTATGTCAAACTATTAATCTACGTCAGATGAGTAGGCTCTTAGATGCATACAATCCAATCTGTCATCATGACGGAGCCAGGAACCATATCCCTCATAAACTGTGTGGCGCGGGTCTGAACTCCAATGGTGCGAAGGAACCACCAGCAGTAAAAAGTCTCCTGAGTGAAAGGTCCTTCTGACAAAGTAAAGCCATCCACACCCATCAATGGTACCTCAGTGATCAACTGTGACAAAGGCCAATGATGCCTGGCAGGAGGAAAGATCAGAATGTGTATCTCTCCTATAGTGCTCCTAATAGCACGCTCTCCTAAATAGAGCTCCCAACCTCCATCAGTAAGGAGGGGAATCTAACTGGTGGACAATACATACTCGACACCAATTGGGAAACCACCCTCGAAGCCAACTGTCAAGTGGTCCTCGGAGTAAGGAACCCATGTAATGACCTCTGTGGTCAACAACTCCAACTGTAGGCAAGAATAAGTGAAACCCTCAACTACAGGAACCTCTGCTAAAGTTGATTAATGCCATCACCGTCCCCGTGGATAGGTGTCCAAACCTAGCATGCTAACGGGACGAAGACATGGGAGCCTCTCGTAGGACCAAAACTACCAATACAAGATCAAACATCTGCGGTTAGTCAAACTGGTAACCTGAACATGGGAAATTAAAAAAGAAAATACTCACCAATAAGAATGGGTAAGACCCTAACCAAGCCTCCGTCACCCCCTCCGAGCGTAAGCGCATTCCCTTGAGGAAGTAGGCAAAGGTGTAGGTACCCCAATCAACTCTCCAATACGGTCCACCTCCTGAGTGGCGCTAACTAAAGTGAATAACACTGTCGAAGAGCTATCAGCAAGGAAACAACCCCTGAGGATGATCAGAAACAATCGCCGAAGGATACGATCTCTAACCCTTCGATCATCGGGTAATGGCTCAGTTAGAGCCCCACTCACGGCATCTACACTCAAAGGACCAGAACAGACAGTCCTTCCCTTGAGTGCCGTAGCTGGGACTCCTAACAAGGATCTGACAACAGTCAGGGAAATGTCTGCCACCAAAGGCACTGGTGCCCCCAAAAAACTCCATCCTGGTGAAGAATCGCTAATTCATTGGTGTCATCATCACCTCATAATCCAGCAAATGGAGAGATTGGGTCTAGTGAAACCAACGCTCAGACAAAGCCCTGAGATAACCCCAGGGACAACGACGGGGGAGGATGAAAAAAAAAGCCTCAAAGACCCAAGCATGCACCACCTCTCGGTACTCTGGATGAAGAGTCTGGTACAAAGAATGTATGTTAAACCAGTTCCCTCTAGGCTACGTAAAGTTGGGAACCTGCATCACAATGCAAATCAAAATCAAAACCTTTGCCCCCAGAAATCAGAAAAGGAAGATCAACACGGCTTTCACCTTGTTCGCATGAAAATAGATCGAGGGGTGACGACTCAAATCATCCAGAAGCTCTAGAATCGTCACATTTATAGCTAGAAGCTCCCTGTGGGGAATGGAAGAAGAATGACCAGGATCCATAATGGGTACATCCTCCTCCTCATCCTCAACATCCGGTCTCTCAACCCGTATAGGATGAATCATCGACTCAAATCGATAGGCGAAATTTGTTGATTTGGCGAGGCCAAGGCACATTTGAAGCTCTCCTCCTCACACCTGAAGAGGTCCTGTGGGAGCTACTCGGCTGGTCTGGATCCATATATCTGGACAAAAGTCTCTAAATCACCTCAGAAAGGGTGTGGTAAATTCTAACCTGGAGCTCATTAAATGCAGTTCATAGCTATATGCATGCATGCATTACTTTAACATACATCTACAATAGAGTTAAAAATGCATGACCATTCAATGCCTTGACTCGTGAAAAATTTTTGCCAGAGTCTCCTTTGTAAAAAGGACTATCCACATGCACTTAGGCATGACTAGGTGGTCATTTAATAGCACACCAACTCAAAGTCATCAACATTATATATGCATGAAAAAATATCAAATTCATATCCATAGAGGTAGCCTAATTACCAGGATTACTTTGCTTCAAAACCTTTATTCATTTGTCCTCAAATAGGATTAAAAAAATAGCAAGAAAAAAGGTGTCAAATTGACTATTTCAAAAGTCACTTTTTCACATCAATACGTTAAGCATGGTAAAATACTAACATTTACTATGTTAAATAATTTTTATAAAGTCATATGAGCATGCATATTCACTGCTATGTATTTTGAAGCATTCTGTATGATATCTCACTTTCCAACGGTCAAAACTGGAAAAGAAAATATGTAAATGTTACCAGGATAGTGTAGAACGATTGTAGGGTGACGGATTTTGCAGAAAATAGAAGAGGAAATCTCGGATTCTATGTTCGGCTTCAACTTGAAAATGACTTATGAAAGGGAAAGGCAAGTGAGATATAGCCCATGGGTGGTCATGAATCAACTCACATGACGGTAGTCGCCTACTCTATGGCTACCTACAGGTGGTCCCCACCCCCTCTGGCTTGATTAAATTTGAGTTGTAAAGGAGGTCCCACAAGCTGAAAAGTCAAATCAGGAAAAAAGATGTTACGCGATTAAACGGGAAAGCCTGGAATTCTGATTTCAGAGACCAAACTGCGGGTCTACATATCAATCATTGGTATTCACCCAGATGTAGGGTTCACAAAACCGATGATCAAAGCTATTGAAAGCTACCCTTGTCAACGCATCACGAATGTACGATGCCCTCAACCTAAGGTTGTAATTGTAATCAAAAGCATACATCTTGTCAGAAATCCATCCCCAGCAGAGATTTCAGACATCCTAAGCCGTTGAGAACTATTTCAACAAAGATTAGGCAACCCAGATATTACCACCCATTGGCGATAACTCTAGCAAAGCATCGGAGGTATTCCGATGATGTAAGCCATTGAAAGCTATTTCAACAAGGATCAGGCAGCCCTGGTTTTACCAGCCGTTGGCAGTAACTCCAACAAAGCGTCAGAGAAACCTGACGATACAAACCACAAAAATCCATCCTCATTAGGGAAAACCAATGATGGAATATGTTATACAGATCCCCAGCAATCAAACGCAATCCGCTCGCAAAAGAGAAGGACATCTTCGGCGGAAAGCTTGTGTAAAGGATTAAGGACTTTGGTGATAACCCTAATGTCTACATCCTGTGATCTCAATCATGAAGAAACCTCCACTCCAAAGATTTTGAAGACATCTCTGTAATTTGTCAGCAAAACAGGCTCAAATAGCACTAATGGACAGTTCAAACTGCTGGCGATAACCCCAGCGTGGCCTCAGAAGATTCCTATGATTAGAGCTTTGGAAACTACCAGTCGAGTAGACATCCAAGCAGTTCAACAGGGTCATCATTGACAACTCCATCCCCAAATAGTAGTGGTGGGAGCAGGAAGTTATCACATCCCGTTGGAAACCATTCCAACAAACAACATTCAGCATAACATTGCACCATGTTGCATAGCATTTGCATCATATGCTTATCTTGGTTTATTTCAAGTGTCTAGTAGTCTTTATCATATCCATGCCATTGCATTACATGAATATGATAAAGAGGGGCATCTATAGACACTCAAAATTTTATGTTCTTGTTACTAACCCTACAGAAGGGCAGAATGGTCTTCCAAAGATAACCCTAGAATTCACATCAGTTTTAACCTCGGAGACAACCCTGAGAGAATCAGTTTAACCCCAGGAGATTCAGTTTCAACCTCGGAGATAACCCCAAGGGATCCAGTTTAAGTTCTGGAGATAACCCCGGAAGAGTCAGTTTTAACCCCAGAGATAACCCTGGGATACTCAGTTTAACCCAGGAGATAACCTCGGGAGGTCAAGTCAACCTTAGAGATAACCCTGAGGACATTCAGCATCAACAGCAGCCCAATCTCGGAGATAACCCTGAGAAACGACTGCTACATCTATACAAAAGCCGGAGATAACCATGATGGGGGAAAAATCATCATTTTTCCACCTCAACATCACATTCATGTTGTCTCAACACAATTCAATCCACACTGCGTACCAAGGTGTCCCACAAGAACCATAGCTCAAATCCTGAGTGATAACTACACAAGACAGTACAACGATAGACTTTGAAGACTTGGAGATCTAGTTATGGACCCATCTTTTTGGCTTTGTACAACCTCTAATCTCATGTCATTATGTAGCTCTCGACAACAGCATTCCAAAAAGGTGCAGCACTCCTTTATCGGATGCCCGGATTGAAAGTTATGAAGGTTCGAGCGGATAGCACATAGCTTAAGTGCACGTGCTTCAAGACTATGGGACCCGCATGGCCCGAGGCAACCCGAGCAATCGTAGGTAGACCCAATGTTGTTGCGGGTTAACCCGTGGCCATCTGGTCTTTAAATATGAGCTCTTAGCAGCTCATTTGAAAAAAAAAGGAAAATGAGAGAAAACTATGTCTATTTCAACCTGTAACCCCTGCTAAAGTGCTTTAAACTGAGTGATTCTTCTTTCTAAACACTTGTAAACTCGTGGTTTGAAACATACTGAAGTTTAACCGATGGAAATTGAGTTTTCAGGCGTCAAAAGCTATTTGAAGTCTTCTTGGCAGCCCACTATAAGATTTTTCAGATTTTTCAGCTTTCTACTACTTATATATACACAAACACACACTAACGTTGAGAGTCGTGTTGAGTGGGTATGCCTGGTTCGTCGATCTGTGGCTTTTTATTGCTTATATATACATATATATTGTCGAACTCGAACTCGAACTCGAACTCGAATGAGCCTGGATAGAATATCAGATGCATTTACTATATATATATATATATATATATATATATATATATATATATATATATATATATATAAGCTATAAACACATAGGTATTCTATCCGTGCTCAATCAATTCGAGTTCGATGATATATATATATATATATATATATATATATATATATATATATATATATTTATATTTCTATCAGGCCTGGAGTTTATTTATGGCCATTTATCGCTTTTATATATATATATACACATTTTAAAGTCCTACTTGGAGACGATCAACTGCCACGAAGTAAACTCCAAGAAGGACTTTGAAATGTATATATATATATATATATATATATATATGTATGTATACCTATTTATATTTACCAATTTTATATAAATATCTGCTTTAACTGCTTTCATAATGTAGATATTTAATCTTTCAGTCTGCAGGCTAAATTTGCCTAAATCTGACTATTTCTAACTTTGATCGGTTTAAAGTTACTAAACTGAAACCGTTGAAGCTAGAATGGTTTAGATTTATTCAAATCTAGTTCTTTTTCTAGCTTTTGTACATATCACTCTTTCATGTAAGCCTAGGAATTATGTGATCACAGATTTAGCTTCTGAATCTCGATTCGGTTCCTGTGATGGACATTTTGCAGCTGCAACCAGCTTGTAAATTATCTACGGTGTATGGATATCCTTATATGGCTCTCATACCCACAAGGAGTTCGGCACTGCTATGTATCTTATTTTCTCGAAGATGTTTCGCATCTTGAAAATAAAAGCAATCAAGCCGAACATATAATAAAATGGAAGTATTAAAGGCCTCAATTACTATTGAGCATAAGGGTTTAAAAACATATTTTCCAAAACTTCATTGTTATATCTTGTTAAAATTGAACTTTTATACAAAAGTCAAACCCTTTGTATATAGGTGCAAACGAGGCATAGCACAACTTCCAGATAACTGAACATAGGCCCTACACACACATATGTAGATAAAAAGTTAAATGAAAAGTGGCGGTAACCGTGTCATCACGAAAGTCGGGGGGTGCCTAACACCTTCCTTCCGCTTAATCAAGCCCCCAGACCCTAACGAATCTCAGTTTCTCAGACCAGTTAAACAGTGTCAAACCGTTGGGTCTTTGTGCAAACCTTTTATCGATTGAGTTGGTGCAACCATTTAAAATTACCAATTGGCGACTCTAACAGTCAAATCGTCGACATATACATGTCGGGCCTTTTTAAACTTATTTTTTCAAACAAATCTCACCTAAAATGAGAACACCAAAAGACAAGAACAGAAATGGACAAATAAAAATTTCGATGTCGACATAAGTTTACCTCTCGAATTAGAGCATATCCACAACGTATTTCATGTTTCTGTGTTACGATCTTATAAGCACGTGATATCCTATGAACCCATTCAAATAGAAAAAATCTGACGTACGAAGGAATTCCTGTTTAGATAATAGATAGGAAGGAACAAATATTAAGAAATAAAGTTATACGTACCTTCTGTAAAGGTAGTTTGGCGAAACCACAACGTCGAGGAGGCTACGTGGGAGTTAGAAGATAGGATGAGGAGGGACTATCCCCATCTTTTTGTGTAACCTTGTACTGATTCCGAGGACGGAATCTTTATAAGGGGGAGTATGTAATACCCATGAATTTTATAAATAATATTAGCAATGAAAATGAAGATGTTTGAAAATTATTAGTGTGCATGTATATATATATATATATATATATATATATATATGGGGGGTGTGTGTGTGTGTGTTATGAGCCTTAGTAGTTCAATTTAAATTGAATAAAGTATATGATAATTAAGAATTATGGTAATGATAATGGTAAGCTTAATTAAGCTTAAGTGTTATGCCTTGTGTGGCATGGTTATTAAGATGGGTAAATAATAATAATTAGCTCATCTGAATTATGTTACAAGTATATAATTAAGCCCAATGAGAATAAGGTGAATAAATTACAAGTATTTGGAGTTTAGCCTAAGTAATTGGTTTTCTAAGTTAATGTTTGAGTCCAATGTGTATAAGTGTTTGTATCTAGCCCAAATTTAATTTAACTTGGGACTAGCCAAATGTGTAATGGTAATTTAAAAGACATGGACATATATATGTGTGTGTGTGCATGAATTAGCTAGCAAAGGACAAAAATTATACAATATATGTATATATTACTCCCTCCTAGCCGAACTAGCCCCTCCCCCCCCCTCTAATAGCCAAAATTCTAATTTTTGTTCCTTAAGTTTGCAAGTTAAGTCCATGTGATGCTAATAATAAAGGAGTTTAAGCGTTAGTAAGGAGTATGTAGCCTTTTTATCTAATTAACTTTTATCATTGGTTTTATTACCTAGTTGGGTGTATAAAATACAAGTATTATACTAGTATTAGTATAAGTATTGTATACTTAAGACTTGTCTATAAATAGACCCCTCCTAGCACATTACTTCATTTGATTGAAATTCCTAAGTGTTGAAGACTTAAGAGAATTAGAGAGAAATGGAGAGAAAAGAAGAAACCTAGTGAAATTCTTGCTTTTGGTGGAATTCAAGAAGGAAGGATCAAGGTGGAGAAGTACTTAAGCTTTATTGCTAGAAGAAAGAAAGCATTCAAGAGGTTCATAACCTAATTATAATTTTGTAAGTTAAGCTAGTATATATGATTCTAGGTAGAGATGCATGCTTGGTTGTGGGAGTTTATAGGTTGTGTAATGACCGAGAATTCTCTCTCTCTCTCTCTCTCTCTCTCTCTATATATATATATATATATATATATATATATATTATGAAATGCATTTTTATGAGGAATTGTCTTGAGCATATGTGTGAATATGTGTTATGCGTTGTGAATTAAGTAAGTTAGTTAATTTATTTATTTTAAGTTGACTAAGAAATGAAAAGAAAACCCTTGTAACCTATTTATATATATTGTAGATATGAGGATTAAATAACTTGTGTTATGTATACTTAAGAGTCCAAGTATTTAATTACATACTAGTGGACTAGACTTAACCTATTTTATAGCAAGTCTAATTGGGTTATATAATTAAACCAGTGTGGGTAATTATTTAAAGTCCAATGTAAGTGGACCACTAATCTTAAGGCTATGTTTGTTTGCAAGAATTATAATCCCGGGATTATAATTGTAATGTCAAGACTATTAAGCCATTTTATAATTCTTAGAATAATAGTCTCAAGTCTAAATTTAAAAATAAATAAGACACTTGGGATTAATAATCATATCTCAAGTATAATACTTACAAACAAACATAACCTAAATAAATAAAAATGGGGCATGTGTTAATTTATGTGGTCCAAATAATTTAAATGGTAGTCAGTAAATGGCCCAAACTTTGACCCAAATTGAGGTGTGAAACGGGACCCATATATATATATATATATATATATATATATATATATATATATATATATATAACTCTTTGAGGTTGGTGTTGAGCATGCATGAGCCGTAACATAAGGACATTTTATCATTTTATAAACGTGTCCATTTCGATCAAGACAAGTGTCTAGGGATAGGAAAAAATAGTGCAAATTTTATTAATTAGGTTATCTGTCAATTATTTCTTCATCTGCATGCATGTTGTCTCCCCTTTTTTTTTCTCTCTCATATAATTTGCTAGGGTTTAGCAAAACTCCATATCCAAGAAGCCAGAAAATTTTGTTTTGTCCATCATTATGTTCACCCTTGGAGTTACCTAGGGTTGGCCTACCATAGGGAATAAACTGGTCAGAAATGGTGGCTTCTTTGGGAAACAATCACATTCAGCTAGCTTTCATGATATTGCTTGATGAGTTAGCTACTTTAGTGTTTTCAAAAGTAATACTAGACTATTCCATTCGCTAACAAATTTAGACATACATTCGCTGTCAAACTGAAAGTTCATTTTTATTTTTTGAATTATAAAGTGTTTGTTAGAGCGTTTAAAATTTCAAATGCATTTTAATTTCAATTATTGTAGTGGGATGCTTTTAAACCTCTAAACACACTCAACGCTACCGTTGTAAATTCTGATAATTGAACTTTCTCAAAGTTATGTAATTAAAGTTCCGAAAATGACATCACTTGTGTTTATATAAATTGAATATAATTGCTTAACAATTTTTATTTTTATTTTACTATAATCATGTACCACTATTACATTTATAACAAATATTAGACAAATATTTTTCAAAATTAAAAATTCTCTTAATTTTATATACGTATTTCTATTTTTAGAACACGCCTAAATACTTTGATATGTTATGATATGAGGTTATATTTTGGAATCTTATTCTTAAGTTTTTGATATGATATGAGATTATAATTTGGAATCCTAAGTTTTTGATATAGTTTCAAGGGTGTACATTGAAAATGCTGCATTGGCTCTATCCGTGTGCATATATGTTGATAATGTTATTATAGATGTCGCGGCGGCTACGTTGCTATTGTCTATTTCTTGCATAGGGAATATTATGTTCATTTTCCATTTAGTTACAATATTTTAGTGGTGGACTTTTTGAAAATGTGAGCTTTTTTGGCTATAATATTTATCAACTTATTTTCACAATTTATGTTTATATTCAATTATATTGGCAAAATGATTATGTAAATTATGGTTTTCAGGTGGATGAGAACATGTCATTCATATGTTTGTGCTCCCTTGTTGAAAGTTTCAATTTACATAATATATAAAATAAAATAAATCATACTTTATCAAAGTTAAAAGTAAATGAATTTATAAAAAAGTTTCTCGAGACTCTTCTATCGGTTGATATTCAAAAAAGGTAAAAAGCACTTTTACCGCACTTTGGTTGTAATATTTTAAGCAATTAATCACTGTGCTTTTAAAATATTCAATTAGCCCACTATATTTTTTAAAAATATTCAATCAGACCATTCCGTCCAATTTCTTGGACGGATGTTAAAAAATCAGCTTGGATTGCTTACGTGGCTTTTTGAAAAAAAAATAAAAAATTATGTGGCATATGCTTAATTACGTGGTATATCCTTATGTGGCAACAAAATAATTTTTAATGGATTTTCTTTATAATTTTTCTTCTCAAACAAAAAAAAATAAATAATAAAATCATTATGTGGTAAAAAAATAATTAAAATAATAATAAAATTAAAATAAATATGTTAATTCATTTTTTATAATTTTTTTTCTTTTCCTTTTTTTTTTCTATCTTTTAATAATTATTTCTATTTTAAAATTAATTCCAAATAATACAAATAATATATCAAAATTTTTATATCAATGAGATCTATTACAACATTATATTAATTCCTACAAAAAATTAAAAATAAAAAATCATTAATTACGTAACAAAAAAAATTAAAATAATAATAAAATTAAAATAAATAGTTTAATTCATTTTCTTTATTTGTATTCTTTTCCTTATCTCTTTTCCTTTCTTTTAATAATTATTTTTATTTTAAAAATTAATACAAATATATATTTTAATGATATAAAAAGGTAAGTACATAATTAACATAAAATAGGAAATTTGATACAATTAGCAAAAATTAGTTAAACAAATGACATAAAAATTAAAATTATTTATACAATCAAAACCACATTATTTTTTTATAATTTATTCTTTTCCTTTATCTCTTTTCCTTTCTTTTAATTATTTTAATTCTAAATAATACAAATAATCAATCATTGATTATGTGACAAAAAATAATTAAAATAATAATAAAATTAAAATAAATATTTTAATTCATTTTTAATAAGTTTTTCATTTCCTATTTTCTTTCTCCTTCAAAATGAATAAATAAGCCTAAAATAAAACAATAAATAAAAATATAATTTTTCCATGTACAATACATGTTGACTTTATATTTGACGGTAAAAGACCAATTTTTTTTTGAAATTTTTAGACAAAAAAGAAATAATACAAATTACAAACATAAATAAATAAAACATTATTAATTCTACTGTTCATCTTCTTCCCTAAATAAACCCTACTGTTCATCTTTTTCCCTAAACAAACATAAGAAATATGCAGAAAACAAAGCTCAATCACCGCCGACGACGACTCCTCCCGGCTCACCACAAAGCTCAATCTCACTATCTCCTCCACAAATCCCAACAAAAAGCGGATTTTGGATACCCAAGTGAGCCACCACATTTGACAAATTTAAGAACATAGACCGTTACATCATCTCTAATATCTAACCAAAATTGCAGGAAAAATCCAGGGGAAACCCATTGGGTTCCGGAGCTTTGGAGGGAGCCATCTGAGATAAAGCAATTTCTACTTCCGACCTGATGAATAGCCTATCCAAACTATGAGATTAATTTTCTTACTCCAATCCACAAAGCACTCATGCACATTCCTCACGCCAGAAGGCATAAATAACATCTTGAAGAAATAGTGCTCATACCTTCCAAATCCGATCTCCAATGACCATGGTCATCAAACGACCAGCATATATGAAGTTATTTACGCTGCGTATGAAGTTTGGGTTTTTATTTTATTTTAATTTTATTATTATTTTAATAAAATTTTGCTACATAATCAATTATTTTATTTTATTATTTTTTTTGTGTTGCCACATCAAAAAATAATATTTTTTTTATTATTTTTTTTCAATGCCACATGTGTAATTATTTGACGTCCGTCCAAGAAATTGGACGGAATGGTCTGATTGAACATTTTTAAAAAGTACAGTGGGCTAATTGAATATTTTAAAAGCATAGTGGCTAATTACTTAAAACACTACAACCACAGTGGGGTAAAAGTGCTTTTTGCCATTCAAAAAATTATAATTCAGTCAAGACCGGGATTGTTACATTATTTCTAATCAATTTCAATACAAAATTTTTTAATATTCATAAATAATTAAAAAATGAAATAAATAGGATTCTCTCCTTAAAATGAAATGAGTAAATTTTATCTATCTAGATATATATATATATATATATATATATATATATATATATATATATATATATATATATATATATATATATATATAGTTCCCTTTCATTGAGGATCCTCAAATAGTGTTATTTGAGGGATAGAGTGCTACTCAACAGTTGGATACTTTTTAATAACTTTATGTAGCTAAGATTGTTTTACATTTTTAATCCGCTTTTCTCCAAATAATCCAACACATTCAATCTTTGGAGAAAACCTAAGGCACGCATAAAAGGGATTATATATTGGTGAGTTTTAATCTGAAGCGAAAATTTGTTATTTTAACAAAATGCGGACTCTCTCTCATTGATCGGTTCTATACATATATATATATATATATATATATATATATATATATATATATATATATATATATATATATATATATATATATATATTGAGTTTTATGAAGCAAATATTTAAGGTCCTTATATCCTTTTTAGCAATAAAAGGATAATTTTGTGCCTTTATGTCGGTGGGCATACGGTTTGGGATTTTATTTCCTTCTTAACAAATAATTTTGTACTTAAAAATACTTTTTGTCTAAAGAACAAATTTTCGGCTTCAGTTAAAATTGTTGTTGAACCTAAATCTCTAATATTTTAAAGTGCTTTCAGAGTTACCAAATGCTAAAATATTTCTCTTTAATTTAAAAGTTTTTAGTTAGACTTCAAAACTCCAAACACACTTGTTTTTGTTTGTCTCAATAATAATTTATTTCAAACGTAACTTATTTTACCACAAACATAGTATTTAGAGCTCAAAAATGTATTCTTTTGAATGTCCAAACACTTACCACAAATCTACAAGCACTTTGGTAGCTAAACAAACCTTTTGATTTAAGCCATTTAATGTTTGAAAAATTTCCTTTGCCCCTCACTCACCCACTACTTTGTTTGCCATTTGATTACTCTTTACTCTTCTCCTCCATTGCACTATAAAAAGGAAAGCTAAGCTTGAGGATCAAATACACCAAAAAACCAACTCTCTCTCAAGTCTCATCCGAGAAGCAATCCAAGTTTGGAAGAAATAGAGAGTGAGAGAAAAGAAGCACTGTGAAGCTTTAGAAAATAGAGAGGAGAAAGATAGTTCAAATAGAAGGGTGTTTTATTTGGGTTCCATCACATAGTTATTGTGGTGAAGTAATTTGAGTTTGTACTCAAATTAAGATATCTTTATATTCTCTCATATTATTACTAGTGGATTTTTGGAGATCGTCCGTGGTTTTTACCTCTTAGTTTTAGAGGGTTTTCCACGTAAAAATTCTTGGTGTCTCGTGGTTTGATAATCTTGGTGTCTCTTTGTTTGTTTTTTACTTATTATTCATTTAATTTATCAACAACAACAGATCTTTGGGTGGTGTTTTTCCCAACAATTGGTATCGAGCTAAGGTTATTTGCTTGGTTGTTTTGATAAATTTTATGGAGGAATCGATCGAACCATGATTAAATTGACCTCTTCAAATTTTTCGATCTGGAAGCCCGAATGGAGGATATCCTTTATTGCAAGGATTTATATGATCCGTTGGAGCTCGAGGAAAAAGAAGCTTGGTGGATAAATAAAAGGTGATTGGAATAAAATGAATAGGAAGACTATTGGTCACATCCGTGATTGGATTGATCAAAGTGTGTTCCATCGTGTTTAGCGAGGAGACGGATGCTCACAATTTATGGACAACACTAGAAGTCTATATGCGAGAAGAAGAATGCACAAAATAAAACTTTTGTCATTGAAAAATTGTGAATCTAAAGTACAAGGGCGGGAGCGAGTGTGTGCCGGAGCATATGAGTGAGTTCAAGGTTTGGTGAACCAGTTGTCCACCATGAAGTTGAATCTTGATGATGAGATTGAGCTCTTTTACTTCTCGATTCGTTTACCAAAGCAATTTGGGAGACTTTGGTGGTGTCTCTAAGTAATTCGACTCGAGAAGGAAAAATGACTATCACGGATGGTCGAGGATAGTCTTCATAATGAGGAGACAAAGCGAAAGGAAGCAAGGTAAATTTTGAGACTCATGCTCTTGTCACGAGAGAGCGAAGCGAAAGCAATTTTAGAGGATCTCACAAAGGAGATACAAGTCGCAGCAAAAGCAAAAACTACAGGAGCAAGTCAAAGACCAGACAAGGTGAAACGTATAGATGCTTCCATTGTAATAAGGAAGGTCATTACAAAAGAAATTGCGAGAATCTGGTTAGACAAGCGAAAAAATGGTGAAGCGAGGAAAGGTTGAGGAGAAGAACACTGCGACCCACGATTCACAAGAAGATGTTGTTATTCTTTCATTTGGGGAAGAAGAATGCTTGCGTTGATGATCGAGAAAAAGTTGATTGGGTGGTTGATCTTTGGTGCCTCGTATCATCTTTACACCTAAGAGAAATTTTCACAACTTACAAAATTGGAGACTTTGGAGTGCGTGAGAATGGGAAATCTTGATCGATCCAAGATTATTGGAATTGGTGATGTTTGCATTCGAGACGGTGTTGGTTGCCTTTGTTACCTTGAGGGATGTTAGACCGTTCAGTTTGCGTCTCAACTTTGATTTACGGCATGGCCTTAGGCGAGAAGGCTATGAGAATCACTTTGGCGATGGAAAGTGGAAGCTTACCAAGGGCTCTATGGTGATTGCAAGAGGAGGCTGCTTGTTGTTAGTTTATCTGAAGACTCATGTGAAGATGTGTTCTAGTGAATTGAATGCATTGAGGATGACTCTTCACCAAACTTATGGCATAAGAGGCTTGGCCACATGAGTGAGAAAGGGTTGCATTTATTAGCAAAAGGTCACTCATTCCTTACTTTAAAAGTCTTTATTTTAAGCCCTTGTGATTATTGTTTGTTTGGGAAACAACATAGAGTCTCTTTTAGTAGTTCGGTAAAAAGAAAATCGAAACTACTAGAGAGTATATTTCCGATGTATGTGGACCCATTGAGGTTGAGTCTTTGGGTGGAAATAGGTGCCGTTACCTTTATTGATGATGCTTGGCGGAAGGTGTGGGTATTTTTGTTGAGAACAAAGACCGGTATTCGACATTTTCGAGTCTTCATGCTATGGTTGAAAGGGAGGCGGAAAATCATTGAAGTGTCTTAATGGCGACAACGGAGGAATACACTTCAAAGGAGTTTGTTGAATATTGCGATAAGCATGGCATTCGGCATGAAGCGGTATTCTGGTACCCCACACATAATGGTGTGGGTGAGAGAATGAACCGCACTATTATTGAGAGAGTGCGATGCATGTTGAGAATGGCTAAAATTTGCTGAAGTCATTACGGGGTGAAGTATTCGTCTTGCTTGTTACGATTAATAGATCTCCATCGACCAGTTGGATTTTGATTCGAAAAAGATTTGGAGTGGTAAGTTTGTCTTATTCTTATTTGAGGGTATTTGGGTGCAAGGCTTTTGCACATATCCCCGAGAACAAAGATCGAAACTTGATGACAAATCTACTCCATGTGTATTTGTTGGCTATGGAGATCTGAGTTTGGATCTGGGTTATGGGATCGGTCACGAGAAAAAATTATTGAAGGCGGAGATGTGGTGTTTCATGAGCACGAAATTATGAGCATTACGATAATGCTACCTGACCCGGAGATAATAGAGTTCGGACCTCGGTGAAGTTCCTCCTCCGATCTGAGAATGCCGTTGGTTGGAGAAGGAGGTCGAGAATGAAGATATGGTAATCTGAGACTTGCGATGGTGATGGGTCGGATCTGAGAGAGTGTTGATCGGGGGGAGCAACGATATTGAAGAACCTCGACTAAGAAGATCCACTTTAGAGAGCGTGTGCCATCAATCGGATATCCTTCATCACGAATATCTTTTAGTTCTTTGAGGAGGGGGCGGAGGATTTTCAAGAAGTCAGACTCATGGGACAAGAGGCAATTGGTGAGAGCTATGCAAGATGAGATGGATTCTTTGCACAAGAATCACACCTATGAGTTGACTACACTTAGAAAGCGAAAACATTGAAGAACAAATGGGTGTTTAAGCTTAAGAAGGATGGCGATAAACTAGTAAAAAGTCTGAGGCTCGACTAGTTGTCAAGGGTTTTGCTCAAAAGCAAGGTATTGACTTGATGAGATTTTTCTCCGATCGAAAAGATGACTTCTATTCGAGTAGTCTTTGGGATTAGTTGCTAGTATGGATCTTGAGCTTGGCGGTTGGATGTTAAGGCTGCTTTTCTTCATGGTGATTTGAAGGAAGAAATCTACATGGAGCGACCGGAGGATTTGAAGTTAAAGGAAAGAACACTTGATGCGCAAGTTGAAGAAAAGTTTATCTGACACAAAAACAAGCCCCAAGGCGTTGGTACATGAAATTTGATTCATTTATGGTGGATCGAGGTTATAGTAGAACAATTGCAGATCATTGTGTGTATGTCGAGGTTCCCGGATGGTAACCGTTATTACATTGTTATATGTAGATGATATGTTGATAGTTAGGCGGGGATCTTTGATATGATTCATGAGGCTCAAGGGTGAGTTGTTCAAGTCCTTTGATATGAAGGACTTGGGTCGATAAAGCAGATTTTGGGTATGAAGATTGTTACGTGACGGAAAGCGAGAGGTTGTGGTTGTCACAAGAGAAGTATGTTGGCGGTGCTTGCAAGGTTCAACATGGTGATCTTAAACCGATTAGCACACCAGCTGGCTAGTCATATTAAGTTGACAAAGTGCATGTGTCCTTCTACCGAGGAAGGAGAGATGATATGGAGCGAGTTCCTACTCTCTCTGCTTTGTAGGGAGTCTTATGTATCTGCAATGGTTTGTCTGCGGACGGATATTGCTCATGCGATTGGCGTTGTGGCGGTATTTGTCAAATCTGGCGAGAGAACATTGGGAAGCGATTAAGTGGATTCTCGAGATACTTGAAAGCTACTTCCGGTTTATGTTTGGTTTTGGTAGTCTGAGTCCAGTCTTGGAGGTTTTCTGAGATCTGAGACATGGCGGAGTTACGAAGAAGAAGTCTACTTGAGGTATTTGTTTACTTTTGCGGGGAAGCGATATCATGGCGATCAAGTTGCAAAAGTGTGTTGCTTTAATCTACAAGCGAGTCGAGAATACATCATTTACTTCTTTGAAGCGAGCGAGGAGATGTTGTGGTTAAAGCGGTTTCTCCAAGAGTTGGGTTTGAAACAAGATGAGTCGTGGTTTATTGTGATAGTCGAGTGCTGATTGACTTGACCAAGAATGCCACGTATCATAATCGGACCAAACATATTGATGTTAGTTATCAACGGCCGAGTGATGGAAAAGGAATTGATGAAAGTGAAGAAAGTTCATCTTGGCGAGAATCCCTCGGACATGTTAACAAAAGTTGTTACTCGTGACAAGACGAAATTTTGCAAGGAATTGGTGGGATGGACTCAAGTGGCCAGGTCCTTTGAGATTGGAGTTCGGAGGAGAGATTGTTAGTCAAAATATTCCTCACCCACCCACTCAAAAAGTATTCTTCACCCACCCACTCATCACTCACCCACTACACTTTGTTTGCCATTTGTTTGAATTGTTTGCCCAACTCATGATTACTCTTCTCCTCCATTTGCACTATAAAAGGGAAGCTAAGCTTGAGGATCAAATACACCAAAAACCAACTCTCTCTCAAGTCTCATCAGAAGCAATCCAAGAGTTGGAAGAAATAGAGAGTGAGAGAAAAAAGCTTCGTGAAGCTTTAGAAAATAGAGAGGAGAAGATAGTTCAAATAGAAGGGTGTTTTATTTGGGTTCCATCACATAGTTATTGTGGTGAAGTAATTTGAGTTTGTACTCAAATTAAGATATCTTTGTATTCTCTCATATTATTCTAGTGGATTTTTCGGAGATCGTCCCGTGGTTTTTACCTCTTAGTTTTAGAGGGTTTTCCACGTAAAAATTCTTGGTGTCTCGTGGTTTGATAATCTTGGTGTCTCTTTGTTTGTTTTTCTTACTTATTATTCATTTAATTTATCAACAACAAGGTGGTGTTTTTCCCAACACTTCGAAGACATTTTGGTGGAGTTTTATATTACATTCCAAAATAAAACACGGATCTACATTCACCACATCCTCAGGTTAGGCATAATTTTTGAAGTTTTCAAGTGAAATAATAATACCAGAAAAATGAAGTGTAACTTGGCTGCAGAAAATAGTAGATGCTACTATAATCTATAATCTATCTCTGATGATAGAAGCTTTATTTTATGAGAATAGTATCTTATGGACTTCATATTCTTGAGAAATAACCAAATTATACATGCAATTTATCTATTCCTAGTAGTCTAGTACTATAGTTTAATTATTATGAATTATAACAGGAGAGATCCTTCATCTGTTCGAACGAATTCCTTTAAACTACGGGTGGATTGAAAGAATGAAATTGCTATGTTTGGTTCCTGTTTGGTTCCCATTCCTTAGCATGTATGGAATGGAATGACTTAAATAATGGAATGGAAATGGAAATGAGAATGAAATGTTTTTATATTTGGTTTGTCCATTCATTCCTTCAGAAATAAAATCATCATTCTACTTTAGGTGTTTAGTTTATATGAATTACATTATTTATGAATGGAATGTGAAATGATCTTTTTCGTTTTTTATATACTACAAACTTATAAAATGAATGAAAAATAATCGTGCGGGATCATTAAGTATAAATTTGATACTCTCTTTTTACTTTTATTTTTTTTAATTTGTGTGAAAATTATACTTTATTCATTTTTTTAATTTTTAAAGAACGGAGAGAGTATTATGTAAATTAGTATAAATATTCATATTCATTTTTGTATTTTTTTAATATTCATATTCTATTTTTGTAAATTTTTTACAGTATTAATATTTTTGTAAATACATAAAAAGGTTAATTGTTTAGTATATATTTAGTAAAAATAAATACTAAATACAGTATTTACAAAAATTACAAAAATGTTAATACAATATGTAATATTTTTACAAAAATATTACTAAACGTTAATATTTACAGTATGTATTTTAACATGTTTTTTAATACTATTTACATGTTTTTAATATTACTAAAGGTTAATATTGTTAACATGTTTTTAATATTACTAAACGTTAATACTATTAACATGTTTTTTTTTATTCTTGTAAATACAAACATGTTTTTACTGATAAAATAAAAAGTAGTATTTATTTTTTTATAAAAATAGAATATGCATATTTTATAAAATATTTTTTTGACTAGTCAAAAAAATATTAGTCTAAAAATAATATAAAAAAGTAGTTCAAAATAAACATAAACATAACGTTTTTGTAAAGAAAATGAAGTAGCATAAAAAAGGTATGAAAAGAAAAGAAAGGATAATAGATATTGAAGAAATTAAGAGAAAAGGGGAAGGAGGTTGGCCTAGGAATGAAATAAACCCACATATTTAGAAAGAAATTAAAAATAACTTTCAGATTTGAAAGGGAATAACTAATGCTACCTTTGGATTAAAGGAATGGAATAGAGAAAGGAATGAAATAGAAGAGAGAATAAGGAATTCCATGTGCATATTTGGTTAGTATTAGGAATACATCTATGAATGAATTAAATAATTTGAAAGTGACCTAAATACCCCAAATGTTCAATTTCAACTTAAAATCAAATTTTATCTTTAAAATTTGTTTCATATTTCTCTAAAATTTTCTATAATGCTCTCTATATTTTCTCTACTTATAATATTTTTTATATAATTTTTTTACTTATAATTTATCTTTTTTATAATTTTTTTTATTTCTCTAGAATTAACTTTATTTTAATTGATGAAATCTAAAGATAAGTAGTGTCAAATAAAATACAACCAACAAAGCTAAATCAACTAGTATAACACCCCCACTCAATAATATAAAGTGATGATAAATCTAATAACATAACTGATAACTTTATCATTCAACAACCAACAACTTAATAAAATGTCTAATCAAATGCATCCCATCAATAAATCCTAAACAAAATTTCAATATCATCATTTAATAACCAACATAGTAAAATGTCTAAATAACTAGTATAGCACTCCACTCAATAAAACCCTCTGTTCGCTCATTGGGAAGGCTAAAGAAAACCACCATCAACTCCTCCTCGCGAGCAAGCTTGCACGTGACCTTGTTACGTTCACCATCAGTTAGAACGAACACATTACTCAACGCATTATTGAGATTCTTACGTTGCTCATTTAATGAAGCCTCCAATCCTAGAAAGTTAACAAATTGAGTAGATGATTTCTCGAGTTGTACAGGGAAAATAGTAGCAGCCCTCTCCATGGCAGATTCAGAATCAATATCGAAACTTGACTTTCTCTTCCTCTTCTTGAAACTAGAGGACTTGCTAGATATTTACTCACTGCGGGTTGGAGTAAAGCCATCATCTCCATCATTTGTTTTGATCTCTTCATCTAACTCGATCATTTTCGCAGCCGATAAAGCATCTTTATCCTTGCCAAATATAACACAGATCCAAATAATTTGAAAATGTCTTGTTCTGCCACTTTGCTCTCTTTTGGTGCACCTAAAACAAGTTAGAGAAAACAAGATAAACACAGTAATTAAAAAAAAAAGAAAAACAGAAACACTATAATTAAATTATAAAATAGTAATTAAAAAAGAATAAAGGCTTTGCCTTTATTCCTGCTCCAGGCAATTTCTCAGTCAATGCTTTCTCAATGGCCAAGTAAAACCCGGGCTTAAAACCATTATCAGCTCCATACAGAGTTCCATTAGTATTTAATATGTCCAGCATAAATTCCACATGCTTGTCATCCTCATTTTCAACCCATTTGCGCTTACTCTTGTCTGCCCCCTTTGCTTCATCATTTACTTGAGAATCCATCATAAATTAAAGTCTGACCAAATATAAAATTAATAGAAGTATTTGATTAATAGTTTAACTAACACTGACAAATAAAATTAACTAATGCTAATAAGCAATTATGATGGCATGAAAAGAACAGGTTCATACTATTGTATATAAGAAGCAAAAAGACAATGTAAAATTAACTAATGCTTCCTATATGGGAATTTCTGAAATAAAAAGAATGAATATAAGAAACAAGAACAAAACATGATACTTGTTTTCCTGGCTCGAATTTACAAGGAAATAAAAACCAGCCTTACAAACAGTAAAACACAGTAACTAAATTATAACCCAGAATACATGTTAACCTAGAATGCACAGTTAACTACACTACATGTTAAGGCAAATAGGCTTTGTTAAGACAGGCATGAACTATAAATAGGCTTTGTTAAGACAGACATGAACTGTCTCGAGTCTTTTAAATGACATGAAACTAATCCAGTTACTAAAACTATTTTTAATGGGTCTAAAAGGTTACAAATTTACTAAAAGTATGACAAATACAATACTAAAAAGAAACGATCACTCTAAAAAATCCTAGGATAAAATTAAATCTTATATTGAAGCTAAAGCTCAGTTTTAAAAAAAATCAGATTCATGTAGACAAGCTAAGAAAGTAGAATCAATGCAACCACTATAAACTGCAAGAGCAATCAACATTTATCCATTCTCATGAAACTGAAGGAGAAGCTTCTATACGAGTATAAATGTTGTTATACAAACTTGGATGTTAAAATAAGTTGCATAACTAGGAGTTATTTTTTTGATGGATATTTTCATGTTACAACTGCTAAGCAAAGCTAACTCTTTAGGCATTTGTATTCGTGAAAAACTAGTCAAACTCTATTCTGTTTAATCTTAATTAATATCTAAATAAATAAATAGGAGAGGAGAGGAGAGCAGAGCTCAACACAACACAACACAAAGCAGAGCAGAGCAGAGCAGAGCAGAGCAGCAAAACAGCAAATGATGAGTCAAATTATTTAGATGCCCACAAAATGGCTAATTATATAGCTATCTAAGGTCAGTACTCTCTTTCTTTCATGCAAATAAAAATAGCTAGTGTTGTATTCAATGAGACATTTCATCAAACACCTATTGAACAATTCAATTGGACTAATATCTACACAAATTATGCCCAAAGCAATCCCGAAATTTCTAACACTAGAACTGTAATATATAATTTGATATATACTTTCAGTATGGATAAGGAAGAGCAAAATTATCTCAAAAATTTATAACACAAGAACCGTAATAGATCCGGCAACGTGGTTTGAAACTATGGAGATGATGATGTTCAAGTACGTAATACAAATACATCAACACACAATTCAAATCCATCTAAGAATTAAGAAGTCGGGGCAAATAATCGAAATGAAGAAAAAAAAAAATAGACTAAATGGTGAGACGATATGATGGCGAGGGTTTTGGAGAGCCTTCAGAGCTGCTGGATCAATCGATTGAAGATTTGTATCTCCTCTCCTCGGCTCCTCTCTCGTCGTTCCCAAATCGATCGAATCGAATGAATGTGTAAAAAGCACTATTATATTTTTAGGAGTATATTTATCAATTACTTAAAAATAATGGATGGAATGATTTATTCATGGCCACCCCTCAAGGAATGAAAATTGAAATTTTAAGCTAACTATCATTCCAGGAGGAATATATTATTCCGATGAAATAAACAAACCAAACAACATTTTTATCATTCCAACGAAATAATTCATTTCATTCTCCCTCCTATTCCACCAATCAAAACGTAGCATAAAGGAATGAAATGGTCATTCCAGTTGACTAACCAAACATGATTTAAGTCATTCTATAAGGAATGGTCATTCCATTCTCAGCCCATTCCATTCCCTTCCCACCAACCAAACGCAAATGAATAAAAATACGGGAATGATGAGAGAAATGATTCATTCCATTCCTGACTAGAATAGATTATTCCATACCCTCCCCTATAAAATAAAATTCACAAATTTGACAGTAATGGGAATGGTTCATTTGGTTTTAATAGAACAACCAAACACTTTTTTTTCATTCAATAGGAATGGTCATTCCATTCCCACCGTGATTACTGCAATTCAAACATGGCATTACTACACTTGCAATGAGTTTTGGTGGATAACAAAGGGTTACATTAAAGAAACTTTGCACCAGGAATGGCAGAAACACGACACTCGCATAATGAAATTTCATTTCAGTAATATTGAATATCGTTATCTACTACAAGCCTCTTGTTTCTTCCCTGAATTAGAGAATCAAGGCAAAGGAAGGAATGGCACATAGCAGTACTCTCAGTGTCCTATCATAAAAAATACAAACCTTTAATAAAAGAAACTATGAAGTCAAAGCTAATAGTTGGATAACTTTGCTGCTGCATTCTCTAATTTCACCAGCTCCATTGGTCTGCCGTGAGGCCACCCCAGAAGCCCATGCTTGATAGTCCTTCACTAGCTGTATAACCAGAAAAGACAAATGACGTTAATAAAGCACAACATATTTAAAATGCATAAGCAATAAATTTTCTGCGAATATTATTAAGCATGGCAGAAATAAAATTGATCCAAGTGTGGAAGTGCCACTGTCACGTTTATGCAAGATCACAACGTTACCTGAAAGGCGGTTTGTTTCGGTTTGTGGAATCAATATGCATACACGGAATGCTACAAAAGCTAAAAACGTGGAACGCTAGGGTAGCTTTATATGAATTTGTATTATTAAGAATTTTATTAGAATCTAATATAATAAACCTAAATTTTATAGAAAAATTTTTGTCGAATCAAAAAGTTAATTGTTCTATAAATAATTTAGTACAAATGTGTTGTTTATTTGTGCAACTTTAGGTAAAACAAAAACAACAAAAAAATTCAGTACGCTATATTTAGAATATTGGTACGTAAGAGTACTATGTTGGGTAAGTACCAATACGTAGGGGTGTTCAACAGCTTCGGTGTTTCCGATTTTCCGGACCGAATCGGCCGGTTCGGTACAAAAAGAACCGGTCCGGTTCGGTACAAAAACACCGGTATATACCGATTTTTCGGTACCGGTTTCGGTCCGGCGTTTTTATGGTTCAGTTTTACCAAACCGGACCGGTATATACCGGTTTTCTAATTTTTTATTTATTTATTTATTATTATTATTATTATTATTATTATTAGTAATAATGATTATAATAATGAAAATAATAATAATATTAATATAAATAATAATAATAACAAAATAATAATAAAAATAATAATTATATTAATTTTCGGTAAAAACCCGATCTGCTTGGGTTTCGATATATCTGTCCAACCGTTATAGGTATCCAAATTTGGCGGCTTGATGCAGGTTGATTTCGAATCATTTTTACCGGTTGAACACCCCTACCAATACGTGGTTTGCTAGGCCAATTAGAGTATCTGGTCACTTTTACGAGCACTCACCACTAATTGATACCTTTAATCTCCGTGAGCCATCTTTGCTACAAGTAGCTGAAGGAAAGGGGTACTCAAACTAAAGCTAAAGCTCTACTAATAAGTAATATACACCATAGTTGTGAAGTTGTTAAGTCGAGTCGAGTCGGTGGCCGTGAGCTAATCGACTAGGCGACTAAGCGCCTAACTAGTCACTCATAAATTGACAAGTCATTTTCTATGTACATTATATAAAAGTAAAATTTTATACATATATTTTACTTCAATTACATTAAAAACAGAATAAATTGCTCAAAAATATATTAGTATTCACAAGCAATACACTAAAATACCATTTAAAAACAAAAACATATTAACATTTAATATCTCTTATCTCATTTACAAATAATACACATTTCCGGGACCTAATATTGTGTTTGTAAAGGGAAGGGAAAATAATTAAAATCCCTACAAATTTCATGTTTGTGAGTTTTTTTAGAGAGAAATGGAAAGGATTTGAATATAAAGTTGATTTCATTTTTAGCTCAAAATTTTTCCTCCAAAAGTGGGAGAATTTGGAGGGATGGGAAAGGATAAGAAAGTTAGATATTTTATATTACCTAAAGTAATATTTCAAAATAAATCATGTCATTTATTACATTAAGATGTAAGGGTAATATAGTAATAGTGTAGTTTAAAAATAAAAATATTTTCCATTTCCTTCCCCCACTCACAAACAAGGGAAAATATAATTAAAATCTCATCTCTTCCCTTCCTTTCTAAACCTCACATAAACATGACAAGGAAAAATTATAATTCATTCTCATCATCTTCTCATCCTTTACCCTCCTATACTTTCCCTTCCCATCATATCCCTCCACACTCATAAAAATAGTATAAGTACCTAACTAAAAACTAAACTAATTAACTGGGCTAATACTGAAAACATGGGGAACCAAGGGTTAAAATGTAAACTCAAAAAACTTTGAGGTGATTAAGAAAGAAAAGAAGGGTCTTAAATGAAAAGTTTGCAACTTAAGGGACTAGATCTAAAGTTTAACAAAATTATGGGATACTAAACTGTACTTTGCCAAGATACTTTTAAATTCCAATCTCCTTTTTGTTTTCTTACACAAACACTGTCAAATAAAGCAACAACAACAAATTCGACAATATTGGTATGGACGAGATCGAGATGCAGCATTGACAGTCGACACAAACAACAGCGCCAATGGTACAACGTGGTGCGACGATGGTTATGGAAGCTTGCAACAACAACAATCTCTTTTTTTGTTCTCCTTATCCTTTCTTTTTTTTTTTCTTTTCTAGATCGTGTGCCTTGGAAGGTAGTCGGCCAAGGTGTCCCAAGGCGACGACTTCCTCACCTAGTCGTGTTTTTTTCTTTTCTAGATCATGCACCTTGAAAGGTAGTTAGCCAAGGTGTTCTAAGGCGACGGCTTCCTCACCTAGTCGCACGACTTAGCTACTTCACCTAAGTCGATCGGTCGGCAGCCCTTGCAACCAAAAAACAAAAAACTTGACACTATCTTGGGTCTATGAATTTCGGATCAGTAATAGAATGAGACTCCATAGCTCAAATTTTCTTAACATATAATCCAAAGGAAATCAAATGGAGCTTTTCTAGTTTTTTTTCTCTTGTCTAGAAATAGTGGTTGTGATGAGGAGATATTCTTTACTATTTTCACAAGTGGTTTCGACGTTGAAACTGATGAATGGGTAATATACCCATGAATTGGATATATTCGGGCTTGATTTATTGTTGTTTTTAAGTCTTTTTAGGATAAGTTTTATGTGTTTATTTGTTATTTTGCAGTTTGAGGCTAAGCAGGGGCAAATTGGGAATTTCTGCATCACCAGTGGCACAATTGTAAATTTCTGGAAGTGCAGCATTGGGCGCTATCTACAAGACAAGACCCAGCGCCGGGGCGCTGGGGAACAGGTGGAACCAATTAAAGCGCGTGCGTGGAGAGAAAGTTGAGGAGGAATAGGAACGTAAAGAGACAATAAGTATTTAAGGAGGCAATTAGGTCAACAAGGAAAAAAACAAAAAAGCTGGAGACTAATCAAGGAGCAACAGAGAATTGGGGAAATAGAATTCAAGTTAAAGATTGGAGGATTGCTTTTAGAGTTACTTTTTCTTCTCTGTTTCAATTTTGTAATTTTATTGAGATGATTTTCATGGGATTTTTGGTTCTATTTTTCAGTATGAACCAACTTTTTAATTAAGACTACAAATTGAATTGTTTATGTTTATAAATTGATTATTCCATTTAATCCAGTTATTTACATCAAATTAAATTGTTTATCATGTTTTGTGCTTATTGATTAATTATTTGGCCAATAATTACTGTGTTACGCTAGATAGATTCAGGAGATAAAATCTAGGGTTAGAACTGACGTGATAACATGTATGCTTAATTATTTGCACGAAATAAATAATTAGGATTGTGAATTGAATAGGAATATCTCTTTTTCACTGCATGTAACAGTTGGGAATTGGAACTTAATGAGTTTAATTTTATTATTTTGCATAGGGATATCGCAGAATTAATTGAATTAAATAAATGTTATCTGATCACTTGGGAAAGGGCTTTTAACAACTAGAATTCCTGTTAACAATTCAGGTGACGGAATAACTAGAGTAATTGGATAATTGGTTTGTATTACATAATTGGGGATATTGTAGTCTTAACCTTTATTTATTTGAATTAATTTCTAAAGTAAAACAGTTTTGATTAGTTAATTTTAGTTTTCTTAATTAGAAGATCACAAATTGAGGTTGTTTAAATAAAATTAAATTGATAATAGTACTAGTAGTTGGACTTTATTGATTGGAATTCCATGTGGGTACGACACTTTATTTTATCACTTTTTTACTTGCTGACTGTGTATGCTTGCGCAAATAATCTATTGTGAAATCGATCAACAAGTTTTTGGCGTCATTGTCAGGGAATTCTTTATTAATATTAATTCCATATTAGTTATAATCAATTCAGACTTAATTTAAACGTTACTTATTTTCCTTCTTGTGCTTGCAGAAATTCTTTGTTAGTGTATGCACACTAGATCAAAGGGTAAAAAGGAACTATTGCCTTACGCAGACGATATTGAGAGAAAGTTCCAGAAATTACGGTTGACTAGTGAGGTTATACCATTGGAAGAAGATCTGGCAGCACAAGAAATTCCAGCAGTCATGGTAGAGGAAGAACAAAAATCACTCAGGGATTATGCCATGCCGACAGTGACAGACATACAGTCCAGTATTCAGAGGCCGGCAATTAATGCAAATAGTTTCGAGATCAAACCGAGAACGATACAGATGTTACAAATGCAATTCAGTTTGGGGGTAGTTTGACTGATGATCCGAATGAGCATATATTAAGTTTCTTGGAAATATGCGACACCTTCAAATTCAATAATGTTTCGGAAGACGCAATAAGGCTGAGGTTGTTTCCGTTCACATTGAGGGATAAAGCTCGAAGTTGGTTACACTCATTGCCGCCAGGTTCAATCACAGCCTAGGACGACTTAGCTCAAAAATTCCTAGCTAAGTTTTTCCCACCAGCGAAGTCGGAAAAACTACGGAATGATATTCACATTTTTGCGCAATTCGACTCAGAAACATTACGAGGCATGGGAAAGATTTAAGGATATGCTTCGCAAATCTCCACATCATGGAATTCCACAGTGGATGCAGGTTGGAATATTTTGTGATGGGTTGCATGCATTCACACGAGCCAGTATTGATGCAACAGCAGGTGGAGCGATTATGGCAAAAAGCTTTGATGAGGCTTACCAATTGTTAGAGACAATGGCCAACAACAATTATCAGTGGCCAATGACAAGGTCTAATCCCCCGAAAACACCAGGAAAGCTCGAACTAGATGCGGTGATGACGCTTTGACAAAGACAGTTTTCAAAATTAACTAAGAAGATTGAAACATGGGGTCCACCATCGCACCACAAGTAGCAATGGTTTGTGAGTTGTGTCTTTCGAGTCATGCTATAAATCAATATTCCATCAATCTTTGAATCGGCTTAGTTCGTGGAAAGTTATAATAGACAAGAACAGCCTTATCCAAATCAGAAAGCATATAACCCGGGGTGGAGAAATCATCCTGAATTTTCATGGAGTACTAATCAAGCTCAAGCTCCTAGACCTCAAAATCCACTCAGATTTCAGAACCAGACTCAACAACAGCCAGAGAGGAAAACAAATCTGGAAGAAGCATTGGCCAAATTTATTGTAGCTACCGACAAGAGGATGTGCGAGCAAGATAAAATGTTAAGTCAGGTAGATATGAATGTGAAAAGTCAAGTCGTTTCGATCAAGAATTTGGAAAATTAGATGGGTCAGATAGCACATGCTTTGAACAGCCGTCCACCAGGAGCACTCCCCAGTGATACTGAGATCAATCCAGGCAGAGATGAACATTGCAAAGCCGTAACTTTACGAAGTGGAAAGGTCCTGCAAGAGACACTGAAGGATAAGGACAAGATGGACAAAGAAATTTTGAAAAAAGAGGAAGTCTCAGAAACAGAAAACCGACCGGATGAAGAGGTAGAGAAGGAAGCACCTAAACAAAATTTTACATTGCCCCCCCATACCATATCCGCAGAGATTTCAGAAATCAAAGTTAGATAAGCAGATTTCACGATTTCTGGATATTTTCAAAAAGCTGCATATCAACATACCTTTTGCAGAAGCCTTGGAACAGATGCCTAGTTACGCCAAGTTCATGAAAGAGGTTCTGTCGAAGAAAAGAAAATTGGGAGAGTTTGAGACAGTGGCGTTAACCGAAGAGTGCAGCGCAATTATACAGAATAAATTACCACCGAAGTTAAAAGATCCAAGTAGTTTTACTATCCCATGCGAGATTGGTAACCAATTTTCGAGAAGAACGTTGTGTGATTTGGGGACCAGCATAAACTTGATGCCGCTATCCATCTACACCCAGTTTGGACTTAAGGCACCAAAACCGACAAATATCAACTTGCAGTTGGCAGATAGATCTGTTACATATCCAAGAGGTATTGTGGAAGACGTTTTAGTAAAGGTTGATAAATTTATCTTTCCGGCAGATTTTATTATCTTGGATTATGAAGTAGACAAGGAAATTCCCATCATCCTTGGGCGACCATTCTTAGCAACGGGGAGAACTTTGATAGACGTACAAAAAGGTGAATTAACAATGTGACTTGAAGACCAAGAGGTAACCTTTAATGTATTCAAGTCAATGCGATTTTCGAAAGAGGAGGGTGAGCGTCTGCGGGTAGACGTCATGGAAGAAATAATAAATCACAAACTCAACGGAAGTCCTTTTGATGATCCACTAGAAGTTGTTTTGGTCGGGATGGACGACTACGATAATGAGGAAGAGATAGGTTATGTCAAATGGTTAGATGCATTACCAGTGTCCAGGAAGTTCAGACAACCGTTCGACACCCTTGACCGGCCCGAAGCAGAAGAGAAAAAGTTTAAGCCATCAATAGAAGAGCCGAGAGCCACCAGTGCTGGAGTTAAAACCTTTACCGTCCCATCTGAAGTATGCCTATTTGGGAGAATCTAACACCCTACAAGTTATTATATCGGCGGATTTGACCGACACTCAAAAAGAAAAACTGTTAAGGGTATTGCGAGAGTTTAAAACAACAATTGGATGGACTATAGCTGATATTCGGGGAATTAGTCCGTCATTTTGTATGCACAAGATTTTACTGGAAGGAGCAAAACCAACCATTGAGCAACAAAGAAGGTTGAATCCCAATATATAGGAAGTGGTTAAGAAAGAAATCATAAAATGGTTGAATGCAGGTATTATCTATCCCATCTCAGACAGTTCCTGGGTAAGTCCTGTTCAGCGTGTACCGAAATAAAGGAGAATGATTGGGTGAAAGCCGAAACGAATGAACTCATCCCCACTAGAATAGTTACAGGATGGAGAGTATGTATGGATTATTGCAAACTGAATAAAGCCACACGCAAGGATCATTTTGCCTTGTCATTCATTGATCAGATGCTGGATAGGTTGGCGGGACATTAGTTTTATTGTCTGTTAGAAGGATATTCCGGCTACAATCAGGTTGTCATAGCGCCGGAGGATCAAGAAAAAACCACATTCACGTGCCCCTATGGTACATTTGCATTGCGGCGTATGTCTTTTGGTTTGTGCAAGGGTCCGGCAACTTTTCAACGGTGTATGATGG